>CM066042.1:70852278-72052278 GCA_033557465.1 Ichthyophis bannanicus
CTGCAGACATCAGGATGATTGTTGTGATGGAGCTCAATCAGCAAACTGTGCTTAACGTAGGAATTGATATCTGCCAGTTATCAGAGGAAACGTTTACTAGCTGTGTACCGTATACCCAGGTGTAGGGTGGCATTGCTAAGGTATGCAACTGCTAGTATTGGGAGATACAGGCAGGGCCCAATGTCCTGCCTCTCCAGGAGACATTGGCCAATGGGGCCTGTGGGGGTGTGTGGGGGTGTGTCTGGCCCTGTTGGCTGCTGCTTTACGGCAGAGTTCCCCAACTCCAGTCCTGGTGTGCCAAACACTGTTCGAGTTTTCATGCTGTCCCTCATAAATATGCATGAGCTACATCTGCATACCATGGGGTGGTGCATAGATATGCAGCACAGGCATCTTTATTAGAGACAGCATGGAACCTGAATGGTGTGGGGCCCTCCAGGACTGCATTTGGGAGACTCTGCTCTAGGTAATGCACCTGTTTATGGTGTCTGTGTTTGGTGTGGTAAAATATAGGCATATTAACCATGCGTATGTTCTCAGCAATAAAGGTTTGCCCTTACTATCACTGTTTAGTTGTGGGAAAAATATGTGGACAGGATTGGCAGTGGCCCCAACTGGCCTTTGAACCTTTGACCTTTTGTTCTTGCATACACTGTCTGTGTGCACTGCACCACCGTGTTGCCACAGATATGCTGTATTCCCTGGGGAGTCCATGACTGTACATCCGACAGAGCCTGTCTGTTGCGGTGGACGGTGCCAGCCTGCACAGGCCTAGGCCACTGTGTGCTGTGGCTTGCAGCCACTGGCCCCTCCACCACCTGTACCCTTCCGCCAACATGCAGACATGTCCTTATCTTGGAAAAAGCATATGACCTGATTGAGTTGTGGCACTCCAGGACTGCATTTGGGGGACTCGGCTGTAGGTAATGCCCATTGTTATGGTTTGTGTGCGGTGTAGGGTAAAATATGGGTGTTTGAAGCATGCTTATGTTCTCTGCAATAAAGGAGTGTCCTTACTATCACTGTTTAGTGGTGGGTAAAACTTGCCACCCACCCACTCCCTGGACCTTGAGGGTTAAGGGAGGGGCTGGCCTTGAATGCCCTTGAGGCTTAATGTTGTAGTTGTGTTGGTGCTCAAGTGATAAGGCAAGGCAAAGAATATTTCTTTTTGTGAGGTTTATTTCCCGCTTTCGCAGTTCAAATGCAGCAGACGTAAATGAAATATGGCACAAAACAAGATTGAGAAACTGAACTTAAACAAGGCTTTTTTCACTGCTTGACTGAATGTCCATTACTGATCACATTCACCTGTCATGTGATCTCCTTTTCATTAAGGTAACAGAAAACTCTGATACCAGCACTGCTCCTGAATTGCACAGAATATGCTTCCACTTATTCCCTTCACATAAGCTCTTTTATCACAGCAAACAGTGAGGTAACTTTGCTGTTTTCTTACATACAACAGTGGCAAGCAAATCACTTAAATGTCCTTTGGAATCATACAAGTAGAGCAATCCATCGGGACTTCCTGTTCTGTAGATGGCAAAGAAATTAAAGGCATTTCTTCTTCCCAGCTGATCAATGGCTTTGCTACGTTCTGAGTAGAAACTGCTCTGCTTTTAAGGAACTCTCTGAATTCAGTGAGAAGTAATTCAGCCTGTGTGTTTTCTGAGCTAGGCTGAGCAAATCCTCCTTCAGGTAAATGCTTGTTTATATTTCTTATCTCTAGGCAATTATCAGTGCTTTTACTTGGACAACATTTCAGCGTGCAAGCATTTCCCTTCCCCCACCTATCTCCACATGGCAGTGCAGGGTAAAACACTTCAGCTGTCCTTGGCGAGTCTCTCAGAGTGTTAAAAGGAAAACAGTCAGGCTTCTTCTGGCTTAACCAGTTATTATCAAATTTTCTGCCTTTATCCTGTCTTTCACAATTAAAATTCACTCTTTCTGGCTTTCCACTGTTAAGCTTGCTAGCCGTGCCACACCCACCAGATACCTTATGCTTGGGCTTCTTCCAGGGTAATTCCTTATCCCTTTGCCTCCTATTCCAAGGTTCTTCTGGGTCCTTTAAACTCCTGAGCTGCAGCCTTGGGTCTCTCAGTGCCTTAGAATTCTTCTGCTTCCAGAAATCTTTCTCTGCCCCTGAGTCTCCCAGCTCCTGTCTGCTCCTTCTTGTATCACAGCTGCTTAGTGGTTCTCTCTCCCACAGTTCCTGGTCATCTGACTTGTCCTTGTCCAGGTGCTTGTGTCCTTCTTCCCAATCTCCTTGCTTCTCTAACTGTTTCTGGGTTTTTAACAAGCTGCTTGGGCGTGCCCAATCAGGAACTTGGCTTTTCACCTGCCTTGAAGTGAGGAGTGGTTCCTGATTAGCTCTGCATTCTTTCCTTTCATCAGAGAAAATCCTGCATTCCCCTCTCTCTCCACTGGATCACTATCAGTTTCCATTGCCTCATAAGAGTCTGCTACATCACAAACTATAGGGACTGGGTTGGCAGGAGCCCCAGCTGGGATTTGAACCTGTGACCCTCTGGTCTTACAGGCACTGGCTGTGTCTGTTACACCACACTGTGACCACAGAGAGAGTGCAGTCCCTGGAGATAGGAATCCTGGCCGGACGAGTCAGAAACCCTGCTCTGCACAATTTTACTGTGGGCTCATTTACCTTGTACGGAGACAAAAGTGCAAATAAGCCTCAGAAATGACCTCGGGAAAAGGGGCAATAACCCATGAACAAGCTGGGCAACAGTGATATCACTGGGCAACCATAAAAAACACTCCCAGGAAAGCTCCAATAAAATGCAATGATTTTTGAAAGGGTCTACGGAGCGTAGACCCTTCCAAAAATCATTTCCTTTTTTTGGAGCTTTCCTGGGAGTGTTTTTTATGGTTGCCCATTAATATCACTGTTGCCCAGCTGGATCATAATTTATTTGGAATTTGTTGTGGTCATTTTCAATTTATATTTGCTATTTTGTTCTGTGCACATGTATCACACTGCTCACGCTTTTCAGGTTTCCCCGGTTTTGCTGTCCATTGCTGACGGAAATGGTTTCTCTTCCCTTTAAATCGGCTCTAACGCGAGGGTTTCACTCGCGGTATTTTTTTTGCCGAAATTCAGCCCCGCTCCTGTGCGGGGAGCCTCTCCCCTCCCACTCTCCACCCATTGACCCCGTCCCCCCGCCCCTCGGCAGCCTTCCTCCGCCCTCGAAATGCCTTTCCACGCCTCTATCGCACATCAGCGCGCCGTGCTCTTTTGCATGAAGTTACAGCATTCCATAATGAGAGCACTTCAAAGTCTAATCATATGACTCCAAAGAAACCAGAAGCTATCCTTTCTCACAGAAAACATACATCTCTAGGACCCCATGACAATAGAAGCCCATCAATCCATATTTCAAGTAACTGACAGCAGAAGCAGACTCCAACATTCAGTCAGCAGATATCTTCCAGAACATACCCAACTTCAAATACTTCATCTCATCACATTCCTACATTGTTGTATGTAAAACACTTTGATTCCAAGATAAAGTGATATGAAAAACAGAAAAATAAATAAATGTATATACTGAAGAACACATGCACTGAGGAGAGGACGTAATGTAGAGATTAGAGCAACAGGCTGAGATCCAGGGAAGTTGTGGCTTGAATCCCACTGCTGACACTAACACACCTTGGAAAAGTGACTATTCCTATTGCCTCAAGTACTCACTTACATTATAAACTTTCAGTGCCAGAACATATTGTACATGAATGCTTATGAGCACATCTGATATCCTGTAGCACTATAAAAATGATAAGGGAAAGGGTTTGGATTTAGTTTGTGCCTTTTTTTAGGAGTCTGTACATCAGCCTTCATCTCTCCCTCTTTTCAAATCCATGCTAAAGGCTCACCTCTTTGGGGCTGCTTTTGGATCCTGATCCCTTGTTTTCCAGGTGTCTCCTTACCTTTCCCTATTTGTACCCTTGTTCTCAGCTATTGTATTGTCTGTCTTGATTAGATTGTAAGCTCTGACGAGCAGGGACCATCTTTTATATGTATCTGTACAGCGCTGCGTACGCCTTGTAGTGCTATATAAGTGATTAATAGTAGTACTAGAATAGCTCTAGGTGAGTCACATTCCGCTACAACAGGTATTACCATTATCCAGTGCATTTTTCCCAGCAAAACAGGTGCCGATACTCATTTGCAGGGCTTTCCCATCAACACATCAGGACCATGGGTCAAAATTAGCAGACAATGAAAAAAGGTGTCAGTATGGTAACACCACAAAGCCCCTCAAAAAAAGTCCTGCCATTATTACTTTTTATTGGGAAAGCACATGGCAAACGATTTCATTTCATTTTGTCAGTTCATTCAAAGCGAAAAAACCCTAAACACTAAGAAACATTTAAAAATTAAAGCCTCCTTGGCCTTCTAACCCTCCACTCTCCCCAGATGTTTCTTACCTTCTTCGTGGGGGTCTCTGAAGTCAAAAGGAGGCAAGCGTGATTCCCAATCATTCCTTCTCCACTGGGTCCTGTTTTCAAAATGGTGCCCATATGCTGTTGACCATACAAAATAATGGCATTGACCTCAGGTCCGGCCAGCTCTATTTTCAACATGGAACCAGCAAGACAGGAGCCACCAAGGATTGCTTCTGCCCTCTTCCGAGACCCCACAGATGCACAGAAGGGTAAGGGCCACTTTGGGTATGTGGGGGTGGGAGGGGGTGCATATTCAGGTAGGCCAGATGGTTCATTTTATAAATGGCATCAATGGTGGGTTTATTTTTCTTATCTGCAATGAAAAAAATCAAAAAAAAAATCTGTGTGTTCTTTTCTGTTTCATTTTCTAACAAAATGAAAGAAAGTATTTTCTGTTTTGTTGGAGAAACAATGCACATTCGCACTTTGTAGCCGCTACTGTATGTGTGAGTGAACTTCTAGTTATGTGGCTTTACCTGCCTTTGACGCTATAGGGGTAAACCTCAGCTAAGCCTTCCAAAGGTTTAGCCCATAATGCTTCTATCTGTAGTGTACTGATAATAATATGTACATTAGAAAATGGTATTTTTCCCTCAAAATTGCTGGCTTTTTTATAGAAGTTCAGTTAGTTCTGATTTTGATGGAGTCAAGAAAATCGTATTCATTTGCACGGTGAGTACTCCTCCAGCTGAAAAAAATATGCCTAACTTACGTATCACAAGTAAATAGAAACTTCATCGTACATTTCTTTGTCATGGTAGAACAGGTCTACAAGCAAGGACGTAAGGCCAAGATCCCCTTAAATCTTGTAAATGTTCTCCAAACTTTGACCAACTGTTGGCAAATAGCTCAGATGCCTACAAGAATATTGCTTAGGATTGTACATCGTCACTTAAAGAAGTGAGACTAAGGCGACTTCTTTCTGACTAGTTTCATGCCAAGCAAAAGCAGGAAACACCTTGTTATCTTCCAACAAGACAAGTCAAAGAATAAAGGAGCAGGAATGGGTCATGGGTAGAATCTGCAACTAGTTTACTTCCTGGCAATAGTTCTTTCTATTACTATGGAGTGTTTGGTCATCTGAGCACACGTACTCCAAAACAGCCCTGTGCCTGTCAACCGAAATCTAGAGGGGAGAATTATTCAGCTAGATACAACTATAGCTGATGAGAAGATGTGTGCGTCCAGTGAATGGAAGATGCCATTTGGAGCAGTAGTACACGAATAGCGGCCGTTGAAGTGCTAATCACATAAATACTACAATGCGATTCATTTATAATTGATTTAATCAAGGCCCTTTCAGGCCATGTTCCCTCTACTTCCCACAAAACTGCCACTGTCTCATATTGAATCCTGTTTTCCATCCGCTCTTCTTCAGCACCTTGTCTGCTGCTTCTACGCTTAAGCCATGATAGTGACCTCATCTTCTTTCTACTTGTAGGTTTTTGAGTTCATTTATAAATGTTAACGTCTTGTATAACTTTTCTTTTAATTGTCCATCTCTACACCATGCTGTCGGTGTTGTAGGCTAATAACAAGACTTGAAGATTTCTACAGGTGGTGAATTCAATTCATCCAAACTTAGGTCTTAGAAAAATTGATTGAAGCAAGATATCTACAAAATAATCATAGCCCATATTTAAGAAAACATGACTGAGGGGCCCACACATCTCAGAAAAAAAGAATAAACACATGGGGGCAAGATGATTGAAGTGTACTAACCATTAGCGCAGGGTTTGATGCGTGTTAAGGGCACTGCACTAACAGTGTGGGGCCCTGCGCTAAAAGTCCCACACTAACCAGTTAGCATGTGATCTGGCGAGGACTGGGTGGCTTAGGAGCGCAATGTAGCCATTGACAGTGCATCACAGTTAGCAGGGACATCTTGGGCACATGTTAACTGCACCCATTGCCGTTAGCTCAAGTGCACCTATTGCCATCTCAAGGGGTGGTGTTAAGTGCACCTGCATGCTGGTTAACACAATACTGTGCATTAGTATCACGCTATCAGCAGGGGGACGGATGCACAAGCCTCCCCCAAAATTAGTGTGGGCTTCTGTGCTAATTTGTCAGCATAAATGCATGCTACTGGTGTGCACCTTAGTAAACATGCCCCAGGAAGGTAATTGTATAAAGTCACACCTAGTTGTACATAGCTCAAACAAATCTAGCACAAAACACAGCCCACACACAACTAAGTCTCACCCTCACTGCATGTACAACACACCCACTTTACCTGATTGCTTGCTGTGATACCACCTTGATTATTAAGATAAGGCGGTTTAGAAATACTGTTAAATAGAATAAATAAAATAAATAGTTAATACGTGTGTATTTTACATCTCTTTTATAAAGTCCGTGCAATACTTGATGGTGTAAAATACTAGTGTAACCGACAGAGAACCTACCTTAAGTTAAAGCATGATGATTTACACCAGCTCTAGAGTTGGTGTAAATTAGCCCCCCTGCACTTACTTTTTGCAAGTACACACATAAATTATAGTATTTTATAATCAACAGGTGGACTTGCTCACACTGCTTATGCCCAAACTCTGCCCATATGGATGCCCACAGTTAAAGTAAAAGGTACACGCCATACAAACAACACACGGATTGTCCTACTGGGTGGTGCGAGTTACGTTTCCCTACTGCAGAGGGTGTACAATCTTAGGGCCTCGTGTGTTAATGTGATTTAAGATGCGTCGATTGACACAAGCCCTGTTATTTTCGATGGGGCCTATTTAATAACTATTCAACATTGCTAAAACTCCTGACCGCTGTGGGAAAACATGAAACCGCTGGAACCTATCCACCATCTGGCACTGAATATCTGGTTTCGTTGCTCATCCATTTTTTTATTTGACTAGCTGCAACATTCGGTATAAACCCTTTGAATATGAACCCCTCTGTGCTTAACTCCAGCAATGTGCATTAATATTCATTAACCTGCATTAAATGGTTAACGCACATTGAGTTCCTAAGTTTGTACCTCAGACAATGGAGAGTCAAGTGATTTGCTCAAGGTCTACTAGCATAATGGTTAGAGTAGTTGGGTGGCCAGGATTCAAATCCCAGTGTGAGACTTTATAATCTAAAGTTAGTCACTTATTTCTACACTCTCTGGATGTTTTAAGGTGAAAACAAACACTTACTTGATACTTATTCATGCTTGGAACAGGAATCAACTTGCATGGCCTGCAGACGGCTCTGCTGCTTCTGGGATCCAACAGGGAGCTTTACCTTCCTGCCGTTGTGGAATCAAGGTACTTGGATGGCCCACAGTGCACCTGATTGCATGGCAGGAGCCATCCTGGCATCTGCATGTCCAACCTGTACAATACTCCAGCTGGTGTGGTGGTGCTGTGGCCCCCAAAGCTGGGATCGGGCAGCGGGTGCCATGCCGATGGGGCTGGGAGACCTGCAGCATGCAATCTCCATGGAGCCTGGCACGTATTCCACCTTCTGGTTGTAATAAGCCCGGCATCTAGGTAGGTTCTGGGGGGAAGTACTGAGGCAGGAGCTGAATTGTCCCAGATGGCCACTCCCCTGCTCCACCCCTGCACCACTCCCTCCCACCCCCGTCCAGCACTCCCCACACAAATGCCGTGTACATGTGGGGAGCGCTGACATCAGAATTGCAATCAAAGGCTAAACGCCGGTTGGACGTCCAATCTCACCATCCCTGGATCGGAATGACCATCTTAGTGTTTCAGCTAGTGGTCAGTGGCAATAATCAGCTGATAGCCGGCTAGCTAAAGAGGCAAAAGTTAGGACAGCCTTTTCTTCTGTCCAACTTTAGCCATTTTAGTTAGCTAGTTAGCAGCTCAATATCAGCGCTGACTGCATGACCTATGTCACCACCCCCTGTGTCACTCCCAGAATGCCCCAGGCTAGCCGATTAGCGTCGGGGCGCTCAGTGGCATTAATGCAGTTTGCAGGTCTGCAAACCACATTATGCCTTTTGAATATGTTCCCTCCCCCCCCCCCCGTGTATTTTATTAAAACACCACAGCTAGGGTTGAAAAAGGAATAGTGAGTGCAGTGGCCCTGGAGCTGCTAGTCAGAACCTTGCACAGCTGGATGGGAGAGAAACGTTATGATGAATGCTAATGAAACATTTTCGTTAAATACTGCAAAGTCTTTAGGAGCCATTGCCTCCACTAAAATACACACTTTATGTCTTTTTTGTAAACTCTTACATGCTGCTAATTTTAATTTTTTTCATTGGAAACACATCGCTTCCACAATTCAACAAACAGAACCAGTGAAGAGCGGATTAAAAATGCAGTTTATCTCCAGCTGAGGAATGCAGTAACAGCTCCTTTGCCCACTGCTGTATATGATTGCTAAGAAGCCAAAGAACCCCCCACTTGCACTGGAAACTTAAAATTCAGGCCCTGCTCACTACAGGACAGTCCTTTCTTCTCTTGCCTCCACAGCTCCATTAGCTGTGCCAGTAAAGAGGATTTATTATGTGGGGGAGAGAGAGGGAACTTGTATTTATCTTACAAAAAAGCCCATTGTTCAATCAAGGCACTTTCGCTCAAATGTTTACTCTTCCATTGCAAAACGCAACAGGAAGCGTAGGGTCACAGAGGCCCTGATGCGGAGCAATGAGTTTTCATTCATCTATTCACCTCAGGCCAAAACTCCAGCAGGAGGCTGTTTCTTCTTGGGAGGGGCGGAGGTAATTTTTTTTCAGAGGGATGAAGCATCCGGTAATAAATTAGCCCCCTGCTAATTCTTCAAGGCCCGGTTCCTATCCTCTGACAGGCATCCTTGACATTTGTGGAACAGTGTTGACAAGGGGGTGTTGAGGGAGAGGAGAAAAATTATTTTTCATCGGCCCTGCTCAATCTTGATGGCACCTTGGACCTAACTAAGAGTGCTTGGCCGTTCTCTTGGACAGGACCATGCTGAAGTTATCTTCCCGGGCTATAACTTTTGCAAGCGCAAGTTAGCACTAAGACAAATGCAATGAGCATGCAGAACTTTTACAGACACTTTCCTTGTTATTTCTTAATCAGAGTGGGAAAGCCTGAAAAGTGTTAAGAATCATCAAGTAAAGCACGCACTTAAATGTACACGAGGAGAGATGGCTAACGGTCAAAAATATTCACAAATAAAGCTGAAAGACCTTCTGCAGTCTCTTCAGATTTTCCCTTAAATGAGTTGTTATTCTAACAAGAAGGCAATTTGGGCTCTTTGATCTTGGATTCTTTCCAAGGTCCTCAGTCATCGAAGAAACACCCTACTTCTGTCTACTCTCTTATACTAACTTTTTGACCATATTTGTTTATAGAAAACTACCACATGGTACAATATAAAACACTTATTTATTGGTTTCTTTTGATATACCACCCTTCTAAAAGATGTCAGAGCAAGTTTACAGCAAATCCATTTTTTAACAGAGGGTTGGGATAGATAATTACACTAGTAGACAATAAGAAGGAATTGTCGTGATAATGGCATTACGATCAATCAATCCAGAGAGAGCCAGCAGTAACCGTGAGGGAAACACTATCTCTGCAGCAGTCACTAAGGATGTCTTCTCAACCTGCATAAACTAATGATCATTCCCTCCCCTCCCCTTGTACTCAGTTTCTCTTTCCATTGCATCTCCTGTGTGTCTCTGTCCCTTGCACGCCCCTCCCTCTCGGTCTTTCCATGCACCCAAGAATACCTGATCTGGGCACCAAGATCGATAGGGGGGAGCACTCATCATTGGAGTTGTGGAACATGGTAGGTTCAACATGCAGCTTAGTTTCCAGATCCTGTCCCTACTTTGCAATTTAAGCTTGAGAGCCATGAAATTCACAGCAAAATGTACAAGGTAATACTTGCCCTGCATCAATTCAGTTTGTTCCAGAAAGTAACACTGATCATTTCCTCTCTATAGCACCACTTGGTTTACACAGTTATTAGTACTGTCTCGTAATATCTTATGAGTTGATGTGACAACTGAATTAATTTTAGCACTGGTATTTAAATAAAATCCATATATTCAGTGCTGCTATCCACAGTTGAGCTGTCCACCCCCACTATTCATGGCTTCTCCTGCCCCCGAATAACTTCCCCGTCGATTGTGCAGGGAAGTTAGACGGGGGTGGGGAATGGGCGGCACGGGGGTGGAGAGTAGGTGGGCAGTTGGCGGTCGCCGGCCCTGGACATACAGGGCTGATTCTAATGTCAGCCTTGTACGTCCGGGGCTGGCAAAATGTCTGGGGAAGTTATTCTACCTCCAAGGTGGAATAACCTCCCTGGACATTTGTTTTTGGAAGACCTGGGGTGCAGATGGGGCAGGGGGGGTCCACGATTTATTCCCTGCAGCCTGATCCTGGCCTTAGGAGGCCAGATCGGGGGTCAGGCTGTGGGAAATAAACTTTTTTTTTTTGGCGGCCAGCATCGCAGCTTTTAAATGGAGCCACAGTGCCATGGCAACAGGATGCCATGGCGCCACGGCTCCATTTAAAAGTCCTGACCGAGTTCGTCGGCTACTGATGTACATGCAGGCCAGACTGAATCGCAGTCCCGGCCTGCACGTATATTGCTGTTCGCAATTCTGATCCCGCGGGGCTAGATATGAATCAGAATCACGATCTCCTTTGTACGTCCAACTCAGCCCAGACGTGCAGAGGGAATGGACATGTGGGACAGAATTGACCCATAGAGTGCGATTCCATAATGTGCATGTTCGGCCCACGGAAATGTCTAAATGAAAAATGGGCAGGCGCAGGTCCGGACGTGCCCATGGGTCCGGAATCGGGGACATAGACGTGTTTGGCGTGGCATGCACAAGCCCAGGGACATGGGTATATGTAGCAAGTGGCCTGGACAACCATGCCCTCGGCAAATTCTGAAAAGATGTAGGGCTTTGCTGCTGCCCGTCTCCATGTGGCCACGCCTCCTCAGTTAAAAAGTGCATTCTCGAAGCTGCTCCTCACACTGACGGTGAGGTGCTCATGAAAATGGATGATACAGAAGTGCTGATGCAGAAACAGACCATAGAAGCTAGTCCTTTGCATGACCAGGACACTGCAAAGTGATCTCTGTGCACTCAGAGATGTTACAACAGCAAGTAGAAAGTGATATGATTGCCCTGACATACTTTGCAGCAAAATGTACATGGCAGTGAGTGAACAGTTTAGTTGTGCTGGCATTGATCATCTCTGACAACAGTCTGTACAATGCTATATATGGACCAGAAGAAATCAGAAATGGTCTTCTATAGCTAAATGTCAGAGCATATCCCTGACATTAAATAGGAACCCTCGGAATGAATGCATGCACCAGCGCAAACAGCACTACTAGATGCCAAGAGCACAAGAATCTGTCTATACAAATGTGCACATTTGTGAGACCGCTGATGTCCGTGAGATGCTGTGTGCCCTGTTGCATGCACTCATTCTGAGGATCCCTTGTTGCTGACAAGGATATGCTTTGACATTTAGCCATAGAGAAACCATTCTGCTGTATCCTGGCCAATCACACTGGCACCTGGGCATGCTGTGGTCAGTCCTACGGTCCAGATACTTGCCAGGCACTGATGTCCCCCTAAAAATGGAGTTGCACACACCAGGTCCCCCCATGCATCCCTCTAACCATACATACACACACACTCTCACTTGCAGGCATACAAAACATAAACAGCATGGGGTCCCAGGACTACTAATCTGGTTTGCATTACTCACCACACATGCATCTGTCCCATATTCAACCACATCCCTGTATCAACAGTCCCACTTCTCAGATGACAGGGAAGAACCAGAGCTCAAGTACCCCAAAGTTGCAGAATCAGTGACCAGAAGGAAACGACGGGTAGTGGTGTTTGGAGACTCTCTTCTGAGGGGAACTGAGGCGCCCATCTTCCGACCAGACTTGATGGCCAGAGAGGTATGCTGTCTGCCTGGTGCCAAATTCCAGATGTTACGGAGAGTTTGCCGAGACTCATCAAGCCCACTGACTATTACCCAATGTTGCTAATCCATGTTGGAACAAATGATACTGCCAGGTATACCTCGGAACGTATCAAAAGTGACTTCATGGCTCTGGGACAGAGGGTGAAGCAGTTGAGGGTAAAGGCCAAGGCAGAGAGGCTCGCATCCTGGAGATGAATGCATAGCTGTGTGGATGGTGTCATCGAGAGCGTTTTGGTTTCCTAGACCATGGGATGCTGTTCCAAGGGTTGCAGAGCAGAGATGGCATCCATCTGTCCAAGAAAGGTCAACGCATCTTCGGTAGTAGACTGGCTAATCTACTGAAGAGGGCTTTAAACTAGATTCATTGGGGATGTGTGAAGAAAGCCCCCAGGTAAGTGAAAGCCCCCAGGTAGGTGATACATTAAATACCTTTATGGAAATGGGTAACAGGGGTAACATATGGAAAGCAGTGTGTATAAATGCCCGTAACATGGGAAATAAGATCCCTGATGTTGAAGCTTTGGTGGGAGTGGCTGACTTGGATTTAGTGGCAGTTACAGAAACATGGTTCACAGAAAACCATGATTGGGATGTAACCATACCTGGCTATATTTTATTCAGTAAGGACAGGGTAGGAAGAAGGGGAAGAGGAGTGGCACTATCTGTAAAGCTTTGGAATTACAGAGCTTAAAAGGGAGAGAGGAGGCATTGTGGGTTAAACTAGAAAGAGGGAAAGAGAAATCTGTTTGCACTGGTGTGATATACAGACCTCCCTCACAAGAGGAAGAGGTGGACAGAGAGTTAATTGAAGACATACGCAGCATTGCTAGGAAAGAGGAAGTGCTACTGATAGGAGATTTCAATATGCCAGATGTTGATTGGCACATTCCTGCTGCAGTATCATCTAGAAGTAAGGAGATCCTGGATTCTCTACAGGGAGAATTATTCAGGCAATTGGTAACAGACCCCACATGTGAAGGGGCCATACTGGACTTGGTGCTTGCCAATGGTGAAAGTGTTTCTGATGTTGTAGTGGGAGATCATTTTGCATCCAATGATCACAAGATGGTGTGGTTCAGTATTAGGACTAGGGCTATTAGAATCCATTCAAAGGTGAGGATCTTAGACTTTAGGAAGACTAACTTTGCGAAGATGGGCCAATACCTCAGGGAGTCGTTAGTGGGATGGGAACAGCTGGGGGATGTAGAAAAACAGTGGGCAAAACTGAAAGGGGATATTTTAAGGGCAACCAACCTTATTGTTAAAATGGTAAATAAAGGTAAAAGGAAAAGGAGACTGCTATGGTTTTTGAAAGAAGTAGCTGAAAAAGTGAAGAAAAAGAGGGAGGCCTTCATGAAATACAAGAGATCACAGAGAGAGGAAGACAGGCATCTGTACTTGGAAAAACTTAGAGAAGCTAGCAAAGTAGTCAAGAAGGCAAAGATTCAAAAGGAGGGGGGGGGGGATAAGACATTTTTCAGATATATTAGTGAGAAGAGGAAGGGCAAGAGTGGTATTGTCAGACTCAAGGGTGCAGGGGAGGAATATGTAGAAGCTGATAAGGATAAAGCAGAATTGCTTAACAAATATTTTTGTTCTGTGTTCACAGATGAAGAACCAGGAGCAGGACCTCAGAAAACACCCACAAATAGGAACAGAAGCGAGGGACATCTTGAACAATTTTCAGAAGACTGTGTTCGTGAGAAACTAGCTCAACTTAAAGTAGACAAAGCGATGGAACCAGATGGGATACTCCCTAGAATACTGAGGGAACTTGGGGATGTTCTAGCAACTCCACTGACTGACCTTTTCAATGCCTCGTTGGAGTTGGGAGTGGTGCTAAAGGACTGGAGAGAGGCTCATGTGGTGCCTTTGCACAAAAGCGGAAGTAAGGATGTGGTTGAGAACTACAGGCCAGTTAGTTTAACTTCGGTGGTGAGTAAATTATTGGAAACGCTGCTGAAAGAGAAAATAGTGAGGTTTCTGGAGTCCAGTGGATTACAGGATCCGAGGCAACATGGATTCACCAGAGGCAGGTCTTGTCAGACAAATCTGATTGATTTCTTTGACTGGGTGACCAGGGAGTTGGACCAAGGGAGAGCTCTAGATGTGGTGTATTTAGATTTCAGTAAAGCCTTTGACACTGTTCCTCACAGGCGACTTATAAACAAACTGAACACCCTAGGGATGGACCCTAAAGTTACTGCTTGGGTTAGAAATTGGTTAGGTGGGAGGCGACAAAGAGTACAAGTAAATGGAGCTCACTCTGAGGAGAAGGATGTTACCAGTGGTGTGCCCCAGGGATCTGTCCTTGGTCCGATTCTTTTTAACATCTTTGTTAGTGATATAGTGGAAGGGCTGTTGGGTAAGGTTTGCCTCTTTGCGGATGATACCAAAATCTGCAATAGATTAGACACCGAGGAAGGTGTAGATGACATGAGGAGGGATCTGGCTAAGCTTGAAGAATGGTCTAGACTTTGGCAGCTGGGATTTAATGTTAAAAAATGTAGGGTCATGAATTTGGGCTGCAGCAATCCAAGGGAGCAATATAGTATAGGGGGTGAAGTACTTTTGTCCACTAAAGAAGAGCGGGACCTAGGCGTGGTTGTGTCTGATGATCTTAAAGTAGCTAAACAGGTAGAAAAGGCGATGGCAAAAGCTAAAAGGATGCTTGGGTGCATACGGAGAGGAATGGCTAGCAGAAAAAAAGGAGGTGATAATGCCTCTCTATAAATCTTTGGTGCGATCTCATTTGGAGTATAGTGTGCAATTCTGGAGACCGCACCTTCAAAAGGATGTGAACAGGATGGAGTCGGTGCAGAGGGTGGCTACTAAAATGATTAGTGGTCTTCATTATAAAGCATATGAGGACAGACTGAAGGATCTTAATATGTACACCTTAGACTAGAGGAAAGGCAGGATAGAGGTGATATGATTGAGATGTTTAAATACCTCCGTGGCATAAATGTTCAGGGAGAGAGCCTCTTTCAATTGAAAGCAAGTTCTGCTACGAGGGGACATGGGATGAGGGTGAAGGGAGATAGATTCAGGACTGATATGCGAAAATATTTCTTTATGGAAAGAGTAGTGGATCCATGGAATAGTCTCCCAGTGGAGGTGGTAGAGATGAGGACAGTAACTGAATTCAAAAAAGCATGGGACAAACACAGAGGATCTCTAAAGGTACAAAGGGGACTGTTGTAGTTGTTGATATGGAAGGACAGACTAGATAGGCCATGTGGTCTTTTTCTGTCATCATATTTCTATGCTTCTATGTTTCTATTAGGGTGCCCTAGATCATATCCTCTAGCTCACACAGCAATTGTCAGCATATCCAGAATATTCACCATTGCAACTCTGAATATTTCTGTAGGAATATTTAGATGACATCATTCTTCTATACCACACTAGTCCCTCTGCTCCTGATATCCCCCCCCCCCCCGCCCCACACCTGTATCAATTCCTGGATGTCTCCCTCACAAAGACTATGGCTATCTGGTTCACTTTCAGCGGTCCCTCCCCATCCTTAGCCCCTTTGTTCTCCTCCTCACCCATTCCTTTGGTCCCCAGCTTGTGTAATCTCGGTGTCACCCTAGATTCTACACTGATCTTTTGCGACCATCTATCATCCGTTATCTATCGATCCTTCTGTTCCCTGAGACAGATCCGTGCTGTCCGTCCCTTTCTCTCTACCACATCTTTGACTACACTGCTGCTTTCTCTTGTAATGATCCGGTTAAATTATTGCAACGTCACCCTTGATGGCCTTCTTCAATATCAGTTACATAGGTTACAATATATACAGAACACTGCAGCCCATGTCATCACACACGCCTCCCGCTCGGACCATATTACACCTTGCTCACTCATCTTCATTGGCTTCCCATTGCCTTCTGGATACAATACAAGATTCTTATCTTAGTCCATAAAGTAATCCACACTGGTACCCCATAATACCTCTCCAATCTTGTCCACCTTCATACCCCCCAATGCTCACTCTGGCTCACCCACTCTAATTATATGTTCCTCCCATCCCCGTCACAAGCACACCTGGCATCCACCCGCAATTCTGCCTTCTTTTTTCTTGGCCCCAAACTCTGGAACTTCCTCCCTCTGAACCTCCACCAGGAACCCTCCTTCATTAGCTTCAAATCAATGTTAAGAACTCATCTTTTCTGTACTGCCTTTGATCTCTCTTCCTCTCCCACATCCCCTCCTCCCCCCCCCCCCACCTTGATGTGCTCTGTTCCTCTCCCATCCCTGTTCTCTTTTCCCTCGATGAGTTCACTTTACTAACCCTTTCCTGTCTGAGTCATGGTATTCCATTTCCTTCTCAAAGCAGCGTTTTGATGTATTGTAAACTGCTCAGATGCCTGTGTGTTGAGCGATATATTAAAAGCCAAATAAAGATAAAGAAAAAATGTGTCTTTACCATACAACCTTCCTCCACCTCTGCGTTCTGTTCTTTACAACTGCATCTTGTGATCTCCCAGTCTGCAGACACACCGGTTCAAAACATCTTTGTCACAGCCATTCATCTCTATGGGACTCAGTGCAGAGCAGAGAAGAAAGGTTTCTAAGTCCTGGCCTTATTCCATGTTTCTGCTGGTATAATGTGGATGTCTGCGGGAAACAAGCAGAACGTACATGGGCTTTTCATGAATATGCATTGCACATCTCCGCCTCTGACCACCCCCCCCATTCCACCCTTTCCCACCCACGATCCCCATGCTAGCGCCATGTACGTGAAGGGCGGCGGGTGTTTCAGAATATGGTTGTAGAAGTTTTCGCTAGAAAAACATCTACGATGCACATCTAAAGGGCTTATTCCTGTTCTGGAATGTCCCCCATAAGTAGCAGCACTGAATTTACAGATAGTCCCATCACTGTATTGATACTGTCCATCTTGGGAGTAATTTTATAAAAAGTCAGTTAGATTTACATAGATGCATATGTGGCAATTTACATCTGTAAATGACGCGATTGCGATTCTGTAAGTACTTGTGCATTTCCAGTCACGATGGGCGTACATAGGGGCAGAGGGTGGGTGGAGCACAAGGTTAGACATGTGAATTATAAAACACTATAATTTACATGTGCTCCTGCTGGGGCATTTATACCAACTTTGAGGTTAATATAAATGATGGTGCCTTAAATTACTGTGCGTTTTTGGCCACTTATGATGCTATTTTATAGTGTAAAGCACACACCTCATGTTATACGGATAGTTTCAGACTGTTCAGACCAATTTTTGGCTCAGTGCTATCCATACTGTATTTTAAAGTATATTTGATAGATAAGTTATATGTTTAGCGGCCTTCAGCGAATGTGCAACCTGCATATCTGCTCATGCATTTTCAAGCAGCTGAAAGCAGCATGGGCTCCATGGGATGTGCGTCACAGCCACAGGAGACAATCGCATGAAGCATTCGCGGCATTGACTTAGGAGCTGTGCAAATGCAAGAGAAGGCATGTGGTGCATGGAAAAACTGGGCGGGATCAAGGTGGGATTGGCTCCCTCAACCTATTTATACCCAGGAATTCTCATTCCATCTTGCCGTCGGATAGGTCTCAGGCGTGAATGTCTGCGGCGTGCGCTTTGGAACCTGACCTCTGCTAGCCTTCTGATAAAGGCCCTGTTCTGCCTGCCCCGATCCTCGCCTGCTTCTGGACCTCGTTTCCGTCTGCTGCTTTGGCTTTGTTCCTATGCTACAAGACTGCTCTTCTGAGTTTGTCCATGCTGTTCCTGCTCGTCCTGCTATCTGGCTCATGCTTCAAGTCCTGGTAGCCTATGAGTACCAGAGGGTGCAATACAAAGGGAAAGGTGGTTGTTATAGGTGAACATGCATGACCCAGACCCAGTGTCGCTGATGTTCCCCAAGTAGTTTGATCAAGCTATGACATTATACAAGGGCCAACATAGAGCCAGGAGATGTTCCACTCCTAGACATTCCCTCCTCCCTGGGTGTCTATTAGTGATGCACCAATCATAGTTGACTATTACATGATTGCACTGATGATGCAAGCAATTGCAGACTTGTAAAAAAATCACGTCTGAGTTTTTATCCTTGGCCAAACAGCAACACTCTATATCCAATACAGTATCTGCATAAGCAGTTATGAACCTTCACCTACGCTGGATGCCAAGTGGCCTTCGCAACCATTTTTCTGGGGGATTGGATTACTTTTGTGAAAGTTTTAAACTATTGGGGGGGGGAGGGGGAGACGATATTCAGAGGTGGCAGCTAACACCAATAAAGTGGCTGGTTGTTGCTGCTGAACTCTGAACCCGGATATTCAATGCTGGGGTGGGGTCATATCCGGCCACCAGCATTGAATATGTGAGTTGGCCAGATAGCAACTTAGCTAGTGGTGATAGTTAGCCACTAACCGTCAGCTAAAGTTAGGCCGCTCATTAAAGTGCCTGACCTTTACCACTTTGGGATAACTCGCTAGCAGCTGAATATCGCCACTAGCCGGTTATCCCTGGACACTGCCACTGCTCCACCCCAGAACGCCCGAACACTAACCAGCCAGCATCAGGGCCCTTAGAGGCCGAAATGGGGCTATTCAGCAGCACTGAATATACCACTGAGCAGCATTTAGGCAATTTACAAGTCTGCAAACCATCTAAATGCCTTTGAATATCCTCCCCTGTATTTCCTAATGAGACGGAACTCCTATCCCATGGACCAAAGGAGAAAAGGGTTCACAGTGTCCCTTTTGAAATGTGACCCACAGGCTGAGCCCTTGACTTTCTCAAACAAGGTGGCACAAAACTCACAACCTTTGGCTCCTTTATTCAGGCCATCATGGTAGGACCTCTGCTAAGGCTACCCTATATGCTCTCTGCTAGGATAAATGCTCCGTTGAGGAATATACCATTGAATTCAGGTGATGGAGTACTCACACTAAGTAGAACTCATGGTGCCCGATGAAACAAAATAAGGGGGGTGCTGTAGTTAATCTTTCTATGACATTAGACGGTCTAATTCAGTTAACCATTCAGATAGATCTCAGACAAAGGAAGTGGCAGAAAGGTCAAGTCCTATTAATCTGACTGGATAACTCCCACAGCTACATCCCCTGTTATGGTGTCGCTACATATGAGGAACCCATGCAAATTGGGGCTACTTAGGGGAGATACTTCACTGTCAGGCATTAGGAGTCTGTATGTTCTGTGACAGAAAGGGATACTTTATCCAAAATTGCCCATGGAAGGCAGAAAACTCCCATGCCTAGAGGGGTTAGGGAGACCCACCTAGGCAACAAGATTCTAGCTCCCTTCACAGATGCATATAAGGTTTTTCTTTTGCTCACCATACAATGGCAAGGAAAATTTACTTCAGTTTTGGCCTTTTTGAACTCTGGGGTGTGGCTAACTTTATGGACATAATAATTGTCAAAGTATTAGGTATCCCTTTGGAGACTTTGCCAGTGCTATTCAAGTAGTGCCTTTGAACCAATGGCCATTGGCTGAAGGCTTAGTTATTGCTTTCACTCCTGAGGTGGGAGTTCCTGTAGGTTGTCTCCTGAAGGAGTCCATGTCATTCTATTTTATTCTATACCCTATTTCTCCAATCACTTTAGGATTATCCTGGTTACACAAACACATAACTCTATTGACTGGATATCTCAGGATATTATAGCTTGGAGTCCAGAATCCATGCAGATTCCCATGAGGTTGGTGTGCACGGTTCAGGAGAAAGACCTTGGTGTGATTATCTCTGATGATCTCAAGGTGGCAAAACAGTGCGACAAGGCGGTGGCAAAAGCCAGGAGGATGTTGGGTTGCATACAATGAGGGATTACCAGCAGAAAGGAAGAGGTACTTATGCCACTGTATAAATCACTGGTGAGGCCTCACTTGGAATACTGTGTTCAGTTTTGGAGACCGTATCTTGCAAAAGATGTAAAAAGACTGGAAACTGTTCAGAGGAAAGCAACCAAAATGATTTGGAGCCTGCGTCAGAAGCCTTATGAGAAGAGACTTGAAGACCTAAATATGTACACTTTGGAGGAGAGGAGGGACAGGGGAGATATGATTCAGACCTTTAAATACTTAAAGAGAAATGATGAACAAACCTCTTCCAAAGATGGGGAAGCTGTAAAACTAGAGGGCATAACATGAAGCTGCAAGGTGGTAAATTGAAAGGCAATGTCAGGAAATATTTTTTCACTGAAAGGGTGGTGTATGCTTGGAATGCCCTCCCGATGGAAGTGGTGGAGGCAAACACGGTGACGGAATTCAAAAAGGCATGGGACAAACACAGTGGATCCCTTTACAGCAATAGGATAAAAAGAAGATAAACGGTACCATCTAACTTCTGAACCATATAAAGTCTCAACAAATAGGGGTGTCCTACATGGAGTGGTGGGTTTACTCCTAAACAAAGACATGGGGAGGGGTGGCCTGCACAGAGCGACAGGTGCACCTACTCTTGCATTCTTGCTGGGCAGACTAGATGGACCATGCTGGTCTTTATCTGCCGTCATTTACTATGTTACTATGTTACATGCAATCCCTTTGCTTGGAAGGGAAAGGCAAGATATTAAATTAAATTAAATTAAATCAGTCTAGACAGATAAGCAGAGACATGAACCTTTCTGCATTTCGTGTATGGGTTCATAATGAATGGACTAGAATATAGAAGCAACTCCTCTACTGAAGCTCAACAAATACAGCAGTTGCTAAGCATATAGCTACCTGATGTATGAATATTATGTCATATCTGAGGCATATAGGAGAATTCCTTTTTCTTTCTACATTTTCTTATATCTCTGGTTCTCTTTTGAGAGGATGATAGTTCAGACTGGTAAGATGCTGACAGAGCAATTATCCTTATTCCTGTGTCTGATATATGCAGTTATGAAACTGAATGAGTAAAGGTTTCCTGAGCTGGTCTGACCTCTGTGCTGCAAAGTCCATCGATCATTACAAGGAGTAAAAATCATAAGACATTCACATATTCTGCCATGAAGATTCCAGGAAACACGAGTTCCAAGAAAGAGTTTAAAGGCTTCAAAATATTGACAAAGCTCTAGAGCAGACTGGGGTTGTTGTTTTTTAGTGCCGTGTATAAATTCATAGTGTAGTGTATGAGGTCAATAAAGAGATAAGTATTGCCATCATCTGCCTCAGCTGAACATGTCCTGACAAATTATGGTATCCTAGTGACTAGCAAAGCACTAAGATTGGCGCCAGATTAGGCACATTCCTAGGGCCCCAATGTTTGAAGGGAAAAACCTGTCAGATGTGCTCGGGATTCAGGCAGCTCTAGTCACTGGAAGTTCACCTGTGCTCTGCTACTGCATGAGGCGGGGGACTGAGCTCTACAAGGGGCACTGGGCTGACGGACCTAAGAGAGAGTCACTGAGTGTCTTGTGGGGAGGGGAGGGTGCTGAGAAGGGGTAAGAATGGGATAGGCATGAGGGAAGGGAGCAGGAACTGTTGCATCTGCAAGAAGTTTGCATAATATTGCAGTTGATGATGATGGTGCGGTGGGGGGGGGGGTGGCACTCACTGAGAGGCCAGCGTAGTAAGCTGCACTACCCTTTAGCTCCTCGATTTACTCATGCTAATATTACTCCCGATGCAGAAAGAAATATTAGCATGGGAAATCAGTGTAATCATTGCGCTGAAGGGTAGCACAGTGGGCTCGCAAAATGTATTCAAAGGGCATGAAGAAAAAATTGCTCCGGATGTAAAAGACTGTTCTAAAATTTAGGAAATCTTTTACTCTTCTTGTAGCGCCGAATCATTATGTCAACTCAGGCTGGCATGTAGATGCGGCACGGGAGCAGAGGGTGATCTGAGGAGAGGTGTGGCACTTCATCTTGGAACACCCAAGATTCTTGGTGGCCATGTTTCACCCAAAGGGCTGCATCAGGGGTATCAAAAATATTCACAACTATTCATTTCTATACCTAGCACTTACAGGAAACTGGAAATGAATAATTTCTGCAATAAATGTAGCAATGGGTACAATCCCATCCATAGAACAATTTGGTTCGCAGTCTATAGACATCAGCCTTAATATTCTGAGGAATTTGGAAGATCTTTGCACCCTGTGCAGAAATGAGAGCCAGGGCCATTATCCTATGTACATTCACCATAAAATGATAAGAAAAATGCAACAAAACAAGCTTGTTTTGGTTTGTTATAAAATGGAATCAAAACAAGCACAACATTAATGTTTTATTTTACTTGGTTTCATTTTTAGTGCATGCAATTTACAAATGGTGAGTGTTTTGGATGTAACAGTGCACGTTAAAATAAAAAATAAAACAAAGAAAATGATTAACCCAGAACCCCCCCCAACATGAAACAAAAAAACCTAACCGTTTGCACATTCCGATCCAATACTCATCTCTGACTGTGACGAGTAGGAAGAGACATTTGTTAGCGTACATGGCTTAAACATTTTAGTGCATGCAAAATTAACACATGTACAGTAGAAGTGCACACACTAAGAAAAGTTATTAAAATGGATGTGTGAAGCATAGCACACAAATACCCAAAACTCAAGGAAACGAACAAAAGGAACTGAACGCTTTTGACCTGTGTAAACTCTAGTGGAAAGCAGTAGATCCTAGGAGGATCCTTGTAGAGCATGTATAGAGTTGTCCATCCACTGGCATTGCTTTCCAGGTTTTAGTAAAATTATCACAGCGGTCTTTTAACAGAGCGAAGCAGCTATTGAGTATATTGAAAATAACGCTCCAATTCTCAACCCCTCAATGATCTAGAATGTTATTGGAAAACAATGCTTAATTTTGTTTTCCCATATGTCACTTCAGTAAAACTCATGATTTTAGAATGTCGTTAGAAAACAATGCTTATCGTAATTTTGTTTTCCCAACGCCAAACTTCAGCGCTGTGCGTTTCACTCTATGCGTTTCATCAGGGGATTATATATGTATCGAACAGCGTGTATCTTCAATTTTTGTACCTAATGTGGGGAATCAAAAAAGAAGATTTCGATCTTATAATTTTGAAACTTTAAACCAGAACCATCAATTCCTTCAAACCTAATATTTAAAAGATTGTGTTACCAGTTCTTCTTGCTGAACCCTCCTCTCGGCAATTGGATTGCTTGAAACAACGCCGCGCATGCGGACTATTAATTTGAAAAGACTTTATACGGAACTGAATGCAGCGCAACTAGACACCTGTGACGTTTACGTAGATAGTACTATTGATTAATAAGTGCCCTATCTATGGGCTATATGCATGCATTCCAATCTATTTGTGCGTTCAATCCAGTTGAATTTACAGCTTTTAATTCCAGGTTTTAGTAGTCATGGGTTACGGAGGCCTTGAACCTGGGATGATTTTCCTGAATGCTATGTAAAATGGCCTGTGATTTTTAGTCATGAACTCCCAATGTGCACAAAAGGTTTACTACTTTGATCTCAAGAGGGAGGTCACCGTTGACCTGTAAACACTGTATTGCAGCATACATCTATCTCTTATGTAACAGTATTTGTCTTTCAGTGTCAATATTAACAGATGGCCAAAGGTGACACTTCTGCTTACTTCTATGACTTTATCAGTGTTATCTTTTCAAGGAATACTCGACAACTCGACCAGGTCCCTGCCATTTCACAGAACACAACAAAATGTTAACAAAAGTAAAGCATTATTGCAACACTATCTGAGAGCTGAACTCCAGGCAGCTGTGTTTACCTGAACATGGATTTAATCACAAGGCTGGCAGATAAACTAGAGTGTCAAATTACCTACTGTGTTCCCAATTTGGTTTGAAACTGTAAAGAACTGTTTGAAGGATTTAAACCTCATGAAGAAAGCAACATAAAAACTGATATATCCAGTAGAAAAAGAAATCTTGGTTTAGCCATCGTGGTCACCGTTTGCTAAAAGTCATCTGTTTTCTCCACTTCAGGATCAGACGGAAGAAAGAAAAGAGCAATTTGCAGTGCAATGAATTGAATAATGGTATCAAATTTAAGACTGAATCAAGATCTTCCAGAGTTCCTACCATTCAGCAAAGAAAACAGGGCCTGCTATTCAAAGGATCTCTACTTCTAACTTTGAGAGTTATACTCCTAAATTGGCTTCTTTGAAAATTTACTAGGGTTGAGTGCTTATTATTTTTTTTGAATTTCACTAAACTTCTAAATTTAGGGGCATAAACAGTGGATAGTGATGAGGCAGATTAAGGGCAGGGAAAGGGTAGGAGCGTAGCACTGATTTTCAGCACTAGGCATCTAAATTAGCTCATAAATCTAGGCAAAGGAACGATGGTCCCGATATTCTTCTGGGTGGGCTATGCGCTGCTATGGTGCATACCCTGCCCACTTACCCTTAACCCCGGCTATTCAATGCTGTGCCGATGACATTGAATATCCGGTTGTGCACCATTTCACAGCTGATCTAAGTAGGTTAAAGTTGCCCACCATTTCACTTTCTTCTCCATCAACGATGAACTTATTGATTTTGCCAGTTGTCAGGATCATTGTTTTCTTTACATTAAGGTGTAGGCCCTTTTTAAGACTATGTCCCTTGATCTTGAGAAGCAAATGTTTCAGATCGTCTTCACTTTTAGCCAGTAATGTGGTATCATCAGCATAGCGAAGGTTCTTGATGAGTCTCCCAACAATCTTCACACTTCTGTTGTCTTCATACAGTCCTACTTCTCTGATGATTTGTTCTGCATATAAGTTAAACAGGTAGGGGGAAAGTATGCAGCCTTGTCATACACCTTCACTGATTTTAAACCATTCTGTTTCTCCTTGTTCCATTCAAACTGTTGCTTCTTGATCAATGCAAAGGTTGTGAAAGAGAACGATCAGATGTTCTGCTATACCCATGCTTCTTAATGTGACCCAGAGTTTCTCATGGTTTACAAGGTAAAAAGCCTTGCTGTACTCAATAAAACACATATAGATATCCTTTGGTATTCTTTAGTTTTTTCAAGGATCCATATCACATCCGCTATGATGTCTATCATTCCTCGTCCTTTCCTGAACCCTGCTTGCACTTCAGGTAGTTCTCATTCCAGGTATGGTTATAGTATCTGCTGAATAATCTTCAGTAGAATCTAGTTGGCATGTGGGATCAGAGTGATTGTGTGATACTTTCTTTAGTATTGGCGTAAACACAGATCTTTTACAGTCAGTTGGCCATGATGTTGTCTTCCAAATTTCATGACAGAGTCTTGTAAGTATGGTAACAGCTGCATCAGATTGCTGTAATACTTCTATGGAAATGCCATCAATGCCTGGTGCTTTGTTCTTTGTTTAAGACTTTCAATGCTGTTTCAATTTCTTCTTTCATCACCAATAGTTCCAGATCATAAGGTGCAGGTTGAAACTGCTGTTGGTCGACTTTATCTTTATCATATAATAACTCTATATATTCTTTCCACCTTTTCTTGATCTTCTCAGCATCATTCAACATGGATCCTTGAGCATCTTGTAACATTCCAGTTCGAGCCTGGAATTTTTTCTTTAATTCTCGTAGCTTTAGGAAAGTCAATCTTGTTCTTCCTTTAATAGTTTCTGCTTCTATTTCCTTGCATGCATCATTGTAGTACTTCTCCTTGTCTTGTCTTGCTGCACGTTGAAAATCTCTGTTGAGTTCTGCAATTGCCTCTCTTTGTCCTCTGGCTTTAGGTTCTCTGCATTTCTGGGCAATTTTCAGAGTTTCTTGAGTCATCCATTTTGGCCATTTTTGCTTTTCCACCTTTTGTAGAGATTTCTCACTTTCTTCCAACACAACCTTCTTGATGTCATCTCATAACTCTTCTGGAGCTCTGCCATTTGTATCTAAAGCAGCAAATTGATTTTGCAGACAGTCTTTAAATTCCGGTGGTATATTCTCAAGGTCATATGTTGCTGCATTCATGAGTGGCTTGTTCTTTTCAACTTTACCTTGAGTTTGCATACTAGTAGTTGGTGATCGGTACCACAGTCAGCTCCAGGATTTGTCTTTGCTGTTATTGAGCTTTTCTATCATTTACTTCTTTTTTTTTTTTTAAATTCTTTATTTTCGTTTTATAACAACAAAGGAAAAGGAAGACATACAGCTAAAAGACAGGTACATAAAGTGTAAAACATACACCAAAGTAAACCCCTGTCACCCCCCTCCCCCCTGCTTCTTCTCTAGAAAACTAATCATTCCCGAAGCGGGCGTGTACGTACATTATTGTGTTACAAAACCTAACGGTGATCTGAAACATGATGAGTGCACATTAAACAGGCATGTCGGAACAGTGAGCAGATTGTACATAATCATTGAGCATCTGCCATTTAGACAAGCGAGAGTGAGTTTGGGCATGGGGAATAGCTCTCCGAGGTATCTGCTCATATTTACTATATAAGCAGACGAGGTTCCACCATTCATTGACAGTAAGTCGAGAGCTATCCTTCCAATTCCTCGTGATTAAGCATATGGCTATACCCAGCATGAAATCAAGGAGAAAGCGACCCTTCTTAGGAAGAGAGGGGACCTCCGCCACAGAGCGGAGTCCCACGATCTTCCAAGAGAGAGGCTCGTGAAAGTGTAAGATAAATTGAATACAACCCCAAACCCGCCCCCAATAGACCTGTAGTTGAGGACATTCATAAATAACATGAGCGAGGGTTCCCACAGCAGTATGGCAAGACCAACACTGGTCCCCAGCAGTTGTGTTCCATTTGGCTAGTTTTTCTGGGGTATAAAAGCATCTGTGTGCAAAAAAGAAGAGAGTTTGGGTAACAGAGGCAGACCGGGAAACCCGCACTACTTTGCTCCAGAAAACGCTCCATTGCACAGGGGTTAAAGTGGTTTGCAGTTCGCGCTCCCAGGCTTGTTGGGCTCTAAAAGTGGCCGTGTCTGTACCCTGACATAATATTTTATAAAAGTTAGAGGCTACCCCATGTGTACTACTAATAGAGTGAACTATCTCTAATAGCCCGTCCTCAGTAGGGGCAGAGGGCGGCAGGATTTGAGCACTTTTGAGGCAGTGTTGTAGCTGCATCAATTGAAAGTAGTGTTTCGCTGGTAACGCAAATTCCTTTTGTAAATCAGAAAAGGTTTTCCAACGAGCTGCAGAGAAAAGCTGTTGGGGTGTCCAGATCCCCCTGGAGTACCAGGGTTTCCATGCTATCGTTCTATTTAGGACTTGAATTTTGGGATTATTCCATAGCGGGAGTTCGTCCTGAGGACATACGTTCGGACCTAGTGATAGAATAAGAGTGTTAAAGGCCGCAAGAGTATCAACAATCATTGGTGGATGGCGGGTGTCTACTTGATAGGACATACCGGGGAGATGGGTCAACGGAATTGGGCTACTAAGCTCCTCTTCTATGTCAAGCCAAACTGGTCTGCTGTCTGTTGAGGCATCTAGCCATCGGGCACCTTGCTTAAGTAGGAAGGCTTGATGATATCTATGAAAATCAGGAAATCTGGTACCCCCTATTTCCTTTGCAGACTGTAGTTTTTGTTTAGCTATCCTTGGTGGCTTGCCCTGCCAGAGATAACGGACAAGAAGACCCTCAATATCTTTATAAGTATGTAGCGGGAGTAAGCATGGCAGCATTTCTAAAATGTAGTTCACTTTGGGGACTATCATCATTTTCACAGTTTCTAGGCGGCCCCACCATGTAAGAGATAAGGGAGACCAACGATTTGTGAGCTCACGGACTTTGGAGACTACCTCTTTGGCATTAAAACTGATAGTGTCTTCTAAAGGAGAACAGTAATGGACCCCGAGATACTTTACCATGCGGGATTGCCAAAGGAAGGGAAAGGCCTGCATGTCAGCCTCATGCACCCAGCGGTTCAGTGGGAATGCTACAGATTTGGTCCAGTTAATTTTATAGCCCGATAATTGTGAGTATCCGTCAATCAGATCCAAGACAGCTGGAACAGAATCAAGGGATACGAAAAGCATAAGGTCATCTGCATATGCAGAGAGTTTAATCTCCCTATGACTGAAGGGGACACCTCGAATACGTGCGGACTGTCTAATAAGGAGGGCTAGGGGTTCAAGAGCTAGATCAAAGAGCATTGGTGATAGGGGGCAACCTTGACGCGTGCCTCTTTGGAGATTAAATGGCTGAGACTTGATGGCATTTACACAAATACTGGCGACGGGTTGAGTATACATGACTTGGAGATATCGGAGGAAGCCCTCCCCAAAGCCATACCATCGGAGAACTGCAAATAAGAAGGGCCATTCTAGGCGATCAAAGGCTTTTTCGGCATCTAGGGAGAGACCCACCCATGGATGATCTAGATTGGCAGCACTGGATAGCACATGGCACAAGGTCCGAGCATTGTCAGCAGTGGATCGGCCGGGTATAAAACCGCATTGGTCGGGGTGGATTAGGGTGGTCATCCTGTCAGATAGCCGGATGGCCAAGATCGTTGCGAAGATCTTATAATCGGCATTAAGTAGGGAGATTGGACGGTAGTTGGCGGTTAGCAGCGGGTCTCTGCCTTCTTTCTCAAATACTACCACATTAGCTGCAGAAAAGGATCCCAAAGAGGATGTATCTACCGCAAGGGCAGTAAAATAGAGTTTTAAATAGGGAACTAAATCTGCACTGAACGTTCTGTAGAATTCGGTCGGGAGACCATCGGGCCCTGTGGCACGGCCCGAGGCTGTTCGTTTTAGGGCAGATTGGATCTCTGAAGTAGAGAAGGGTTCATCCATCGCATCCCTATCATCTTCAGAGAGGGTCGGCCGCTGAATGCCAGAAAGCAATCGCTCAAATGTCTCTGACGAGAACTCACATTCAGATTGATATAGGCGGGTATAGAAATCCCGAAAGAGCTCTACAATGTCGGAGTCTGTGGTCACTATGCCCCCTCCCTGTGGGGCTCGAAGGGCTGCTACGCGTTTGGCTTCTTTTTGACCTTTCAAGGCGTTGGCTAAGAGTCGACCGGCTCGGTTATTTTCACGATAATAAGACCCTCGTTGAAGCTCAATACTCTTAGAAGCTGCAGTTGAGAGGATTGAATTATATTGAAAACGGAGACGCTGTAATCGAATTAATACACATGGATCAGTACGTGAAGTTAGAACTCGTTCGCCTGCTTTTATTTGTTGGTCTAGTATGAGTAGCTGCTGTTTGCGTTGTTTCCGCAGGCGGATTTGATAGCTAGTGATCGTTGCTCGAATGGCCGCCTTGAAGCCCTCCCACCAAGCCCAATTCGCAGTATCCTGGTGTAGATTAAAATGGAAGTAATCCTGTATGGCTGCTCGAATTTCTAACTGGAACTCTGGCTGAGTTAACAGGGCTCTATCAAAGAACCAGGCCCCCGAATTCCCTTGGGGTGCAGTAGTGTGTAATTGAAAGGAAATAGCAGCATGATCTGAAATATGTTGGGAGTGAATCTTTGCAGTGTCCGCCTGAGGAACTAACAGTTTTGATATTAGAAAGAAGTCTATGCGAGACTGGGATTTGTGAGGGGAAGAGAAGAAGGTGAAGTCAAGCTCATTGGGGTGTAGTAACCTCCATAGATCAACTAAAGCAAGATCTTTGATCAAAGAGGTAAGCGTGGTGTGACTCTTGGGGGGACCACTTGTCCTAGGCGGCTGTTTGTCAATCAGGGGATCAAGGACTAAATTGAAATCCCCCCCAATTATCAATGAAGTATTAGCAGAGGCCTGCGCAACCTGAGCAATGGTAGCAAAAAAGGCAGGGTCATCCACATTAGGAGCGTAAAGGCATATACATGTAACTTCAAGGCTACCTATCTTGAGGTGAACTCTGGACCATCTACCTTCTGTATCTGAGCTAGTCGCAATAATAGTAGCATGCAGAGATTTCCTAACCAGTATGGCAACCCCACATTTCTTAGAAACGGCTGGGGAATAGGCGGCCACCATGTAAGGTTTAATATTGAGTTTAAGAGTTTCCTTCGAATTTAAATGCGTTTCTTGGAGAAAAATCAGATCCGCAGCTTCCTGACTTAGGTAGCTTAGGATTTTCTTCCGTTTTATCGGATTGTTGATTCCTTTTACGTTCAATGAGAAAATCTTACATGGTGCCATCAATCGGTAATAGACATTTCAGGTAAGGGCGCTTGAAAACATACAACATAATCAAAATCTGTGCAACAATGACATAATCACCGAGTATGCTGGCTAATACACCCCATATTGAAAAGTATGTACCAAAGTATCTTAGAGAAGAAGCAAAACCCCCAATGAATATGGCGACCATATGTCTGCGGGAGGAGGCCCTAGAGAGGAAATAGAAAGACATGAAAAAAGAAAAGAAACACCAGAGTCCATAATTAACATTGTCTCTGATACTCATCGAGGCTACTGTGGGTAGATGGAGTCGGGTCACGGATATCATCAAAAGTAAGACAAACAAGCTGCCCTCGCCTGACTCTTTGCTGGCTGCGGCAGATCCAGTATGGCAGGTACAGCGGGTATGAGAATGCTTGCAGGAATATTCTGGAAGTCAGCGCATCAAGTCGGCTTCTTTGGAATCCAAAAACTCCGCTAGTAGATCAGGGTCCTCAAATGTTCTTGTCTGATTGTGAAGCGTGACTCGGAGCTTGGCCGGGTACATCAGGCCGTAGCGTGCTTGTAATTGTTGAAGCCTCGGCCAGAATTCCAGAAAGCGCTTTCGGCGGTCGACCGTGGGTTTAGCCAAGTCAGGATAGAAGGAGATCTTGTGGCTCTCAAACTCCATATGGCCCTTTGCCCGAGAGGCACTGAGAATTTGCTCCACGTGTTGATATCTCAAAAGTCGAAAAATGATAGGCCGCGGGGTCTTCCTGTTGAGCGTTATGCTTGTGGGTACACGATGAGCGCGATCGATCTCCAAATCTTTGGTAAAGGTGATTTGGAGCAGGGAAGGGAGGATTTTGCATAAAAACTCTTTCATGTCTCCCGATTCCGCTCCCTCCGGTATGCCCACGAGTCGTATGTTGTTGCGGCGCGCTCTATTATTGCCATCTTCCACCTCTTTCTGCAAGGCCCGTACCTGACGTTCAACTTTGTCGAGGTTGGACAACCGGGCCGTATGGGAGTCCAATATGCTCTCCATTTTGTCCTGACGCGAAGAGAGCCCCTCTAGCTTGCCCTGCAGCACACCAAGATCTTCCCGCAGCGCTCGGAGTGCTTCACCGTTTGACTGCACGAGGTCCTTGACCCCTCTAATCTCTGCGAGGATTTCCTGCTGCATTTCGGGGCCCTCGCGCAAGGCCAGCCCCTTCTGCGGGGACGGGGGTTCAGTTTTGGAACGTTTCCCGTGAGAAGCCGCTGGAGATCCGAATTCCAGGTGCGTGGGTTTGGTCCCCGCCATCTCACCAATGTGCCCCGGCAAGATCAGAGTAGAAGTTCCAAGTATGTGCGGTGTTAATTCAGGATTCTGAGTAGGCCTCTCGGGAGCCTCAGCGTTATGCGACCATCCCGCTGGACATCAGGCTCAGCCCCCTCTATCATTTACTTCTACAAATGTAGTCAATTTGATTTTTGTACAATCCATTCGGTGAAGTCCATGTGTACAGTCACCAATGTGTTGCTGGAAGAAGGTGTTTGAGATGAATAGGTCGTTGGTCTTGCAGAATTCTATCAGTCTTTCTCCAGCTTCATTTCTGTTGCCAAGTCCATGTTTTCCAACCACGTTGCCTTCTTTTTTGTTGCCAACTTTTGCATTCCAGTCACCCATGACTATCAGGATATCCTGTTTGCATGTTCTGTCAATTTCAGCTTGTACTTGTTCATAGAACTCAGCAGTGTCTTCCTCTTCTACAGCTGCTGTTGGGGCCTATACTTGAATTATAGTTGTGTTGATGAGCATTCCTCGTAGACAAATAGAAATTAAGCGTTCGCTGATTGCATTGTATTTCATTACAGTTCTTGCAAGTTTCTTCTTAATTATAAATGCAACACCATTCCTTCTTTCATTTCCAGCATAGCAGACAATATGATCATCAGATGCAAAGTGCCCAATGCCAGTCCATTTCAGTTCACTGACATCCAACAGATCAAGTTATACACATTCCATTTCATTCTTGACCACCTCCAACTTCCCTTGGTTCATGCTTCATACGTTCCATGTCCCAATGTGTAAGACATCTTTGTAGCTTCTGACTCATTTCATGCGCAGCTACATCAGCAGTGAGACGTCCCAAAGGCTTTGATCCAACCACATGCTGGCTTTACTCTGAAAAGTCTTCAGCTCCTCCCCAGTAGCCAGTTGAGTGCCTTATGACCTGGGGGTTTCATCGTCCAGCACTATAGTGCAATTTGTTTTGTTGTGACTATCCACTGGGTTTTCGTGGCAAGATACGGAAATGGCCTAACCTTTGACTCTAATCCTGTATGTATAAGACATTATCTACAAGAAATCTTTCACTTATTCATATAGCCAGTAAGTTTCAGAAGTGATTTAGTTAGGTAAACTGTTTGTCTGAAAATGGCCCAGTCCTTAGCCATGTAAAGGTGCGAGTGGTAAATCAGCAAAAGGTAGGCAGGCCGCCAAGAGCAAAGGTTCATTTAGGTCGGTGGAGGGGAACTCGTGTGCATTTTCTCTCCAAGTTATTTCTCCTTGTTCATTGTAAAACAAATCCACAAGATTGTTATGTTGTTTGATGTAAACCGCTTTGGACAAAAGCGGTATAGAAAAACTGTTAAATAAAATAAATTATACATTTTTCATACATTTGGATGCAAACAGTACCTACAGAAAGAGCAAATCTATGTAATGCGTTAGCCTAGGGCAATTTTCAGAGGCAATTTCAAATAGTTTCCTTTTGAAAACTGCTGCTAAGCTCACGGTGATGGAATTCAAAAAGGCATGGGACAAACACAGTGGATCCCTTTACAGCAATAGGATAAAAACCAAATAAATGGTACCACCTAACTTCTGAACCATATAACGTCTCAACAAATATATAACGTCTCAACAAATAGGGGTGTCCTACCTGGAGTGGTGGGTTTACCCCTAAATAAAGACATGGGGAGGGGTGGCCTGCACAGAGCGACAGGTGCACCTACTCTTGCCATCTTGCTGGGCAGACTAGATGGACCATGCTGGTCTTTATCTTCCATCATTTACTATGTTACTATGTTACTATGCTTAAAAGTATCTATGGGCTCTGCATCAGCATGGCCAGTTTTGAAAACCTCTCCGCACACAGTACAGTATCATTTCATATAACCTCTTTTTTACAACCTCTTATGTTCTTAACACCACAAGCTATTTTCATTACAGGCTTCCTTTGGAACTGTTCAGTTCTCTACTTCTCTTTTGCTTGCTCCATGAGTCTTTACTTATTCTTTCTGTTGATAGAATTTGATGCTGTAGCCAGAGCCGGCCCGTCCATTAGGCGGACTAGGCGATCACCTAGAGTGGCAGACATCCATGGGCAGCATACCACATATGACCTGCTCCCCCCCCCCCCCCCCCCCGTGCTGAGCTGTGCCACTGATTCCGGTGGTGGGGTCGGCTAGACTCAGCTGCAGCAGCCTGCTGCAGGCCATTTGCTTTGGCAGAAATAGTCTGCCACTTCTGACCCCCCAAGGTTTTGTTGGAGGGGTCAGAAGCAGCAGGACACGTGTTATGAAGCACATGGCCTGGCGGCCGCCAAGCTACCCCCAACCCCACCAGCAGAATCAGCAGCAGCGGGGAGCAGCAGTGCACCTCAGCACCGGGGAGGGGGAGGGAGGGCCACACAGCTTGGGGCACGAGGAGGGGGACAGCATGGCCAAGACTTTTGCCTAGGGCAGCAGAAACCCTTGGAGCAGCCTTGGCTGTAGCAACATCATTAGTTACTGGAGCTATTTTCCAGTAAGAGCAAAAATAGAACCATTAACTATTATAAAAGTTACGGCCCTCCTTCCTGTGACACTAGGGTTATTTTAGAAGCAAAAAGGCACTTGTTTCATGACAGAAACAGTACCAGGGGGGAAGAGCACAAGGTGCTGCTATCATCACAGTCAATTGTTCCTGAGCAAAGAAACCTGCATGTAAATGCAAACCCCAAACAGATTCCTAACCCACCACCGCACAGCTGAGCATCTGAAATGTCACTGAACATCGACATCCACCTTCTTGAAAACGCCAGCCGGGATGTCCAAGAAGCCGTTTCTGCGGCCATCCAATTGGGGAGCATCCTCATGTCTAAAATCGGGCCAAAACTTAAACATCTTCAGCGTTTTCTCAGTCATTTTGTTCTGGATGTCCCAGATTGCACCTGGACATCCTTTCTAAAATGCCACTTCACCTACAAATCCAAATGCTTGTACAGTAATCATGTCATTAGGGATTATCTCATAGGAAGTCCCTGTATGTTCTTAGGACTCTACATAATAACTGATTGTGTAAGAACCTTTTAGTAAGAAATCAGGTCATGAATATGCTGTTATTACTAGGGGTGCGTATTTTTTTGACAACATGAAAATACCAACAGATGTTGTGTTTCTTTGTGCATATTCAAATGAATAAATGAAAACCTTTCCATTTCATCTTTTTTTTTTTTTTCGTTTGCAGAACATGCTAAAAAAATGTAATACATGTTAAAGGTAGTCATGCTAATTGTTTCAACAATGAAACAATAACAAAACACGATGAAAAATGATGCAAATTAATAGGTTTTTTTCAAGCAAACCCCTGATGGTTCAGTCATTTTCTATGACTGATCAAAAGTTGATGACACTGAAAACCTCCAGCACTATAGCATGGAAAATACTGCAGACAATTTACAAGCAACCACATAAGTGGATGTGGCCAGCAGTCACGAAAAGCTGCACTTTTGAAAGGGAAAGCATATATGCATTTTAACTTTCTAGCATTGGCAGTGGCAGATACGTGTGAATCTATGTGCCTGCTTCTCCAGCAGGTGGAAATAAACACGTGAATATCGCCAGGGTTGCCTCCTATGTCTGTTAAGTTCAGGGTGTCATGTCGTACAATAAATCCTTAAGAGCAGAGGTTTTCAATTCTGCTTCTCGAGGATCAAAGAGCAGTCTACTTGTAAGTGCGTTCACATGCACGAAGGTCCTCTGTGTACACTGGGGGCAATTCATGCAAATCGATCTCATGTATGTTCATTGTGGCCCTCGATGACTGGATTCTGGGGCCGCTGTTTCAGAGGGGGGGGGGGAGAAATGTTGAACTTGTAAAATAATGGTTGTATCTGTCATCTTTATTGGTAGAGTGTTTGAGTGCTCATTTTTTTCTTAAAGCCAGGAAAACCTCATGAGAATAAATGAGACTCTGATCCAAAAAAACAGCGATGATGTACTCATTTTCCATCAGCAGCATGGACAATACAAAATTACAGATCATCCCATCCAGCTACTTCATTAAAATTGGGAAACACAGAACCTGTGCAATGCTAGAAATTCAACTTCTCCTTCCTGGAGGAGGAGCAAAGATCCTTTGTCCATGTTTTGATGGTTTCCATGTAAACATATTGGAGAAGGAAGCAGTTGGCTTGATGCATCCATCTGGGCTACTTGTACAGTGTGTGTGCCACGGAAGCAGAAAGCTCTATGAGGCATCTTCTAAAAGCCCTTTGCACATATCTGTCTTCTTTCTTTTTCTAAAGTTCACTTAATAGCTGCATGCTGCAGATAGAGAGAGCACAGGCATTTTTTTTTTTTTTGCAGTACCTACCTCCAGACAAGGGCATTTCACTCCGTGTCATTCTCAAGACCAGAGTTATTTTACAGAGGGAATGGTGGGGTCATGTTATCACTGCAAGCAGCGGTTCCAATTGATCTTATTGGTTCAGTAACACTATTGTTCCCTTCTTGATGGCAATATTTAATGAAAGGGTTAGGTCAATGAGTTCTCACAAATGTTAAGTATCGGGCAAAAGTAGGATAAAATAAAGCATACTAGAACTCTTTATTTTTCCTCAGATGGCGCTATAGACTTTGCTAACGCATGTTTTAGATTACTGTAATTCATTGCATTTAGGACTGCCATTGACCCCGTGTGGAGGGTAATTTCAGAAGCATGTAAGTAGATGCTTACTTCGATGCAATTTTATAAAAAGATGTAGGTGGTAATGCTTACACTGCAGGTGTGGATACTTACACCTGACCTGGGGTAGGTGTAAATGAGCCTATAAGTTTTCAGTATGTGTGTAGATTACCATTTTGTAATCTTGTTGGAGGGGGAGGGGAGCATTTTAAGTGACACAGCCAGCACACTTAAAGCGACTGGCCGTCGCTCTCCTCATTGGACCTCACAAAGATGGTACCAATTTCATGGTGCTGCCCTCTAGTGTGAGGCTAGAGGGCAGCACCATTTTGAAATGGCCTGAAGATGGGGTCAGGAACGGAGAGAACCGCTCCTGCCCTGTCGTTCCACTAGACCACTAGGGTTATTAAAGTTATGCCTATGGTGGGGTTCGAGGGGGCGGGAGGCATGATGCCCCCCTCTGATGGCTGGCTAGCTTGGATAGTTCTTTGTAATGGGGAGGTGTGAGGTTGAAGGAGGGGAGGCCATAGGCCCCCCCATTTGACTAGTGGATTGGGGGGGCTTTCCTCAACTGGCTAGCCGGGATGATTTGTTGGTCAAGGGTGCACCAATCCACTCTGGGCAGCTCACAATGGGAATCAGGAGCTGTGTAGGGGGGATCGGTGCAGTAGGGGGGGACAGCACTTGTTTTTTCATATTGTCAGTGCTGCAGATCACACCACAGCACTGACAATATTGCGGAAGGGGGAAGCACATGCGCAACTGTTGAGGGAGACATAGTTGTGATCACACAGAGCTACTGACAGTTCTGTGAACCCGATCACTATCATCCCTCCCCTTGGATTATCACGGGGACCCATGGTACCTGCTTCAGCAGGCACCACAGAACATTTCCCATGATACTTGCCAAGGCAGATAACCTGAGTTTCCACTGGAATCCAGAACTGCCACAATATTTGCAGGGGCTAACCCAGCAACACCCCCTTCAGATCCACAAGGGTTTTTTCCTTGCCATGCAGTTTTGACAGCTATTGCAGTTTAGTTGACATGCCCAGAGTTGCCACATTATGCAATTCCAGGCATGAGATTTTAAGCCAATCCTGGATTTCTGACAAGCTCATTCTGATGCATTATGGGATCCGCAGCACTAATTGCAATGGGTAAAATCAGGGACTACAAATATCATACTGCATTGCAACATAAATTTAAAACCAGAACTGGCAAAACATCTCACTCCTGGAACTGGGTACTTTGGCAACTGTGCATGCTCCCTTGTGAAATGTACCTCCTGTCATCAAGATCTCCCCATTTCTAAACTGCTTAAATTAGGAAAAGAGTTTTTTGGTGTTAATTTACCCTTGGAAGATAATTAGCTACAACAGTTACTCCACTGTTATCGGAGACAACAAAATATTGCAGGAGCAGAGACATTCTTTGGAGTCTGTGGGTACAAGGAATTTTTCAAGTTCTGCAACAGAAATGAAAGTTGCAGGACTGTATTATTAAAGTATAGAGCAGCTGTTTCCATGATTTGACATGTAGATGAAGTATCACATTTTCTATTAATCTTTGTTTTCTTCTTTTGGGTTGCAGAATCGGGGATGGAGGGAGGTTAGAGTTCCAGGTAGGAGGAAAGCAGCTAAATGGACAAATACTTGAAAGAGCTGTTCCTCTGGCAAATGTACAAAGAAACAGTGATATCCGAGAGCATGGCACCTCCATCAGAATGCATTGGGTAAACTTCATTTTTAAGGGTGTGACAGTGGAGAAGGTTATATTGAAACCACAAATGACACAAAGAGATTGACTAACCATGAAACAAAGACGTTATCTTAGGAGAGAGTGAATAGGTTTGTCCCTGGGCGAAACAAGGAACCATCTCTTGCTTGGGTCAATACTACAGTATTGAAAGCTTTAAAAATTTGAATTTAAAATTTTGATCTGCCTTACTGGGTCCATTTCCAACAGAACAGATGTGGAGGAAGGGTGATAATTGGCACAAACCGGAATTTCTGCAGAAATCAAGCCCTACGTCATGATATTTTAAATTAACAAACCCCTCAGTTTGCAGTTTGCATCAACTTTCTCTTCTGCTACCAAGGAAGGACACCGATTTCAACTTACAAACATTTTGCAATGCATTTCAGCTAAGGACTGGCCAGAATTATTTCTACCCCCTAGCTTTAAGAGTTTCTATCAGACATCTGCACATACTTTGAGTGGTCTTTACCTATAGTGGCTCATGAAACAAACTAGCTTTCCTATAAAAGAAGTTGCCATGTCCTCCCCTACCCGATGTCAGGGCTTGCCAATAGCTAATCAGAACACGTCTGCATACATGAATCAGCCTTATGGCTGTCCTGCCGAATTGCAGTTTATCAGTCACTGCAAATAATGCTGTGCTAAAATTAGATTGACGAGCTCTCGGGGCTTTTGCATGTGTGAATAAAGGGAGAGTTTGCTGGGGCTGGTTATGCATGTAGCAGAGCAGTGTAAATAATGCATCATAAGTGACTCAGGGATGGATGAATGACAGTGAGTTAAATCAGGAATGTCTTCTAGGTACTTGGCATTCCCTAATAAGGTTAGGTACAGCCAGTCCAATGGACAGCAAATTCTTAGCTCGGAACTCAGCAATGCAACCTATGTAATCGACTTCCTGAAAACCGATGTCTAAGGGGTTAGTGAGAATTCGTTTGTAATGTTTCTGCATCACAATATAATTAAAGTGACAGTACCAATTACATTTCTGAAAATACCACCTGACCTATTTCTTAACTCTGCTGCATGCTCAGTTTCCTTTCTTAAAGTCATATATTTCTGAGGCTTTTCCTCCCCATTAAGACTGTACTTCTTAACAGAGAGAGGAAGAAATCCTTCCCTATCTATAGATATAGTGTACTTTTATTATTATTTATTTCTTTTTTATACTGTGCTCTTTAGAATCAGTGCAGTTTGCATGTATTCTAACAGGTACTTTTTATTCCCTTGTCCCCAAAGGGTTCACAATCCAAGTGTACCTAAGGCAATGGAGGGTTAAGTGGCTTGCCCAAGGCCACAAGGAGTGGCCATGGGACTAGAGACCCCAGTCCCTCAGGCCTGAGTTTGCTTGTCCCCATGCAGGAATTGAACCCCTGGCCTTCAGCAACCTATCCCAACCACTGAGCCAACTTTGGCTCAGTGGCTAAGTGCTTTAGGTTTTTGCACCTAATTTTCATGTTCTCGAAGTCAACACAGATGTGCGCTAGTCCCATGGATGCATGTAACTCCACCTCTTGCGGTGGCATTGAGAGCACCCATGCTAATGGTGACATGGACAGTTAGCTCACGATATGTTCCCCTACGCTGCCTGCAGTGTGCTCATCACATCCACTCTTTGCCCCGGCCCCACCCTGATGCGTGAGTGGCAGCGTATGAATCGGCATGCAGTCGCTGTGACGCCCCTGTGGTAATTGTTACTGCACATCAAAGGGCACGTTCTCTGCTTAGCAAACTATAGTAAAAGGGTCCTTATATTTCCTGCATCTACTTTTCAGCAATCTAGGACGCACTCGTATTGTCTGTCTGCATCAGGAGAACATGGGATACCGATCTGATAAAGACAGGTGCAGTAGCGCCCAAATGACACAGATTCATAATGATCAGGGTAACTAAGCAGAAGGACGTTTGAAAGCTTTAAAAAACTGAATTTGAAATTTTGATCTGCCTTACTGGGTCCATTTCCAACTATGACCAACCCAGCTCACAAGTACCTAAACATCATTGAGCCAAGAAATGGGGAAACTGAGTGATTGATGAGTGATATGCGCCCCCCCCCCCCCCCCCGTGGTAACTGCAATGTGCTCTCTACACCCACTCTCGGCTCCTACCATACCCATTCAGCACGCCAACGCACGAGTGGCACTTAGCGCGTGAATCAACAGACAATAACTGTCCTGCCCCCACAGTAACAGCCGCTCCGAGTGCTTGCACACAGTTCTGCTTGCGAAAACACGCATTAACCGCGTAGCGCGCTTTACTAAAAGGGCCACTATGGGGCTTCAGGAATTAGCTTTCCTGAAAGCTCCCACACCATAGTCCACCTGTGCTGAGGCAAGAGTAATCTCTTGTAGGTGCTGGTAAGAAATGATCCTTGTATATTATGTATTCATACATTTATTTTATTTAAAATGTTTGTATAATGCCTAACTTAATTTTGACAGTTATACGGACCCAAGACGTTGCAGAATGAAAGTGACTTATTCAGACTGCAGCGGTCAGTATAGCTAAAGTCCGTGACTGCCATCCTCAAAAATGGCACTGGGAATTCAGCACCAGAACCCATCCAGAATCCGGGGCTGAATATCTGGTCTTGCTGCCGACCACCGTGCCTATCCGATTAGCAGCAAAATTAAAACCACTAACCAAATAGCACAACCGCATAAAGTTAGGACGGACGTTGAATGTTGCTGCTAACCAGATAGTCTCTGGGATTGTCCAGTCTGCACCCATGGACCTGCCCTGAAACTAACCAGACGCTTCCAGGATGGTCTGCAGGAATATTCAGTGACATTAACTAGTTAGTGCCCCTGAATATTAAGATCACCGAGGTTTTTGCAGTTTGCAGATGCTGCAACCGCATAAACCCTTTTGAATATCAACCCCAAAGAGTCCTGCCACACTGAGACATTGTTCCATAAACCTTTTCACACGTGCACTGCACTTGTAGAGACTGAATATAGGACTAGTTGATCTATGAGCTATAGTGCATGGATTTGGGAATGTCGCTGTTCTGAAGAGAAAAACATTCTAAAAAATTGGGACTGACGACTTGACGCTTTATGAGCTTAATTTAAATGGCTCACTTCCGATGGCCCCACTGTTTGGCACACCTGTTTCTTGTTTGTGTTCCACGTTGCCTATGGGTGTTTGTGCTCTCCAGTTGGATCCCAATATTTATTTATACATGACCTGGGTGGATTTCTTTGTTGCGTACGGTTTACATTCATCTCCTTGCGGTTGGGCATTCTTGTGAATCTTCCTAGCTTATATTCTAGATAGTTTACAAAATACATAGGAAATAATAAACATAAATGAAAAACAGACATTAAACAATATTATTGACAAAATAAGAATAATTCATAGCAGGGACCTATGAGAAATGTCAGAAGAGGCGCATATAAAGAGGTTCATTCATCGACATCACCAGTAGAGAACAAATTCTCTGGCACAAATTTACACCTGCTCTGATGCAGACATTAATGTGTGCATGTGCTCCGTGCGTGTGCTCATGTCTTATTTAAAATACACAGGTAAATTGCAACGTTGCCTCCTGTCCACCCAAACTATGTCCCTGAGGATACCCACACAGGGCATGCATATAAGTACACGTCATCTATAAGTACGTATCATTCAATAAGACTTGAGATGTGAAAGTGTGTGAACTTACATGCACATAAATCATTCGGCAATTTTATAAAAGGGCTTATCTTTATATAAAAATGCCTTTACACGTAGAAAAAACTTTATGAATGATCTATTTTTAGTGTAACATTTTAACGAGGTGCCTACTTTAAGGCAGCCAAAATGTGTCTCTTTGAAGCCTATTTTATAAAGAAAAGTAGGCGCTTACTTTTTTAAATAAAAAACTAGCATAAGTGATCAAAAACACGTCTTAAGTGAAGGCACAGACATTTATACAGCCCTAGAGAAGGTCCGAATGTCTATCCCTAGATTTTTCTAAAATGTGCAAAAATCATAATTTTTCATAATCTTTGGAGGTTACTTTAGAAACCTTGTTCGCCTTTGAAATACCAATTTACATGTGTGTCGGCACTTACTTGTACGTTGCCAAGTTTTCCCTGTTGATTTTTCCTATGTATAGATTTGTAAAATGGCTCCTGTACTGAGATGTCTCAGCAAACGCACATGCGACTCCTGCGACTGTTGCAGAGCCTTTTCTAAAATATGACCTGAATTATGTACATACCGACCTCAACGTCTCAATTCTGCTCTACATTTATTATCTAAAATCTGCCTTTTTACACATGCTTGTGTTCCGCCCATGTGTATGCCCACAGTAGAATTACACACTGTGCACAGCATACATACACTTTTACACTAGACAGTATTCTATAAGAGATCGTTTACGCATATAAGTGCTTACCTGCGCATTTAAATATCGAAAATACTGGTATGTAGGTGCATATTTGCCTACATGTCAGTATTAACCCCTCTATGTGCATGGCAGCCACATGGATCTAGGAAACCTGTTATCAAATTAGCACCATCAGGGTCAGTCTAGTGGTTCAGATTGCAGGTGCCATGTATTATATGACAGGTCTGCAGTTCATTCCCAGTGCCGGGTCCTCCATTCACCAGGTCAGCTTCGGGTTGGGGCTGCTATAGAGGCGGTGCTCATATTCCTGGGGGGAAGGACGGAAGTCATGGTTGTTACTTAAGGTTGGCACCTTGTAGTTGGTTGCAAGACTGAGGAAGAAATCAGCCTGGGGCCATTACTATAATCCATACCTCTGAAGCACTGAAATGTCTCTACCATATCTCATTTCTGTTTTCCTTGAGAGCACATAGGTCTACATTGCTAAGTCTCATGTTATATGGCTTTTATTGAAGACCCTTCACTGTTTCAGAAGTCTTTATCTGGCTGGAACAGAAATGGATACAATATTCCAGTTGATGGACACCAATGACCTGCACAGAGACATCTATGCTGCCTATGTCTCTCCCTATGCACTCCAGAGTTGTTCAGGCTGGGATTAGTGAGTGTCTCCCTATGCATCCCAGTATCATCCAATAGGAGCTAGTGCCTCAAGGTATGGCAAAGTTACCACTTGGCACACTCAAAGGAAAAAGACATCCTGCATAACACAGCCTATATGAGTGAATGGAAAAGGGTGTGCACCCATGAATGCTGACTCAAAGAGGACATGCTTGAATTCTGGTTAGACCTGAATGAGGTACCACCTAGAATTCTGTGGTGTCTTCCTCTGATTTTTGTTTCCTTCTCTACTGAAGTTATTTTTATAGGCTGGGGCAAGAAGCGTCATCATACACACCCCACAATAACTCAGGGCTTGACCCTGTATGAAACACAGGCATTCAAAAAACACTAGGATTGTTCTGTCCTTGGGCTACACAGGGGCGGGCTAGGCATGTGATGTATGATCTGTTCAGCAGGTGAATTTGCTGTAGCTACTTCTCTAACCTATCTTTTTTTACATTCAATCTTCCTTATTACATTACTTTTGACCAATGGGTTTTGAATGACTCAACAATATTGGTATCACAGGGTTAACTCTAGTATGGTTCCTGTTCCACTTTGCAGACCACACCTTCTGGGCTTTCTTGGGTGGTGTTTTTTTTTTTTGGCACCTTGTTATTTAACTTGTGGTGCACCCCAGGACTTTATCTTTGCTTCAATGCTATTCAACATTTTTCTCACCTCGTTGGCATACGTAATCCAAGAATATGGTATCAGTGTCTATATGTGTACTGATGACATACAACTGATATTCCTTGAGACTCAGGAGGCACAGACCCTGCAGATCCTCCTCCAGTGTTTGGAAGTTACCGCCTCCTGGCTCTTGTAGCATATGCTGAAACGTAACCCACAAAAATCAGAGACCATCTGCTGTTCTCTCGTATGAAATCATTTGCTTTGTTCCCTTCAATCATAGCAGCAGGACCAGCCCACGGTTATCTAATGCCATGGGCGAACCTCAAGCCATGTCCCCTCTCCATCCAGCCTATCCTCTCCCTACCTTCCATGGCCCAGAATCTTCCCTTCCCTTCTCTAGCCCCCTTTGTCCAGTATTTGCCCTTCCCTACCTCGCTTCCCCCTCTTCCCTTCCTCAGCCTGCTTCTCCCTTCTTCCCATGCCACAGTCCCCTCCCTCTGCCCATGCTCTCTAACTCCACCAGCTCCAAAGGTCATTGTCCGGGCAGCGGTGGACCTTGACCATATGCAGCCATTCAACACCTGCCATGTCCTTTCTGATTCAAATGTCATTTTGGGGAGATGGAAGTGCCAGGTCTGGAGAGCACATAGAGCCACGCTGCTGCTCCCAAATTTTTACTCCCTAGTTGTAAGCCAAATTAAAAGACGTGGGGGTGGGGGAGGGGGACCTGTACAGAATGGTAGTTATAACCCTGAACACCTTGCTAGACAGATTAGATGGGCCATGGTGGTCTTTATCGGCAGTCATTTCCTATCGAGCTACTATGTATTAAATTAGTCCGATAAAAAAGTATCAGCTTCTTCTCTTTTTTTTATTGTTGATGTCTTGAAACAGTAGGCAGTATAATAAATACATTAAATAAATACATAAAAATTGATGGGAAGGAATGATTTGGTTTTAAAAAAGCAACTCTTAATTGAAAGCTCAGTAATATTTATGCTGATTCTAAAAAATAGGAAATCTTTGCCCTTCAGTTTTCAAACAGCTGCTGTGATCATGAACCTAGTGAGACCACATGTCTTCACAGCACGAGGTAGACTTAGCATAGCATTTAAGTATAAGGAGCGCTGGAATAGCCTAGTGATTAGAGTAGGGGGGGGGCTTCCGATCTCCTGACCCTCCTTGTGACCTTGGTTATGTCACTTAATCCCCCATTGCCTTTGGTTGAACTTAAGTCAGAAACCCTCCAGTGGTAAGGGAATACCTCCCATGCCAAAAGCAAAGATTTACCATAGTGGTTTCCAACCTAGCCCTGTGATCACACTTAACAGGTCTGGTTTTCAGGAGACTGACACTGACTATTCAAGAGATATATTTGCCTATAGTTGATCTTCAATGTTTGCAAATCTTCCCATGAGTATTCCTTGTGGCGATCCTGAAAAGCACATCGCTTACAGTAGGTGTGCCTGCGGGAGAGCGGAAAACCACTGAACTAGTGGGTTCATTCTCACATTTTACATCTTCTGTAGCAGTGATGGAATCCCGATCATCAGACATCTTTAGAAGCAGATTATTTAAATTTCTATGAAGGAAAATTTAGGAGCAATAGATCATGCCTGGAGCAAAAGAGAAGGCGATACAGCCTCTTGAATTGCCTTTATGACGGTTCTTCCTAAACCTGTCCAGGTGACCCCCATCTACCATCTCACATCATGCAGGTGAGTTTTCAGGACATCTACAAGGATTATGCATGAGATAACTGTGCATATGTTGGAGCCTAGTATATGCAAATAAATGTCGTATATTCATTGTGCATATTCTGAGAATCCAATTACCTGGGTAAAGGATTTATCAAGATAGGTTTTGGAAGACCTGTTCCTTGAACTTAATTCAACAATTACTTTTTCCCATTTTTATCTCATTGAGGGTCTGCTATACTTGGGCTTTTCTCACCTTCTGTGTCTGTAGGAATAAAGCTTAATGAATCAAGCCCTGAGTAATGTTCTATAGCAGAGGCTCCTAACCTTTTTGGTTGTATAGACCCCTTATTAACCTATGAAAAGTTCAAAAAGCCCCAGTTCATCTCCTTAGCTCCAAGCCTGTCCCCACTAGCACTCTTTATCTTTCTCTAACTTCCTGTCTCCACCAGTCAATCTTGCTCTCTCTAGCCAGTCCCCACCAGTCTCAGTCTCTTTCTCTCTCCCCTTCCTCAGCCATTTCCCTCCAGTCTTTTTCTCTTCCCCCCAACTAATCCCCATCAGCGATGCTCTGTCTTTTTTTTCTTTTCTGGGTCCCACAGACCCCCTGCAATGGTCTCACAGACTCCCAGAGGTCTAAAGGCCGCAAGTTCTATAGTCTTCACAGCTGGGAAGAATTTCTTACAATAATCCTCTTCGGGATTTGCCACCTTTGAAATTAGTTTTCAACACGGTATATTGGATGCACATCATGAAAAGCAGGGCTTATTGCTTTGTGCCAACACACATGTTGTTCCACTAGCTGTTAATAAGGTGATTCTCAATGGCCCTTCTTATTTTTGGCCCTGGTAGTTTCTTTCTGCTCTTATGATTTTCAAGTTCAATTGAAACCCTAGATACAATCCAGCACTATGAGCCTTCATTTACAAATTAATGTTTTTTCCATTTTATGTGGGCTCCCAAGCTTATTAGCCCAGTCATTGCTGTAAGAGAGCCTTTCAAAAATCTGTAGCTGTGGACAGCCTTTGCTATTCAAAACTGACCGTCCTATAGGAAGATTTAGGTATGAAGAACCAGCCATTCAAACGTGGGTCTTTGCAACTCCATGCTTGACTGGTTGTTCTGGTCTCTCCCTCCTCTGATGTAAACCTACATCAGAGGAAGGAGGGATCAAACCTGCGTACAAGCGCAAAGTCGGAAAGAACCATGTGGTTATTTTTTTTCAATTAGAGGTCAGGTCCGCTTGGCTGCTGCCTGCCCTGCTGCCGATGAGGGAACACAAAAAATAGTGGTGGCAGGGCAAGGCCAAGCAGCATGGGGGGAAGCCAAGGCTGGCAACCCAAATTGCCCTACTCTTTTGCATCCTGTAAGGCTGCACTGCTTGCCCAGGGCTAGGTAAGGCACTGCCTCTGTGGCACAGATTCACAGGAGGAGAACCTCTTTAAATTACTGTAAAAGTGAGATCTGCAACAAGGGGACATAGGGTGAAGGTGAAAGGAGATAGACTGAGGAGTAATATGTGGAAATATTTCTTTACGGAAAGACTGGTAGATGCGTGGAATAGTCTCCCAGTTGAGGGTAGTAGAGACCAGGACAATATCTGAATTCAAGAAAGCATGGGGCCAACACAGACGTCTTTAAAGGAAAAAAAGGGACCATAGTAGCTGGTATGGAAGGGCAGACTGGATAGGCTGTATGGTCTTCTTCTGCCATCATGGATTGTAGCTGAATGTTGCCACTCAGGTCCAGAAAAAGCACACTTACCCACAGCAACACAGAAACACAAACAGGAGTGAGGTGAAGAACTAGAAAACCTTTATCTGTAGTATCCAACACGGCCGTGTTTCGGCTCAGCTTTCGTCAGGGGTAAAACCTCAAGTATAAAGATAATACAAACAAAATTAATTATATAAAAAAAAACAATTAAAATTATATAACATACATAGCACACAAAGAAATTTTAAAGAACATAAGTGAAATAATATAAATAAGTCAATATAAAAGAATATATAAAATGTTAAAAGGAACAAACAAACACGATCCATGATTTAAAACTAGTATAAAAATTAAATGACAAACATCTAAGTTGCAAAATTAAACTAAATATTCTAGAGAGAATGTGTGAAGAGATAGGAGGTAGAAAGCGAGAGATTGTGCGGGGGGATAAGAGATAGTATATTAGAGGGATTGAGTGACTGAGTCAGGATGAGATGCGAGAGCGGGGTGAATGCTGGGCGATACAACCTCTTGAAAATGTTTTGCAGTTGTCTGTTTATTAAAATTGTAATACAAGAATGCATAAGCTGATGAATGAAGTAACAATGTAACAAAAATAGTGGTTATACTTTCCAGTAAAAAGGGCCTTGCTCCACTTCAATACCTCATTGTCAGTGTTCAGCAGGGACTTGCATCAACTCATTGTATGATATACATTTCAATGAAAGAGTTCAGTTTCTGTAGTACATAACGACAAAGCAAAGTGAAGCAACACTTTATAGACAACACAGCGCCAGTTTCAAAACCTTGTTCTATATTTGCAACTGTGTGATAAGTTGCTAAGGTTTGTTGCAGTTCTTACAGAAATGAATCAGCATGAAACTCTATTTTCAGTTTGCAGATAATAATTATAGACTTGATTCATCTGTAAGACGTTGAGAAACGGTGTTGTAAATTTAAACTTTTGCATTGGTCTTTGTTGGGGAGAGGAGACAGAGATTGCATGGTGACTGCATACGACACACCGTATACTGTAAATTCACAATAGCTTTACCCCCTTGTGCTGGTGAGCAGGAACTCAGAAGTCCAACGGCATAGATTAGACATGAAGATGGTGCATAGCTCAGATTTATGTGCTTGCTTAGTCTATTGACTAGACCCAAACCTGTCCTAGGGACTTCATGGCCAACGGGGTTTCCAGGATATCTTTGAAATAAATTTGCATGTGCTGGACGTTCAACATGGCAAATTTACCCATCTACTGACGAAGTGGACTCTTGTCCTCGAAAGCTCAGGCCTCAATAGATTGATTTATAAGGTGCCATCTGTCTCTGTCTGTTTTGCTACTCCAAACTAACACGACTGCCCTTCTGGATAATTGCATACATGGGGTCACCAACATGTGTAATTATATCTTTTGCATAATCCTTGTTGCTATATCCTGAAAATCTGACTGACTGTGAGAATCATTGGACTAGGCTGTTGGTATTTCATCTGATTATTTTACATTTGTTGACTTGAAACCCTGGGATAGGACTATGGCCGGTGCTACCATTAGGCAAATCAGGCAATCACCTAGAGTGCCAATGGTCCAAGAATAGCCCATTGCCACCACTGACACCACTTTCCAGGACCTGTAGCGACAGCAATGCCTTTAAACAGAACCACAACACCTACCAAACCCCCCTGTGCTGTGGTGTTGGTTTTGCTTCCCCCCCCCCCGACATACACTTCCTGTTTTCATGGGGGTGGAAGTGGCTGGATGAGCCGTTACCACCTCTATGCAAAAGGAAGTGGAATCAGAGGGCAGAAGCACAACAGCACCTCAGCACCAGAGGTTTTGGTAAGTGCTATGGGGCCATTTTAAAGACGTTGCCGTCGCCATAGGTCCCAGAGAGGGACAGGGGCAAGAGGAGAGGATGCCAGGAATGAGGTTCACTAAGATGCCTCATATCCTTGCGCTGGCCCTGGAGAGGTTACTCTCCCAGAGGACACTTCATGGGCCTTGCGGTGTATGGAACTCATTGAGGGCAAATCAGGAAAAACTTATATCATTTCAATTAAATAAATAGATAATCCAATATCCTGTAAAACCAAGTTCTGTATCCAGTTACATTGTTAATCTCCAAGTTATTTTCCCTGTTATAATGTTGTTACATGTTTTGACTGCAAATTAATCTTCTGTTATAATGTATGTTGTAATTAAGTTGAAATGTAAACCGCTTTGAATCTACGATAAAGCGGTACCGAAAACCCATTAATTAAATAAATAAATAAATAAATAATCACAGTATTTCCAGATCTTTCCTGTTATTAGACATATATCTAGAGCACACCCAAATCTACATGGGGTAGAGTCTGTACAGAGGTGTGGTGGAAGTTCATCCCATTATTTTAGGTCAGTGTAGAAAAGGGACTTACGTTCTAGACTTAGTGAACACCATTGATGGGGTTATGTTCCAGTCTGGACTGGCTGCTAAAGAGACTGTACCCTTAGATATATGTGCTGGGGTTCACTGAGCAGTACAGAAGACTAGTTGGGGGGGGGGAGGTCAGTGGTTAGAGTCATAGGCTAAGCACCAAATTGTGCAGCTGCTCTTTGTGGCCTTGTGCAAGTCACTTTAACCTCCCCCAAATTATCTCAGCAGTTAATATTCAGTTCCTCAACCTTTCCCCCCTCAATGGTCCTGGCATGCATTTCTCATTAATATATTGAGGGTCAAGGAGTCCATTTGTCCCAATGATATTTTGCTTAAGATATTGGGAGTCGGGATCCACTTAGCTGCTATATTTGGTTTAATGTATTGGAGGTCAAAAGAGGAATCCACTACTGGCTCACCTACTTCACCCTCTGGTTCTTATCAGGGATTCCCAGGTGGCTAGTGTGGGGCAGGAGCAAGACCTGGATGTCCCTGCCTGGTGACAGCCCAGGGTCAAAATGGCACCTCTGATCCCTAGCAGTAGACGCACGGTGTTACCACTAGGAGTTAGTGCCCATATTTGTCAGCTTGAAACCTGGCTGTAGTACCACAAGACTACCCCAGGGGGGTCAGAGATGCCATTTTGATCCCAGAGCAGCCAACAGGCAGGAATGTCAGGGGATCACTCCTGGCCCTCACTACCCTCCAGAGGGGTATCTTCTTTGGTCAAGTTGGGGGATGTGAGACTTTACTCAAGGTGTTGGGAGGGTGTCGGGGGTGGGGTAAGGTTATTGGAGTGGAATTCAGGGTATGAGGAGGTTCCTTACACATGTAGGCTGCAGTTAGTGTATTGTCAGTAGTGCATATACACTTACTGCATCCTCTTCAAGAGGTGGTTTGTATCTAAAGGATACAAATTAAGATCTTTAAGTCTGTCCTGATATACTTTATAACGAAGACCACTAACCATTTTAGTAGCCACCCTCTGTACCGACTCCAGCCTGTTTATATCCTTTTTGAAGGTGCAGTCTCCAGAATTGCACACAATTCTCCAAATGAGGTCGCACCAAAGACTTATACAGAGGTACTATCACCTCCTTTTTTCTGCTGGCCATTCCTCTCCCTATGTACCCAATCATACTTCTAGCTTTCACCTTTGTCTTTTCTATCTGTTTAGCTACTTTAAGATCATCAGATACAATCATGCCTATGTCCCGCTGTTCTTTTGTGGACAGAAGTACTTCACTCCTATACTATATTGCTCCCTTGGATTGCTGCAGCCCAAATCCATGGCCTTGCATTTTTTAACATTAAATCTCAGCTGCCAAATTCTAGACCATTCTTCAAGCTTAGGTAGATCCCTCCTCATAGTAACATAGTAAATGATGGTAGATAAAGACCAGTACGGTCCATCTAGTCTGCCCAGCAATATGGCAGGAGTAGGTGCACCCCTTCCCATGTCTTTGCTTAGGGGTGCTGGGAGTAGGTGCACCCCTTCTCATGTCTTTGTTTAGGGGTGCATCCACCAGGAACAGGTGCACCCCTCCCCATATCTTTGTTTAGGGGTGAACCCACCACTCCTCCCCCCATCGCTCCATGTACAACACCCCTATTTGTTGAGAAATTAGATGGTTCAGTTTATTTTGATTTAGACTTGTTGCTGTAAAGTGATCCACAGTGTCTGTCCCAGGCCACTTTGAATTCCGTCACTGTGTTTGCCCCCACCACTTCCATCAGGAGGGCATTCCAAGCATCCACCACCCTTTCAGTGAAAAAGGATTTCCTGACATTGCCTTTCAATTAACCACCTTGCAGCTTCATGTCATGCCTTCTAGTTTTACAGCTTCCCCATCTCTGGAAAAGGTTTCTTTGTTCATTATTTCTCTTTAAGTATTTAAAGGTCTGAATCATATCTCCCCTATCCCTCCTCTCCTCCAAAGTGTACATATTTAGGTCTTCAAGTCTCTTCTCATAAGGCTTCTGATGCAGGCTCCAAATCATTTTGGTCACCTTCCTCTGAATAGCTTCCATTCTTTTTACATGAATTCTTTGCTTCAGTCTTTACTGAGGAAGATGTAGGGATGTTACCCATGACTGAAGTGGTATTTAAAGGTGCGGAAGAATTGAAGGAAATATTGATACATCGAGAAGATGTATTACAACTATTACATAAACTGGAGAGTAGCAAATCACCTGGGCCGGATGGTATACATCCAAGGGTGTTGAAAGAATTGAAATATGAGATTGCAGACCTGCTATTAGTAATCTGTGAACTATCATTAAAATCATCTCTAATACCTGAAGATTGGAGGATTGCCAATGTAACACCAATTTTTAAAAAGGGTTCCAGGGGTGATCCGGGAAACTACAGACCGGTGAGCCTAACGTCAGTACCGGAAAAAGGGTAGAAACCATCATAAAGAATAAAATTACTCAGCATGTAGATAGTCATGACCTAATGGGAGACAGCCATGGCTTTAGACAAGGAAGATCTTGTCTTACTAATCTGTTGTGTTTTTTTGAAAGTGTGAATAAACAGGTGGACAACGGTGATTCAGTTGATATAGTGTATCTGGACTTTCAGAAAGCCTTTGACAAGGTCCCTCATCAGAGACTTTTGGCAAAGTCATGGGATAGGAGGCAGTGTACTACTGTGGATCAAGAACTGGTTAAAAGATAGAAAGCAGAGGGTTGGGCTAAATGGCCAATTTTCCCAATGGAGAAAGGTGAATAGTGGTGTACCCCAGGGATCTGTGCTGGGTCCGCTGCTTTTTGATATATTCATAAATGACCTGGAAAGTGGAATAACGAGTAAGGTTATCAAATTTGCAGATGACACAAACTATTTAAAGTTGTTAAAACCCAAGAGGATTGTGGAAAATTGCAAGAGGATCTTGATAATTCAGAAGACTGGGCATCAAAATGGCAGATGAAATTTAATGTGGACAAGTGCAAAGTTATGCACCTAGGGAAGAACAACCCAAACTATGGTTACACAATGCAAGGTTCCACATTAGGAACCACCACCCAGGAAAAAGATTTAGGTGTCATTGTGGATAACATGTTAAAACCCTCGGCCCAGTGTGCAGCGGCAGCCAAGAGAGCAAATAGAATGCTAGGTATCATAAGGAAAGGGATGGAAAATAAAACAAAAGATATTATAATGCCTCTATATCATTCCATGGTGAGACCGCACCTTGAATATTTTGTGCAATTCTGGTCGCCGTATCTTAAAAAGGATATAGAGTTATTAGAAAAGGTTCAGAGAAGAGCCACCAAAATGGTAAAGGGGATGGAAGGATACTCCTATGAAGAAAGGCTAAAAAGGTTAGGGCTCTTTAACCTGGAAAAGAGACGGCTGAGGGGAGATATGATAGAAGTCTATAAATTAATGAACGGAGTGGAACGGGTAAACGTAGATCGACTGTTTACGTTATCAGAATATAGAAAGACTAGGGGACATGCAATGAAGCTACAGGGTAAACTATTTAAGACTAATAAAAGAAAATATTTTTTCACTCAACTTGTAAACAAACTCTGGAATTTGTTACCGGAGGATGTAGTAAAGGCTGTTAGTGTAGCTGGGTTTAAAAAAGGTTTGGACAAGTTCCTGGAGGAAAGGTCCATAAACCATTATTAAGAAGGGACCCAGGATATCAATGCTTGACCCAGTACAAGCATTGCAGAACCTGTGTCTTTTGGGGAAACTGCTAGATACGTATGACCTAGATTGGCCACTGTTGGAAACAGGATACTGGGCTTGATGGACCTTGGTCTGACCCAGTATGGCATATCTTATGTTCTTACATCCTTTGCAAGATACGGTCTCCAAAACTGAACACAGTATTCCAAGTGAGGCCTCACCAGAGACTTACACAGTGGCACTAGTACCCCTTCCTTTCTGCTGGTAATTCCTCTTCTAATGTAGCCCAACATCCTCCTGGCTTTTGCCACCGCCTTGTTGCACGGTTTTGCCACCTTGAGATCTACAGAAATAATCACACTGAGGTCTTTCTCCTGCTCCATGCATACCAACCTCTCGCCCCCTATTGTGTACATTTCCCTTTAATTTCTGCTACCCAAGGGGAGGCACATTGCACAGTGGAATGTCCAAGTGCAATCTGGGACCTCAAAGCCAGAACTTGTGAAAAAAAAGCAGACACATGCAAATTCAGGCACGAGTTCAGAAATGTGGACGTTGCCGATATGCACGTATATCAAACATCTATATAAATATCCTCAAGCTAGTATTTCCCCAACCCAGATGTCTAATAGCATAATGGCTAGAGTAATGGCTTAAAAGTAGGGTGACCAGGGTTCAAATCACAGTATGGCCTTTTATGATCTGAGGTTAGTCACTTAATTCTCTATATTCTGGATGTTTTAAGGTGAAAACAAGCATTTTCTGATGCCTGGACCAGGTATTAACATGGACTTACCTGTAGACATCTCCAACATTTCCGAGATTGAACCGAGACATATAAATTCATTGCTCTTCCCCAGACATGCCTCCATCACACCCCCATACCTACTTGGACGTCCCTGCACCAGAAACATCTGCGAACGTCATTTGTGGAATGGCTATGGAGACATGTCTGTGATTTTGGCATCCATGTGCACATCTTCAGATGTCCAAATCATGACTAAACCTTTTAAAATTACCCTCTTAATGAACAACTCTGGCATGATTAATCCACTGGACCACCCTGTTTTTCTTCTTTGTTCAGTACCACTAAGACAGTGGAGAAGTGTTAGTGCCATAGGATCTGAAGCATTGGACAGCAGAATTACAGGAGCCGGATAACACATATCTGTCCCGGAGGAAATATCCCAACTTTTAGAAGTCATGCCAGGTAATGGGGTGGAGGCAAACAGTGAAATTCCATCTCCATCAGAGGAGCCAACCAGGAGCATGAATAATCATTAACATTAGGCTGAGGGGGAGGTGTCCAAATCACCCACTCCAAATATACCCACCCCCACCCACAACACTCGTAGTTTCCCCTTACACACACAGGGGTATGTTTACTAAGCAGTCTTAACGTTCGCTCGGCGATAGTGTGCAGGCTGCCATAAAAGGAGTGGGCGTTTCGAGCTTAATGTAGCAAAACGGGATTATCACACGATAAGTTGCCCTGTGCACATTATCGCGTGATAAGGTGCGCTGCGCACATTATCGGGCGAGAAGCCGCTAAGCACGTTAACACGCGGTAATCTTAAGTAGGCGCGCAGACATACAAACACAGAAACAGAGGTGTAGCACAATGGTTAATACACTGGCTACTGGTGCAGGGGTCATGAGTTTGATCCCCCCAGTGGGCCTAATGAATAAGGTTGGCTGAGGTGTTACCCTTTATGTTCAAGGACTGCTTTTTGAGGCATTTTAGTTTTATTTTAATTAGTGCTGCCAGCAAACACACCCTCACAGTGGCGTAACCTAAGGTGCAGCATAAGGCACCCTATAAGGCACTCCAGAGGGCACATTATAAAGTGCACTGTCTGCCAAGGCACCCTATAATGTCCCCTATAGGGCGCCTTGTAAGGTGCCTTAGGGGTGCCTTATGAGGCACCTTAAGGTTACAGTACTCTGAGGGTGTTTTTGCTGGCAGCACTAAATGTACATTAAAGATAGACAATGCCTCGGACAGCCCTATCAAATAACCCCACTGTGTGTTTGAACCCATAACCTCTGGCTCCATAGGCAGTGAAGTAATCAGTGGGCTACAGCTGCTAACAAACCCCTGGCTGGCTACAGAAGGACTGCATGTCACCACACAAACATTCTGCTGTGGTTACCAGGATAGGGGCAACTCACCTGTACCCATGATGCACAGCACATGCAAATCAGCAGTCTACAGATGATCACAAGATGGTGTATGCACCCCACAGCACCTCAGCCTGGTAGGGGGTGCCGACGGTGTGTGTTCGTGGCACAGAGTAGCTACAGACATCACATTGTGTGGGTAGTGTGCTCACCCTGAGGGTGAGGTGGGGCGGCCAGCACCAGGTCCACAGCACCTGCGATAGGCCATGTTACAGGTACCCATCAGTGCCAGAGTGCGCACGTGCGTGATAGGTAATTCCTGCAAACACACCTAGGCCACATTAGTGTCCATCTGCAGTTGTCAGTCCGGTCTAGCCTTTATAGGCTATACTGCACCCAGGATAGTGCATATGCTCTGTTTGTGCTATGGTAACATGATGTAAGTGACAGGGGGTGTTTAGACCCATAGGCAGATGATGTACTACTACCCAACACACGCTCTGTGGCTCAGGGTGGGAAACAGGATTCCCCCCACCAACAGATCCACGTTCTACCTCCCTGCAACAGTGGCAGTAGAGGGGGAGGGGGGCCATCAACCCCAGTCATGCTGGGAAGAGACACCCTACAGGGCAGCCAATGCAGAGCTGTACACATCCCAAAGGCAATGGCAGAAAGACAGTAGGCCTAGAAATGCTCAGCTGCCCCCCACCACCCTCTGACATTCTCCAGCAGCAAGCACAGTAAGTCACCAGCCACTGCACCCTGCAAGGTGTTCCAGCCATATACATATAACTGCAGACAGTCTGCTAGCTAGTTCACAGTGCATGATCCTAGAGGAGATGTGTGCACCCAAAGCTGGGAGATGAGCACAACCACCAAGCAGATAAGTCAGTGATTAGGCCCCAGGGAGAACAACCTACATATATCACTTAAGAGAAATACAATATAGCACTATGGGGGAGCCTAGCCATGCCGTGGTCACTGCTCAGTCAGGGTGAGAGTGACCTCCTAGCAGGACATGCTGTGGCCACCCTGTCGGTGCAGGTTGTGGCCAGGCACTACAATGTCCAAGCCATTGCCCTATGCCCTGTGCTGATGCATCCAGGCCAGGCCACCCTGTCCAGGCTATACCCACAGTACCTTGCTCCTCATTATGCACATTGGCAGGTCAATACTGGCAACAGTGCTAGCAGTGTGGGCTGAGGAAGGTGTTGGCAGCCACCACAGACTGGATAGACAGACACACACTCCCCACACCTATGCCAGCATTGTGCAACTATAGAGGTGTTTGGCAGCCCTGCCCACCGCACCAGTCCTGGGCACAGTGCAGGCATGGCTATGGTACGCAATACTGTTGGGGTCACTCCACAGGGTGGTAAACACTGTCAGACACCAGACCTGAAGCACACCACAGACATCAGAAAGGTTGCTATAATGCATCTCAATCAGCAAATTGTGCTTAGCTTAGGAATTGCTATCTGCCAGTGATCATAGCAACCTTTTGATAGATGTGTACCGTATTCCCAGGTTTAGGGTGGCATTGCTAAAGTATGCAAGTGCTAATATTGGGAGATGCACGCAGGGCCCAACATCCTGCCTCTCCAGGAGGCTTTGGATAATGGAGCCTGTGGGTGTGGGTGTGTCTGCCCCTGTTGGCTGCTGCTCTAGGGCAGAGGTTCCCAACTTCAGTCCTGGTGGGCCATACACTGTTTGGGTTTTCATGCTGTCCCTAATGAATATGTATGAGATACATCTGCATACCATGGGGGCGGCGCATAGAGATGCAGCACAGCCATATTTTTTAGAGGCAGCATGGAACCTGAATGGTGTTTGGCCCTCCAGAACTGCATTTGGGAGACTCTGCTCTAGGTAAAGCACATGTTTATGGTGTCTGTGCTCTGTAGGGTAAAATGTAGGCATTTTGGGCATGTTTACGTTATCTGCAATAAAGGTTCTGTCTGTATTACCATGTTTTAGTAGTGGGTAAAATATGGGGACTGTGTTGGCAGGAACCACAGCTGGTACTTGAACCTGTGACCTTCTGCTTCTGAACACACTGGCACTGTGTACTGCACCACCCTGTTGCCACAGAGATATTGCATTCCCTGGGGATACCATGACTGTTCATTAGACAGGGCCTGTCTGTTGCAGTGCATGGCACCCACCTACACAGGGCTAGGCCATGGTCTGCTGTGGGCAGCTGCCACTGCCCCCTCCACCACCAGTATCCCTCTGCCACCATGCTGACATGCCCTTCTGCTGGTGGTGCGCAGTCTCAGGCCATCCAGTGTGTGGGTAGGCGGCTGCCTATGGTGCGGGTTCTGGGGTAGGGGTGCCTGCATAGATGTCCACGCTTCCCCCCAGCACCGCCTGCCAATGTTCTGTGCCATTGGGGGTACCTGCTGGGTACTATCCCCTATGACACTGTGGGAAACACACTCGTGCCCATGTTGGGCCCTCATCAGTTGCTGTCCGGCTGCTCTACTGTTGCAGCATTCCTATGGGCCACCTAGGCATCACCCTATGTCCCAGCTGCACCACAGCATGTGCTGCCTGCAGCCCTCTGTGTCCCCTTTTCCAGCATCTGTCCAGTTGGCCATTCCGACATGCCCGCCATGCTGTTGCGGAAGATGTGCGTGCCATAGGAAACCTGTCCAATAAAAAGGGAAAACCCTGATCAGCGCTATTTCACTGAGGGCTCATTCACCTTGTATGGGGACAGAGCATAGACCCTTCCAAAATTCATATCTTTTTTTGGAGCTTTCTCGGGAGTGTTTTTTGATGTTTCCCATTAATATCACTATTGCCCAGCTTGGTCATGTGTTTTTTACGTTTTCTTCTGGTCATTTTCAATGTTTATTTGTCCTTTTGTATCACACTTATCACGTTTTGTAGGTTTCCCTGGTTTTGCTGTACATTGCTGACGGAAATGGTTTCTTTTCCCTTTAAATCTGCTCTAATGCCAGGGTTTCACTGGCGTTAGTTTTCAGCCCCGGAATCCACAGCGTTAGTGTGCGGGGAGCCTCTCCCCTCCCACTTTCCACCCATTGACCCTCTCTCTCCGCCCCTGGGGAGCCTTCCTCCGCCCTCCAGGAGCCTTTCTCCACCCTCAGCGCTCATTTGCGCCGCTCTGCGCGATATCGCACGCTAAGGTACCTTAGCGCCCGGTAACGCACCTTCATCGGGCGATAAGGTACCTTATCGCCCGATAACATTGCCGGGCACACATTAAGACGGTTTAGTAAACATACCCCACAGTTTCATTCAAACCCATACACCCTACCATCTCTGTCCCCTTACCTCCAGAGCTATTGCAAGCATGCACACACACACACATACACACACACACCTTTTGTAATACAGACTCAATCACCAACATATACATCCAGCTCATGAAGTCATGACACTCATTCCTTTTACAGTTGCCATGCAATTCTAGACAGGGTCATCATTCCAAATGGAAAAGTGAAAGTAAAAGAAATCTATGGAAGCTTACTGCACCAAGACCACTTTGAAGTCCAGCTCACCAGAGGAACAGCTTATGGCTGGCCAGTGAAGCCTATCCCACCAGGTGCTAGAGAAGGTATCCACTGACGTAAGGATGAGTTGGTGTATAGAGCGAGGAAGGGCCAACAGGACAAAGAAGGTGATAGTGTTTCTGTATGTCTCTGGTGAGACTTCATTTGGAGTTCTATGTACAATTCTTGATATAAACAGGATAGAGTCAGTGATCGATCATCTCTGCCATTAACCAGGGATATGTTTAAAAAGTATATGGGAGACATCCTTGGTGTTCCTCCAGAGTCTCAACCACCATTGTCTAAAGTTTATTATGTGCCTGGCTGTAAGAAAGTTCCTGTTGGGACTCAGCAGCAATCAACTACAGAAACACAACATATGGATATTTTCAATATACTAGCAATTTTGGAATCTTTGGACATGGAGTTGGTGACTCCTTCAACCTTGTTGGTTACCCTTGCATTACTTTCTGATTGAGATTTTATTTATTTAACATTTCTTATATACTGCCTTTCATGATATCAAGGTGGTTTACATTAAACAAACTGAAATTACATTGAACAAGGCATTATAACTTGCATTTTCCCTGATTTATCCAGGGTAACCAGAAGAGTGGAGGGAATTTCTTCTCTTGAAGCCTGGGGTAGTACAGTGGGGGGGGGGGGGTATTTTTCTAAAACTTTCCCTGTAGAGTAGGCAAGATGGCGCCGGCAACGGACGCTCGCTCCGGTGAATCTCCCGTCTTTTTTCATTGCCTTGTTCCCTTTTCTCCTTGGTGAATTTACCTGATGCCGCACGTAGGCAGGAAAAGAAAAGCCAAGTTGTTGACGACGACGACAGGGGAGATCCCGGGTGCAGTGAGGTCAGCGGTTTGCAGGCCCATGGATTCCTTTGTGTGGCCTGCTGGGAGGAGTGAGTCGGCTCTGGGGCACCCGCTGTGCACTGTGAGGGCAGAGGAAGGCCCCCAAGTGCCAAAGGGCTAGAGGTTTCCCTCAGTTCGGAGCTCTGAGTGCCGCCAGTGCAGCAGGAAGTTGAGAGCTTGCTGGGACTCTGAGTTCAGGCGTGGGTGAGGTGATTAGCCTGCTTCAGATGCCTCAGAAGCAGTTGTCCAGCCCTGGAGGAAGTCAACAGGTGTTGGTGGCTGCGGTTTCTGGCATGGAGGGAGAGAAAGGAGGGGAATCGGTTTCAACTCTGCATCCCTTGATAGAAATGCCCCCGACAACGTTGGAAAAACCTTTTCTGGTTGGTGGGAATGACCAAGGGCACAGTTTGGTGAGACCTGATACTGTTACCTTTGATATATAGTTTATAGGAAGCCTTCTTGTCTATGCACCTCAATATTTAATCTCAGCTCCAGTCTATTTTGCAGCAATTTCAAGTGTTTGGGCAGCAATTAAAGTTGTATGAATTGGGTCAAACCGAGCTTACTGCCAAAGTGGCCTCTTTTGAGGGGCATCGGGGGCAGGTACAGGAAGTCTCCCAAGCCTTTGTTAAGGACTATGTGGTTATCCATAGGAGGATGAAATTTTTGGAAAATGCTGTGAAGAGCTGTAACCTGCGAATATTGAATTTTCCTAAGGTTCCATCGGTGTCTGCCTTGGAACATTTTAAGAAGTTTCTTGTATCTACCCTTAAGGTTTCGGCTGATTCTGTCCCACCTATATGGAAGACCTTCTATTTAGCAACTGCAAAGGCTAGTCCTGTGGGTAAAGAAGACCATCTTCTGTTATCTTTGGACAGTTTGGATCTATCTACCTTTTTGGAGGGATCCCAATCTGATGTAGGGATGATTGCCACATTGTTGGTCACCTTTGCCCTTGAGGCGGACAGAGATTGGCTGTTGAGGTTGTTTTTCAGGTCCTCATGTAAAGTGTTCTTAGAATCCCATCTAAGAATATTTCCTGATGTTTCCAGAGCAACCCAAAAGAGGAGGAGGCAGTTTCTTTTGTATTGTCCTGGGGTGCTTCAGTTGGGAGGGTTGGTTTTTTTTACGTTTTCCATGTAAATGTTTGGTGAAGTTAGCTGGGCACAGTTATCTTTTCTTTGAACCCTCTCAGTTGGCGGCCTTTATTGCCTCTAAACAATCTTGTGTGCAGGTCCCTTCTCCTCCTCTCTCTCAGGATAGTCCCCCTAGTTAGGAGGGCTAGATCGGAGAGTATTGTTTATACTCTCCCTTGTCCGTTTATTTTCTTTTAGTTGCTTTGAAATCAATTTGTCCTATACTGTATATTGTGACCTATCTTGCTATTGTATTGTGGACTTGTGGGCTTGTCTATTTGATTTTGTTCCTGGAGGGAATTGTTTTCTTGTTAATTTGCTGTTGTGCCCTTTCTGTACAAGTTTTCTTTCTTGTGTAATTTGTAAAGTTACATAAATAAAAATGTAAAAAAAAAATTTCCCTGTAAGTGGTTAATTAAGCTTCAGTCTGTAAGTTATATTTTCCTGGAACCATTTCAACTGGTTGATTTTATCAGTGCTCGTTCTTCTGATGTTTCCCAGGCTGTTGATTAATATTTGTAGCATATATTATTATGCAAAAAACAATAAACTCTAACTGACAGAGCTTTGCCCAACACTACAAAAAATTCCCCCTTTGCAGTATAGAAAAAGAATTAGGCTGTCATTTTAGAAAGCTAATTCTTTTTCTGTACTGCAAAGGGGGAATATTTTGTGGTGTTGGGCAAAGATCCGTCAGTTAGTGTTCATTGTTTTTTGTTCTAGCTAGCTCTTTGAAGCCACTGACCTCGTCAGGTGTTAGTGGTCCTTGATTAGCTTGCTAAGCAGCTAGGGAGTGCTGTATAAGGGTCTACAGGGCCTTGCAAATACTAGCATTCCTAACAGAAACTCCATTGAAAGCAAGGTAATTCTGTGGGAATTTAAATACAAGCTATCTACCTGAAAGCTCTTAAAGGGGTTTTGGTTTTCATTTTTAAAAGCTAATTCTTTTTCTATACTGCAAAGAGAGAATTTTTTGTGGTGTTGGACAAAGCTCTGTCAGTTGGGCTCATTGATTTTTTTGTTCCAGCTACCCATTTGTAGCTAGTTCTTTGAAGCCACTGACCTCATCAGGTGTTAGATCCCTCTCTACCCACCCCAGCTCCCACCTACCCCATGTGAGCATTCTTGCTTTATAGGGCAACTCCCCAATTAGCTACACACAGGGACATACAACAGCACTGTTAGAACACACTTAAAAGAGGTTAACTGCTTTTTTCTTTTAAAGGACAGCTGAGGAACAGGTAGGAACTAGTTCTCTCTCTTTTACTTCAATAGGTACCAAAGCTCCACCAACTGAACAATAGCTGGGAAAAATTGTATTGCCAAAGCTGTTGCCCCAATTGCAACTTCTGCCTCTGTCCAGACAGAGATCCCAATGCCAGTTGAAGGACCTGTTTCATGTGCAGAATGCTTGCATGCTAAAACTCTCAGGAAACAAGTAGAGGAGCTCAGAGTAGAGGTGGAGAGGCTGAGAAGCATTTGAGACAGTGAGAAGTTCATTGATGAGATGCTTCTTAATACATCCAAGCTCTCGAACAGTGGGGAAGATGGGAAGCTACAGAATGAAGAAAGCTGGACACAAGTCAACAGAGCATGCAGAATCAACAATTGAACTCCTCCAGCCCTTGAATGGAAAACCAGTATGCAGCTCTGGAAATGGATGAGGTGAAAGCAACCCAGGAAATGGAAGAACCAGAGCTTGAGCACTCCAAAGTTGCAGAATCAATGACCACAAGGAAGCGAAGGGTAGTGGTGGATGGTGAATCTCTTCTGAGGGGTACTGAGGCGTCCATCTAACCAGACTTGATGTCCAAAGAGGTGTGCTGTCTGCCAAGTGCTAAAATCTGAGATGATACAGAGAGTTTGCCAAGACTCATTAAACCTACTGACTATTATCTGATGTTGCTCATCCATGTTGGCACAAATGATACTACTAGGTATCCCTCCAAGCATATCAAAAGTGACTTCATGGCTCTGGGACAGAGGGTGAAGCAGATAAGTGTGCAGGTGGTATTCTCTGCAATCCTCCCTGTTGAGGGTTCAGGCCAAGGCAGAGAAGCTCGCATTCTGGAGATGAATGCATGGCTGCGTGGATGGTGCCATCAAGAGCATTTTGGTTCCCTGGCCCATTTGATGATATTCCAAGGGCTGCAGAGCAGAGATGGTTGAAGTGTCTTCAGCAGCAGACTAGCTAACCTACTGAAGAGGGCTTTAAACTAGATTCATTGGGGATGGATAAAAAAAGATCCCAAGTAAGTGAAAGCCCCCAGGTAAGTGAAACATTAAATACCTCTGTAGAAGTGAGTTAAAGGGGAAACATCTGGAAAGCAGTGTGCATAAATGCATGTAGCATGGAAAATAAGATCCCAGATGTTGGGGCTCTAATGGAAGAAACTGACTTGGATTTAGTGGTGGTTACGGAGGCATGGTTCAATGATAACCATGACTGGGATGTAATTATACCAGGTTATGCTTTATTCAAGAAGGACAGGGGAGGAAGAAGGGGGGAGGAGTGGCACAATATGTAGAAAATAATATTAAAGCTATAGAATTACAGGGCTTAAAAGGAGGCACTGTGGGTTAAACTAGAAAGTGGGAAAGGAAAAACCATTTGCATTAGAGTGACATACAGATCCCCTTCACAGGGAGAAGAAGTAGATAGAGATTTAATAGAAGATATACACAGCATTGCCATGAAAGGATAAGTGCTACTGATAGGTGATTTTTTTTTTTATTATTATTTTGTATTTATGAAATTTTTACAAATTAAATCAAAAAAGTTGACAAAACATTCTTGCAGAAAAAAGAGCAGATACATTTAGTAAACGTCATATTGTTGTTTGTTGTTAACTGCCGTCGAGTCGGAGTCAACTCATGGCGACCCTCTGGATAGCTATCCTAAATTGTGTTCGGTCTTCAGTCAGGCGGCTCATTGTTGACAGACTGGTACCTGTAGCTGCTGTTATTATATCGATCCATCTCATTGCTGGCCTTCCTCTTTTGTGTTGACCTTCTATCTTGCCAAGCATGATGTCTTTCTCTAATGATCTCTCTTCGCATGATGTGTCCAAAGTATGAAAGTCGAAGTCTTGTCATCTGAGCTTCTAAAGAAAGCTTAGGTTTGATCTCCTCTAGTACCGACTGGTTTGTTCTTCAGTCCATGGTATACACAGTATTCGCCGCCAGCACCATAATTCAAAGGCATCAATTTTCTTCCTGTCTGTCTTTTTCACTGTTCAGCTTTCACATCCATATGATGTTATTGAAAATACCATGGCTTGAACAAGTCAAATCTTTGTATGGAGAGAGACATCTCTGCTCTTGAGAATCTTATCTAGGTCTTTCATAGCCATTCTGCCAAGAGCAATGCGTTGTTTGATTTCTTGACTGCTTGTTGCTTCTTTATTGATAGTTAATCCAAGTAGGTTAAAGTTGTTCACTATTTCAATTTCTTCTCCTTCAACGATGAACCTGTTGATTATGCCAGTTGTCACGATCTTTGTCTTCTTTACATTAAGGTGCAGGCCAATTTTGAGACTATGGGGCATGTTTACTAAAATCCGCAAAATAGCGCGCCGCAAAATAGCGCACGGCAACGCGGCACTGAAACGCGCAGAAACGCGTTTAAATGCCCCGCACACGTGCGTGTCACCCCCGCACAGGTACGCGGCTCACTAACGGGCCCCGTACAAGTGCGGGCCCGCAAATGTCCGATAGAGGCGTGGAACGGCGAAAGGAGGGCGGAGGAAGGCTCCGGAGGGGCGGAGGGACGGGGTCAATGGGTGGAGAGTGGGAGGGGAGAGGCTCCCCATTACAGTATCGGGCCCGAATGTGCATGTAAAAACTACCGCGAGTGAAACACTCCCGGTAGAAAGCATTTAAAGGGAAGAGAAACCATTTCCGTCAGCAATGTACAGGAAAACCGGGGAAACCAGCAAAACGTGAGCAGTGTGATATATGTGCACAGCACAAAAGTGAAAATAAAAATAGAAAATGACCACAACAGAACTATTAAAAATAGTGATTCAGCTGGGGAACAGTTATAGTGATGGGCAAATACAGAAATCACACCCAGCAAAGCTCCAGAAAAAAGAAATGAATTATGGAAGGGTCTACTGAGAGGAGACTCTTCCAAAAAACATTTCCACGTGTTGGAGCTTTCCTGGGAGTGTTTGCTATGGTTGCCCATTTATATCACTGTTGCCCAGCGTGGTGATATTTTGTCCCACATTTCCCGTGGTCATTTCCGGGGTTTATGTGCACGTTTGTCACCAGACAGGGTGCATATGCCCACAGTAGAATTGCGTAGAGCAGGGTTTGTGACTCCATCCTGCCAGGCTTACTGCCTCCAGGGGCTGCACTGTCTCTGTGGCCAAAGTGTGGTACAGCGGACAGAGTCATTACCTCTAGGACCAGAGGGCAGAGGTTCAAAACCCAGCTGGGGCACCTGCCAGCCCAGTCCCTATATTTTACCCACCACTAAATAAAGATAGCGCAGACACCCCTGTATGCATGGGGAAAACACCCATATTTTACCCAACACCGCACACACACCACAACAATGGGCATTACCTACAGCCAAGTCCCCCAAATGCAGTCCCATACTGCCACATTGCAATCAGGTCAACTGCTTTTTCTGAGAGAAGTTCATGCCAGCATGTTGGCGGACAAGTACATGTGGTGCAGGGGGCAGTGGCTGCTAACCACAGAAGACAGAGGCCTAGCCATGTGCAGGCTGGCACAGTCCACTGCAACAGACAGGTCCTGCCGGATCCACAGTCATGGACAGTCCAGGGAATCCAACCAAACTGTGGCTACACAGTGGTGCAGTGCACACAGACAGTGCATACAAGAACAGAAGGTCACAGGTTCAAAGCCCAGCTGGGGCTACTGCCAATCCTGCCCACATATTTTTCCCACAACTAAACAGTGATAGTAAGGACACACCTTTCATGGCGGGGACATATGCAATGGTAAGACATCTATCTTTTACCCCACTGAGCACAGACACCATGAACAGGGGCAGTACCTAGAGCAGAAGCACCCAAATGCAGTCCTGGTGGGCCACACACCAGTCAGGTTCCATGCTGATACTCATACAAATGCCTGTGCTGTATATCTATGCACCACCCCCATGGCATGTAGATGTAGCCATGCATATTCATGAGGGATAGCAGGAAAACCCGAACAGTGTGATGCAAACCTGGACTGGAGTTGGGAATCTGTGCCGTAAAGCAGCAGCCATCAAGGGCAGACACACCCACACCCACAGGCCCCATTGGCCAATGTCTCCTGGAAAGGCAGAACATTGGACCGTGCATGCAGCACCCAAAACGAGCACTTGCATAACTTACCAATGTCACCCTACACCTGAGGTATACGGTACACAGCTCGGAGACGTTTGCTAGGAGCACAGGCAGGCAGGCAGTTATCCATACGTTACGTACATACTGCTAGTTGACCCCATCCAAACAATCTGTTAGGTGTTTGCGGGGCATGCTCCAGGCCTGGCCTCTGACGGTGCTTACCACCCTGGGGAGTGACCACCAGCTGTAATGCGTACCATATCCATGCCTTGCCGTGCTCAGTACCGGTTTGGTGGGCAAGGCTACTTACCCCCTCAATCGTAGCACCATGATGGCAGAGGTGTGGAAGTGTGTATCTGTCTATACCAGGGGTGGGCAAACCTGGTCCTGGAGGGCCGCAGGCCAGTCAGGTTTTCGGGATATCTCTAATGAATATGCATGAGATATATATGCATTAGAGATATCCTGCCAACCTGACTGGTTTGTGGCCCTCCAGGGCTGGATCTGGAGACCCCTGCCTTACACCTCTGTCATTAAGATTGTGAGTGGACAAGGTGCAGATGTCCAAGACATCAAAAAGGTTAGATAGAACTTGTCACAGTCCTCCTCACTTCTCACCACCACCAAAAAATTGTCTATTAGACAACTTTTTGGTGGTGGTGAGAATTGAGGAGGAATGTGACACATTCTATATACCCTTTCAATGTCTAGGACATCTGTACCTTGCCCACTCACGATCTTAAATGACAGAGGTGTAAGGCAGGGGTCTCCAAATCCAGCCCTGGAGGGCCAAAAACCAGTCAGGTTGGCAGGATATCTCTAATGCATATATATCTCATGCATGTTCATTAGGGATATCCCGAAAACCTGACTGGTCTGCGGCCCTCCAGGACCGGAGGTGCCCACCCCTGGTCTATACAGTGGGTGTTGGCTGCAAGCCCCTTCAACAGCCCGCACTGCCAGCACTGTTGCCAGTATTGGCCAGTCAATGTGCATAATGAGGTGCAAGGTACCATGGGTATAGCCAGGGCAGGGTGGCGTGGCCAGGATGCATCTGCACTGGGCATAGGGCCCTGGCAGGGACATTGGCTGGGATATTGTAGTGTCCGGCCACCACCTACACAGACAGGGTGGCCAAAGCATGTCCTTCTGGGGGATCACGCTCACCCTGACTGTGCAGTGACCACAGCATGGCTAGGCCCCCCATAGTGCTGTATAGTAGTTCTCTCATGTGATAGATATGGGTTTCTCTTTGGGGCCCAGTCACTGATCTATCTGCTTGCTGTGTATGCAGACAGCCCAGTTCTGGGTGCATGCATCTCCAATGGGAACATGCACTATGGACTAACCAGCAGACTGTTTGTAGCTGGTAAATGTCTTGCTATAATGACTTGCAGGGTGCAGTGGCTGTTGGCTTGCTGCAGGGGAATATCTGGTGGTGGAGTGCAGCTTACCATACCCTGGGCTTATGTCTGTCTGCTATTGTGTTATGGCTGTGTATGGAGCTGCGTTGGGGGGGGGGGGTGGTGTTCCTCAGCAGGACTGGGGTTGATGTTGCCCTCTACTGCCACCTTTGCAGGGAGGTAGAGTGTGGATCCCTTGATGGGGACCATGTTTGCCACGGGGGGGGTGCCTGATGGCAGCAGACAGGGATACCCATGGTGTTTGTGCAGAAACTAGCTATCTTACACATTAACACTGCTTTGGAACGCCCGCTTGGCCTCCATCAGCCATGGCAGGTGTTGTTGACCTGGTCCTGGCCACCTCATTGCACACTCAGGGTGAGCACAGTACCCGCACGATGTAACGGTGTGTGGCTATTCTGTGCCAGTAAAACACCCGGTCAGTGCCCCCTACTAGGCCAAGGTGCTGTGTGGGTGCACCCGGTCACTTCCCCCAACAGGGCCGAGGTGCTGTGGGGGTGCATTCCCCATCTTGTGTCCATCTGCGGACAGCTAATTTTACATGTGCAGTGCATCATGGGTACGGGTGGCCTAACCCTATCCTGTTGACACCAGCAGACTGTCTGTGAGGTGACGTGTAGGCTATCTGCAGCCAGCCAGGGGCCTGCTTACAGCTATGGAGCTGTAGTGCAATGGTTACATCACTGCCTGTGCAGCCAGAGGTCATGGGTTCAAACCCACAGTGGGGCCCTTTGGTAGGGCTGTCCACAGCTTTATTTTTATTTACTGTACATATGTCTATGCCGGCAAGACCACCCTCAGCTTACTATACCCATTAGGTGCCTCTGAGGGTGCTTCATAGGGGGCCCTGTAGGCCACCTTATGGTTGCCATCCCTATAGGGTGCACTATACATTATCCTGTGTCGCAACATACATGCTGCCCTATAGGGGTCATTCAAGGGTGCCTTGGCGAACAGTGCACTGTAACATGTGCCTTATGGGCCGCCGTATGTTAACATGCTGGGAGAGTGCGTTTGCTAGTAGTGATAACAAAATAAAATTATACAGCCTCCTACAGCATTCCACAACATAATACATACTGCCTCAGCAGGCATTTTTCACTGGGCATTGTGAGGAGTTGAACCCCTGATCCCTGCACCATTGGTCAGAGTTTTAACCATTGTGCTTTGGCTCTGTTCCTGTGCTTGTGCATCAGCGCGCCGCCTTGTGCCTATCAGCGCGCCGCCTTCTGCCGCCCAAGGGGACCAGTGCGCCGCCTTCTGCTGCCCAAAAATAACTGTGCGCCGCCTTATGCCGCCCAAAAAGCACTGTGCGCCGCCTTCTGCCGCCCAAAAATAACTGTGCGCCGCCTTATGCCGTTCCAAATTAATTTGCCTCCTAAAACAATGTTAATCATTACAGTTACTGCCTCAGCTGACCTTTCTCATTGCGCACACTGGGGGATTGATCCCATGGCCCCTGCACCATTGGCCAGTGTCTTCACCGTTGTACCACGGCTCTGTTGTTTTGTATACTCAGCAGCGCGCCACTTTGCCTTTCCACGCGCTAATGTCGACCCCCGCACATTATCGCGACGCACACACGTCCGGTTGCTTACTACCGTTTTTTTTCTATTTTCTGCCTGAACCGCCCACTCCTTATATGGCACAGGCACACTAGCACGGCCCCGCACGTTAGGAATGTTTAGTAAACATGCCCCTATGTTCTTTGATTGTGAGAAGCAAATGTTTCAGATCATCTTCACTTTCAGCCACTAATGTAGTATCATCAGCATAGCGAAGGTTGTTGATGAGTCTTTCACCAATCTTCACACCTCTGTTGTCTTCATACAATCCTGCTTCTCTGATGATTTGTTCTGCATATAAATTAAACAGGTAGGGGGAAAGTATGCAGCCTTGTCTTACACCTTTGCTTATTTTAAACCATTCTGTTTCTCCTTGTTCCGTTCGAACTGTTGCTTCTTGATCAATGTACAGACTGCGCAAGAAACGATCAGGTGTTCTGGAATGCCTATGCTTCTTAATGTGGCCCAGAGTTTCTCATGGTTTACACAGTCAAAAGCCTTGCTATAGTCGATAAAGCACAAATAGATATCCTTTTGGTATTCTTTAGTCTTTTCAAGGATCCATCTCACATCCGCAATGATGTCTCTCGTTCCTCGCCCTTTCCTGAACCCTGCTTGCACTTCAGGTAGTTCTTGCTCCAGGTATGGTTGTAGTCTCTTTTGAATAATCTTCAGTAGAATCTTGCTGGCATGTGGGATCAGAGCGATTGTTCGATAATTTCCATAGTCAGTTGGATCACCTTTCTTTAGTATTGGTATAAACACAGATCTTTTCCAGTCAGTTGGCCATAATGTTGTCTTCCATATTTCTTGGCAGAGCCTTGTAAGTATGGTAACAGCTGCATCAGATTGCTGCAATACTTCTATAGGAATGCTATCAATGCCTGGTGCTTTGTTCTTTGATAAGGCTTTCAATGCTGCTTCAACTTCTTCTTTCATCACCAATGGTTCCTGATAATAAGGTACAGGTTGAAACGGGTGTTGGTCCACTTGATCTTTATCATATAAACACTCTGTATATTCCTTCCACCTTTTCTTGATCTTCTCAGCATCATTCAACATAGAACCTTGAGCATCTTGTAACATTCCAATTCGAGGCTGGAACTTTTTCTTTAACTCTCATAACTTTAGGAAAGCTGATCTTGTTCTTCCTCTAATAGTTTCTGCTTCTATTTCCTTGCAAGTGTCATTGTAGTACTTTTCCTTGTCCTGTCTTGCTGCACGTTGGAAATCTCTGTTGAGTTCTGTGATTGTCTTTCTTTCTCCTCTGGCTTTAGCTTCTCTGCGTTTCTGGGCAATTTTCAGAGTTTCTTCCGTCATCCATTTTGGCCGTTTTTGCTTTTTCACCTTTTGTAGAGGCTTCTCGCTTTCTTCCAACACAACCTTCTTGATGTAATTACATAACTCTTCCGGAGCTCTGTCATTTGTATCTAAAGCAGCAAATCGATTTTGCAGGCAGTCTTTAAATTCCAGTGGTATATTCTCAAGGTCATATTTTGCTGCATTCATGAGTGGTTTGCTCTTTTTGAACTTTAGCTTGAGTTTGCATACTAGTAGTTGATGATCTGTACCACAGTCAGCTCCAGGTTTTGTCTTTGTTGATGTTATAGAACTTTTCCATCGTTGACTTCCACAGATGTAGTCAATTTGATTTTTATACAATCCATTGGGTGAAGTCCATGTGTACAGTCGCCGCTTGTGTTGCTGGAAGAAGGTGTTTGAAATGAATAGATCATTGGTCTTGCAGAATTCTATCTGTCTTTCTCCAGCTTCATTTCTGTTGCCAAGTCCATATTTTCCAACTACTTTGCCTTCTTCTTTGTTGCCAACTTTTGCGTTCCAGTCACCTATGACTATCAGGATATCCTGTTTGCATGTTCTGTCAATTTCAGCTTGTACTTGTTCATAGAACTCTTCAATTTCATTCTCTTCTGCAGCTGTTGTTGGGGCATATACTTGAATTATAGTTGTGTTGATAGGCAATCCTCGTAGACGAATAGAGATTAAGCGTTCGCTGACTGCATTGTATTTCATTACAGTTCTTGCAAGTTTCTTCTTTATTATAAATGCACCATTTCTTCTTTGTCTTTCATTTCCAGCATAGTAGACCATGTGATCATCTGATGCAAAGTGTCCGATGCCAGTCCATTTTAGTTCGCTGACACCCAAAAGATCAAGTTGCACACGGTCCATTTCTTTCTTGACCACCTCCAACTTCCCTTGGTTCATGCTTCGTACGTTCCATGTTCCAATGTGTAAGACATCTTTACAGCTTCTGACTCTCATTTCATGCGCAGCTACATCAGCAGTCAGACTTCCCGAGGGCTTTGATCCAACCACATCATAAATGCTGGCTTTACTCTGAAAAGTCTTCAGCTCTTCCCCAGTAGCTAGTTGAGTGCCTTCCGACCTGGGGGTCTCATCTTCCAGCACCATAGCACAATTTGTTTTGTTGTAACTATCCATTGGGTTTTCATGGCAAGATACAGAAGTAGATTGCCAGGCCTTTCTTCCGTGCAGTTTAAGTTTGGTGTTGTTGCCGTTGTCACAAAAATGTGATCCTCCACCGTCAACACTATCCCATTCTGCTGCTGCCCAGATGGGTGGTTTGTCTTGGTCTGGCACCTCAGCTGAGACCTGTCCATCTTGGGAGACCCTGCCAGTAGTTAAACTACCGATAGTTTAGCTCTCAGCATCACTGATGCACGCAAGCCCTCACAGCACGACAAGCTGCAAACCAAGTTAGAGAACGCCATATTACAAGAACAAAAATGAACAAAGTAATTCAAAATTGAAACTAAATGTCTACTCACCCTAGTCCACAAATATAAGAGGGGACATACACAATATATTTGATCAAAAATAGAAAGAAATAAGTGCAGCAAACTAATTCCGGTTACCAAATTAAGAGAGCTCCGGTGAGGCACCAACGGAGGACTCCTGACGCCGAGCATTAATGAAGGCTGTTAGTTGAGAGGGCTCATAAAAAATATAAGAAACAGCATGATACTTCACTGAACATTTACAAGGGTATTTTAAGAAAAAATGCCCCCCCTAATTGTAGAACACAGGACGTAACAGGAGAAATACCCTGCGACGTCTCTGAGTTTCCCTAGCTAAATCCGAGTAAATATGAACCATTAACCCTCTAAACAACAAACTTTGTTTCCCAAAGAAGAGCTTTAACAGCCACTCTCTATCAGAAAGTAATGCAAAGGTAATTAATAAAGTAGAAGGAACCGGAAACTCACAATCAGATTGCTCCAATAAATCCGTAACATTCAAAATATTCCCTTGCTCCTGGTCCCCCCCTAAATTAACCAATCTAGATATTAACTTAGCCTTGGGTAAGTAATAAATCTTAACCAAGAGCGGAATCAATTCAGGGGAGACCCCCAGCACATCTACCAAATATTGTCGAAACATTTCTCTAGCGGACACAATAATATGCCAAGGAAAATTAATTAACCTTAAGTTATTAGCTCTAGACAAATTGTCCAAATGTTCCAACTTAGCTTGTACTGAGGAAAAATTCTTCTTAAATGCATCAGATTGATCTTCAAGAGCAGAAACTTTTCTCTGGGTCTCCACCACTTCAGACTGTATTTCCACAACCTTGCATTCCAGCTCCTCCACCACAGCCACTGAATTATTCACCTTCCGATCCAACAATGTGATCTGTGGCACCAACGCTTCTCCCAAGGAAGGAATTGCCTGCCAAATGGCCTCCAAAGTGAAATTAACCGGGCGCTGAAGAGAAAAAACGAAACCCGGAGCAGCAGATGTCGAAAGAGCCTCCATTTTTGCTGGCATCTCTCCTCCACACACCACAGGTAACTCCTGCCCAGTGGAGTCCTCACCCAATGGCGCCGATGATAGAAAGGAGCCTTGCTGCCCAAAGACTGCACTCTCCTACTTCCGCAGTCCCTCCGCTCCTGACCCTCTCGTGCCACCAGCTTCCATCTGCATCGGGGGAGAACCAAGATCCAAGAACCCCTCGGGTAGGGACTGTCCCTGGAAAACTTTTGGTGATGGACTCAATGGGGAGACAGAAGAAACCAAAGCAGCTGCCGAGTCACCAGAATCTGGTAAGGCTGCAGCTCGGCATTCTTCCCCAGTTCTAGCTGGATCCCAGGTAGTACGCAACACAAAAGCATTCAAAGGTCCAGAGGCAACCGGTGTGGAGGTAAGGGGGACTGAGAGGGCAATGACTCACCTTTCCCCTTATGTTTCTTGTGCATACGGGACAGAAAGAAAAACGCGCTCACACCGGTCAGTCAGCTGCCACCATCTTAGTTAGGGCACTCCTCCTAGGTGATTTCTAATATGCTGGATGTTGATTGGCACATTCCTGCTGTGGTGTCATCTAGAAGTAAAGAGATCCTGGATTCTCTACAGGGAGAACTATTCAAGCAACTGGTAATAGAACCCACACGTGAAGGGGCCATACTAGACTTGGTGCTTACCAATGGGGAAAGTGTTTCTGATGTTATAATAGGAGATCATTTCACATCTAGTGATCACCAGATGGTGTGGTTCAGTTTTAGGACTAAGGATGATAAAATCCATTCAAAAGTGAGGGTCTTAGACTTGAGGAAAACTAACTTTGCCGAGATGGAACAATATCTCGAGGAGTCATTAGCGGGATGGGAACAGCTGGGGGATGTAGAAAAACAATAGGCTAAACTGAAAGGGAATATTTTAAGGGCAATAAACCTTTTTTGTTAGAAAGGTAAATAAATGTAAAAGGAAAAGGAGGCCACTATGGTTCTCAAAAGAAGAAGCTGAAAAGGTGAAGAAAAAGAGGGAGGCCTTCATGAAGTACAAGAAAGCAAAGACAGAGGAAGACATAAGAACATAAGAACATAAGATATGCCATACTGGGTCAGACCAAGGTCCATCAAGCCCAGTATTCTGTTTCCAACAGTGGCCAATCTAGGTCATACGTACCTAGCAGTTTCCCCAAGGGACACAGGTTCCACAATGCTTGTCATCTATATTTGGAAAAACTTAGAGAAGCTAGCAAAGCAGTCAGGAAAGCAAAGATACAAAAAGAAGAAGAAATAGCCAATCCAAAAAATGGGGGTATAGGACATTTTTAAGTAGCAGGACTTCAGAAAACACCCACAAATAGGAGCAGAAGTGATGGGGAGCTCAAATAATTTTCAGAAGACTGTGCTCATGAGAAACTAGCTAAACTAAAAGTAGATAAAGCAATGGGACTGGATAGGATACATCCAAGAGTACTGAAGGAACATGGGGACATTCTAGCGGCTCCACTGACTGACCTTTTCAATACTTCTTTGGAGTCAGGAGTGGTCCCAGAGGACTACAGAAAGATCCATCTGGTCCCTATACACAAAAGCAGAAGTAAGGATGAGGTTGAAAACTACAGGCCGGTTAGTTTAACCTCTGTGGTGAGTAAATTATTGTAAACACTGCTAAAAGAGAGAATAGTGCGGTTTCTGGAGTCCAATGGATTGCAGGATCCGAGGCAGCATGGATTTACCAGAGGCAGGTCTTGTCAGACAAATCTGATTGATTTCTTTGACAGGACGACTAGGGAGTTGGACCGAGGGAGAGCCCTAGATGTGGTGTACTTAGATTTCAGTAAAGCCTTTGACACCGTTCTGCACAGGCGACTTATAATAAACAAACTGAATCCTAGGGATGGACCCAAAAGTTACTGATCAGGATAGAAATTAGTTGATTGGGAGGCGACAAAGGGTACAAATAAATGGAGCTCACTCTGAGGAGAAGGAGGTTACCAGTGGTATGCCCCAGAAATCTGTCCTTGATCGATTCTTTTTAACATCTTTGTTAATGATATTGCGGAAGGGCTGCTGGGTAAGATTTACCTGTTTGCGATGATACCAAAATATGTAATTCAGTAGACACCCAGGAAGGAGTAGATAATATGAGGAGGGATCTAGCTAAGCTTGAAGAATGGTCTCGAATTTGGCTGCTGAGATTTATTGCTAAAAATGCAAAGTTATGCATTTGGGCTGCAAAATTTGAAGGGAGGGGTACAGTGTAGGGGGTGAAGTACTTCTGTCCACAAAAGAAGAGTGGGACCTAGGCATGATTATATCTGACAATCTTAAAGTAGCTAAACAGGTGGAAAAGGAGATGGCAAAAGCCAGAAGGATGCTTGGGTGCATAGGGAGAGGAATGGCCAGTCGAAAAAAGAAGCCGATAGTAGCTCTGTATAAGTCTCTGGTGCGACCTCATTTGGAGTATTGTGTACAATTCTTTTAGAGCAGTGGTTCTCAACCCAGTCCTCTGAGACCCCCAGGCCAGTCTGGTTTTCAGGATATCTACAATAAATATGCATGAGATAGATCTGCATGTACTGCTTCCATTATATGCAGATCTATCTCATGCATATTCAATCTAGATATCCTGAAACTTGACTGGACTTCGGGTCCCAAAGGACTGAGTTGAGAACCACTGCTTTAGAGGAAAGGCAGGATAAAGGAGATAAGATAAAGATGTTTAAATACCTCTGTGGCATAAATGCATAGGAGGAGAGTCTCTTTCAATTGAAAGCAAGCTCTGCTACAAGGGGGCATAGGATAAGAGTGAAAGGGGATAGACTCAGGAGTAATATGCAGAAATATTTCTTTACGGAAAGAGTGGTAGTTGCATGGAGTAGTCTCCCAGTGAAGGTGGTAGAGATGAGGACGGTATCTGAATTCAGAAAAGCATGGGCCAAACACAAGGATCTCTAAAGGTAAAAAGGGGACTATTGTAGTTGATATGGAAGGACAGACTAGATAGGCCATATGGTCCTTTTCTGCAGTCATGTTTCTATGCAAGCTGTTTTTCACTGACTTATTTCTTTATGTTTGTTAGATTATTTTTTTATTTTCATTTCTTGATGATCCCCCATTAGTGAAGGGCTAGCGAGATACCCTACCAGAACTTCACAAAAGACCAACATGCACGCCACATACTTCCTCCCACTCTACCTACTCGTCACACAACTCCTCCCACCAACCACACACCTCCTCTACCCACAAGCAAACACAACATGGCACACACCAACTGCATTGCCATATTTAGAACCACAACACACACACAAAGAGACACTCAGAACTTTCCAGACAAAGCGGACAAACAGACACAAATCAAACTCCTACACCTACACAAAGGAAGCACATGTAACAGCAACCCCCGCAACAAAGACAACAACGATTGAGCTCATAAATGCCAGATCCGTCTGCAACAAGATATACACCCTTGTAGACCACATAGAAGAGCGACAGCCCGACGTAATATGCATCACAGAGACATGGCTCAACCCTACTGACAATGTACTACTCAACCAACTAGTACCGGAAAACTACTCAGCGTACAACTGCCCACGTACCCACAAGCGTGGAGGAGGAGTCCTGATAATAGCGAAAACAAAACTAAAGTTCAAGACACAGAACCTCACCGATACACAGCAATGTAACACAATTAGCATCAAGAACAAGAACATTACAATCTGCCTAACCTACAGAGCACCCAGAGCTCCACCCGACGAACTAGCCTTCACACTCGAAGAAGCCTGTGCCATAACATCAAACAACAAACCAGCGCTACTGATTGGTGACTTCAACCTCAAGTCCACCAATGCCAAAGACGCAGAGGCCTTCCTTCAAGCAATGACTTCACTCCAATTCACACAGATAATCAACGCACCAACGCATAAACATGGATCATCCCCAGACCTCATCTTCGCATCCAATTACCTAACATCAAGAGACCTAATTTCCCAACCCACCATTACCCCAGTGCCATGGTCTGACCACTACCTAATCGAAACAAAGTTGCGATCACCAGAGGACCAGACAAACGAAAGAGCAAACAGCTCACACACACAAAGACGATTCAAACATTTTGACAGGAACGAATTCATACAGGACACAACACAACACTTGAACATTACTACAGATGACCTGGAGGAACAAGTTTCCAGCTGAAACAGCATTCTAGCTAACGCCGCCAAACCAGCTGGTAGCGGGACCAAGAATCCACACCACAACAAGAGACAAAACAAACCATGGTACTCAGCAAAAATCCGACAGGAAAAGAGGGAGCTCAGGAAGATTGAACGGAGATGGAGAAAAAACAAAACAACTGCCGACCAGCATCTTTACCTAACAAAGCAAAAACAATACAATACACACATCAACCAATCAAAGAGGGAATTCAACACAAACATGATAAATTCCTCCATCAACAAACCCAGAGAGCTATTCGAAATAGTAAAGATCCTCACAAAAGAGCAAACAACAGAAGGGGAAGTACAAGTTGATCCACAGGAATTTGCCGACCACATCAAAGACAAATTTCACTCCACGGAACGAACAACACATAGTGGGAACAACAGGACGGACGTTCACTCCAAAACCTGGGGCACATTCTACACACCCTCAACAGAACAGATATCTCACATCATCTCTACAATCAACACAAGCACTGCTCCTACAGACCCGTGCCCAGTGTCATGGGTCAAAGCCACCAAACCAAGCTTCATCCCCACCATACACAAAATGGTACACAACTCACTCACTCAAGGACTCATGCCAAAGCAACTAAAACTTGCCACAGTAAGACCAATCCCAAAGAAAACAACTCTCGACAAAAAAGATCCAGCAGCATACCAACCAATTTCCAGCATACCCTTCCTCGCAAAAATCATCGAAAAAACTTCAGGAACACATCGACAAACACGAAACACTTGACAACAACCAACACGGATTTCGTCCCAACCATGGAGTCGAAACACTACTGATATACCTCTTCGACAGCATCCTAAGAATAATTGACAACACCAGGAATGGAATCATAATGATCTTCATCGACATCTCCTCAGCCTTCGACACAGTGGACCACAACACGCTCCTGGAAAGACTAAACACTGGTATACACGGTATCACGCTGAAATGGTTCCAATCGTACCTAACCGAAAGACAGCTACAGGTCAAGGTGGGACACAACACCTCCCGACCCATAAATGTCCGACAAGGAGTACCTCAAGGATCCGCACTCTCAGCACTCCTATTTAACATCTACATCCAACCAATATGCAACATCATGAAAGAGAGCAACATTCAATACACAGTATATGCAGACGACATCATGATATACACCCCGATAGCTATCGACAACCCGGACTTCTCTAAAATAACAGACTGCCTTACCCAAATGACGAGTTGGTGCCAAAACAACAAACTCGCAATAAACTACAACAAGACTGAAGCCTTAATCATCACTCGGAACCAAAGCTTCATACACCCAACAAATATAAGGATACAAAGCACCACTATACCAATAAGATCAGAAGTAAGATACCTCGGAGTTACTCTGGACAATAAACTAAATCTCAAGCCACACATAGACAAAACAATCCAAAAAGCCTACTATAGGATGCGAATAATCAGGAGACTGAAACCACTCCTCGCCCCAGATCACTTCCGTACCGTCTGTCAAGCACTGATAACACCACTACTGGACTTCTGCAATCCGATATACCTTGGACTACCGAAACAAGCCCTCAAACCACTCCAACTGGCACAAAACACTGCAGCACAAATCATATCCGGAACTACAAGACAAGAGCACATCACACCTATCTTAAAGGACTTACACTGGCTCCCAATCGGTGCACGCATCAGATACAAAACTATCATAAACCTATTCAAGATAAAACAGCACACATCAGCCAACAGCCTGCACGCCCTCATACAACCAGACACCAGCACACGTCCTAGAAGAAAACAAACACACAACCGAGTCAGCACCCCAAGTGAATACAAACATACACGCAAGGACACAACAGACAGTGCTCTCTCCATGGCTGCTCCAACAATATGGAACAAACTACCGGATGACCTGAGGGCAACTACTGACCTCAAAGACTTTAGAAAACAGCTTAAAACCATGCTATTCATAGAACACTATGGACACATCACATAACCTCAGAGAATGTATAACAGTACATGATACCACCCAAACAATGGATGAAAGAAAAAGGTTTTAGCACCACTGTATATAGACCACCTTGTATATAGCTCAAACCAATCTAGCACACAATACAACACACACTCAACTAAACTTCACCCTCACTGCATGTATAACACACACACTTTACCTGATTGTTTGCTGTGATACCACCATGATTATTAAGATAAGGCGGTTTAGAAATACTGTTAAATAAATAAATAAATAAGAGCATCTTTATAAAATTTCTTGATTTTTCTTTTTCCTTGGTTGTTGCTTATGTATTTTGATGCTCTTACTATTTCTGTTACAAGTGTTTATGCTTGGAATATATTGTAAACTGATAACCACTGACCATTTTATTATATATTTATCATAAAGCAAAGGAGGGCAAACTTAGAGATCTAAATATGCATACTTTGGAAGAAAGACAGGATAGGGGAGATACGATAGAGACATTTAGTCCAGGAGACAGGTCAATGGCAATTGAAAGGAACCTCTAGAATGAGGTGGCTTAGGGTGAGGGTGCAAGAGGATAGACTCAGGAGTAATGTAAGGAAATAATTTTGTACAGAAAGAGTGGTGGATGTGTGGAATAGCTTCCTACTGGGGGGAGGGGGCTGGAGACAATGACTATACTAAATTCAAGAAATCATGAGTCAACATTCCCACTAAACAGCTTTGGTCTACTTGGGAGTCCTCTGTCAGCATTCCTGTCAGTGGGGGATGGTACAACGAACTGTACCTTGAATCACGAGGGACATGCAGGCCCCAAGGGATAAGTAGAACAATAATCAACAATACATGTTAATCGATAGGAGTGGCCTAGTGGTTGGGGCAAGGTACTTCAGGCCAGAAGGTTGGGGGTTCAAATCCCACTGGAGGACAGCAATCTTGGGCTGGAAGGTCTGGGGTTTCTAGTCCCACAGGTGCTCCTTGTGGTCTTGGGCAAACCACTTAACCCTCCATAGCCCATGTTCGCTGTAAAATAGTTATCTCCAAGTTATAATGCCCTGTTCAATGTAATTTCAGTTTGTTCAATGTAAACCACACTGATGCAGAATAGCGCAGTATATACAAGAAGATAAATAACATGAGTTAAATTGATTTTGTTTGCACTAAATTTAAGGCACATCAACAAATTGAATTCATACCGACAAATGCATATCCTTAGAGGAGGTTAAAAGAAGAGAAAGGTGAACGGGGACAGACGAATGGACAGGGGGTTATGCTTTCTATCCCTCTTCCTGTTAGTCCCCTGGCCATCACCTTAGCCCCTCCTATACTTTTAGCATCAGTCTGTCCAAAGGCTTCCTGGTCCCCTACTCTCATCATAACTCAGCTCTTATTCCTTACTTACCGATACCTACTCCCATTTTCTGGAAGCTCCTCCACCCTTCATTTGCCCTGATGTTCTCATTATATGTTACCTCATGACCTAATATTATCACTGACGCTCTTTCTTTCCGTCTCTTACGAGTACAACACTTGACAATAAGGGCTTCCTGTAAGCGCTCACTGGCGCCACTCAGTGACAGACAAGTGCATTACACCCACCTCTCCCTGCACCCAGCCTACAGAGATTTAACAGCTAAATTAATTGTTTCAGCTCTTAGTAAATAAACTTGTCTCGATAACTCCTTGATGATACACGTTGGAAATTAGGAGATCAGGGTAGGACTGAAAAATGTGAAGGTACGCCGGTGTCTGACAGCTGGGTGTGACGGAGGGCGGTTCTGTTCTCTCTCACTTTAATTGTGTGAGTGAATTCTGGGTGCAAAAGGTAGGAGATGAAGGGAGATTAGTATGAATGATTCACCAGCGATGTCCCCTTGGGGCAGATAGCTGTTATTTACTACGTAGCAAGTTGGGACAGACCATTGGTTAGTAGCATTGCTGTTTTGGGATTTTTTTTTCTTCAAACTATTTCATTAGAACATGGGATAAAAATACTTTTGCAGCCTTGTTTTCTCCTTCAGGATCTGTTGTGCGGTCTAGATATCGGAAATCTAGGCTTCCCAGCCCAGATCACTTACCATCTTTCCATTCATCATTTTCATGAGGGTGACACCCTCCTCCCCCAGATCATCCTGCCTCCATGAATTTCAGTGGTATCGCCTTCATTGAACTCTCTGTGTTTCGCCACTTCAGAGATTCCCCCTGGTTAGTGAATCAGCAGGGGGAGAGCTAGTTACCTATACAGATGGAAAAGTATGACCTATTCAGCGTCACTCTGATAAATGTATCCAAAAGTCAACGGGAATACCTTTCCCCACTCAGATAAGCAAGAGTTGAATGGGCATCATGCCATGTTTCTGAAATGCCTCTGCAAATTATTTGTAAGTACTTTCTGGATGTTGGATGCACGCTGTAAAAGAGTCATAAGAACGACAGTAGAGTAATTAAGGAGGCAATTTGCATATTCACCCAGCCAATGAGAACTCTATACTCACAGACTTTGTACAAGTTTTCAAAGGGAAAGATGGATGTGCTTTCAGTCGGAAACCTGCCATTGCTATAAAGTATGCAGGGACATTTCTCCTGCTTTCTCTGTGGGTACCACTTGAAGGCAAAATAACACACATGGGACAGGTTTAATAAAGGTTGCTGCATGGTAATGGCTCTTACTGCGTGTTATGTGCCGCCACAACCCATTTTATTCCTATGGCTGTGGAAGTATTTAACACATGGTAACGTCAGTCACCGCGCATTAACCATTAGCTAACATGGCCCATTTATTATTTAACAGGTTTTTTATACTGCTTTATCATTTTAGTCAAAGCAGTTTACATTGCAACTTAAGCTTGGTAACATACATTAATCAGGGCCATTGATAACTTTTTTTTCCTGAAGCAAATGGAGAGTCAAGTGACTTGCTCAAGGCCACAAGAAGCGCTAGTGGGAATCAATTGGTTTTAAGCCACTGCTCTAACCATTAGGCCACTCCTCTATGCTACCATTAGGCTCCTCCTCCTCTCCATAGATCCAAAACTATAGTCTACATGTATTCTTTCCCTGACATAGACGTACCACCAAGAAGAATACCTTCTGCTGATGCAACTACAAGTCTGCAAGTTCTGGAACCCCGCTCAACCTTTTAAGCTGGTTTTATGGCCGGATAGTTTTACCCTGGTAAATCAGTGTCTGCCCGAGTAAATGGCCTCCTGCTTTGTAACAGCTTTCAACCCAACAAATGCATAGAGCACTTTACTATGAAAAACTTCAGAAACATGCAAAGCGTGCGGTAACCAGGTCCCCGATTACTGATCAGCATAATCCAGGGGCCAGACAAGCACAAAGGCTTGCAAACGAATGGCGGGAAAAGGACCAACGTGGCAGCGCATGAGACACAGCAAGTTGGGCACAAAAATGCTAGGGGCTGAAATGAATTTGTGCCATAGAGGTACTCTGGGCTTATAATTCATTCCTCTAACCACTACACCACAGACTGTCCTTGCAATAGCATAAAAGAACAATTTTTACAGCCATTGTCATGGTTAAAGAATGCTGTGCGGCCAAAAGTAAATGTACCATGGGACAACATGCGGACTTTTAGCTGAATTTAGTTGGGGGGGGGTGTATAGGTCAGGAAGAAATAACATATGTCGAGCCTGATTTCAAAGGGATTAACCCAGTTAGCAGAGCTGTTAACTGTGCTAATTCCTCTATCCAGCATACTCAGCGGTTGGCAGTTCAGAGGCGGCGCCCAGCTATAACCAGGTAGTGGTGATATTGAGCCGCTGCCCGGTTACGGCAAAGCGGTGAAAGTAAGGCACAGCGAAGGCCGGCCTAACTTTCACCGTGAAAGCTCAATATCACCACTGCCTGGTTAACGTCCTGCCAGTCCAGGCAACCCAGATATTCATTGCTGGGGTCAGACATGAGCCCAGCATTAAACATCCGAGTTTAAGTTTCAACAGCAGCAGCTAGCCGTATTATAATGGCTATAATCCCCCCTCCCCCTCGTAAAGCTTAGCAGTTGATGTAGCAAGGCAGACTGGGTAGACCATTTGGTCTTTATTTACCGTCATTTCCTATCTTTCTATCAAGGGTGCACTTCCAAGGAATTCTTTATCGGACTGCCTGACTTCCACTGACCCAACAGAACACCAGTGTTTTTTCAGGTTGTATAATCTGGGATTGCCAGTTTAGCCCAGTGGTTGTTCTGGTGAATACACTGTCAATAATTGCAGCCTTGTTTCCACCTCATCTATGATAGGCTGCTCTCTTCGTCTTTCTTATATTTGTGTAACTCTTTAGGATACGGTTTATATAACAGGTACTCGTTGCAAAGGTAATTTAATTCCTTTCTTGGCTATCCGGCCAGTCTAGGTGTTGCATAGTGATTAATGTACACACCCATCACGAAAAGGCGCTCATTAACGAGGAGAGATCATGTACAGCCACCCAGGAGAAATACTCCACTCCTTCTGCTCCAGAGAGCCGGCAATTAGCAAATGTGATATACAGATATATAGAGAGATATATATACAAAATTGACTCCACCCATGAATTCTGTGCATCATAAAGTCAATTAACAAATACTAGGCACAACTATCTAGGAAGCAATATACTGTAGCCACTGATTCCTTCCACAGTCAATACAGCAAGGACTGAGGAGGTGTGGTTTATTACTTAGAACTGAGACATCCTTCAGCCTTTGACTCTTCACATGATTTGGGGGACGCCAGTTCACTCTACTGAGGCTCAGATCATCTGTGATTGGGTGATGATGATTTATGCCTCCTTTTCTTTATATCCAGAAGCTGTCGATTCCTGAAAAAAGCAATTGCACAGTTTTAATGCAACATGTCACGCTGTGTTGCTATGTAGACATACACGGCTCTGGAATCCAAAATCATAGCATTTTGGGAAGAAGAGCTGGCACTGGCCATACAGATCGAGCAATTGCTTAGGGCCCCAACCAGCTTGATTTTCTTTTTTTCTTTTTTTTTGTAATACCTTCCTTACATTTCTGTATGGTTTGTGTTAATCTGAGTTGCATCTCTTTGACGTCATTGGGAATTTGTTTCATGAACTGCATGGAAGCTGGTCAGTAGCATCTCCTCTGTTCTATAAGTCTATGGGGTCGATACTCAGAAGCATTTATCCTGCTCTCCAATAGGTGCCGCTGTCTAGGGCTATCCGACAATATTGAATGATAATATCCAAATAGCGCCACTGTATACAGTATCTTACAGACAGGACTGATAAAGCTATTGGCACCTTGACAAACCTTAAGCATATTCTAGGTGTTTCCTTACTCTGAATAAGAGAAATTACATGAACAAAACACTAAACTCTCAATTCCTGCCATAAACTCAGCGTAGAAATGGAGACATTAAGGAAGACAATGCACATAATTTTCTGCTCTTCTCTGACAGGACAGAGCAAGGAGTTCTCGGGGAAGATGCAACAGAAATCAATGCTATATTGCATTCGTGATAGATTTTCCTGTGGCTGTGTGCAGCCCCCAGTCTCACACTAGAAACATAGAATATGATGGCAGATGAAGGGCTCAGGTCCATCCACAACTTCTGCTCAGTTTTATACTCCCTTCCTCTCCATCAGACATCCGCTGGGGTGCTCTTCTGCCTTTTTTAAAGTTCTGATTGTTCCTTCGGGGCTTCCTGCTCTGCCGGGAGACTCTTCCATTCATTCGCCACTCTTTCTGTGAGGAAATATTTCCTTAGATTGCTGCTCGGTCTACCCCCTTAAACGTATTTCATGAGTCCTTCTTCCAGAGCCCCCCTTTTCACTGAAAGAGGCTCTCCTCCTGTGCATTGACTCCTTGGAGATATTTAAATGTCTACTTGTACTACCAATCATTTGTATAGCAGTACAATGCATACATAGTGCTATACATAAAGATGTAAGACACAGTCCCTGCTCCTTACAATCAAATGTCGTTATCATATCCCCCCTTTCCCTCCTTCCCTCCAGATTATATTTGTTGAGATAGTCAAGCCTGCCCCCATTTGCCTTAAGATAAAGAATGATGATTAGCTACTGCTGTTTTAAAGTGCCACTTTGAGAGAAACAGGACAAAAAGATCATTTTTATTGTGGAAAAAAATGTTGCGCTTCTGCCTCGGAGAGGGGTTTGGTGGGAGAATCAAGGGTCAGACATTTGCAGGGGACACTGGCAACCGCTATTCAAAGTCTGGAGTCCCTTAAAACTGCCAACACAGCACAGAGAAAACTTCAAAGGGATCATAAGGAAGCAAAGATGGGAACAACAGATGCTTGAAAATATATTGTGTTGTGTTCTTTCAGCTTTGGAGGAGAAGCCCCCTCAGGAAGCAGGAGGGCCAGTGGAACACCATTGTTATTACAGGCTTGTTCCTTTGACATCTGTTGTTTGGGAAGCCTTTGAAAGTGTTCTGAGGGAACACATGGGAAAAAGCTTGGGTAAGAACAGCTCGATTATGAACTGCCCAGCATGCTTTCAGGAAGGGAAGCTCTTGTTCTGCTAATCTGTTGGAAACTTTGGGCTTCTATCAGGGTGAAGGATGAGTCCCACTGACACTTATTCTGTGCTTAGCATTTCGCAAGAGAAGGAATTGGTAGCCCCCGCATTCGTAAAGTTTTGCTGCAGAACTGTAATTACGCACCATAAACCAGTACATCTGCCAGGCCCGATTTACCATGTTTTATCTGAGTAAGGTTACCAGATGTCCCCAATTTTTGGAGCTTGTCCCCTATTTTAGAGCTGTGTTCCTATCTCCTATCTGTTTGACAACCTTCTGTCCCCAATTCCAGCGAGAGAGAGGCCGGAAAACAAATTTTGTTTTCAATTTAGCGATCTGTATATGTCAGCTTTTAGAATGTACGTTCATTACACAGGTACACTACCAAAAAACTGCCTCCAGTTTTGCAACTGATTCCTATAGATTTTGGGGTGCTGAATCCAGAAAAAATAGCCAAAATGTTCCATCACGTCACGTTTTCTTGCAAAATTAGATTTCTTACCCATATAAGGAATGTTCACATAATTTATTTTTAGCCGACTGCAGTTTATTTTCTTGGCCCAAAATAGAGGTTGTAATGGTTAACTAACTAGAAACACTCCCTCATGATATTTTAGAGTGTTTTGTATTCATTTTATACATTAACAGGACAATTGGGAGGCGGGGGGCTAAATCCAGTACTCGCTCTGGCGCATGTTCTTTCCTGTTCGCCTCGCCTCGTTCGCGCGCTCGCTCAAACACAGTGGTGGCGACAGGAACGTTCCTGTCAAATGTCCGGTTCTTGCGAGGTCATTATTACCTTTTGTTTGAGCAGTCGTAATCCAGCTTTATTCCGAAGTGGTTCACTACAGTTGTAGTTTGCAGTGCTGTGTATTTGTGATGGCTCACAGAGCCAGAGGTTGCGTCAACTCTCCGGACAGTTTTTGTTTTATTTGTGGGGAATATACCGTGAAAAAGCGGCAGAGGAACATTTCTGCATTTATTAAAAAAGTATATTTCGCCTATTTCGGTTTGAAGTTAGGCGATCAAGACAAACCGTGGGCTCCTCACAAAGTGTGCAAGACATGTGAGGAAGATTTACGCTTATGGATGAAAGGTAAAAAACAAGCATTTCGTTTTGGAATACCTATGATGTGGCGTGAACAAAGAGACCACAGCAGTGACTGCTATTTTTGCTCTTGCATTGTGAAGGGATACAACTTAAAAAATAAGAACGTAATAAGTTACCCCAACCTTCCCTCAGCAATTAGGCCTATGCCTCATAGCAACGAAGTACCTGTGCCTGAACCACCAAAATCTTTGGATCATATTTGTGTGGACGGTTCTGATTATGATGAGACTCATCAGATGGCTTTTCCCGATGAGTCCAGTACTTCCGAGTTTGAAACTGAACCAGATCCGAAACCTGAACTTTTCTCTCAAGCTGAATTGAATGATTTAGTCCGGGATTTAGGACTCCCAAAAGATGCTGCCCAACTGCTAGGTTCTCGGCTTAAACAGAAAAATCTATTGTCACCAGGAACAACTTTTTATTGGTACCTCAACCGCGAGACACAATTTTTGAAGTATTTCAGCAAAGAGGAAGATTTGGTATTTTGCAACGATATATACAGAGTGATGGAAAAGTTTAAACTCAAGTATGATCCTGCTGAATGGCGGCTGTTCATTGATTCGTCAAAAGACAGCATAAAAGGTGTTCTTCTTCATAATGGCAACACATTCGCTTCAGTTCCTATTGCTCACTCTGTTATTCTCCAAGAAAAATATGAGAATTTGGCCCTGATTCTTCAGAAGATTCGTTATGATGAGCATAAGTGGATGATTTGTGGAGACTTTAAAATTCTATCCATGCTATTAGGGCAGCAATCCGGTTTCACCAAATATCCCTGCTTCCTTTGCTTGTTGGATAGCCGGGCCCGCGACCTACACTGGGGGAAAAAAGACTGGCCAATTCGGGAGTATTTGAGACCCGGTGAGAAAAATGTTCTTCATGAGAGCTTGGTACCTCGTGATAAAATTCTATTACCACCTCTCCACATTAAGTTGGGTCTCATTAAGCAATTCATCAAGTCCCTTCCAAAAGATGGTGAGTGCTTTCGGTACCTTTGCTCAAAGTTCCCCCGACTTTCTGAAGCAAAGCTAAAGGAAGGAGTGTTTGTTGGCCCTGATATAAGGAAACTCATTTCAGATGGAGCATTCGCTGAAACGATGTCTGAGAAGGAAAAAGAAGCCTGGGATTTCTTCAAGGATGATGTTCTCAAATTCTTGGGGAACAGGCGGGATGAGAACTATAAGGATATTGTTGCCAGGATACTCAATGCCTTCAAAGAACAAGGCTGTAACATGAGCCTGAAAGTCCATTTCTTGCACTCCCATGTGAACTACTTTCCCGAAAACTTGGGGGCGTACAGTGAAGAACAAGGTGAAAGGTTTCACCAGGACATCAAGGACGCAGAGAGAAGGTACCAAGGAAGATGGAACACCACTATGATGGCTGATTTCTGCTGGTTGCTGCTGCGGGAAACCCCAGATGAAAAATACGCCAAGCAGCGCACCAAGAGAAACATTCGGGGGAAGAAGAAACGGGCCCACCAGGAGATTGATTGACCCAAGAATGACTTTAAAATCTAAACTGTGTTGACAAATATCGTGTTTTTACTAAACTTTGAAATAAAAATTTGCTAGTTATTACCACAGTGTCGGATCTCATTTATTAGAATTTTATTTTCACACCATCGGGTGTTTGTCTTCATGTATTGCAATGGTGCGGTTTGCGTTTTCTATTCTTACATACATACCTGTACAACATTTTTTGCACATTTCTTTGCTTTGCTTTGTGTCTAACCTCGCTCTTATATGCTCAATGTTTGTGCACATGTATGTGGCTGTTTTAAGTGCAGACAATTTTGCTACCATCACAGTGTGTTTTTTTGACATTACTCTATTCTTATGTGCTGCCTTATTCAAATAAGAATAAAGAAAATTGTAACAACTACTAAACAATTAGTATAAAGAATTCATCCAAGAAACTTTTATCTCGATCGCACTCAATCTGAAACATTCACCTCAAACTGCTAACCCAATGTAGCAAAAAATCTGTACGTGATGGAGCAAATTGGTTACCAGATTTGGATTCAGCGCACCAAAAAACGTAAAAATCAATCGAAACATTAGAGGCAGTTTAAAAAAAATTTTTTTTAGTGTACCTGTGTTATCTTTATATTTTGCACGGTACGGGGGAAATGCATCACTGCTCCTATATCTCTGTCGATTTGTCTCTTTAGAAGTGAAATTGATGCTCCTCCTCAAACTAAGGTGTCCCTTCCTCCCCCCTCCACCCCCCACACAGACTTCATATAAGTGTTCCAGATTTGCCTGCAAAAACCCTGTTAATTTTATTTCTGAGCATCCATCTGCAGGGGTGGACGAGGGGAGACGTTTAGAGGCGCATTTCAAATGGGACGTCCGAGTGCAATCTGGGTTGTGAAAGGCAGAAGGACTGAAAAGAAAGGCGGGCACTTGCAAATTCAGGCCCAGTTCCAGAAACATGGATGTGCCCAATATGCACGTGTATCAAACATCTATATAGACGTCCCCAGGAGAGTATTTCAGAAACAAAATGTCTAAGAGCATAATGGCTAGAGGAGTGGCATAAGAGTTGGGTGGCCAGGGTTCAAATTCCTGTGTGGGACTCTGTAATCTAAAGCTAGCCACTTAATTCTCTCTGTTCTCTGGATGTTTTAAGGTGGAAACAAACACTTTCCTGATGCCTATTCATGCCTGGAGCTGGAATAAACATGCATGTGCACTGAAATAAAGTGGGAAGGTGGCAGCTGAAAAAGGTCAGGATTAAAAGATATTTCCAGCAAATTAAGGATGAACAGGGTGTGACCACCCCATTGTCCCAGAAAATGGCTGCATGCTAAACTGACTTCTGTCAGCTGCTGAACTGCTCTCAGAGCCAACCCCCTATATAGATGCTGTAACCTGCCGCAGGTGCCTGAATCTGCAGTCTGGCTATTAGATAGGCCCTTCAGTGCAATCGAGGTGGATAGGGCAATTACATCCTTGAAAAATAAGAAGGCAGCTGGCCCAGATCACCTACCTATAGAACTCTATAAGCAATTACAGGAGCAGTTCATGGATCAGCTCATGAACTGGATCAGCAGTTCATGGATCAGCTCTGTCTTGGTGCTCTTCATACCTCAGAGACCGTTGGCAACATGTCCGTTCTGGATCTTCAACCTCTGACCCCTTCCCTCAAACTAAAGGTGTGCCACAAGGATCCTCCCTTTCCGCCTTACTGTTCAACGTTTATATGCAGCCTATCTGTGACCTCATCCACTCTTTTAACATCAACTGCCTGGTCTATGCTGATGACGTCCTGATGTATATGCCATTCTCAACAGAACTCCTGGACCTCTCCCCACTAATCAAGTGCTTTGACGCGGTCACAGACTGGCTAAATGCACAAATGCTTAAGATAAACTTCAAAAAGACAGAAGTCCTCTTCGTGACCAGAAACCCTGCATTTACCTCACCAACATCCATCAAGGTGCGTGACGCAGAACTCCTTTGCAAGACTACAGTGAGATACCTAGGGGTTACGCTCGATCAACAACTCAATATGAAGGCTCATATCAGCAACGTAGCGAAATCTGTCTATCATAAAATCCGGACCCTTCGTTATCTGCGTCAGCTGCTAGAACCAGACAACTTTCAATCAGTCTTTCAGGCCTTAATAATGCCTCACCTGGACTACGCCAATGTGATCCTACATGGCCTACCAAAGTGCACGATTAACCCTTTACAATTTGCAATGAACTCAGCTGCAAGAATCCTTTATGGAGCCTTCAAGAGAACCCACATCACTCCAATACTGAAACAGTTACATTGGCTGCCTATACAATCTAGGATCTCTTTCAAGATCCTAACTATGACTCACAAGGCGATCAATAACTACTCCGCATCTACTATCACTGACCTGATATCAATTACACCCCCTAATCGAGCAAGGAGATCGACTGCCTCCAACTCTCTTGTACTACCCAAGGCAATCACGAAATGCTCTCAAGTCACTAGATCCAGAGCCTTCTCTTACTTTGCACCATCATGTTGGAACACCCTACCATCAGGCATCAGAACCATCAGTGACCTCTCCCAGTTCAGGAAGGCACTGAAGCATCACCTGTTCCTGCAGCACTACGATGTTTCGGACATCCTCCCATACCAACCCACCTCCACACTCCAGGCCAACACATTAAACCCATGCACTCCACAGTCCACTTTGCACCTCCTCTCACTACGAAAATTTTACCTAGATTCATGTAGCGCTACATATAGCTGCATTTAGTTGCTTTGTACATAGTTCTCACGTTCTCTGTTTCACTGTTCATGAAACCTGTTTAATGTATACCAAGTTTATTGTCCTGTTCATTGTAAGCACAGATCAATTAATTCAGACGTGTAGTTTTTATGTTCATTGTAAACCGCACTGATGACGAATAGCGCGGTATAAAAGAAACTGTAAATAAATAAAATAAATGCCGGTCTTAGTGGCGGTGTTCAACGCCAGCTTCTGCATTCCTTTTGGGAAGCCACCATCACAGTCATCCCTACGGAGGGGAAAGACCCTACCCTCTCCAGCAGTTATCGGCCCATAGCGCTCCTGAACATAGACTATACAATTTTGACCAAGATTCTGAGCTCTCAACTTAAGGGGATCATACACCACTTAGTGCACCCGGACCAAATCTGTTTTATCAAAGAGAGGTACGGTGCTGAATATACGCCAGGTGGTGCAGTGGCAGGAGGTTCGGCATGCAATCTTGTCTCTAGATGCAGAACAAGATTTTGATAAGATTGAAAGGCCATATCTCTTTGCTGTTCTGCAGAGTTTTGGCTTCTGTTGCTGCGTACAGATCATTTACAGCAAGCCAGTAGCTGCCGTTCTGGTTAATGGGCACTTATCCCCTCGCTTTGCCCTAGGAAGAGGAACATGGCAGCGGTGCCTTATGTCGCCTTTGCTGTTTGCCCTGGCCATTGAGCCCTTCGCTTGCCTCAGGGAGAAGGTGCCAGAGTGGGGAATTTTCCTGGGTGGACAGTGTTTCTCTGTATGCAGGTGACACATCTGTGTAAAAGACCCAGAGGTGGTGCTGCTTCTGCTCCTGCAGGAGATCCGGGTCTTTGGTAAACTCTCTGGCTATATCATCAATTTTCAGAAATTTGCGCTGTTACTTTGCAGCTCCCCGGGGGGTGGGGAGGGACGAATGGGGCATTCACCAGAGACTTTCAGCAGGTGGAGCAGTTGCGGCATCTAGGAGTGATTATCTCCAGGGATCTTGTGGTATTCTATCAGCTGAATTGTGCAGCATTACTCACTTCCCTGCACAGTGATCTGCAGAAATGGAAGGATTATGTAGTGTCTTGGATAGGGCGCATTAATGTGCTTAAAATGATGGTGCTCCCTGGGCTGACCTTCTTGTTTACTCAGTTGCCCATCAAATTACCCCAGACCTTTTCAAGAAGCATCAGCGGACACTGGCCCAGTACATCTGGCAAGGGAAAACTCCAAGCATTGCCCTGGATAGATTGTTCTTACCACAGGAGTGTGGGGGAACGGGCCTGCTAGATCTGTTAATATACTATTGGAGTGCTTGTTTGAGAGTACTTGGCGACTAGCGACTGGCAGGGGAATCCCTGGCGTGAATGTCCCTTGAAGCGCAATGGGTGAAGCCCTTCCCCTTGGAGACCTGTGTTTTTCTCTCTCCTACTGACTCCCCAGTTGACTTAGATTACCACCTCTTTTTAGGGGCTTTGCGGTGCTGTTGGAGGGCAATCTATAAGGTGGTGGGGTATCCAATATCTACACTCTGTTCATCCCTTTGCTGTCCCAACCCTTTGTTAGGGAGATGGGGTCGAACTTGGGAGGGAAGAACTCAACTGCACGATCTCTAAACATTTTTGTTTTATTTGAAGGGAAGTGCTTTATGCCTAAGGCCCACCTGGAGGAAAAGTGCTGCCTGCACTTTGCACTACTTTCAGTATTTCCAATTGTACCACTCAGTCCAACACTTGCATATGGTAGAACCCCTGACGAGAGCGCCGTTGCGTGTTGAGCAGCTGTTGTTTCAGGGCAAACAGTGGAGATGCCTAATGTCCAGATTTGGTAATGTCCTTTAAGAACTTAAAACCCCCTCTAGACCCTCACATAGGAGACTTTGGGAGAAGACCTTGGGAAAGAAAGAGGATGAGTTCTAGGAGTGCATCCACGCCTCTACACATAAGGTGTCTGTCTTAACCTCGTGATGGTACAGTTTAAAATGTTGACGCAATAGAACCTATCACCTGCATGAGTTTACCACTGGAAGTCCCAGGCTTCTTTGCTGTGCTGGCGGGGCTGTGGCCAGTATGGAGATTTTGATCTATGTAGTATGCCAGTGTGGACATCCAGAGCTTTTGAGGGGAGGTGCAGAGGACAATCAAGGCTATTACTCATGCCTCGATCCCGCGGCAGTATCAAGTGATGGTGCTGGGGGATGAGACCACCATGGAGGACATCAGGGACTCTAGGTTCTTAATAAGGTGCTTTTTGCTTGCTGCCTGTTGCATATTCGCTCACAATTGGGGAGCATCTGAGCTGCCAGTTAAAGCGGAATGGCTGCAAAACATGTCAGATATTTATGTCATAGAACGCCTTTCCTCCCTTGTTTGGGAGAATAAGATGGACATACAATGGGTCTGGAAGCCCTATTTAAAGTATGTAGAGCTTTAAGGAATGGGAGTGTAGACCCCAGGAAGGCTTCTTCGAGTATACGCCTAGGCCCTCTGGGAAGAGGAGTGGCTAGTGGGAGTATGAGGGAATCCCTGCGGAGGTTGAGTGGTTCCACACAGTATAGGCATTGCATTTGGTGGAGGGGGAGAGGGCAACCTGGAGGAGTTGGGAAATGGGACAGGGAGAGAAGGGGGAGAGTAGCGGGATTAGGAGATGTTTGTTCCTGTTACAGCTTGGCTTGTTGTTTGTTTTTCAGGTGAGCCCTAGTTTTGCTGGTGGTCTCTACCTATACTCACACGATAGTGTGCACTATGAACCCCGGAGGGAATGGGGTCAACTCTCCAATTGCAGCCTGGATGCTGTTCTCTCCAGATGTGAAAATATACTTCCTCTTGCAGTTGGGAGGGAGGAGTTTTGAGGTTTTTGTTGAGATCATTGAATTTGTCTGAGCTCTTATACTGTTATCAGCCAACCGTATGTCTGTTTTTCTGTTATTATATTCTATAAAATGTTTAATAAAAAAAGAATCAAACTCCATGACATTCCTTGTCCTCCTCTGATGGAAGGTAAAAGTGATTATCCTACTACAGTTATGGTCAACATTATCGGCATCCTTGCAGTTCAACCTCTTAATGTCCAATATCTCCTAAAAAAAAGTGGCCAGTGAAATGTCTTTGTACTATATATGCACATATATTTGACACATAAAAAATCAAATAAAACAAGACCAATTAAAAAAGGAAATAGTATAAAAACTGGGACATTTCCAGGACATTATTATTGGCACCCTTATAAATAATTCAAATCATTTTGAACAGAAGAACCACATTCCCATTACAGTAAAATTAGACACACCTGTGATCAATTGTCAGTACTCACATGACTTGAATCAACCAATGAATGATGGCTCTAATGTTTAAAATAGCCGCATTCACACCCTTTTCCATTTTCACAAGGGTGAAGACTAGAGCTGCCTGAGACGGTCAGAAAGACCATTATCATCAAAGGGGAACAAAGCCATCTCCAAAGACCTTGGGATTCCTGTGTCTACTGTTCACAATGTTATTAAAACATTTTCTGCTCATAGAACTGTCAAGAACTTCCCAGGACATGGTGGGAAGAGGAAAATTAATCTAAGAAGTCTTCGAAGGTTAATACGAACTGATGGAAAACACCACGTACAACATCCAGAGAGCTTGCTGACCTAGAACAATCTGGAGTGGGGATTTTAACCCGCACCATACGCTGTGCACTTAACAAAGAAGGATTTCATGGGTGAAAGCTAAGGAAGACCCCACTGCTCAAAGAGAGGCATAAAAATGCACTCCTGATGTTTGCCCAAAGCTACCTTGAGAAATCACAATCCTTCTCGGAAAATGATCTGTGGACAGATGAAACCAAACTTGAGCTCTTTGGCAATGCAGACCAATGATACATTTACAGGCAAAGAAATGAAACTTATAAAGAAAAAAACACCTTCCTACAATTAAATATGGTGGAGATTCCATAATCTTGTGGAGCTGTTATGCTGCCTCAGGAACTAGAGGTCTGGAACGTATTAAAGGAATCATAAAGTCAGAGGATTACTAAGGTATTTTGGAGCAAAATGTATTACCTAGTGTCAGAAAGCTAGGTCTGGGTCAAAGGTCATGGGTCCTCTAGCAGGACAATTACCCAAAAAATACATCCAAAAGTACAAAAGAATGGTTAAAAAGGAAAATATAGACTGCTTTAAACTGATCAGCAATGAGTCCCAATCTCAATCCAATTGAGAACCTTTGGAAAGAGCTGTAATCTGCCATTGGTGAAAGGAATCTTGGAAACATTCATGAGCTGGAACAGATCACACTTGCATTGTGGGAGCCAGTCGATATAGTGCATCTGGATTTTCAGAAAGCCTTAGACAAGGTCCCTTGTGAGAGACTCTTGGCAAAATTAAAAAGCCATGGGATAGGAGGCAGTGTACTAGTATGGGTCAAGAACTGGTTAAAAGCTAGAAAGCAAAAGGTAAGGCTAAATGGTCAATATTCCCAATGGAGAACAGTGAATAGTGGAGTATCCCAGGGATCTGTGCTGGGTCCGCTGCTAGAAAGTGACATAGAAAAAGCGAAATTGCTAAACAAATACTTCTGCTCTGTTTTTACTAAAGAAAATCCTGGAGATGGACCAGTTGTGGCTCCCAAATATAAAAATGGGAATGAAGTAGATACCACATCATTCACAGAAGATGAGGTGTTGGAACAACTTGCTAAACTGAAAGTGGACAAAGCCATGGGACTGGATGGGATACGTTCCAGGATACTGAAAGAGCTCAGAGAGGTTCTTGCAGGGCCATTAAAGGATGTATTCAACAGATCCTTGGAAACAGGAGAGGTTCCTCAGGACTGGAGAATGGCTGATGTCGTACCTCTACACAAAAGTGGTGACAGGGAAGAAGTGTCAAACTACAGACACATGAGCCTTACCTCGGTGGCGGGAAAAGTAATGGAGGCGCTCCTGAAAGAGCGAATAGTGAACTTTCTCAAAACCAACAGGTTGCAAGATCCCAGGCAACATGGTTTTACTGAAGGACGGTCTTGCCAAACAAATCTGATTGAGTTCTTTGACTGGGTGACCAAAGAACTAGATCAGGGGCATGCGAGGGATGTCATCTACCTGGATTTCAGCAAAGCCTTTGATACTGTTCCTCATAGGAGGCTTGTCAATAAACTCAGTAGCTTGGAGATGGGTCCCAAGATGGTAAACTGGATTAGAAATCAGTTGACTGACAGACGACAGAAGGTGATGGTACATGGAGCTCACTCGGATGAAAGGAAGGTGATTAGCGGGGTGCCCCAGGGTTCGGTCCTGGGCCCGGCACTGTTCAATGTATTTGTGAGTGATATTGCTGAAGTTCTGAATGGAAAAAAGTCTGTCTTTTTGCAGATGACAAAAAAAATTTGCAACAGAGTGGACTCCCCCGAGAGAGTGGATAACATGAGGAAAGATCTACAAAAGCTGGAAGAATGGTCTAATGCTTGGAAATTACTATTTAATGCAAAAACGTGCAGTGTCATGCACTTAGGTAGCAGAAATCCAAGGGAAATGTACGCAATAAGGGGCAAGAGGTTGGTGTGCATGGTTCAGGAGAAAGACCTTGGTGTGATTATCTCTGATGATCTCAAGGTGGCAAAACAGTGCGACAAGGCGGTGGCAAAAGCCAGGAAGATGTTGGGCTGCATACAAAGAGGAATTACCAGCAGAAAGGAAGAGGTACTTATGCCACTGTACAGGTTGCTGGTGAGGCCTTACTTGGAATACTGTGTTCAGTTTTGGAGTCCATATCTTGCAAAAGATGTAAAAAGACTGGAAACTGTTCAGAGGAAGGTGACCAAAATGATTTGGAGCCTGTGTAAGAAACCTTATGAGAAGAGACTTGAAGACCTAAATATATACACTTTGGAGGAGAGGAGGGATAGGGGAGATATGATTCAGACCTTTAAATACTTAAAGAGGAACGATGAACAAATAAACCTCTTCCAAAGACGGGGAAGCTGCAAAACTAGAGGGCATAACATGAAGCTGCAAGGTGGAAAATTGAAAGGCAATGTCAGGAAATATTTTTTCACTAAAAGGGTGGTGGCTGCTTGGAATGCTCTCCCGATGGAGGTGGTGGGGGCAAACACGGTGACGAAATTCAAAACAGCATGGGACAAGCACAGCGGATCCCTTTACAGCAACAGGATAAAAACAAAATAAACTGAACCATCTAACTTCTCAACAAATAGGGGTGTCCTACATGGAGTGGTGGGTCCACCCCTAAACAAAGACATGGGGAGGGGTGGCCTGCACAGAGCAACAGGTGCACCTACTCTTACCGCATTGCTGGGCAGACTGGATGGACCATGCTGGTCTTTATCTGCCATCATTTACTATGTTACTATGTTCCTATGACCTGGAAATGGGAATAACAAGTGAGGTTATCAAATCCGCAGATGACACAAAATTATTCAACATTGTTAAAACCCAAGAGGATTATGAAAAATTGCAAGAGGACCTTGATAAATTGGAAGACTGGATGTTCAAATGGCAGATGAATTTTAATGTGGACAAGTGCAAAGTTATGCACCTAGGAAAGAACAACCCAAACTATGGTTACACAATGCAAGGTTCCACATTAGGAACCACAACCCAAGAAAAGGATTTAGGCATCATTGTGAATAACATGTTGAAACCCCCTTGCAGCGGCAGCCAAGAAGGCCAATAGAATGTTGAATATTGTGTGCAATTCTGGTCGCCAAATCTTAAAAAGGATATAGCAGAATTAGAAAAGGTACAGAGAAGAACCACCAAAATGGTACAGGGGATGGAAGGATACCCCTATGAGGAGAGGTTTAAAAGGTTAGGGTTCTTCAACCTGGAAAAGAAATAGCTGAGGGGGAGATATGATAGAGGTCTATAAATTAATGAATGGAGTGGGACGGGTCAATGAATGGAGTGGGATGGGTTTATGCAATCAAAAAAGCAGAAAGACTTGGGGACATGCAAATGAAGCTACAGTGTAAGCCGTTTAAGAGAATCAAACTCTGGAATTTGTTACTGGAGGATGTAGCAAAAGCTATTAGTATATCTGGGTTTAAAAATGTTTTGGACAAGTTCCTGGAGGAAAGATCCATAAACCAGTATTAAAGAGGACCTGTAAAATCCACTGCTTGCCCCGATACAAGCATTGTGGAACCTGTGAGCCTTTTGGGGAAATTGCTAGGTACTTGTGACCTGGATTGGCCACTGTTGGAAACAGGATACTGGGCTTGTTGGACCTTGGTCTGACCCAATATGGCATATCTTATGTTCTTATTTTCTTTAAGCATGGTTGAACATTCAGAACCCCAAGGTACCTCTGCCAAGAATGGTTGACATGAAGAATAAGCATCATCCATCAGCAAAGTACTTTTAGCTTAAATTTAAAACACAGAAGAGAGCTTTCTGGTTAAATTTAGAACCCAGCAGAGAGCTTGTAGTTTAGATTTCATAAGAATTTAGAGCCTAGCAGCAGCTAAGAGCTATAATTTAAATCAAATCAGAATTTAGCTTAAAAGGCAAAACAGGGTCTGTACTCTTTGAGCAACAAATAAAGTCTTCTAGAGACCTTTACAAAGAGGCCTTCTACCTAGGGGGCAAGAGACCTGTGAAATATTTTCAATAGGTGTTAACACCAGGTTATCAAATTTGCAGATGACACAAAACTATTTAAAGTTGTTAAAACCCAAGAGGATTGTGGAAAATTGCAAGAGGATCTTGATAAATTGGAAGACTGGGCATCAAAATGGCAGATGAAATTTAATGTGGACAAGTGCAAGGTTATGCACCTAGGGAACAACAACCCAAACTATGGTTACACGATGCAAGGTTCCACATTAGGAACTACCACCCAGGAAAAAGATTTAGGCGTCATTGTGGATACCATGTTAAAACCCTTGGCCCAGTGTGCAGCAGCGGCCAAGAGAGCAAATAGAATGCTAGGTATGATAAGGAAAGGAATGGAAAATAAAACAAAAGATATTATAATGCCTCTATATCATTCCATGGTGAGACCGCACCTTGAATATTGTGTGCAATTCTGGTCGCTGTATCTTAAAAAGGATATAGCGATTTTAGAAAAGGTTCAGAGAAGAGCCACCAAAATGGTAAAGGGGATGGAAGGATACTCCTATGAAGAAAGGCTAAAAAGGTTAGGGCTCTTTAACCTGGAAAAGAGACGGCTGAGGGGAGATATTGATCATCCCAGAAAAAGGCTAAATTACACTCAACTAAGTAAAGCTAAACCTCATAACTTAACAGATATTACACCCACTTGTAAATAACTATGATTTAAATCTAAAGAGCTTACAAACCTGTAATTGTACATAGTTCTTAACCTTGTTCTTGTTCTGTTATGTATTTAACCATTACATTGTTCTGTTACGTATTTAACTATTACATTGTTTACTGTCAAAAATTGTTCCATGTAAAACAAGCCCTTGCTTTGTTGACTGTTGTTCAATTGTAAACCGCATCTGAACTCTGGAAGATGCGGGATATAAATGATTGTTAAATAAATAAATAAATAAATAAATAAATAAAGATATGATAGAAGTCTATAAATTAATGAACGGAGTGGAACGGGTAAATGTAGATCGATTGTTTACCTTATCAGAATATAGAAAGACTAGGGGACATGCAATGAAGCTACAGGGTAAACTATTTAAGACTAATAAAAGAAAATATTTTTTCACTCAACGTGTAATCAAACTCTGGAATTTGTTATCGGAGGATGTAGTAAAGGCAGTTAGTGTAGCTGGGTTTAAAAAAGGTTTGGACAAGTTCCTGGAGGAAAGGTCCATAAACCATTAATAAGAAGGGACCCAGGATATCAATGCTTGACCCAGTACAAGCATTGTGGAACCTGTGTCCCTTGGGGAAACTGCTAGGTACATATGACCTAGATTGGCCACTGTTGGAAACAATATACTGGGCTTGATGAACCTTGGTCTGACCCAGTATGGCATATCTTATGTTCTTATGTTCTTATGTTCATCTATGAGGAAGGATGAAAAACACTTGAGTACTATTCTAGCTATCCTAATCTAGACAAAATAATTTCATGGTTCGAAGTGTCAAATGTTGCTGAAATATTCAATATTGACAACTGTGATCAAACCCTTATCAAATAAGGGTGGAGGAGTGGAGTGGTGAGTGGAGGAGTGGCCTAGTGGTTGGGGCAAGGTACTTCAGGCTGGAAGGTCGGGGGTTCAAATCCCACTAGAGGACAGCAACCTTGGGCTGGAAGGACTGGGGTTTCTAGTCCCACAGGTGCTCCTTGTGGTCTTGGGCAAGCCACTTAACCCTCCATAGCCCATGTTCCCTGTAAAATAGTTATCTCCAAGTTATAATGCCCTGTTCAATGTAATTTCAGTTTGTTCAATGTAAACTGCACTGATGCAGTATATAAGATAATGTAAATAAAATAATATCTGTTGTAGACAACAATAAGGTCTCAGTACTGTGAACTCTACAAAAACGATATTGGGAGGGGTCCAATACAGAGTGTTTCTCAATATGCTCCATTAACTATACAACTCAATAGAATCCAACCTTCTCCAACAACTTTGCCAGAAAAAGAAGAGAGAAGACTGGTTGATAATTCCCTATCTCAGATTGATCAAGACTAGTCTTTATCAATACTAATTGAATACCTGCCTGCTTTAGAGGTAAACAGCCAGTTGTTGAAGACATAATAACTAGGTGTACAAGAAATGGGCGAATATTCTATTTTAAAGTCCTCAATATAGTAACAGAGATCTAAGGGCCCCTTTTACTAAAGTTTGCTAAGGCTTTACACTTAATGTGATAAACAAACACATGTTACGTGCAAAGCCTCTGCATTAGCTGTTGGTGGTCTACCCTAACGTGTGCTCCAGTAAGACAAGTTCACTTAATGACTCCCATAGAGATGTCATTAAGTGAACTTACGTTGAGCCACATTGCCACTGAGCACGTGGCAATTCCCTGGCACTAGTGATAATGTGCTGTCCATAACCACACTCCACTTCTTCCCTGCCCCATCCCACAATGACTAATTACCAGTTGCTCCATGCTTGCGCATTGATGTTCCCAATTGCCAGTTACCACGTGTTAAAACGCATGTTGGCCGGTCACTGGGCTTTAGTAAAAGCAGGCCTAAGGAACAGAAAGATGGATTAAAAGTGCAGAGGATATAGAGTAATCCTTTCTCATCCATCAACTCAAAAACATCCCAAGAAGTATCTAAATCTGCTTGAGAGGGGCTCAAAGGAAGGGTCAAATTCCCAAGTCCAGTACTGATATTTTATCATGAGAAGAGAAACAAAAACATCACAAGTTATATCTTTACTATTAAAATTTCACTGTAGAGAACCGTTTTCTGCCTGGTTTTCAGGCACTAACTCAAAATTTGGTACTATCTTGAAAAAAATCTGCATGTGTTGACATCTCTTGGAGGGAGAAGCAGAAGAGAGGGTGAAGAAACAATTGGGAGAGAGGATGAAGGACGATAGGACCAGGGAATGAGCTGATAAGAAAGGAGGGGGTATGTTGAACCGTATGAAAGAGATGAGGAAGAAGGTGATGGCAAAGGATGGTTATAACAGAGGATGAGAGATGGGGGGAATGAAATGAATTGAAATAAATGGAGAAATGGGATGAGGAGAAAGAAGGTGATGGAGGGAGAGAAAGGAAAAGATGACACAATGAGGAAAAGCAGAAGAAAATAGAATAAGGAGGAGAAATAGAAGGAAAGAGGAGAGAGGTGGAGGAAGACAAGCAACAGAAGAATGGGAAAGGAGGGAAAGGGAAGGAGAGAGGGATGAGACAAAACAGGAATGGTACAAGGGAGGGAGACAGATGAAAATAGCAGGTTTGATAATAAAAGTGGTAGTACATTTTAGGGGGGGGGGGAGGCTGATAGCCATAAACAGGTGGAGGTCAATATTCAGTGGGGCTGCTTTTGCTTAAAGATATCTGGATAAGTGATTTTTAAGCAACCTTTCAATCTCACTATCCGTTCAAGTAGGATCAAGATATCCAACCAAAAAGTATGCATTTGCTGGCCTCAGATTTTAAAAAGAAAAGATTTATGTAGGTAACTCGAATATTAACTCCATAAATCCTTTTGAATATCAAACATACATACACATCTTCTCTTATTTTCACGACTGAAACAAGAAAGTGATGCAAAGGTTGCTGAAATTCTTAACTGGACAATTCAGCTTTATTTCTATTTCCTACAGTTTTCCCCAGGAAGTCATCTTCCTTTTTGCCGAGAGGATGGTGTAAACATTCCCTTTCTGCTTCCTTCTGGTGGGGGTGGGGGGAAAAGCAGAACCAGATATAGTCTGACTTATCTCAAGTTCCTTGGTCTCCTGTATGGGTGGGGCAACAGTAAACCGATGGAGTGATCAGTCACTGTGTAGGATTACTCAAGTTTTCACTGTGATTCTTTCTTAGCACCTTGATAAGCCAGGGGAGAAAATGTGATAGAGAAAGCCGGAAATGCCTAACAGTTCAAGAAAAAGAAATGTTAGAATGACAACAGAATCTGTTACGGCAGTCTTTTTCGCTGCATCATAGTGATCAATTTGTTTTCCTACTACCATGTCCGTTCCGCACCTCTTCGTTACACAGAAACTCTCGGCACTTTTTAGTACAAACCTGGACCTGTGCCAGTTTCTATCTACTTACTGTATATGTGATGACTACCCATCATGGTAAGAAGTATTGGATGGCTCAGAACTCAGCATCATAGACTCAGTGTTCATGACCTTTGGCCATGTCTCCTCTTACCTACATAGGGACAGATATTTAAAGGTGGCAACTAGGTGTTTTTAAAGTGCCTAGCTACCACCGCTTTAAATAAAATGAGATATTCCGCGCCGGAGCTCATCTGGCATCCAGCGCAGGATATCTGTTGTCATGGGAGAGAGCGTTGGCTATCTAGTTAAGGGCAATATTCAGACTCTAATCAGATAGCCCAAATTGGATAAAGTTAGGACAGCCATTGATCTGTCCTAACTTCATCCAGTTTAGCTATCCAGTTAGCTGCTGAATTTCACCGGATAGCTGTCAGGACCACCCCGATCTGCCCACAGACTACCCTGGTTCTATTTGGTGCCTTTTCTGCAGTCTGTTGGGATATTCAGTAGTGCTATACTCCCCATACATTTCATGAGGTATAGGACACCCACCCAGTGCTACAGTTGAAGGAGGTACTGTAGATCAGAGGAGGCAAATAATCAAAGAACTTAACTTCCACACGTCTTTCCCAAGTGGTATTTCAGACACTGATACACACTCTTCAGACTGCAGGGGATAGGATTCAGCACCCTCAGAGCTTATTCATTAAAGAGAACTCTAGACCCAAGATCCATGCTTTTGCATTAATTCACCGTGCGACCTCAAGCAAGCCACTTTAGACTCAGTTTTCAGAATGTGCACTCTGGCATGCTTTTATGCAAATTCTCAAAGGAATAGTACGTGCCTACCTTTGCTTTGAGACCTGCTGCATGTTGCAACACACATACGATCACTTGCACCTGCTTCTCTGCAGATAAAATTTTGCATGCATGCATACATTTCCCCCTGATCTAATCACGTCCCCAGGAATGTCTTCAGTCACATCGAGGGAGGCTAATTTTCAGATTGTCCATTCATGCAGGTAAAACGTATTTTACTCCTGAAAATCATCTTGAAAACTGACATTTCTTATGCCAGAGTTTACTCAGTAGCCATTCAGAATTGCTTATGCAATCCATCTCGGATATTGACCGCATAAATTGCTTTAAAGTGGTTCAGGATTTGAAAAGCACCGGAGCAGTGCCGGAACTTATATGGATAGCAGTGTTATTCAGAGGTAACTTTAGATTGATAACATATCCCCATAACATTATGCTGGCATATTCAGAAAAACTTGAATGCATAACTTGGTGGAAAATCTGATACATGGATAAATTATCTATAGAGCTTTATGCACTTCCCATCCTTCGACTATTGACCTCATTATTCTCTCATCTCCCCATCTGAGGTGATTTAATTGTAAAGAGGGTTAGCAGGCAGGGCTGAGGACTGAAGCAGTGCAGTCTGCACAGGGCTCAAGTATGGAAGGGTTGCTGACATCATCACTGGGGCTTTCAGGAAGCCTGATAAGAGCAGGTTCCTGCACAGCTGGGAGGGGAGAGGAGGGGGAGGGGTGCCAACTTCGTGAGTCATACAGGGCACATTTATAGCTTGCTACAGCCCTGGGAGCAGCGGTGTTCTGCATTAGGCAAAACGTCAGCTTCGCACCTCCTTCTTTCAGGTACCCTCGGAGATTTCGATAATAAAACTCAGCAATATTGATCATCCCAACACCACATTTCCAGAACAAATCAGTAAAAATGATCGTTGCTCATCATACTTTTTGATATTAAACTTTGAGGGGCATATTCAGAGGCGCTGGTTAGGCTCATTAAACCTCGTAGCCGCTGCCCCTTTAATAAAGACTGGATGTTCAGCCCTGGAACATTTCCAGTTTCTGACGCTGAATATCTGGGCTTGCCGGGCATTATGATGCTATCTGGTTAGTGGCAAAATTCAGCTGCTAACTAGGTAACACTAATTGATTAAATTTAGGACAGCCATCCATCAGATAGCAGCTATCATCACCCCTGATCTACCACAGAGTGCCCTGGATTTAATGGCAAGCAATGCTTCTTACCTGCTGCTGTCGCCCCTTCTCTGCCAGCTTTCCTCTGCAGTTGGAACTGCGCAAGGCCTCATCATATTGCAAGGACCACACCCCGCCCCTCCGACTGCAGAGGAAAACTGCTAAGAAACAGACAACAGCAGGTAAAAAGCACAGCTTGCTATCTCCTACCCATTGGCAGGGATCAGTCTGGGGAGGGGTTAAGGAAAAATGAAATGGAATTATGCCAGGATGATGGGGAGCGGCAGGAAGGGAGGTTTATACATGTATTTACATTATGATGAGGGAGGGAGCATACTTGATTACTTAGACCCCACTATGAGGATCAGAGATTGTGTATTACCAGTGGCTCGGGATTTAGGAGTTGTATTAGATACTCAACTGAATGTACAAGCTCATATTCAAACTTAAACTTAACATGATCCTAAGACTTAAATCTTTTTCATCCTTTGAGAATCTCCGTACTGTTGTTCAGACTTTGGTTCTCTCACTACTAGATTAAGACAACAGTCTCTTTTCTCAGGCTCCCGTCCTATGTCATTCAACCCTTGCAATCGATACAAAATGTGGCAGCATGGTTAATCATAAATAACAGACGATTTTAGCACATTTCTACTGATTTATATAATTTACATTGGTTACCAATTAGTCCACAATTTTTATATGAAATTATCGTGTTAGTATTCAAGTCTTTAAACCATAGGGCCCCACTCAGTTTGTCCACGGCTTTGCAAGTCTGCTGTCCTCCTCGTGTTTTACATTCTCAGGAGACTTTCATTTTAGATATTCCTTTATTTTGGCATGTTTATTTTCAGGTATTTCACCATAGAGTGTTTTCTATGGCTGCCCAGCAACTTTGGAATGCTTTGAAGGTACAGCTGTTCTGGTAGGCCCTTCCCGTCGACTTTGTGAGGCCTCTGTGCATGCAAAGTCAAGTATTTAAATGCATATTTAACAACAAGGCAGGTTGACATGATCTTGAGTTTTGTTTTATGCTATGTGACTTATGTTTTATTTGTATATTTTTATGCAGGTTCTTGTTGGAATCCACCTGGGAGTTAGTGGGGAATATAATTTTAAAAAATGAATAAATAAAAGGTTCCTGCCCACCATACCCCTCAACCCGTCCACCCCACCCCTCAACCTCCCCCCCCCCACCCCAGGGTTGCATTGCCTATATAGTTGTCATATACATTGACATCTGTCTTTCAATTAGGTGTTACAACCACCTTTATTTTCTTTTCTCTTTCTCCTAGGACCACTTTATACCAGTCTTATTCAGCATGTCACGTATTCAGTGCAATAACTGTGGTGCTTTCATTCTCAGAAGAATCATTTGGAACCTAAGAGCTTGCCCTATATGCCTCAAGTTAGCTGTTATGCATAAAGAACTGACTCTGCTAAGGGAAGAATTAGGTGCACTTAAACACACCTTCTCAAGGGCACAAACTGTACAAAATCCACCACCGCTGCCACAAAGAATCAAACAACCCAGGAACAAATGGATCACAGTGGGCTCTGGTAGATTGCGACCTGTAACATGGAGACACCTTCTACATCAAGAGATATCCTTGCATAATGCCTTCTCTGCCTTGGATAATGAGGGTGCCTAATCTGTGGAAACTGAAGTGCCCTTAAATGAAAGACTTAATGCCAAATCTACTGATAATGTATCAAATATAAAGAAAAAAAATCACAAAACAGGAAATACTACTACCTGGAGATTCCGTCATCAGAGGCACCAACTTGAGAACACAGTTCAAAGGAGAGAAGATGGTCAAATGCCTCCCAGGCTCTTCAGCCAGCAGGAATATGAAACAAATTGTTGGTATAGTTAGTGCAGAATTTGAGCACTCCAAAACTGACATTGTTATCCACTTGGGTACAAATGACCTGGCTAGAAACAGTGCCTCGGCAGTTCAAAGGGACTTCCAAACTCTGGAAGAGAAACTCAAGCCCATTAACACTGTAGCATTCTCAGAGGTTCTACCTGTTCTTGGTATGGGGGCAGAAAGGATGTATCGTATAAACAACTTTAATACATGGCTACAAACCTGGTGCAAACAAGAAGGATTTGGACATATAGGAAACTGGGGAAACAGATGGACCAACAAGAGACTATACTGTGCTGATGGACTACATCTCTCTGTCACAGGGAAAAGGATTCTAAGTGAAAAATTCAGTCAGTATGTGGACAGGCATTTAAACTAGGGAAAGGGGGTGACGGATGGAGAGAAGTTCAAGATGTCACTCCCAGCTAAAACATAATAACATTGGAAACAGCCAAACCTTTAAACCACACATCAGTGGCAAGAGGGAAGAGGCATGTAGAACGAAATCCATGCAAGATACAGGCAAGACGGTCAACAAATGCTGGAAAGCAATGAACACAAATGCTAGAAGCCTAGCCAACAAAGTTCCTGACCTGGAAGCTCTAGTGGTGGCAATGGACTTGGACATTGTGGCCATTACAGAAACATGGTTTAATGAGTCACATGAATGGGATATAGCCATAGCTGGCTATAATCTATTTAGAAGAGATAGAGAGGGTAGAAAAGGAGGAGGAGTAGCCCTATATGTCAAAAGCAATATTAAAGCTGCTGACATGTTTTGAAACATTATCTAATTCATACCCAGTTCAAATGTTCCTACCCCTCCTGTTATCTCATTGTATTTTAAGTTACACTTAATAGTTGAATGTTCTTTGTTCTAAATCTGTTCTATGTAAAATAATAGTGCTCTATTATTAATGTTTGTTACCTGTAAACCGCCACTGATCTCTGGAAGTGGCGGTATAGAAAAGATGTATAAATAAATAAAAATAAATAAATAAATATGTACACTCTGGAGGAGAAGAGGGACAGGGGAAATATGATTCAGACCTTTAAATACTTAAAGAGTATTAATGAACAAATAAACCTCTTCCAAAGATGGGGAAGCTGTAAAACTAGAGGGCATAACATGAAGCTGCAAGGGGGTAAACTGAGAGGCAATGTCAGGAAATACTTTTTCACTGAAAGGGTGGTGGATGCTTGGAATGCCCTCCCAATGGAAGTGGTGGGGGCAAATACAGTGACAGAATTCAAACTGGCATGGGACAGACACTGTGGATCCCTTTACAGCAACAGAATAAAATCAAAATAAACATATCTGTTTCAACAAATAAGAGGTGACCTACACAGAGCGGTTGGTACACCCCTAAACAAACGCATGTAGAGGGGTGAACTGCACAGAGCGGCAGGTGCACCTGCTCTTGCCGTCATGCTGGGCAGACTAGATGGATCATATTGGTCTTTATCTGCCATCATATACTATGTTATGTCATATACTATATGTTAATCCTGCTGTGCACACATATCTAAAATTGTATGAATAGCATTAACGTGTGCTAAAATAAAATACAATATAAATAGTTCTGTAAAGAGGCCTTTGGAATTTTTTACTAAGATCCCAGAGGAGAGGATATGGAGAGTTGTAATTGTAGAGCGGGCTGATCCATTTTGCTTTAGTACTTCCTCTATGAGTGACCACAATGGTACATCCTAGTGTTTGGTCCAGAATTCATAAGGAAATACCAGTCAGAGAGGTGGGGATATAGAAACATAGAAACATGGTGACAGAAAAAGACCACATGGCCTATCTAGTCTGTCCTTCCATATCAACAACTACAACAGTCCCCATTTTACCTTTAGAGATCCTCTGTGTTTGTCCCATGCTTTTTTGAATTTAGTTACTGTCCTCATCTCTACCACTGCCACTGGGAGACTATTCCACGGATCACCACTCTTTCCGTAAAGAAATATTTCTGCATATCACTCCTGAATCTATCCCCCTTCACCCTCATCCCATGTCCCCTCGTAGCAGAACTTGCATTCAATTGAAAGAGACTCTCTCCCTGAACATTTATGCCACAGAGGTATTTAAACAGCTCAATCATATCACCTCTATCCCGCCTTTCCTCTAAGGTGTACATATTAAGATCCTTAAGTCTGTCCTCATATGCTTTATAATGAAGACCACTAATCATTTTAGTAGCTATCCTCTGCACCGACTCCATCCTGTTCACATCCTTTTGAAGGTGCGGTCTCCAGAATTGCATACTATACTCCAAATGAGGTCACACCAAAGACTTATACAGAGGCATTATCACCTCCTTTTTTCTGCTAGCCATTCCTCTCCGTATGCACCCAAGCATCCTTCTAGCTTTTGCCATCACCTTTTCTACCTGTTTAGCTACTTTAAGATCATCAGACACAACCACGCCTAGGTCCCGCTCTTCTTTTGTGGACAAAAGTACTTCACCCTCTACACTGTACTGCTCCCTTGGATTGCTGCAGCCAAATGCATGATCTTACATTTTTTAACATTAAATCCCAGCTGCCAAATTCTAGACCATTCTTCAAGCTTAGCTAGATCCCTCCTCATGTTATCTACACCTTCCTGGGTGTCTACTCTATTGCAGATTTTGGTATCATCCACAAAGAGGCAAACCTTACCCAACAGCCCTTCCGCTATATCACTAACAAATATTTTAAAAAGAATCGGACCAAGGACGGATCCCTGGGCACACCACTGGTAACATCCTTCTCCTCAGAGTGAGCTCCATTTACCTGTACTCTTTGTCGCCTCCCATCCAACCAATTTCTAACCCAAGCAGTAACTTTAGGGTCCATCCCTAGGGTACTCAGTTTGTTTATAAGTTGCCTGTGAGGAACAGTGTCAAAGGCTTTACTGAAATCCAAATACACCACATCTAGGGCTCTCCCTCGGTCCAACTCCCTGGTCACCCAGTCAAAGAAATCAATCAGATTTGTCTGACAAGACCTGCCTCTGGTGAATCCATGCTGCCTCGGATCCTGTAATCCACTGGACTCCAGAAACCTCGCTATTTTCTCTTTCAGCAGCATTTCCAATAATTTACTCACCACCGAAGTTAAACTAACTGGACTGTAGTTTTCAACCACATCCTTACTTCCGCTTTTGTGTAAAGGCACCACATGAGCCTCTCTCCAGTCCTTTGGCACTACTCCCGACTCCAATGAGGCATTAAAAGATCAGTCAGTGGAGCTGCTAGAACGTCCCCAAGTTCCCTCAGTATTCTAGGGTGTATCCCATCCGGTCTCATCGCTTTGTCTACTTTAGGTTGAGCAAGTTTTTCACGAACACAGTCTTCTGAAAATTGTTCAAGATGTCCCTCACTTCTGTTCCCATTTGTGGGTGTTTTCTGAGGTCCTGCTCCTGGTTCTTCATCTGTGAACACAGAACAGAAATATTTGTTAAGCAATTCCACTTTATCCTCATCAGCTTTTACATATTCATCCCCTTCAACCTTGAGTCTGACAATACCACTTCTGCCCTTCCTCTTCTCACTAACATATCAGAAAAATGTCTTATCCCCCCATTTTATTGCATTGACTATTTCCTCCTCTTTTCGAATCTTTGCTTTCCTGACTACTTTGCTAGCTTCTCTACGTTTTTCCAAATATAGATGCCTGTCTTCCTCTCTCTGTGATCTCTTGTATTTCATGAAGGCCTCCCTCTTTTTCTTCACTTTTTCAGCTACTTCTTTCGAAAGCCACAGCGGTCTCCTTTTCCTTTTACCTTTATTTACCATTTTAACAAAAAGGTTGGTTGCCCTTAAAATATCCCCTTTCAGTTTTGCCCACTGTTTTTCTACATCTCCCAGCTGTTCCCATCCCACTAACGACTCCCTGAGGTATTGGCCTATCTTGGCAAAGTTAGTCTTCCTAAAGTCTAAGACCCTCACCTTTGAATGGATTCTAACAGCCCTAGTCCTAATTCTGAACCACACCATCTGGTGATCACAGGATGCAAAATGATCTCCCACTACAACATCAGAAATACTTTCACCATTGGTAAGCACCAAGTCCAGTATGGCCCCTTCACGTGTGGGGTCTGTTACCAATTGCCTGAATAGTTCTCCCTGTAGAGAATCCAGGATCTCTTTACTTCTAGATGATACTGCAGCAGGAATGTGCCAATCAGCATCTGGCATATTGAAATCCCCAATCAGTAGCACTTCCCCTTTCCTAGCAATGCTGCGTATGTCTTCAATTAACTCTCTGTCCACCTCTTCCTCTTGTGAGGGAGGTCTGTATATCACACCAATGCAAATAGATTTCTCTTTTCCTCTTTCTAGTTTAACCCACAATGCCTCCTCTCTCCCTTTTAAGCTCTGTAATTCCAAAGCTTTAATAGTAGTTTTTACATAAAGTGCCACTCCTACTCCCCTTCTTCCTACCCTGTCCTTTCTGAATAAAGTATAGCCAGGTATAGTTACATCACAATCATGGTTTTCTGTGAACCATGTTTCTGTAACTGCCACTGAATCCAAGTCAGCCACTCCCACCAAAGCTTCAACCTCAGGGATCTTATTTCCCATGGTACGGGCATTTATACACACTGCTTTCCATATGTTACCCCTGTTACCCATTTCCAAAAGGTATTTAATGCATCACTTACCTGGGGGCTTTCTTCACCCATCCCCAATGAATCTAGTTTAAAGCCCTCTTTAGTAGATTAGCCAGTCTACTACCGAAGACGCGTTGACCTTTCTTGGACAGATGGATGCCATCTGTGCTCTGCAACCCTTGGAACAGCTTCCCATGGTCTAAGAAACCAAACCGCTCTCGGTGACATCATCCACGCAGCCATGCATTCATCTCCAGGATGCGAGCCTCTCTGCCTTGGCCTTTACCCTCAACAGGGAGGATAGAAGAGAACACCACCTGTGCACCTAACTGCTTCACCCTCTGTCCCAGAGCCATGAAGTCACTTTTGATACGTTCCGAGGTAAACCTGGCAGTATAATTTGTTCCAATATGGATTAGCAACATTGGGTAATAGTCAGTGGGCTTGACGAGTCTCGGCAAACTCTCCGTAACATCTTGGATTTTGGCACCAGGCAGACAGCATACCTCTCTGGACATGAAGTCTGGTCGGCAGATGGGAAGGAGAAGATGAGTCTCCTGTTTCTCTCAAGGAGTTTGGAGCTGGGGAGGTGGGAAGATAAGAACATAAGAATGCCATACTAGGTCAGACCAAGATCCATCAAACCCAGTATCCTCTATCCAAATGTGGCCAATCTAGGTCACAAGTACCTAACAGTTCCCCTAAAAGACACAGGTTCCACAGTGCTTATATTGGGGCAAGCAGTGGATATCCCAGGTCCCCTTTAATAATGGTTTATGGACCTTTCTTCTAGGAACTTGTCCAAACCTTTTTTAAACCCGTCTACACTAACAGCTTTTACTACATCCTCCAGTAATGAATTCCAGAGTTTGATTACACGTTGAGTGAAAAAATATTTTCTCTTATTAGTCTTAAATAGGTTACACTGTAGCTTCATTGCATGTCCCCTAGTCTTTCTATATTTTGATGGTGTAAACAATCAATCTTTGTTTACTTGTTCCACTTCATTCTTAATTTATAGACCTCTATCATATCTCCCCTCAGCCGTCTCTTTTCCAGGTTGAAGAGCCCTAACCTTTTTAGCCTCTCCTCATAGGTGTATCCTTCCATTCCCTTTACCATTTTGGTGGCTCTTCTCTGTACCTTTTCTAATAATGCTATATCCTTTTTAAGATACAGCGACCAGAATTGCACACAATATTGAAGGTGTGGTCGCACCATGGAACGATACAGAGGCATTATAATATCCTTTGTTTTATTTTCCATTTCTTTCCTTATGATTCCTAGCATTCTATTTGCTTTCTTGGCTGCTGCTGCACACTGGGTGGGCCTACCTCTGTCCTGTCCAGAGATGGATGCAGTGGACCACACAGTAAAGTCCCAGTGGTGACGCATTTGGCATCTCACTGAAGCAATTGTTCCTGATGGTGCGGATCCATATTCTGAAGAGGGGGCATTCTGTCCCGCGAATAGTGAGGTTGGATGTGCGGGCTGGACATCCAACCCACACTCATATCCAGGCCCCTATTCCGCCACCAGTGCTCCCCACACGTACACAGCATTTGTGCGGGAAGCGCTGGGAGGGGCCGGTCCTGGGGCAAAGAGAAAAGAGTGGCCAGGTGCCAGGACATACAGAAGCTATCCAAGACATGTCTCTGGATGCACCAAGATAGACTGGCACCAATATGGATGCCCGGATTATTCTACCCCAATGAAAGATTTGTGGGTGCAGAACCCCCTACCCCAACGGTCGTACAATAGTATGCTTTGGTGCTTCCGGACAGGGCATTCTACGCCTCCAGCTGGACATGTAGGTGCCATAGCAACAGGATGCCAATGCACAGGCATGCCAGTCGGAGTGCTGTGTGGTGTGGTGTGGACAGGCAGCCCAGGGGACACTGGGATGTCTAGGTGCCCGATTCCGCAATTGCAAGGGCACCTAGCTCCCATGGTTGCAGAATCAGGTACAACTTGGCACTGTCCAAGTTTTAGGCATCCCCAGGGCCCAGTCGTGCACCATATGAAATCGGCCTCCAAGTGTATATTTATTTATTTATGTAACATTCCTTATATACCGCCTTTCAGTGCTATCAGGGCAGTTTACATTGAACAAAAACAATGAAAGTTACATAGAACATACTACAACTAACAGGGTACATGCAATTTGAATGCCAGTGCAGTTAACTATTTACAGTTTATAGTTTAACCGATTAAGTATTTACTATCTGATCAGTGAGCTGACAGCTATTTACATTTGAGTGTATAGAGTCCATACTTTTTGTATTTCAGTCATTTAGGTTTGTTTTAGGGTTTTGGATGTGAGGGAGCTTAGCAGTCTGTCCCATAACATTTTTGGAATATATGCGTTTTTAGCATCTTCCTGAAGTCCTTTAGGTCAGTGGTTGCTCTGAGATTAGTCGGAAGGGAGTTCCATAGGGTAGGTCCATATATGGAGAAGGTGTGATGGCATGTTTCTTGTGTACTGGTTGTTTTCTGTCTGGGGATTTTAAGGAGATTTGTGGTTAGTCTCTTCTTGGTCTGTTGTCTGTAGGTGTGGGTATGAGGGATTGTAGGCAGCCTGCGTTTAGGTTATGTATACTCTTGAAGGTGTTCATGATTGATTTGTATTGTATCCACGCTTGGATGAGCAGCCAGTGTAGTTCTTTTAATACTGGAGTAATGTTCTCTTGTCTAGCTGTCCATGATATTAAGCGAGCTGCAGAGTTTTGGGCTATCTAGAGTGGAAGGAGTGTACCTTTTGGTAAGCCTTGGAGTACTGAGTTACAGTAGTCCCAGATTGGAATAATGACTGCTTGGTAGACCGTGTGGAATAGGCTATGGTCCAGCAACAGGTGGAGGTTATGTAGAGTTCATATCCTTTGATATGTCGCTGCAGTTGTTTTCTTAATATGTGCTTGGACTTGAGTTTCTGGTCTAGTGTCACACCTAGGTATTTGATTTCGGATTTGATGGGGATATCATGATTGTTAAAGGTAACCTTCTCTATTGGAACATAGTTGGGGGTCTCTGTTCACTACCAGTGCCTCTGTTTTGCTTAAATTCAGTGTGAGCGAGTGTTCATGTAGCCAGTGGGTCACTTCCTTGAGACCAGTGCTAGCAATATACCTTGGACCCTAAAGTGGAGAATTCCCCCCAGTTGCAGAATATATATCAGAGTTCTAAGAAGGTCCATGTAATGGAGTGAACCCATGGTCTGAAAGATATGTCCAGAGAAAGGGCTCCATTTTCTAAATTGTTTTATCTTATTTTGAATGGGAAATAACATAAAATGATATAACAAATGCCGCTGATACTTTCATGACATTTTGAAATGACAGCCCATCCCCCTCAAATTTGCTAGAGGTGGCTGAAAAGGTGAAGAAAAAGAGGGAGGCCTTCATGACATACAAGAAATCACAAAGAGAGGAAGACAGGTATTTATATTTGGAAAAACAGAGAGGCTGGCAAAGTAGCCAAGAAAGCAAAGATACAAAAAGAAGAAGAAATAGCAGATATTTTTCAGATATGTTAGTGAGAGGAGGAAGGGCAGAAGTGGTATTGTCAGACTCAAGGGTGAAGGGAACGAATATGTAGAAGCTGATGAAGATAAAGCGGAATTGCTTAACAAATATTTCTGTTCCATGTTCACAGAATATCAATGCTTGACCCAATACAAGCATTGTGGAACCTGTGTTTTTTGGGGAAACTGCTAGGTACGTATGACCTAGATTGGCCATTGTTGGAAACAGGATACTGGGCTTGATGGACCTTGGTCTGACCCAGTATGGCATATCTTATGTTCTTATGATGAAGGGCTGGGAACAGGACCTCAGACAACACCCATAAACAGGAACAAAAGTGAGGGGCATCTCAAACAATTTTCAGAGGACTGTGTTCGTGAGGAACTAGCTAAACTAAAAGTGAACAAAGCAATGGGACCAGATGGGATACATTCGAGAATACTGAAGGAACTTGGAGACATTCTAGTAACTCCACTGACTGACCTTTTCAATGCCTCTTTGGAATTGGGGGACTGGAGAGAGGCACATGTAGTTCCTTTACACAAAAGCAGAAATAAGGATGAGGTTGAAAACTACAGTGGTAAGTAAATTATTGGAAACGCTGCTGAAAGAGAAAATAATGAGGTTTCTGGAGTCCAATGGACTACCGGATCCGAGGCAGCATGGATTCACCAGGGACAGGTCTTGTCAGACAAATCTGATTGATTTCATTGACCGGATGACCAGGGAGTTGGACCAAGGGAGACCCCTAAATATGGTGTATTTAGATTTCAGTAAAGCATTTGACACTGTTCGGTACAGGCAACTTTCGTATAAACAAACTGAGCACCCTAGGGATGGACCCTAAAGTTACTGCTTGGGTTAGAAATTGGTCGAGTGGGAGGTGACAAAGGCTACAGGTAGATGGAGTTCACTCTGAGGAGAAGGAGGTTACCAGTGGAGTGCCGCAGGAATCTGTCCTTGGTCCGATTCTTTTTAACACCTTTGTTAGTGATATAGCGGAAGGGCTATCGGGTAAGGTTTGTCTCTTTGCAGATGATACCAAAATATGAAATAGAGTAGAAACCCAGGAAGGTGTAGATAACATGAGGAGGGATCTAGCTAAGCTTGAAGAATAGTCAAGAATTTGGCAGCTGAGATTTAATGCTAAAAAATGTAGGGTCATGCATTTGGGCTGCAACCATCCAAGGGAGCAGTACAGTGTAGGGCTCCTAGGCATGATTGTGCCTGACGATCTCAAAGTAGTTAAACAGGTAGAAAAGGTGACATGATTGAGATGTTTAAATACCTCTGTGGCATAAATGCACAGGAGGAGAGCCTCTTTCAAATGAAGGCAAGCTCTGCTACGAGGGGACATAGGATGAGAGTGAAAGGGGATAGACTCAGGAGTAATATGCGGAATTTTTATTTAGGGAAAGAGTGGTAGATGCATGGAATAGTCTCCCAGTGGAGGTGGTGGAGATGAGGACGGCATGGGACAAACATAGAGGCTCTCTAAAGGAAAAAAGAGGACTCTTGTAGTGGGTGATATGGAAGGACAGATTGGATAGGCCACGTGGTCTTTTTCTGCCGTCATGTTTCTATGTTTATAAAGTCAAAAGCGCAAATGCTGCACAGACACAGGGCATCTATGCCAAATGCTAGTGTTTGGTTCTGTTCTTCCTCATATTACTTGCAGGCCATACAAACTTACTATAGATTGCTGATGGCCATAACTCCCTTTGAACAAGAAACAGACAACAGCCAAAGGGGTTTTGCAGCACTATCACTGCCGGGGTTTAATGTCTGGAGGAACAGCCTGGAATGTAGTTCCACCACTTCTTTTCAGAGTCCAAAGCACTAAGGATGTTCTGCTCTATTCCCTCCCTTCCAGGCAGTCTGCAGTGAAGCGTGACTAGATAGCAAGCTGTGATGAGCAGGGACCGTCTTTTACATGTGTCTGTACAGTGCTCCATCTGCCTTGTAGCGCTGTAGAAATGATCAGTAGTAGGACAGGAGGGAATGAACGTGGACCAAAAGAGAGAACAATCACTCCAGTGCCTAATCCAACCCCTCTTCTTCTGGTGCTTCTTCCCCTGGCTTGCCTACCCCCCCCCCCCCCCACCCACCCACCCACCTCAGCTTCCTAGCTCCACTTCCTTTTTGCCTACAAATTAAACCCTGATACTGCTTCCTAGCACTCACCTTTGCTAATCAATAAGCAAACGCTTGTGCAGTTCTCCTATATCTAAGGAGATTAAAAATAACCCTAAAAGGGAATTATCGGGTCCCAAGATTGGGAAAAGATCTGAAAACCCGACAAAACCCATATGGAAACACCGAATGCCATAACCTCAGTTCAAAATCAGTATAGCTCTTGGCGCTATCTGAATTACGCTTCCCTTTCCTTCCCGAATCAGAAACACTTCGTTGGGAACAGCAAGAGGCTGGATTTTCACATTAGGGTCACTTCAAACCCTGAGAGAGAAGATGTAGGACTGCCTCAGATGCTGATGTAAAACAGTAGTTAGATAAAAGGAGGAACAAAAACTTAGGGTTGCCAACTTTCTAAAGAGAAAAACCCGCCGCTTACTCCCTTCCAGTGCTAGGGTATTGGGTACCCTTAACCAACCTTCAGTCTTGCCACCTGGCCGTCCCCCCTCTCCACCCCCTGAGATTTTGATTGTTAAACTCAATAATAATGATCATCAAACCTCCCTCAGTCTCCCCAATAATCCTATAAAAATACATAATTGGACATCATAGTTTTAAATATGAAACTCTGCTTTGCATATATGTGTGTGCCCGCGCTCCCCTCAAGGAAAAGAAGGTGCTGATGGCTCTTTAGGTTTTGTCGGGCTTTCAGGATCTATTATTTGCTTTGACTGCTGCTGCCTTTTTCTGAACCTCAGAAGCTACTGCAGCCGCCTAGTCTTGCCTAAAAGCTGGGCTGCCCTCCCCCCCCCCCCCCGCTCCCTCGACATGCCACATGCCCCTCCAGAGTCCTGCCCCCTGGACGGCCTCTTCAGTAAACAGGCAAAAAGAAAGCCATGGTTAAATATATCCTACATATAACGTTTATTCCCCCTAACAGTACCATTTATCCTCCCTAATTTAACATATCCCCTAGAGCTCCCCACATACATAATCACCCCTCCCCCCCAGTTTGTGCAATTCTCCAAATCAGGGTGCTACAACCTTTCAAAATAGAAGAACCAGTTGAAGCACTCAGTCTGTTGTAACTGTTTTGAAGTTTAATAATAGGGTTGCCAACTTTTTCACCGAGAAAAATCCGACACCTGTGACTCGCCATGCTCCACCCATTCTCCGCCCCTAGTCCCACCCCTGCCCCACCCCCAGCCCCACCCACAAAAATTACCGAGGATTCAGTCACACCCCCCCCCCCAGTGCTGGTTCAGTCACCCCCCTCCCCTCAGTGCTGGTTCACTCACTCACCCCCCCTGCTGACTCACTCACCCCCCTCCCCTGCTGGTTCACTCACTCACCCCCCCTCCCCTGCTGGTTCACTCACACCACCCCTCCCCTCCCCTCCCTGCTGGTTCACTCACCCAGACCCTTCACTCACTCACCCCCTCCCCTGCTGGTTCACTCACACCAACCCCCTCCCCTGCTGGTTCACACCAACTCCCCTCCCCTGCTGGTTCACTCACACCACCCCCCCCCCTCCACTGCTGGTTCACTCACCCACCCCCCTGTCACTTACTCACCCCTCCTACTGGGTCACTCACACCAACCACCCCCTCCACTGCTGGTTCAATCACACCACCACCTAGGGTTGCCAACTGGCTCCAGATGCGCCCGACAGCCTTGATCCAGTCCTGGGTTTACCCCATTGCATGCAGGGAAATGTAGTTCTGATTTCTCTATTGCACTCTATAAGAAAAGAAAGACTACATGTCCATGCATGCAATAGGGTAAACACAGGACTGGATCAAGCCTGTCGGGCGCATCTGGAGCCAGTTGGCAACCCTACCACAAACACCCCCCCCCCCCTTGCTGGTTCACTCACACCACCCCCCCCTTGCTGGTTCACTCACACCACCACCCCCCCCCCTTGCTGGTTCACTCACACCATCACCCCCCCCCCCCCACCTCTGCCCAAGCCGCTGCTTCTGCTTTGTACAGAGCAGCGGCTGCAATACACTTACTTTGAAAAGTAAAGACAAACTGTGTAAGGAGCCCTCCGGTCATCGCAGAGCCCGAGGAAGTGATGTCATGGGGGCGGGCTCCTCACAGGTTGTCTTTCCTTTTCAAATTAACTTTATTGCAGCTAAAGTTAATTTGAAAAGGAAACACAACCTGTGAGGAGCCCGCCCCCATGACATCACTTCCTCGGGCTCTGCGATGACCGGAGGGCTCCTCACACAGTTTATCTTTAGTTTTCAATGTAAGTGTATTGCAGCCGCTGCTCTGTACAAAGCAGAAGCAGCGGCTGCACTGCTATGGGGAATCGCGTTCGTGCCGCGGACTTCGGCACAAAAGCCGGTTTTTTGCTCTGGCCGCTCCCGATCTTGCGGCCAGAGCAAAAAACCGGCTTTTCAATGGCCGGTTTTACATCTGTGCCGGCAGCCGGCCTGGCCATGGAAAAACCGGCCAGGCTGGCTGAAAACCTGCCAGTTGGCAACCCTATTTAATAAAGAGTTTTATACAAAAAAAAATATTCTGCAAGATATTTCAAGAGCTGCAACCCTGGGGCACATGTAAATTGTTTCCCCCTCTGTCCTCATTGGCAGGTTATTCCCCCCCCCCCCCCGTATCCCTATCCCCAGCAGTCACATTCTTTCTCTTCCCCCCACCCCCTCCTCCAGTCCCTGTCCCCAGCAGTCACATTCTCTCTTCCAGGCCCTGACAAATCTCAGGAGCCAGTGCTAGTGACCTCCTCATGCTCCCCCCACCTCACACCTGCTGGTCTCATGTTCTCAAGTCTTGTGAGACCAGCGCCAGAGTTCCTACACTGCACAGCACCTTTAGCTAACAGTTATCGTTTCAGAGACTAATATATTCAAAGACTAATGAATAATAATTAGCCTGTATATAGTTTAACTCTGTTACTCTGTACATAGTTCACAAATTGTTAAATGTAAGTTACAACTTGTTATCTGTAAAAACAGTTCTCTGTTTATTGTTGTTCCATGTAAACCGCACCTGATCAATGGAAGGAGCGGTATATAAAAAATCTGTAAATTAAAAAAAAAAAGATGGCAAGTGCCCATGTAGGATGTGGCGTGGGTGCCTTTGTGTGTGTGTGTGTGTGTGTGCATACGTAGTGTGGAGTTGGCGTGCATGACTGTCCTACAGAGGATGCCTGAGTGTGTGTGAGAAGGTGGTATGGGGTGCTTCTGTGTGTGTGAGTTCTGGGGGAAGGGAAATGCACCTTTTGCCAAATAGGCATTGTGCCCTTTTGTCCCCATGCATTCATCCCTTTAACATCCTTGAGGTCTTCCTTCCCCTCTCCTACCCCTCCCCCTCTTTTTTCCCCTTCTAGTCTCCTCCCCCCAGTACTCCCATCCCGCTACCCTCTATGCCTCCCAACCTCTTTCCTTTATTATTTTTTTAAGTTACTGCCCCTTTAAGTTTTTATAGTTTCACTCCTTCCCCTGCAGGCCCTGATCAACTCTCCTCTTCTGCCTTCCCAGCCTTGATCCCTCCTGTTCTGCCTATGGGGATCTGATGTTCCGCAGAAAAGAAGAGGAAAGTTGCAATCGCAGCCCAGATGCAAGCTGTGTGTCCGTGGGAGATGGGATCCCCTCAGGCAGAAAAAATAGAAAATTCAGGTGGTGGCAGCATGGAGTGCACATAGTGGGTCGGCTCCACACAAGAAATAGAGTGGCGCAGAGCACTGAAGAACCCTTCTGTCTGCTCATGGAAGATCGATCCCCGCAGGCAGAAGTGCAGGTGAATCACAGCCCAGATGCAAGCTGCCTGCCCGAGGAGATGGCGTCCCTGCAGACAGACAGCTTGCATGTGGGCTGCGATCGCAGCCATCTCCTTCTCTTCTGTCCATGAGGATCGATCTCCCGTGAGCAGACAAAAGGGATCTTGGCTGCTGTGTTATTCCTCTTGTCTGAGTATTACAAACAGGCAACATAAAAAATGATTTTTCTGTTCCCAGTTTTTAAACTCTGCCAGAAGAGCAGGAAAAATGGCTGATAACTGGCCTGTTGGTCACCCGAGGGTACGTAGGGTTGCTAACTGGCTCCAGATGCACCTGAAAGGCTTGCTCCAGTCCTGAGTTTACCCCACTGCATGCAGTTACTTGTAGTTTTCCTTTTCTTATGGAGCACAATGGAGAAATCAGAACTACATATCCCTGCATGCAATGAGGTAAACCCAGGACTGCATTGAACCTGTCGGGCTCATCTGGAGCTAGTCGGCAACCCTAAATGGGGAAGTGGGAGAAATGGATGGGTAACCGAAGGGTGATCAGGTTGTAAATATTTATAGTACAGTATATAATGTGATAGAAAGCCCATATCTTTATTAACTCCTGTATTGTAGCAGCAAAGCGCAGACAAACCAATGATACCAGGAGTCTGTTCAGAAGGTCCAAATCATTTATTTGTGCACAAGTCTCGAACCAATCAATTTCAAAATGGCTGAGCAAAGTTTTCAAGCATTACAACAACTTTTATAGACTTCTGTTCCATTCTAGGTATAGAAAAACATTTCATTGGTCCCGGTAATCTCCCGTACCTCCCGTACCTCTTCTATTGGTCCCGGTACTGATAAGTTTATCCAGTTATGTCCCTCCAGTGGGCATGACACCTGCATACCCCCCTTCTAGTCCCAATTACAATGGTCAGTTCATCAACTTGTTACTTTCACACTCTCAAGGTTATAGAACCAATTTGTACGTGCAGAGGAGCTGGGCTCTGCAACTCATCTGTCAGCACTCCCAATTATTTCTTTGCAGATGTACTTTTTCTTATCAGTAACTTTTAAACATGTTTTTCTGTATTTTTCCATCTTTCAATACTGCAGTTCTGCTTACCTAAGCTAATTCAATACTTCTACTGAGTTCTATCTTACAATAGCAGCATATTGGGGGATGTGCAATCCTATATGCCTCTCCACAGGCCTCATTTACAGGTCAAGCTAGCCATGCTGGCCTGCTTATGTTCGGACACTGTGGGTCACAGGCCTGCACCTGCCACATTCCCCCCTTTGATTAATCTCACCCTATTACTTAATAAGGTGTGAGAATTAAATCACTTTCTGAAGAATCACATCCTGGCTAAAGGATTTCTACCAGGACTGGCTGTATATAAAGCCATGATTTTTGTTGCGGTCTTCCGCTCTACTGTACTATCAATAGTGTTATGAATGGAACGTATACAACATGGGATTAAACATGGTAATAAGAAGATAACAGCAACAAGGATTAGTACCAATACGATGAAAGTCTTAAATCCTCCCACCCATGAAAAGAGGTTAGCAAACCAATTAGGAAATTTCAATGAGTGCCACGTCTGTACTGGCACATAAGCATGTCTTTGCATATCTTTAGCAATTTCTTCAACTACTTGACCTTTATCATCTATTTTTAAACAGCAATTGGTTAAGTTCAGCTTACCACATACTCCTCCTTCAGCTGCTAACAAATAATCAAGTGCTAAGCGGTTCTGATATATCGCAGTGCGCATCTGAGTACTTTGTCTAGCTAAGAGCGTGAGAGCATGACTAGTTTCATTGGTTATTATTTCAACTACTGCTTGTAAGCGAATGATACGATTAATCATATAAATTGGGGTACGATAACCATACATACCATCATCATTCCAAGTGGCGGGTCCATAATACTCAATAATTCTTTCTGGTGGCCAATCATCACCTTGCCATTTCTCCCACTTGCCTATCTGTAAGGCCTCTCTTTTGTCTTAGTGCTCTTTTGTGTCGGTGGGTAGTGTATACTGGGTATCCTAATTGTTCTCCATGCTCAGTGTTTAAAAGAAAGAAAGAAGGTCTGATGGTTCCTAAGACACATGCTCCTCCCCAGTGTGGTGGGAGTTGTGCATATGCTCGGTTTCCACAGATCCAATATAGGCCAGGTGGGGCTTGCCAGGCTTGGATTTCAGCAAGGTTAGTCCATAGACCTGCAAGTTCAGGAAATCTGGCTAATGGGTTAGGAGGTTCAGGATGTCCAATTCCTGACCACCATGCTGTCTTTGTGGTCGTGGCATTATAGTATTTCTGGCTAAGACAGACCAGCTGTCCTACCTTTTGGGTGAACTGGGGTCCAGTTCTGGCATAGCAAAGACGTCCAACGATTGAGTGCGCTAACACCCATTCACTGGTAGTCTTGTGTAATTCAGTCTGATTGTAAATCATGGAATAATTCAATTCTTGGGCTTCCCATGGCCACTGATCTCCCATTTGGGTTCCGCCACAGAAATAACAATCTGTGATCTTAAGACTAGATACTACTGCTCCGGCTAATTCTAGAAATAAATTCTGTGAGGGGTGAGGGATCTCAAACTTATTTACATGCATGGCTTCATAGAAAGTATTATGAAGATGATATTTAGATGACTTGTGGGCTTGGGTATTCAATCTGATATACACAATGGTCCCTGGATCTATTGCTCCTCCAGCAATACGTAAACCAAACTTATATCCTTGTTTCCATGCATGGGGATTGTGTATACGTAAGTGTAAGGGGTTACAAGCATCTTTCTGACATTTATCATTTGTGGTTGGCTTGGTTAGAGTAGCCATCCGCTTATCTATTTTCTCATCGGTTACACCAGTGTTCCAAGTAGCATAAAAAACACATCCCCAATACGGGCAATAGTAGTCTGCTGCTGGGGCAGTACTATAGCCTGGTTCCTTTTTACCGGTACACTTTCTCCATCCCGTGGCACCTTCTGGACACATATACTTATGGTCATTTCGATACGCTTTCTCCCATGTACCACAGGTGGAATAACTATCTCTATTAATAGCATTGCATGCATCAAAATTCAAAACAGCAGGTTTAGTAATGTCCTTAAGTGGTGGCGTTGCAGCTAATATAGGTCCATCTGCATCCTTCCATCTTATTTCCATCGTGTAATAGGATGGATTCTGATGCGGATTATAACATGTCTTAATTTTCCCATGAGTGCAAACATTTAGTTCAGTGGTGTTATAGATACACCGAGTTACTGTTCCCTCGCAGGTATAGTAAGAATGATAAAGCAAAGTCTGAGTTACTTTCAGTCCAATTCTAGTAGAAGTAATGCAGGCAGTGCATGGAGGTAAAGCATAAGTCTGTTCAAAACCTCCAAAGAAGGCAACCAAAGTAAAGCAAAAGTAAAGATGCATGTCGATGTTGATTGGAGTTCTTCTGAATCCTCAGCTTGCTGATCTTGATCACGACGATCTATTATTCTTCGTCCCGTTTGCTAATGAAGCAATTTAACGGGTGCTGAGTGTTGATTGAAGATCCTCAAGTTGTCCAGTACACATTGACCAACTTAGCAATTCAGTTGGCTTGTGGAGTCTGGCTTAGTCAGTGTAGTCTCAAAGTAGTGTGTCAAATCACACACAAATTGGGTTCGTTGAAACAAAACTGTTGCTGCATAGAAAACAGCAATCCTCTTCGAAAGACTTGGCTACTGCAAAGCACTTGTGCTGAAGTGTCTATGCTGCTGGTTGCCGTCTCAGAGTAACTCGCAAGGGTACATCAGGGTGCTGTTCTGCTGTCCACTGCTCTGGTTCAGGATCGGCGGCGGGTTTGACTCTGCTGTGGTGGATCCAGGCGTCGATCTCGGCTACCTTTACTGCAGTTGGGGTAGACAGGATGACGGTGTACGGTCCCTTCCAATGGGGTTCCAACGGTGTCTTCTTCCAATCTTTGATCCACACCGAAGTACCAGGCTGGTAGGGATGCAAGGGTTCCGTCAAGTTGATAGGCAACTGGTCTTGGATCCACGTATGGAGAGTCTGCAGAACAAAACTAAGAGCTAGAAGTTCTTGTCTGGTTATTTCCGAACCAATTTGGACTAGACTTCCTTTGATTCCCTGCACTATTGGTGGGGGTTTACCATACAAAACTTCAAAAGGGGAAAATCCTGTTGACTTTACAGGAGCTGAGCGTATTCTGAATAAAGCTATGGGGAGCACTTGGGGCCACTTCAATTGTGTCTCCTGACAAAGCTTAGACATTTGGGCTTTCAAGGTACGATTCATGCGCTCAACTTTCCCTGAACTCTGGGGTCTGTATGCAGTGTGGAGTTTCCATTGTATCTGCAAAGCTTTTGCTAACTGCTGAGTAACTTGGGAGACAAATGAGGGTCCATTATCTGACCCTATTACTGCTGGAATTCCGAATCTGGGGACAATCTCTCTCATTAAGACTTTGGTAACTTCTCGGGCTTTCTCAGTTCTGGTTGGGAAGGCTTCTACCCACCCAGAGAAAGTACAAACTAATACTAATAGGTAATGGTACCCATTGGCTTTTGGCATTTCGGTGAAATCAACTTGGAGGTTGTGCATGGGGGTCACACCTCTTGACTGAACTCGGGGTGCTGTAATAAGGCCTTGCTTGGCATTATTCTTGGCACAAGTTTGACATTGTCGTGCTACTGAGGCTGATATGGTTGTCATCAGAGGGATGTAGAAATGTGGTCTGAGTGCTTTTTCCATAGCACTCTTCCCATAGTGGGTGGCTTCGTGGAAAGCTTTGACAAAGGATGGTCCTAACAGTTCAGGAATTACTATTCGTCCTGGAGGTTGACTGCCCTCTTCTGGTGGCAGCTCAATCCATCCGTCTTTCAATACTCCATTTTCTTTGTCACAATAGTAGTCCAATTCTTTGGTGGTATATCGTGGGGTCCATAGATTCAAAGGTACTGGAAACAATGCTGCTTGCATTGGCATAGCTTGTGGGGCAATTTGTCCTGTCATAGCTGCTTGCCGTGCTGAGGCATCTGCAAATCTATTTCCTCGGGCAACTTCTCCTTTTCCTGCTTGATGTCCTCTGCAATGCATGACAGCTACACGTGTTGGGGCCCAAACGGCATCAAGTAACATCAATATTTCGGGACCATATTTGACTGATTTTCCTCCGGATGTGATGAGTCCTCTTTCTTTATAGAGAGCTCCATGGGCATGCAGGGTAGTGAAGGCATATTTGGAATCTGTATATACATTCAGTATAAGTTTTTCTCCTAACAACAATGCTCTGGTGAGTGCTATCAATTCGGCTTTCTGGGCTGATGTGCCTGAGGCTAGGGCTGATGATTCAACTACTTCGTGTTGAGTGACGACTGCATATCCGGCACAGCGTCGTCCATCAAGGATGAGACTGCTCCCATCAACATAATAGGTTTGGTCAGGATTGTCTATGGGCACATCTGTCAAGTCGGGTCGGCTGGAGAACACAGTCTCCATGACTTCGATACAGTCATGTTCTGGGAGTTCTTCACTGATAGGTATCAAGGTGGCTGGATTCAGGGCATGGCTCACTTCAAGTTGTATCTGTGGGTTTTCACATAACATGCTCTGGTACTTCAACATTCGGGAATTGGTGAGCCAATAATTTGCTTTTTGTTCCATAAGGGCAAGGACTGCATGTGGCACAGTGACTCGTATGTTCTGTCCTAGTGTGAGTTTGTCTGCTTCACTCACTAGTAGTGCTGTAGCTGCAACTGCTCTCAAGCAAGGTGGCCATCCTTTGGCCACAGGGTCCAATTGTTTCGATAGGTAGGCTACAGGTCGTTCCCAATTTCCCAATTTCTGAGTCAACATGCCTAAGGCATTTCCCTGTGCTTCATGTACAAACAAGTGGAAAGGTTTGTGGACATCTGGTAGTCCAAGTGCTGGTGATGACATCAATTCTTCTTTTAACTTTTGGAAGGCTGTATCCTGCTCAAGTCCCCACTCCAGTGGCGACTTCTCTTCTCCTTTTGTGGCTTCATACAGTGGTTTAGCAATTTGGGCAAAGTTGGGTATCCAAATTCGGCAATATCCTGCCGCTCCCAGAAAGGCTCTGACTTGCTTTCTGGTTGTTGGAGTTGGAATTCTGCATACTGCTTCTTTTCTTTCTCTGCCTAATCTTCTGCTTCCTTGGGTGATACGAAAACCCAAGTATTTCACTTCTTTTTGGCATAGCTGTGCTTTGGCTCTGGAAACTTTGTATCCAGCTTCCTCTAGTAACTGCAAGAGATCTTTGGTGGCTAGTATACATTCACTTTCTGATACGGCAGCTATCAACAGATCATCCACGTATTGGAGAAGCACTCTCTTCCCCGGGGCTACTGGATAGCTTGAAAGGTCTTGATTCAGTGCGGCACTAAAGATGGTAGGCGAATTCTTGAATCCTTGGGGTAATCTTGTCCAGGTAAGTTGGCCCCCTCTTCCAGAGATGGGGTCCTGCCATTCGAATGCAAACAATATTTGGCTTACAGGGGCTAATCTTATGCAAAAGAATGCATCTTTCAAATCCAGTACAGTGAAATGGGTAGCTTCAGCAGGTATCAGTCCTAGGAGGGTGTAAGGATTGGGTACGACTGGATGTATGGTCTCAGCTGCATCATTTACTCTTCTCAAATCTTGCACTGGGCGATAATCATCTGTCCCAGGCTTCTTTACTGGCAAAAGTGGAGTGTTCCATGGGGATTGGCATACTTTTAGTAGGCCATACTCAAGCAATCTTTGTAGGTGGCGATGGATGCCTTCAATTGCGGCTCTTGGGAGAGGGTACTGTTTGACGTGCACTGGTGTAGCACTAGGCTTGAGGGTTACAATTACTGGAGCTATATGTTTGGCTAGGCCTGGGGGGCTGCCTTCTGCCCATACTCCAGGTGGTGCATCAATACTTTTCAAAGTTTGTTCATAATAGGTGTCTTGGACAGAATCATCAATGTAATACCTCCATTCTTCTTCTCGGGGAACTGTCAGCAGCATTACTCCTGCTGGTTTGGTTTGGGGATTTACTGTCATTTGCATTTCTCCTTGCTCAGAGAAAGATATTTGTGCTTGAAGCTTGGCTAACATATCTCGTCCCAGTAGTGGCACTGGACATTCGGGCATGTAAAGGAATTGATGAGTTACTTGCTGTCCTCCCAGACTGCATATTCGGTTTTGAAGAAAAGACTTTGTGGCTTTGGCACCAGTTGCTCCTATGATAGTGACTGCTTTTGTAGTGAATGGGGCTATCTTTTTGTCTATTACTGAATGTTGTGCTCCAGTATCAACCATAAAGTCCATAATTTGGTCTCCTATTTGTATTCCGACCATAGGCTCCTGGAGACCTAAAGCAAACTTGGAGCCCGGTCTGTCCTAATCCACGTCATTCTCATCATGGGCTGGTGTGGCCAATGCTTGAATGGTTCCTCCTCTCTCTCGCTGGAATTGTTCTCGATTGGCTCCTCCTCGGCTTCGGGGATAGCTTCGTCTTTCTTCTCGCCACTGATGGCTGCTGTCGTCATCATGCTGGGCGTCTTCGAGTTGCGGGCACGTATCTCTCCAATGTCCTTCCTCTCTGCAATAGGCGCATTGGTTCACGCCTAGTCTCTGGGTCCGGCCTCCGCCTTGACCCCGCCCTCTTCCTCTGCTCCTTCGACTAGGGACACCTCCCCTTTTCTGTTCCACTATGGCCGCAGCCAAAAAATCAGCTTTCTTCTTCATCTTTCTATCACATTCTCTCTGTCTTTCAGTATCACGATTCACATACACTTTATGAGCGACTTCCAATAACTGTGTTGCATTCATGCCCGCAAACCCTTCTAACTTCTGTAATTTGCGTCTAATGTCTGGTTGAGACTGGTTTACAAAAGCAGAATTCACCATACATAAACTTCCTGGTGCCTCGGGATCATAGGGAGTATACATTCTGTAAGCTTCAGTTAATCTCTCATAAAAATCTGCTGGGCTCTCATCTATCCCTTGGATAACTCCTGCAACTTTGGAAAGGTTCATAGCTTTCTGGCCCCCCCTTCTCAGGCCTTGTAAAAAGCCTTGGCGAAAACGGGCTAGGGCTGTGGATCCTTCATCTGTATTTGGATCCCATTGGGGGTCTTCATTCGGGAATTCTCTCTGAGCTGCTTCCCTACGGTCTATTATATTCTGCCCCTGTGCCGGAGCTGCAGGGTTTTCTGCCATCCATTCAATAGCTGCTTTTCTAATTCTTGCTCGTTCTTCTGTAGTGAATAGGGTGGTCAGGAGCTGACGGCAATCTGGCCAAGTGGGTTGGTGAGTTTCCATAATACTAGTTACTAATTCTGTCAGCTCCTGGGGCTTACTAGTATAGGAGGCATAGTGCGACCTCCAATTTAATAAATCAGTTGTAGAGAAAGGGATATACACAGAAGTTAGGGGTCCCGCTACCACTTCATCATTATCATTCTTTACGGGCACTCCCGGGACTTGCCGTAAGGGAAACAGTTTAGCTGCCATGGGTGTCTTTTGGGATCTAAGGGTTATTGTCGTTGCCTTTGCAGGAGTCACTTTCTTTTTCTCAACAGGTTTTGCTTTGGGTTTCTCTGTCACTGGCGTGCTAGTGCTAGTGCTGGCTTTCTCAATTATTTGTACACTTTCTTCCTCATCTGGGGGATTCTCTCTTTCTCCTTCTTCAGTCTCCACTTCTGACTCGCTTTTTAGGTCCTCCTCTTCTTTTCCCGCTAATTCTTCCTCTTTCTCTTCTCCAGGAGGAGGGGGGTCAGGGGTTGGGTCCCGCCTCGGCTCTGGCCGTCTCTGGGGTTCTGGGGCAGGACGCCGGGCTACTCTTACTGAACCTGGGGTTCGGGGCTGCCTGAGAATTATTTCTGGGGAATCAGGATCTGCCAGGATGGGCTTCTTTCTGGCTTTCTTATCCTGCTCTTTCATTCTAGGCTGTTCCGTTTTCTGTCTAGAATCTGCTTTAGCTAACATTATTCTGCACTGTTCCTCATAACAGCGCTGCGCCCAGGGGGGCGGATCTTCACAAATACTTAACCAGGAATCTATATAGGGGTACTGGTCGGGGTGCGCTATCCGCACTCTACGGTGTATTGACTGAATAATCTCTACTTTGAACGTTCCCTCTCGGGGCCAGATGGGGTCTAGATCGGGCCACTCCCTAGTACACAAAATCTGCAAATGGGCTGCTGTCATTTTAATACCATAATCTCCTGAATATCCCTCTTTAAAATGTACGATCATACATTCTAATGGAGTGTTTCTAGTAGACCCCGCCCCTCCCATTTCGATGTGTGCGCGCAACAACAGACAGAAGGGAAAAGGAGGGCGGACCGTGGGTAAGGGGTCCTCACGGCCCTGGAAACGTATAGGAAATACAAATAACAAGACAAGACGACAATCGCTTCCCCCTTTTCGCGACCTGAACGCGGTCGCCCGGTCAGGAAATGCGCTACTCAGGGGTCCGCCTTCACTTGGTCCGTGCTGCCAGACCTCTCATTCACACTTCGTTCACACAATCATGCTAGCAACGTATCCCAGAATGCATTCGTTTCTACCTATTCTGACTAGTCTTTTCCAATTTCCCAATTACAAAAAGGATGGGGGTTTCACCCAGCGAATTCCCATGCCAGGCTACTCGGCCCTTCCTTGAGAGGTGATCATGCTCTCTTACCAATTCCCAATATCTCGAGATTACAAATTCCAAAGTTCCAAGTTCCAATGGCAGTACTGCGCTTTCTATTTCTGTCTAGACCCAAAATCAAAACTATACTCACCGGATCCGGTCCTCAAACTTCCCAAGCAGGCGCATGAGTTGGACCTCGGACTCCCCTCACTCGGGTTCGAGGCGTTGACTCCAGCCGGGCTCGTCACCCGCCGAGGTCCGACCAGCTCCCTCCGATACAAGGGACCGGTGGCGCCAGGGAGCAGCCCTCGTCGGAAGGGCGCGATCCCGGCAGGACCAAGCCTATAGAGGCGGAAAGTCGTGGTATATTGCCCTATATACACTTTGATTCCACAACTTCCCGGCCAACGCACCAAGGAATATGTAGCAGCAAAGCGCAGACAAACCAATGATACCAGGAGTCTGTTCAGAAGGTCCAAATCATTTATTTGTGCACAAGTCTCGAACCAATCAATTTCAAAATGGCTGAGCAAAGTTTTCAAGCATTACAACAACTTTTATAGACTTCTGTTCCATTCTAGGTATAGAAAAACATTTCATTGGTCCCGGTAATCTCCCGTACCTCTTCTATTGGTCCCGGTACTGATAAGTTTATCCAGTTATGTCCCTCCAGTGGGCATGACACCTGCATACCCCCCTTCTAGTCCCAATTACAATGGTCAGTTCATCAACTTGTTACTTTCACACTCTCAAGGTTATAGAACCAATTTGTACGTGCAGAGGAGCTGGGCTCTGCAACTCATCTGTCAGCACTCCCAATTATTTCTTTGCAGATGTACTTTTTCTTATCAGTAACTTTTAAACATGTTTTTCTGTATTTTTCCATCTTTCAATACTGCAGTTCTGCTTACCTAAGCTAATTCAATACTTCTACTGAGTTCTATCTTACAATAGCAGCATATTGGGGGATGTGCAATCCTATATGCCTCTCCACAGGCCTCATTTACAGGTCAAGCTAGCCATGCTGGCCTGCTTATGTTCGGACACTGTGGGTCACAGGCCTGCACCTGCCACAGTATGGTTCAATTGAAAGTCTTATCATCTTAGGTTCAAAAGTTCTTGGATTGATTTGAATTTCCGTTTTAACACTCTTGGGCCTGATATTCATTTATGATGGCTATGCACCTCTAAGGCGCATAGCCATCACCACCAAACTTTAACCCCAGATATTCAATCCAGGGCCATATCCAGCCACCGGCGTTGAATATCTGGGATCACTGCCTTTTTTTAAAATTTCCTTAAACCCCAAGGGAATTTCAAAGACAAAAAGAGAATTGAAAAGAACTTGCTGTACATTCAAAGCCAGGAGCCTGTGAGGGAATCAACTGGACCATTAGATGATCATGGCGTGAAAGGGAGGATATGTCCATAGCGGAGAGACTAAGGGAAGTAGTTACTGGTGTGTGAAGGAAATAGCACATGATATTTGCCCTTAAACAACCTACTCTTGTCCTGGAAAACAGGATACATTAGGCCCAGATGCAGATCCTTTAGTAGACCACTCCAGAGCATAGGCACCTGGTAGCTAAAAGTGTTTTTTCTAGTAAATTCTAGATATGATCTGGCTAGAGAAGGTAGAGTCAGTAAGTTGAGATCATAGGGCCTCAAAGCATGTGATGGCAGATATGAGATAATGTGGTAAAGTCAATATCCAGGCTGATTGGCTCATAAGATCTTAAAGACAATAGTTAAGATCTTAAACTGGATTCTATAAACTAGCAACCAGTGATGTTCCCTTAATGTCGAATCAATATGATATGCAAGATATTCCTGGCCACATTAATGCACACAAAATTACTGTAGAACTTACTCACGAACTGTAGGTTAGTACATCTGATCGTATATTCTGTCAGCTCCTATTGCAGTATAGTTTATAGATTGTAGGCAGGCAAATTAATGGGTTATAATTTTGGCAAAATGGCTTGGATCCTCCTTTGGAAGAAGAAGTTCTGTTATTAGGCACTGCACTATTAAGTCTGGCTGCTTGACCAATTGATTTTTGCAGTTTTCAGGTCTTGGTACAGCGATTTAACTGTTGGGGCTAAAAACTGGCCACTCCGTCTGGGTCAGGTCTCTTCCGGTTTGCAGTTCTTTTTAACCTGTTTTCCAGTTCTTCTGTTGTTATTTCACGCCATTCCATTGGTTCGATGTTTCCCTTTCCTAAATTCTCCCATTTGCAGGGTAACCATTCAGCTTCTCGATTGTGCTCCACAGGATTCTTGTATAACCTTCTCCAGAATGCTTCTCTTTCAGCTTCAGTTTATTCTCTTGAGAGACTAAAAAAGGTGCAGGAATAGCGGTGACCTGCCTTTCTGCATTAAAAAGGAAATATAATCATTCATAGACACATATTTCAAGAAATAATTATGTTTATGTTTATTGAGCATGATATACCGCTTTTCAAACAAAAATCAAGGCGGTTTACAATTCGTAAGGGAAAAAGTTGGCCATAGGCCTAGAAAAAGAAAGGAAGTTACAATCTCAAACAGGACAGCCAAGAGATAAAGCTAGGGATAGACAGACACAATATACAAACACAATAAAGAAGAGAAAGAAGGGAACCGGGATAAACAGAAATATATAGGGGTAGCTGGACTAAACAAACAGAAATAGGACAACACTACATAACGGACGAAAGACAATGACACAACTACCTAATAAATGTGCTTGTATTATTGAGACAGGAGTGCTATCAGATGGGGAGGGGGAGTTCAAAGGCAGTGGCAAAGAGGTATGTTTTCAGGAGGGCTTTGAATGACTTGTGGTTCTCTTCCAGTCTGAGATTGAGGGGTAGAGAGTTCCAGTGCGCAGGACCAGCGTAGAAGAAAGCAGAATTGCAAGTGACTTGAAGATGGGCTTGTGCAGGGGACGGAAGGTGCAGGCGATTAACATGTACAGACCAAAGGGATCGACTGCGAGTGTGAAGCTGAATGAGATCAAATAAGTACTGAGGAGTATGAGTGTAGATGATCTGATGGAGTAACGCAAGAAGTTTGTACTGAATACGGTATGTCAGAGGAAGCCAGTGGAGATTTATAAAGAGAGGGGTGACATGATCCCAACGTGCAGAATGGGAAATAATACGCGCTGCAGCCTGCGCAAGTGAAGTTGGGGGACACCAAGAAGAGTCGAGTTGCAAAAGTCGAGACGTGAAATTACTAGAGACATCATGAGGGTAGTGAGGGGTTAAGAAGGGACGAATGGCGGGTATCTGCCAAAGAACAAAGACGGAAGTCTTGACAACGTGAGAAACATGGTCCTGGAAGGAGAGATTAGAGTCCAAGATTACTCCTAAATAACGGATTACAGTACTTTGGATGGTTGCTTAAATAAATTGTTCATTCGGGATCATTTTTGTTTGAATATTTTTAAGACCTAATAAAACATACTCTTATATATATTTTGGAGGGGTGATGACTTTTTTTAAAAACATGCAGCTTATGAAGAAGAACCTGTGGGCCCGATATTCAGCAGCGACGGCTAGCGCTGTAAAAGTAGCTAGTAGCTACCACTGAACATTAGGCCCAGGTATTCAATGCCGGTGCCATATCTGGGCCCTGGAATTGAAAATCCAGGTTGCCCAGATTGCTATGAAGCCAACTGGCCACTGCTTGGTTAGCTTCAGCTGCAAATGTTAGGCCGGTCTGTCGCCACTTAGCGATAACTGAGCAGTGACTCAAAATTGCCAAGGCCTGGTTATCACCGGGTGCCAGCCTGGAACACCTTGATGCCCCTTCCAGCCCCTTTAAAAAAGAATAAACTCAAAATGGGGGCCTGCCAGAATACATGATCTTCCCGGTCACATGAACGCACAAAAGGTTATTGCGGGTTTTACTCCGAAACTGTAGGTTAGTACATGTGACAGTAATTTTCCCATGCTAAATTTGTGCCATTTTAATGCAATTTGTTAAAATGAAGCTACAGGGTAAACTATTTAAGACTAATAAAAGAAAATATTTTTTCAATCAAACTCTGGAATTTGTTACCGGAGGATGTAGTAAAGGCTGTTAGTGTAGCTGGGTTTAAAAAAGGTTTGGACAAGTTCCTGGAGGAAAGGTCCATAAACCATTATTAAGAAAGGACCCAGGATATCAATGCTTGACCCAATACAAGCATTGTGGAACCTGTGTCTTTTGGGGAAACTGCTAGGTACATATGGCCTAGATTGGCCACTGTTGGAAACAGGATACTGGGCTTGATGGACCTTGGTCTGACCCAGTATGGCATATCTTATGTTCTTTTATTTATTTATTTATTTATTTTTCTTATATACCGCGCTCTTAAATCAGTGCGGTTTACATATGAACAAATATAAACACAATGGTACAAACAGCATTGGTTTTTTACAATGAACAAGGTAAATAAACTTGGTAAAACATGGTAATTATATATAAATAACTATATACATGGCAACTATATACATGGATATTTTGGTTAATTATTAATGCCGTGGATAAGAAGTTAATTAAATTAAAGAGTAAATATGCTAAGTATAGTGAGAATAAATATGTCCAATAGTGAGCAGGTAATAATCATCGTAATTATCCATTCTCTACAGGGGTCAAATATGAAAGATCTGCATGAGAGCTGTTTTCAGATGGAGTAGCTTCGGATGGAGTAGCTTCGGGGTAGTATGTTAGGAACAAATAGTGCTTCAGTGCCTTTCTGAACTTAATCAGACTTGAGATAGCTCTGATTTCGGGTGGAAGGGCATTCCAGGCTCTGGGTGAAAACAGAGAGAAAGTTCTTATGTTCTTAAAAAGGGCCTTAAGCCATCTATTTACCCCAAATCTGTTTTTTTGTGGATTTGACCTAAAACCAGGCTGACATTTTCAAGGGATGGAAGGTTTATATAATCCTCTCTTTTATGCCCACAGAAGTTTTTGAAATTCACAAAATATTTTGTAACTAACCCATACCATAGTCTTTGAGGTTCTAAGTAGCTGTATGAATTCTTTGCCCATTGTGATACCTCTTGTAGGTGAACAAGATTATTCTGCTCTTATAGAAGGTGTCACAATGTGCAAAGATTAATGTTAACACATCATTTTGCACTGACATTTTCATTTCTACTGAGGTCCTCAGCGGATAATCCTTTTCCCTTCAATGATGTCAATGACTGTAAACGCGCCAGGTAGATGGGGTTTTTTTTAGGTCATCCACGGCCACTGTTCCCTCTAAGCTGTGCGCGTGTGCGCGCGCACACACACCTTGCTGAGCGAGCGCACATACTTTATAACAGAGCGCACAAAAATTACAGTTCTGATTCTGCTAGAAAACAACACAGATGTCTTAAAATTTAAAAGTTGTGGTGTATTTACGGTTTTCACAAGTTCTACAATATTTTCTAGTGTAATCAATGTGGTGTACATACTGTATTCTGACGTGTAGTCAAATTTTAAAGTATATAACTCCGAGTGTCGTTATGTGGTGCACAAAAATTTAACCTTCCTTCAAAAGCTGCACAGCTGATATTTTATGCGCACACAGCCTACAGAAAATTAGAGGGAACATTGTCCACGGCCATATGACAGAGGCCGCAGCCTCACGTTCTCTATATCTGTTTCTCTTTGTGATCTGTGGCATTGAAAGCTCACAGGCAACATGACTCACTCCTCGAACATGCACCTAGGGCTTGGAGGTGGATACTTACAAATGCATTGGTAAGCTATCAAAAGCACACCTCATTTGTTTGCATTAAGCTGGCAATGGGTCAAGAACAGATCATTCCCTCCCTTAGTAACCCTCTGTGGGTGATCATTTGGTAAACTTGAATCATCTCCCATGTGTCACCAAATACCATTTCTACAGAAAATCATGAAAATATCTTCTGGGCACTGTTCCCTCTAAGCTGTGCGCGTGTGCGTGCGCACACACCTCGCCGAGCGAGCGCACATACTTTACAACAGAGCGCACAAAAATTTCGGCTCTGATTCTGATAGAAAACAACACAGACGTCTTAAAATTTAAAAGTTATGATTGTAATTACTATAAATTTCCCACTTCATTTAGTAATCGTCTATTTTCATTTAATTTGATTAAAATCAATGTGGTGTACATACTGTATTCTGAAGTGTAGTCAAATTTTAAAGTATATAACTCCGAGTGTCGTTATGTGGCGCACAAAAATTTAACCTTCCTTCAAAAGCTGCACACAGCTGATATTTTATGCGCACACAGCCTACAGAAAATTAGAGGGAACATTGCTTCTGGGCTATTTTCTCTAATTTTCTCAAGAAGTTTATCTTTTCCATGGCTTCCGTCATAATGTTCTCAACATTCTTGGGGGGTTTTAGTGATGCTCTACCTTCTTGTGACCTGAAAAGCCAAGTGAGCCTTAGTTTTTTCCAATAGCAGGAGTCCCCTATTTAACCACCAACACTGCAAACCCTCATCAGCAAGGACCCTGAAAACAGAACAAAAAGGAAACTCAATAGAAACCTACTAATAATACCAAAGCTAAACAAACAACCGGTCATAGAGCTTTTTCAATATATGCTCCATGACACTGGAACGCCCTCCCAGAAAACATAAGAACCATCTGTGCGACTTTCGGAAAGCCTTATAAGCACACCTTTTTTTGGAATACTATGGACCAGAACCTGAAACACCATGCGAAACGCACCCACTTCAATGAAATATGAACACATCCAATAATTCTACCTTCCATACAATAGCAGCAACCATCACAACCAACATCAAGAAACCATGTATCCAATATTGTTAATACCCCTGTCATATCCAAGTTTTTAATTCCTTGTTCTATGTTCAACGTAAACTGCTTTGAATGTAAGAAAAGCAGTATAGAAAAATTGTTAAATAAATAAATAAAATAAAATAAATAAATAAATGTATATGTAGGATGTGCAACCTCCGCTATTTGCTCCAGTGGCTCCCTGCACATACTTTGCCATTGTGCACGGAGCTCCGGACAGAGGTGAGAGGGGGTAGTGACTGGGCGGAGTGACTGGGCGGAGTGAGGGCAGAGCAAGGGTGGGCACAGGCCCCCAGATGTATAGGGCCTATTCTGGTCAGGGCCCTGTATGTCTGGCATGGGACTTATTCCACCTCGAAGGTGAAAGAAGTCTCATCAAAGGTTGCAATCGGGCCAGGCAGTTGTCCCCCCCCCCCCCCAATGCAGGCAGCCACGGCAGGGGAGGCCCCTCCACCCGATCACAGCCCTGGCCGACCACCACCTTCTATGCTCCTGGCCGACCACCGTCCATTCTATGCTCCTGCTGGATGTCCTGGTGCCATAGTGATGGGACGCCATGGCACCAGCACACTGGCAGGAGCGTAGGGTGGGCAGGCCTGGCAGACGGGAGGATGTCTCGCGCTGCCGAATCAGGGCTACACCGAGCCATCTAAGTGCCCTGGTGCTGCGACCATGCGAACATCTAGCCATTTTGGGCACTGTTGATTTTGAAGGCCTATATAGACAGGAAAATACTTACTGTAACTGAATGTAATTTGCCTTGAATTACTCTTTAAAAAGTCATAGTAACATATGACGGCAGATAAGGATTAGTATGGTCCATCTAGTCTGTCCAGTAAGGTGGCTAGAGTGCTTGTAACTGCCGCTATGTGCAAGTCACTCCCCCCTCTATTTATTGAAGTATAAGAGATATTTAAGTTTGCTTTGATTTCGTCCTCGTACTATAAAGGGTTCCACTGTATCTGTCCCATGCCATTTTGAATTCCATCACTGTATTTCCCCCACCAATAAATCCAAAATCTCTTCCTTCAGCTACAGGAGTTCTCCTTTCCTTTTGGCCCTCCCAGGCTTGGTTTGGTGAGAGTCCTCCCTTAATCGAATCTGAGACCTCACTGACAAGGTAACCCTGCATCCTCTTACTCAGCTTGGCAGATAGAAGGTGAGAGAAAGGCAACTTTCCCTTCAAAACACGCCATCATAGAACTCTGATGCGGTAACGCCTCCCTTGACTTTTCTTATAAGAAGCCAGCTAGATAGTTGTGCCGCTGTAAAAGGACTGTGGCACGTAGTGCCCCTGCCAAATCATTACACACAATCCATGAACAGAAAAGGGCTTTTCACCAAGGACTGCTTAAACACTAGAGCACTTGGGGTCAAGGTTCAAAAGGTCAGATATTTAAACACCACAGCAGTCAGTCATGGAATTTAAATACCCATCAGGTATTCCGCAGCGGTCTCTGGATAGCAGCTGCCGCTGAACAACCAGATTCACTATTCGGATAATCGCGGTGGTTAATTCGGATAAAGGATACTTTCAACCACTATTTGGATAAATTATCTGGATAGCAATTTAGGCCTTGAGTTTCAGCAGCATTCCTGAGATAATGCCAACTGTCCCAGCATTATCTGAATAACGGTGTTGAAGAACCAGATTTATTTTTGCAATGGCAGCCGGCATTTAAATGAAATCACTAACTGACCTGACTGAATATCGACCCCACAGTGTGCAGTATGAATTTCACGCATGCTCACCTATCAAATTAACGCTTGCAAAGTTGATTTCCCCATTAAAAAATTTGAACGTGTGTTAAAAAATGTTTATCATAACAAATGTATGAAATTAACTGTAAAGGGACCGAAAATTGAGAAAGAAAAAACCAAATGAACCAAAACTTTTCCTCTCTGCATATTCCTACCCTCTATCTGTGTGAAGCCTATGTGACTTCTGTTGCAGTGCAGGCCTCCACCACCTCCGTCGATACGTTCCTTCAGAATTCGTTTTCACTCATGATGGGCCCAATATTCAAACAAACCTATACATTTACTCACCACCACCAAAGGGATAAATCCGCTATCTGTAGATTTTCAGTGGCACTCTTCGGATGGTGCCAAGGTGGAGTTAAGGAAGAGCAATGGGGTATATATGTTTTTCCTAAATGCTGTGGCAGGCGTTTAAAATTAACAATCATGCAATCACTGCTGACTATAAAAATTAACAATCACCAACCTGGCCCAATTCAGGAAGGCACTGAAGCACCACCTATTCACACAACACTACCCAGAGATCAGCCTTAAAGATCTACCTGTAAACACTCCCACTAATCACCACGACTCTCCCAATAGCGCTCCCAGCGCACTGGAGGGCAACTAGCCCCGCCGGTGCAACCCCGGTAGATATCAGGTGTATAATATATTTATTAGTGTAAATGATTTGTAGAACGTTACCCTAGTTATGTCCAAGTTACAGTCCCTGTTCTCTGTAAATACAATGCAGCCCCAACTGCATTGTATAAGGTTCTGTTGAATGTACACCGCACTGATGTGAATAGCGCGGTATAGAAGAGACGTTAAATAAATAAACTTGATATTCTAGGTCAGAAGAAGAGAGATGTGTGGACAACTGTCTTTTATTATAAACCACTGGAATGTACTACCTGCCCTTTAGATAGTATAAATGACAGTCTGGCACCAATTCAACTACAAATAATTCCAAAACACCAGTAGCCTGGGGCAAGTTTGTTGCATACATGAGTACTGGTGGTGAAACTACAGACCAGATGTGCCTCTTCATTAAGCTCATATTTCCTATGGAAGGGAATTGTATTTATTAACATTTCTGGAAATATTTATTTACGGAAAGAGTAGTGGATCCGTGGAATAGTCTCCCAGTGGAGGTGGTAGAGATGAGGACAGTAACTTGAATTCAAAAAAGCATGGGACAAACACAGAGGATCTCTAAAGGAAAAAAGGGGACTGTTGTAGTGGTTGATATGGAAGGGCAGACTAGATAGGCCATGTGGTCTTTTTCTGTCGTCATATTTCTATGTTTCTATGTGACTCCAAGGGAGTCAATCTGAAAGTCACACCTTCAACTGCCCATAGTTTATCAAAGTCTCAGGCTACAGTTTGATTGAAAATAATGATGCAAATTTACATGCACAGAGCCCATGATCTCACCAAACTTGCACAGAAATATCTTTGTAGAGGGCCTGAATGGTTTGGTATGCACTGGGCTTTATGCCTACATCCTGAGGTTGATTGGGGTAGGAAAAATCTCCTGCTTAAAAGTGCTTCTGCTTGGTAGCTCTGTTAGTGCAAAGATACAAATCCCTATTTTAAAAAGCAAACTGGAAACCCGTTAAAAAATTATTTTCCTCACCAAAGAATCTGCCAACCCCCAAGGCTGTATAGTGTCTGTAATTCATAGCAGAAGTAGAGTTGAAAGTGTAGCAAGATGTGACTCCTAATTCAGATCAGACACAAGTTCAAATTCCACCCACATCATGGAGCTATGTTACATTTAGCAAGTCTGTTCATCACCAGTTTTCTCCTGCTGCCCATCTGTGATCTGTTAAATGGAAACATTCAGGTCAATATTTAGCCATTGGCGGTCAGTGCCGGTAAAGCACCTAGCGCCATGGACAGAAACGAAACCGAATATTTAGCACCAGAGCCTATCCATTATCTGGCACTGAATATCCAGTTTCATTGCTGACACTTTTTGGTATCCGATCAGTGGCAATTTTCAGCCGCTAACCAGATAGTAAAACCACATAAAGTTAGGATAACATTGGCTTGTCCTAATTTTATGTGGTTACCTATCTGGTTATTGTTGTTACCTGCCCTCAAGTCAGTGTCAACTCATGGCGACCCTCTGGATAGTTGTCCTAAACTGTATTCGGGCTTCAGTCAGACGGCTCATTGTTGATAGAGTGGCATCCATAGCTGCTATTACTGTATCAATCCATCTCATTGCTGGCCTTCCTCTCTTGTGTTGACCTTCTACCTTGCCAAGCATGACGTCTTTCTCTAATGATCTCTCTCTTCGCATGATGTGTCCAAAGTATGAAAGCTTAAGTCTTGTCATCTGAGCTTCTAAAAAAAGCTTAGGTTTGATCTCCTCTAGTACTGACTGATTTGTTCTTCAGGCAATCCATGGCATCAGCTGAAAATCGCTCCAAACCAACTAGGTGCCGGGATTACCCCAGCCCTGCCCTTGGACCGCTCTGGCACTATCTGATCAGTGCCAAGGCAATCTGTGGGGGGATATTCAGCAGTACTAGCTGGTTAGAGTCGCTGAATATCAGACCATTCTTCCTAACCTTCCCTTTAGGAGCCTACGGGTTCAAATTCCAGCAAAGTGCTGCCAGGCTCTCCCTTCCAGAGGTGGCTGGGTGCACGTTTCCAAGAACATAAGAACATAAGATATGCCATACTGGGTCAGACCAAGGTCCATCAAGCCCAGTATCCCGTTTCCAACAGTGGCCAATCTAGGTCATACGTATCTAGCAGTTTCCCCAAAAGACACAGGTTCCACAATGCTTGTACTGGGTCAAGCATTGATATCCTGGGTCCCTTCTTAATAATGGTTTATGGACCTTTCCTCCATAAAGCCTGAGCTCTAGGGCTACATTCTGTACAGCAAGCACTACATAAGCCAAAACCTTTTATATTGCGCAATCAAATCTGAACCCATGCACCTCATTTATGACATTTTTAGGAGCAGTGAGAATAATGGAATGCATTCTGGCATCATTTCATAGATAGATGCTTTGCAGGCTGCCAGAATGGATGTGACAAAGCATTACAGTCGCCTTCCAGCACCGCAGGCGCAGCCTGTTCACACTAGTATTTGCTTCTGCTTCTGCCACGGCAGGTTAAGAAGCCACGTCATCAGGACCACTGATTAGAAAGAGGGAGGTGGCTGCCAAACCAGCCAGTGCTGGCTTCAGTTGCTACAGTTCCCTTTATTTAAAATTGCTTTACAGCTAAATAAACTGCTCTTATGGGCCAGCTACTACAATAAAATGATGTAATGTGTAATAAATCTGAGTTAGTAACCTTTGGTGCTCTGCCTGGAACACACATTAAGTAACTCCAGTGTTTACTATATGGGATGACTGATGTCACAGAGATTAGAAAAATAAAACCTTGTGGTACATGCTCCATGTGCCCTACGCTGCGGATGTGCAAAGAGTCAGGACGGCTATGCCGTGTGTGGAACACACTTCCTGCCCTGTAAATTCTCAGTAAGCAACAACGTTCAGTTGCCAGTTGACTCACAGACTCCTGGTCAGGCTGATCCAGTCCTGGTATTGCACCCTATCCCCCCCTTCCCACTGCATGCATGGACTTGTAGATCCTGCTTTTCTATGAGAAATGAAAACTACAAGTTCATGTGTGCAATAGGGGAGGAGCTTAGGGCAGAGGAAAACCAAGACTGCAAAGAAGACAGTCAGCAGTGAGCCCCCCCCCCCCCAACCCTGCCCATAAAGGAACATTTGGGAATCTCCAGGATCTGAAGAGAGAGAAATGGGTGCATTTCATAGCATTTCTGCTTCTTCTCATTCCCATTTGGGACAGTAGCTCTTAGACCATAGAAAAGATTCAAGGTTTACTAAAGAGCACTAGCGATACAAACATGTGTCACCCTGTGTTATTTATTGCCAGTCCGATTTTATGCAGCAGGACTTCTTTAGTAATAATGCACAAATGAAATAGCGCACTTTCGCAAAACTAGTTCGATCTTTGGTAAAGTTTATCCATTCTACTTTTTTACACATTAATCAAGAAAAGAAAGCTATATATCGACAGTCCTCTTAAAGGAAACTAATGAACCAAAAAAATAAGCTTATTTTTAGAATTAAAAACATAAATCATTTGGTTTCCTAAGGAAAGCTTTACCCATTCTCTGTTTTTTCTTAATGTGTCTCCAGTTTTCTATTACTCTTTGAAATGTTGCTGCCTCTTTCACACCACCCCTTTTTTTCCACATTTTGAGGTATAAAAGCAAAACTGTGATGAGAGAATATGACACCTGAGGCTACGGATTATCAGTAGTTCTTGAATCGAAAAGGAATCTTCTTGACTCCCTTACAGATCCCAATCCATTTGCAAAAGCTGCACTACTACAATATATAGCTGCCGCAGGGTATCATATGAACCCAATTGTGTCTCATTTTGAAGGCACGTTTACTAAATTGTGCTAACTGGTAGTGCGTGGTTTAGTGTGTAGTTCGGGCAGCACGCTGAAAAGCAGCATGGGTCCGAAGCCAAATATCCTATGCTACGCATGCCATGGTGCGGCACCTTGGGCCCACACTAACTTCAAGGGGGTGGACGCACATGCCCGCTGACGACAGCATGGGCTTCCTATGCTGGTAACACAGCCCAAATATGTGCTATCTGCATGGCCCTTAGTAAACATGCCCCTTTCTGTCTTACTCCTAATTCTCCTTTCTTTTTTTTACTTTATCTTAGTTCTTATATTTTATACATTTTTTTATCATGCTTCATTTAGATAAAAATAAATGTCTTCCTCTGTTGTCATTTTAAGCTATCAAGCATGTTTTCCTACTTCTTATCTATCCATCTAATATCTACAGTGGACTCTGATGCAAATTTAATTACATTTGGTTTCATTTCAGATTTATATCTTGCTCTTTACCTTAAAAAAAAATTAGGCGGGAGTGCAATGGCTGCCTGAGAGCGGAGCTCGCTTCAGGATGAAGAAATTGTAGCAAAAGGTAAGCGCATCGGGTCCCCTAGCAGCGGAAAAAAGGGGGGAAGAAGCAGGTGGAATGCCTGCAATGTTGGCTAGGAAGAAATTAGAAAGATATCGATCCCCATATGCCAAGTTGCCGCAGCAGACAGAACGGGGAGAGAGAGCCGAGACAGAAACGGATGAAGAGCCGGAGCACGCCGAGGAGCAGTGCACGAGGGGAGATCTCTGGCGCTGGTGCAGAGAAATTAAGAAAGAAGTAATCGCAGTTAAAAAGGATATGAAAGAGGTGCTGGCAGAGCTGTGGATCGACTTACAGGCCATGGGACAGAGAGTTGATTACTTGGAAGAGTACGTGGAGGAGATAGTGATGGTGGCGCAGAGCACCCAGGAGACATTCAATATATGGCAGAAAGAGCGCGAAGACCTGTGAAATAAGATTGAGGATCTAGAGAATCGATCCCGGCGCTGTAACATACGGATCCGTGGGGTCCCGGAGGAGGAACAATCTAAACAAGCTAGCAGAGTGGTACAGGAGATCTGTGAAGCCTTGCTGACGGATAGCAACCATGAGGCAGAGGCAGTTACACAAGACATAGCATTGGAAAGGGCGCATAGAGCCTTGGGGCCTTCGTTTGGTAACGTCCAGAGATATAGCAGCATGCCTCTCCAGTTACCAGCTTACAGAGGAGATAATGAGAGCAGCAGCAAAGAAAGGCAAGCTGACATGGAAAAATCTCGTGACTGAGATCTTTCAGGATCTGGCTCCATCAACATTGCAGCGCAGACGGGCCATACGGCCAGTGACTATGTATGTGAGACAAGAAAAGATCAGATATAAATGTCTGTTTCCATTTGGCATACAGTTTGAAGTAAGGGGGATGGTGAAGCGAGACAGGTCGGTCACAGAGGCCTGGGACATGTTGGAAAAAGCGCAAGCACCAAATTTGCGCCAGATACAGCATACTTCTCTGGAGGGAGAAAGGGACAATACGGCTTTGCTAGAAAAACTGAAATGGCAATGGATCCCGGAGAAGGGACAGCGCCTTCGCCGCCTATCAAGAGGGATTACGCACGGCGAGGAGGAGGAAGGTGGCAAATCAACAAACATCACTTGAACTGGAGGAGAAGGCAATAAGGAGTGGGAACATTCTTCAAGAGTTAGCAGTTTCGCAGTAAGACTGGGCGGGAAGCGGCAGAATAGCGGCTTTATTGCTTGCCGATTCCCCTGTCCCTCCATAAGAGACTTGGACATAAAAGGGTATATGATAAATAGTTTTTAAAAAAAGCAAAATATGAGTGTGTTATGGTTAATAAGTTAATGTTGAAGGTTGCTTAACAATGTGAGTAATTGTGTTTGGGAATTTGAAGGGGAAGGGGAGAAGGTGGGTGATTAATGGTGTATAAAAGGGGAGAGGAGGGGGGCAAGAGAGTGAAGAAGCTGGAGGGGGGAAGTGAGAACTAGAGGGGACCAGAGGATTCAGATGGAGGGGGTGGTCCCAAGAGGTGAGTCTAGTCCTCCAATATTGGAGACGCAGGGAGGAGACCTGCAGGGGTACAGATGGGAGGGAAGGGAGGGAGGGGGGAAAAGAGGAAAGGGGTAGGGGGGACATGGGGGAAGGTAGAACAGCAAGAGGGAAGGGAGAAGGAGGAGAAGATAGGGGGAGGAATAGAAAACAGGGGACAAGGAGCATTGGTAGGAAGTTGGGATGGCAGGACTTAAGGTAGGATCCTTAAATGTCGGGGGTCTGAATACACCACAAAAATGCAAGGCTTTGTTTCGGGAGGTGCAGCGCTGGCAATGGCAGGTAATTTTTTTGTAGGAGACTCATTTGTTGCCACGAGATGAACATTTGTTGCTAAATGGGGCATATAATCACATGTTTTTCAACGCGGAGGGGTCATTTAAGAAGGCAGGAGTGGCGATCATGATTCGGGGGGATGTTCCTTTTCAATTGGGGGGTTGATAAAAGGAGTTAAGGGTTGGGTTTTATTAGTTTGGGGGGAGCTCCAGGGACAACGGGTTACTTTTTTAAAATATATATGGTCCGAATGAGTCAAGCTTGGGGTTTTGGGAACAACTAATAGGGTGGTTAGAAGGTAAGGTACATGGGGCATTATTATTGGGGGGAGGGGGATATTAATGAAGTTTTGGATCCACAGAAAGATAGGTTATGGGAAGTAGCAAGTGGGGGGAGTGGAGGGAGGCGGTGGATACAGGCTTTAATGAAGTATATGGGTTACGTGATATTTGGCGTCAGATACATCCTCAGGAGAAAGATTATACATACTATTCATTGGTACACCGAAGTTACAGTAGGATAGACATTTTTCTGGATCCAAAGGGCTACCAGGGCAGAGATCAAAACCCATAACATGGACGGATCATGGCCCGATATGGGTGGAATTTGAAGGGGGAATAGATAGGGAAGGATGAACCTTTTGGCACCTTAATGAGAGCTTACTGTGGGATAAAGGGATGCTGCAAAGTTTAGAGGAGGAAATCAAGCAGTGAACGATACAGGAGAGGTGTCAGAAGGGATTATGTGGGATGGGCTAAAAGCGGTCCTCAGGGGGAAATTATTACAGTGGGCAGCCCGGAAAAAAAAGAGATGGACAGGGGAAGGTTGAAGGTTTACTGAGAATACTTAAAGAATTAGAACCATAAGATAGAGGGAGGCGTAAAACTCCGTGCCCAATTGGAACAAAATTGAGTGGAGTTAGCTGCCGTACAGATGGAGACAGTGCACTATCAACTGCAGCAAGCTAATCAATATTATTATGAATTTAATAATAAAGCGAGCACCTTACTAGCAAGAAAGTTGCGAGAGCGAGAAAGGCGATCTACAATAGTAAAAATTAAGGGTGATGGGGATCAATTGTTTAAGCCTAAAGATATTCGGGAACAATTTATGCAATACTATAAACATTTATACAAAAGCGAGGGCTCCGGCCCTGAAGCGGGGGTGGAGGAGTATCTGCGGGGAGAAGAGGACTTACAACAGAGTAATGAGAGAGACAGGGAGACGCTGGATCAGAACATCAGTTTAGAGGAGATACATCAAGTAATTAGAGGGATGGCTCCTAATAAATCTCCAGGATTAGATGGTTTGTCCACGATACTTTATCAAAAATTCAGAGAACTGCTGGCGCCGGTAATGCAGAGGCTTTTCAATGGAGTATTGGAGGGGGGTCATTTGGCTCCCTCTATGCAACAGGCAGGGATATTGGTTTTATTAAAGCCAGGTAGAGATCCGGCAATTTGCAGATCTTATAGGCCTATATCTTTGCTGAATACTGATAGAAAGATATTAGCAAAAACTTTGGCAAATAGGCTAGGAAGAGTTCTCGCAGGGTTGATACAAGCAGATCAAACAGGCTTCATCCAGGGCCGAAACACAGGCGATAATATTAGAAGAGCCATTCAAGTGATCTGGGGAGCGAAAAAACAATGGCACGATATGCTATTATTAGCAATTGATGCTGAGAAAGCATTTGATAGAGTGGAGTGGAGCTTTTTGTTCGCAGTGTTTCGGAAGGTAGGAATTGGACCAAGATTGATGCTATGGATCAAGGCACTGTATGAGAGCCCGGAAGCCACAGTAGAAATGAATGGGCGCTATTCAGAATTTTTCCATCTGGAGAGGGGTTCGAGGCAGGGGTGCCATTATCACCTCTGCTATTCACGTTAATAATGGAACCTCTGGCAGGAAGGCTACGGAGCAATGGAGATGCCACGGGACTTCAGATAGGACGGGAGGAAACATAAACTGGCGTTGTTTGCGGACGACATTTTGTTGTTTGTGATGCGGCCCTTACTAGCATTGCCAATATTTTTAGCTGAGTTAAAGCAGTTTGGGAGGATGTCAGGGTTCAAAATCAATTGGACTAGAGACATTGCCAATTATATACATTAAACCAAGATGTTGCCATTGTAGCTATTAGTGGCTGAAGACTGTGGACCAAATATAAGTCTTTAAAATTCAAAAATAGAAACCTAGAACATAACGGCAGCTAAAGACCATATGTCCTATCCAGTCTGCCCATCCATAATAGCTACTAAGCTTACAACCCCTTCCTCTCCCTCAGATATCCCCTCTAATGGACAAAAGTAAAGCTGGCATTGAATGTACTCCACCGCTTATCTAGCCACCATGCTGGCGTCTCGGGCCACTGCTGACCAAATCTGGTTCAAACTTCACCCAAATGTGCCGAGAAAACCCACTGAACCATTTCAGTAACCACATAGTGCATAAGAATGATCAGAATGTCAGAGAGGACATGCGATCATGACAACAACTCAATCAGAATCCAAGGAGACCTCAGAAAAATAAACCGTACCATTAGTCCTAATGCCAAAAGAAACTGGCTCTTGTGATGTCCCATGCATGTTCTAAACTATACCTCACTTAATTGGTTCAGGCCAAACAAAAAAGCCTAACAAAGAAATTTTGAGGAATGAACAAATATTTCAACAATGTTATTTAACTGGGCCCTCATCCCTCTTTTCATTCAGTCATGAGCAAAGCACAATAACCACCTTGTGCTTTCCTTGAATTGCCCCCTTCTCTCCCCCACCCTCATATTACTCTCGCTTTGCCTTTATTCATATGTTTTTTCTCTTGCCAATTGTGCTGACTGACTCCAGATGTAAGGCATCGGGGTCAAAGAGGACACTAGGCAATAGTTAAGCCAACATCCAGTCCCTGATGGCTCACATGGAAACAAGTCAATCAGAAGATTAAATTGGCACTTGGGGTTATCTTTCTTAATGATTAAAGAACCTTAAGAACATTAGAACATAAGATATGCCATACTGGGTCAGACCAAGGTCCATCAAGCCCAGTATTCTTTTTCCAACAGTGGCCACTGTAGGAAAAGTGATGCTTATTGTAATGCTGTAGGCTATTTCTTTGAAAAGCATTTTTCTCATCTTGCGCTGTGGATCAACCATTTTCCTAAGCTGATCTGGTATCTTTACTATTCGGTAGTGAAGAAATACATTTGGGAGGAGAAACAATGTTTTAACAGATGGAACTGCAGGTTCGCAAGTTTCTGTACCATTCTGACCGAGATCTCAATGAGTTTTGTAGGAATGTATTCTCAATCTGTTGGGGAAGAAGAACCTTTGCATGTCTGTGCTCATGAACTTATATGCAGTATTGTTAACAAGCTCCTTCTAGATATTTCTATTGGCCCTTAAAACAAGCAGCAATCATTTAGGTCCCTTTTTCTGTTCATAAAGTTCTCAGGGGTTCTTCTTGCTTTATGAACTCCCACCCTTCCGACTTAAACTAAACTGCAGTAGCAATGCTGAGCCTTACTAGAACCTCCTACAGATGTCACGTCACATGAAGCCCTGTTGCCTTAATCAAATCTTATCCAACCGAGGGAAATGGTGCAGTCCTTCACCCCTGCTATGAGACTAAACATGTTTCATTACTACTAGGATCCCAAAGAGTTTACAGAGATTTCTGCTTTTGGAGGGTTGAGAGCAAGGGCACGAGCCTGTCTGAGGATCTGGGATGGCAATCAGAAAGACTGAAAGCTGCCCCACTCCCTCTTTCCAGCTGGACCCATAAATGGAAATGTCAGCTGGAGGCTTTTGAGTAATGACATACTCGTATTCGAGTTCCAATGTGTATAGTCTTGTGGAACAAAGAGCAGCTTCAGACAGGGCCAATGCAAAGGTACTGTGAGCCCCAAACAAACCTTCAACTTTACGTCCTTCCCCCCAAGATTTTAATAATTAAAGTCAGCAATCATGATCATCCCAACACTGCCCCCTCCCCCCACAACAATCCTGTACAAATGCATCATTGAACATCATACTTTTAAATATCAATCTTTGCTCTTTATGTATGGGTGTGCCAGCTTGCCCTGCAGATAAAAGTACCTGCTGATGGCCCTTTGAATATGTGGGACTGTCAAGATCCGCTGTTTGGGTCCTGCTTTTGCAAGCGTTCAGAAGCTACCTCCTAAATGACCACCACCTCAGAGCTTCGGCATGGTGGCTAGACAGTAGCACATCTGTCCAGGTGGGTTGGGCACAGATGGAGTCTCTCCTGTCCCTAAAATAAGGATTTCCCCAGGAGGCTTGAGAGCTCATGTTTGATCTTAATTCTGATAGGAGATGTCAGTTCAGCAAGAATGGAAAGAAAGAAAATGCGTGGATTATATTTTCCTTTCTGCTCTAGATAGTAGCAACTGCTGCACCTTAGTGATAAATGCAGGGTAGACCAGCCTGGTATGTGGATTGCCTTTGTGCAAGCATTCCATTCCCTACCATGAAGGGTCCGTTTCAGCTTCTACAAGAACCCTTAAATGAAATTCATGCCCTTCCACCCATGTAAACAGGATAAGGGTAGTTACAGATACAGGCAAAGTCAGAATACAGCATGAACAAGTACAACATAGTCTCCAAGAAGAAGACTTTCAGAAATATATACTGAGGCAGCAATAAAATGTGCATATATTTTATTTAAAACAAAAGTGTAAAACAAACTATGTTGGAAGAAAAAAACAGGAGATACAGGAATAAGATGCCAAAGTAGAGACAGAGATTCAAAACACAAGCAAATTGTTATTTTGAATAAGTTGACGAAGAAATCTTGGTGCCATTTCTAAGGATGCAATGTCATTTTTAAAGGACAGGGAAATCACAATGAAATTTGTTTTGTTTTGTGTTGCTTTCCATCTGAAAAGACAGAAAAACTGAGTGACACATTTCATTTTGTTTCGGTTTTAGCATGTGCAAAACCATTTTAGTTTATGCTAAAATTGCAGAATTGAAAAAAAACTAAATAAAAACAATAAACAAAATAAAAAACAAAACAAACGTTTTCCCCATGCATATCTCTAGCCATTTGGAGATGCACAAAAGAGGGTGAATTTGGGAGAAGAGCTGGTCAGTCATTTGCCATACTTCCCAAAGAAAGGCAGATTTCAGTCCTTCCCCCACAATAAATCTAGGTGATATTCCTATGCTGCACTTATCAGAATCCCCTGCAGTTATTGTAATAATACATTCAAAGCATGAATACAGCATGGACAACTTGACATCTGGTGGAAAGACTGTAAAAAAAAGACCTGTGCAAGCCCGTTTTTACCAAAAAAAGGTAAATATATTAAAAAAGATACATTTGACTAACAAAAGAAAAGATACCTAAATATAAGAGTCAAAGAAGAAGCCACAGAACTCAAAACATGACAACATCACTGTTCTGGAGAAGTACTGCGATCACATCCCTAAGAATCATGGAGAATGAAGAGGTTGTGATCATCTGGAATATTCCCATTCAGACTGATAAAAGGCTGGATGCAAGGACACTGGACATAGTAATAAAGGAGATAAACACCAGAACGGCATTGATAATAGAGGTGTCAGGCCAAGCGATTGTTCTGCAAATCGTGTGGAGAGGGAGACGTTTCTCAAGTACCAGGAAATGCAGTCAGAAACTAAGAAAATGTGACTGAAAGATACAGAAATATTTCCTGTCATAGTGGCAGCCACAGGCCTGATTACGAGGAATTTTCAAGCACACCTTGATAAATTGCCTATACATGTGACATCTTATGAATTCCAGAAGGAGCCTAATGATTCAGCAAGCGTTAGCAGCGAATCTGAGAGACTGAGGTTATACTCCACATACCCTGGCTTAGAGAATCAGGTTCATTACTGTCGCCCATTTGGGCCCATTGCACTCAGAAACAGGTAAGTAGAACGGCGAGAACAGCTGCTTTATGGCACATCTGTACATTCATGCCAAAAATCTGAAAATTTAAACCTGAGACCCTGTTTCCAAAAGTTAATTTCCACAGGCACGAAACAGGAACCCCTGTAAAAGGATTTTCAGGTCACAGAAGCACTAAGCCTTGATATGGCACTTCAAATGACCACACGTCCCTGTTGGAGACATGATGATGTAATGACGAGGGCCAAAGCAGGAGGATTAAACCACTTGTGAAAAAAAGATCTAGAAAACAAACCTTCAGAATTGCATAGGACAGTTGTTCTCAACCCAGTCCTCGGGGTCCACCTAGCCAGTCGGGTTTTCAGGATTCCCAGAATGAATCTGCATGAGCTCGATTTGCATACACTGCCTCCATTGTATACAAATCCACCTCATGCAGATGCATTGTGGGAATCCTGAAAACTGGACTGGCTAGGTGTGTCCCGAGGACTGGGTTGAGAATCGCTGGTCTAGGACTGCTCTGCCCTCAACAGAAATGCTACTGGAAATATCTGCAGAACACTGGAAATGCAGTGGGTGCGAGCGCAGACGCAGCCTAAATCGAGATATGTCTGTGCAGCACTGCGTACGTCTGGTAGCGCTATACAAATGCTCAGTCGTAGTAATAGTAGTAGTAAGATGAGATCGTGATGATGTCTTAGATTAGGAAACCAATAATCTTCCCTCCTGCCTTGTTCCTTTATTTGGCAGGGTTATAAAGCAAAGCTAATGAGCTTTGTCCTAACCATGATTGCACAAATGATATTTTCTTGGATGACTGAGTTTGTTGTCATACTTTTTTAATCGCTGCATTAAGCAGTAATCAGGTTATGCTTGGTGTTAATGGACCGCGCTTCAAAGGCATAGAATGGCAGATTCACACAAGCTCAGGTCCTAAGGAGAGATGAACTTAAACCTATGGATGAGAGATGGATGGATGCAGCATGGGAGGGTGGACTACGAGCAAGATGGTTCACAGCTAGCATAGAAAAAAATGATAAAACAAATAAATTCAGATTGGGCAATAGAAAACTGAAAAATGGTTATACATCCCATCACTGGCTGTGATATGCTGATGTCAGAGGGGGGCCTCTTCCTAGAAAGGCACAATAAGGTAGCACGGCTTATCCACTGGAAACCATGTAAACACTACGGACATGTTTACTAAAGTGCGCTGAAGTTTACCATGTGCTAAGCAGCATAAGACTGCAGTAACGGCTTCCGTGAGCTAAAGCTGTCAGCACAGTAACAATCCGACTCTAACTGCTTAGCGTGTGATGGCATGGGAATTAGTGAGTTAGGGGCAGAGATTGGTCATTGACTGCATAGTGCAGTTAGCCAGGGTGAATAGCTTGTGCTGACTGTCACTGCTGCAGTTAACCAGCTCAATGGGTGGCATTAAATGCACTCACATCAATTGCAATTGCACCACACTAACTACAGGAGGGCGTGTCGGACTTGTATCTTAACGCACGCCAACGTGACAGACCTTAGCACATTTCAGTAAACATGTCCCGTGACACTTCTGTAGCATCAGATCATTAGGAACACAACCCTAAAACAACTGTGGAGAATGAAGAGGTTTTATTTATTTATTCATTTAAAATATTTCTCTGTCATTCTTCCAGAAAAAATCAAGGCATTTCGCATTGCTGCACAGTTGCTATAATTACCCCTAGGCAGTCATATAAAATATCCACGAGGAATCTAAGCATCACACATTTAATCCAACAGCCGCACTCCTGTCTTGGAAAATCCCATATTTTTCAACTTTCCCAAACCCCTAGTTAAACAATTGGGTCTCTGAGGCATATTGTGATCACCTACAACATTCCCATACCAACCGATAAAAAACATGGTGCAAAAAGAAACTCTTCTTAGATATAAAAGAGAAAAAGACAGGAATGGCCTCGCTACCAGAAGCTTCTACTACACCAAACAACTCTCCTGCGCAGTGTATGAAGAGAAAGAAGAAATGCAGTGAGAAACCATGAGAGAAGAACTGGAAACACAGCTGAGGGTACTGGCTGCCACTGGGTTAATTAAAAAGAATTTGCAAGTGCCCTCTGACATAATCCTGCACACACTGCTTCCTTGGAACCCTAGAAGGAAGCTCTCCTTGGTACGAAGAGGTACTATGGTATTAACTGTACATTAGACAAAAGGAGATCATATTTAGATGTGTGGGATCCAGTTGTCAAAAAGACCGATAGTCAAAGACTGTGGCGCTTAAGTATCGGCGCTTAAGTGCTGACAGTTATGTGGTTAGCAAGATTTTCAGTCAGCACTTGTCCAGCTTGTAACTTAGGACAACTTTTCATGCAACCTAAGCTACCTTTGCCTTGCCTTGGGTCGCCTCTGCATAAACCAGATAGTGCCAGGTCGATCTGCGGATAGTGAATATCGCAGGCAGCGCCATTAACTGGCCAGCCTCCCATTGGCCAACTGGCTAAGGGTTCCAAATATCGGCCCCGCAGTTCATTACTCTCATGCGCAAAATTAACCATAAATGCGCATGGGAAAAATTTAATTTGTTTTCAGATCATTTGGGGGGAGGATTTTGACTGATTTTTGGACTTTTTTTGTGTTTGTTTCAGATGTTATTGTATGTAAAATTTGATTAAAGCATGTACAAAGTTTTAACCAGTTATTTGTGCATTAATTTGGACTTTTATGTATGTAAAGTCGATTTAGTGAGTGTTCTTTATGCACAAAAAATTTTTCTGAACCAAAAGTGCAAAATGAATGCACAATTGCACATCCATTAAATTAACCCTTTGGGAGACACTGTCCCTTCCCCATCAAAAATGTATTTGCTGCTCTGAGCATGCATAAGCCTTCCTCTGAAAAGGCTCCATACAATTTTATCTCAATGTAGCAGTGCCTTCCAAAGAGCGAGGGTCTGTCAGTTTGTGTAGACTGACACAGCTTCAACTATAAAACATAATAGTGCAGGGTTGTGCAGGGAAGTGTGTCTCTATGCAGACACACTTCCCTGCACAACCTCCTCTGTACAGATGCCATACCCTCACCCAACCACACCCATTGACCCATTTAGCTTTGTGGAATATCGCTGGGACGATATTCCACAAAGCTAAAACTGTTCAACGCCTCCGACCCCTCCTAGAACCTCATGACTTCAGGACAGTAATGCAAGCTGTGACACTCCCCCATCTGGATTTCTGCAACATAATCTACCATGGACTTCCTGCCTCACACACCAACCCCCTCCGAACTGCCTTAAATACTACAGCAAGGATTATTCAGAATGAAAAAAAACGGGATCACAACACCCCAATCCTAAGAGACCTCCACTTCCTTCCAATACAAGCAAGAATCAAGTACAAAGCTATCCTACTCATCCACAAGACTATCCACCAAACACGGAACACCTCACTCCACCCCCTACTGCCTCGCCCATCCCACAACAGATCAACCAGACATTCCTCCAATAACTCTATCGTCGTCCCCCACAAAAGAACCAAATCCACACAACGGACCTGCAACAGAGCCTTCGAACTTTATGCTCCATCCATCTGGAACTCTCTACCAAACCACATCAGGAACAACGCTGACATCACATCATTTAAGAAACAGCTGAAGACAATCCTATTCCGTGAACATCTCTGAACAGAAATACCACCCTATCCGCATGATCTAATACCTAGATTCAGCAGAAGCATACATGTCTATGTCTACCCAAATCATTAATTGTTGCCCCTTGGTGATGGCCCCACCCTAAAAAAATTACCCCCACCTTATGTTATATGTTACACCGCTTTGACCCAGTGAAAAGCGGTATATAAATGCAGTTAAATAAATAAATAAATAATTCCAAAGGATCGAAAAATGCTCATAGATAACTGCAGCCAACAGAATACAGCGAAAACAGAAAAGTCTAGGGACCAACATTCTTATATCGAAAAGAAAATCTTTGAGATTCCTGTTATAATGATCATAAGTCACACTTTTCTATGTAATACTAATAAATCCCATTTTTATCAGTGCAATAAATTTGTGCAATACAACCTGGTCCTTGCTAAACATGATTGAACATTTCTTCAAAAACCCCAAAAAAGCTGCAAATCAACCAAACGCCAGAGGCAAAACTTCTTTGTATAAAGTATAAACATTCCTTCAGAAAGCTGAAAAACGCCAGGGGGTAAAGAAAATGTCATTGGGCAGGGTCTATAGCCTTTCATGAATGCAATATGCTTGACTCTCTAGATTTGCATTGCTTTTGTTGACTTTTATTTTGTTTTATTTGCCTTAAACATGATTGGAGACCTCTCAGCACTTCAGGATAGCACATGAAGCCTTTGTGAGAAACTCAACTGGACACTAGTTACCTATTTAATTGACTTTCTGCTTTTCCTCTGTAAACTGCTTCGTAATATTGTTTGCGCTATAAAATTAAACATACATTTCCCAAGATTCTTAATGAATCAAAATAATTGGTTCATAGGTTAGACAAGGCACGAGGTCGTCATAGACAGAGTTCCCTGGATTCTTTGCTGAGCAATGGACCTTTTCTTAAATTTTTAAATCTATTGGATGGCATCCGAAATGCTACTCCACCATAATTAAAATGCATTTTAATAGCTGTAATTTGTGATTGTACACTTGGAAAATTACTGTGGCTTATCCATTTTATCTCTTTTGTTTTAGATTTGTAAATCCAATAAATAAGGTCCACCCTAGAGATGAAGTCAAAACAATAAAGAAAAATTAACCTTCAACACATACGAAGGAAAGTGAGACAAATGAGTGTCGTATGTTAATGATGGAAGCTATGCTGCAAGATTCTGTGTAATCACCGTGTACCTTACAAAACACTTCTCCGTTTTTAGAGTGTTTTCAGAATAGCCTAGTAACATGGAGGCCAATTCCATTCAGGCTGTGCAGCCGCTGTGTGGGCAGATCAGAAGCAGGACATACAGAGGTAGACCCGGTTCTGATCCCCGGTCTACGGCCTGGACGTGCAGGTCGGACCCCGATTCTGATCGGCCTGCACGCCCAGCCACATACCCGGCTTCCTCAGCCAGACTCTTGAATGGAGCCACAGTGCCATGGAGACCCATCACCATGGCACCGCAGCTCCATTCAGGAGCCGCGATCCCTGGTCACCGACCAAGCTCTTTTTTCCGTGCAGCCCGACCCCCAATCTGACCTTCCAAAGCCTGGGTTGGGCTTCAAGGAACCCCCTACACCCCCTACACCCACTCACCTACGTCCCTGGGTCCTGTGTCAAGGTGGAATAAATCCCTTGTCTAGATTCAAGGCCCCAAACTTAGAGGACCAACCTCTGAATTGGCCCTGCACATCCGGGGTCATGCCCTGCCCATGACCCGCCCTTGATCCACCTCCGGAACGCCCCTCCCGCCCCTGTCTAGGCCTTCCCATACAAACCAACTGTTTGTACAGGGAGAATGTTGCCAGGCCGGCAGGGGAATGAATAGAGGGGATGGACATCCCAACAGGATGTCCATCCCTGTTATTCGCAGGACAGAATGACTCCTATAGTCTTTTATGATATGAGCAAATTCAAAAAGGCTGATTTATCTCAGTAGAAGCATCGGTGCCAGGAACTCAATTCCACAAAGCTACTAAGGCATAGATAACACATTTAAGAGTCTACAGTCTGACATGGCCAGGTGAGCTGGACCAAGGACATCCAATTAAAACATCCAGTCAAGAAACGTTTAGATCAATATATTGCGGTGTCAGATTACAGAGTGGAAGAGGTGCGCTGGGCGGCGGAATTGAGTCAGGAAGTGGCCCCAGGTTCAGTTTGCCGAGCTCTAAGCCGGTTAGTGGGATTGGTCGAAGGGTCTAGGTGGAGGGAAGTACAGTTCAAGTGTCTAGTTCGAGCACACTTCTCCCCGAGATGGGCCCTGCGCAGTCCTCTTACCCTGGATGGCCGTTGTCCAAAGTGTTTGTGCCCACTAGGTTATTTGGGCCATATGTGATGGAGATGCCCACAGATTCATCAGTATTGGACGCGTGTAAGTGCGTATATGGGTAGCTTGCTTCGGCAACAGATTACCTGGACAGGATCATTAGTAATCTTGGATCAACTTGGACTACTCCACCCGAAGGAGAGGTGGGAACGCTTATTGGTGAGGAAGGCATGTCTGGTGGGTAAAGGCCCATAAATGCAGAGAGCAAAAGCCCCCTACATTCTGGGAATGGCATAATAGGTTCCATCAGTTGATGTTGTTTGAGAGAAGGGGGCAAGAAGTAATGTCCTGCATTGTTCTTCATTCTTACTGGTCTGGGAACCCTATATTCAAAATTTGAGGCCACGCATATGTAACGAAATCTTGCAGGTGGGCTAGGGAGGGGGTCTAGGTCTAAGTAATGTCCGGGGGGAACAGTAGGGCACCAACAAATATTAGGATAAGGACGGTGGATGGGGTGGAGGGTAATACAGGGATTATCCACTCATTTTATTTTATTTATTTATTTACATTTCTTTTATATCGCGCTATTCAACATCAGTGCAGTGTACATGGAACATAAAACATACACATTGCCTTACGGAACTGTGTTTACAATGAACAGGTACGAAAACTTGGAGAACTTGGGGAACTATTTACATCTAATCTTCATGGGGGGGGGATGGGGACAAGATGTGTTGGGAAGGGGGGAGGGGGGATACAGAGAGGGCTGTGTGTGTTATAACTGGGCTGGTCTCGAGGCGGGGATAAGAGTCAACCCTGCCTGGGGGCGCTGTGTATTTTTGAAATATGTATAATTCTGAATTGTTGTATGATATGCTCTGTGTGGTTTAATAAACAGAGTTTCAAAAAAAAAACAACATCCAGTCATGCAATCTCAAACAGAGAAAACGCTTCAGCGGTTTTGGCCATCACAAGATTATTCACAGGTGAATTCAACTACCATGTGATACTATTCTCAGGATGTTGATTGGTTAACTGATTGGTGCCTTTCTGAACTACGGCCGGGGGGGGAGGGGTTTATGACGCTGTGCCAAATTACCTTGCAATGGCAGAAGCCACTGAACCCTGAGGTGCTGAATGGTTTGTCTTCCATTGTTACCATTCATTTTTCTATTATGCTTTTCAAATAATACATATGTTTCAAATTTAAATTTGCTAAAAAAAACCTATGGTTTGAGATTGCCTGACTGGAATTTTCAATCAATACAGAATTTTGAATCATAGCTGCTGTCATGAACATACGGGTGCCCCTTTTACACTTTCCTTCATATGTGTTGAAGGTTAATTTTGTCCATATTGTTTTGACTTTAGAGCTAGTGTGGACCCTATGGGGATCATTTTGGAAGCCATAGAGTCGTCCAAAGTCGGGTTAGTGGATGTCCAAATCTGAACAGGGGAGGTGTGGAGGCATGGCTATGACATTCTCAGGAACCTGGGGAGAGGAGTGGGGGGAGGCGGTTGTTCCTGTTTGTTTCAGAAAAGGGAAAAGCCTAAATATTAAACATTTCTCCACTGACCCTCCACCCCCCCCCCCTTTTTCCAGGGCCTTCCACTATGTTCTCCCATACTCCTGGACCTCACTTACCCCATCCTACCACTACTACTACAGAGCATTTCTATAGCATTGCAAATCATACGCAGCACTGTACAGACAAATAAGAGGCAGCCCCTGCTCATCAGAGCTTACAATCTAGTCAAGATAAACACAGAAGGAGCTTACAATCTAGTTAGGACAAATACAAGGTGTAGGAAAGGAGATTGGGTGCGTCAAGATTCGAAGGCAGCAGCGAAGAGGTGTTTTCAGCCTGGATTTGAAGAGGGTTAGAGAGGGTGCCTGGCATACAGATAGAGGTAGTTTGTTCCAGGCGTAAGGTGCAGCAAGGTGAAATGAGCGTAGTCTGGAGTTGGCAGTACGAGAGGGGGGCCTAAATAGAAGCAGTCGGCTAGAAGAGCAGAGTTCCCGAGAGGGGTTGTAAGGAGAGATAAGGGAAGAAAGGTACTGGGGAGCCGCAGAGTGAATGCATTTATAGGTCAGCAGAAGTTTGAACTGGATGCGGAAAGGGATAGGGAGCCAGTGAAGTGACTTGAGAAGGGGAGTAACGTGGGCACGACAAGGCTGGCGGAAGATTAGACGTGCAGCGGAGTATTGAACAGATTGAAGGGGAGAGAGATGATTCAGAGGGAGGCCAGCAAGGAGGAGGTTGCAGTAGTTGAGATGGGAGGCGATTAGGGAGTGGACACGCGTTTTAGTGGTGTGTTCAGAAAGGAAAGGGCGGATTTTGTTAATGTTGTAGAGAAAGAAACGGCAGGTCTTAGCTACGAGATGGATGTGTGTGGAGAAGGAGAGAGCGGAGTCGAAGATAACCCCCAGATTGCGGGCCGAGGAGACAGGAATGAGAACAGCGTTGTCCACCGAGACTGAGAAAGGAGGAGGAGGAGGGGAGGTTTCAAGGGGAAAGATAAGGAGTTCAGTCTTGGCCATGTTCAGTTTCAAGCGGCGGTGGGACATCGAGGCAGCAATGTCATCCGTGGGGTTCTCATAGTTGAAATGGGACAGGAATGATCCCCAGTCACTTCTGCTCTGCTGGGTCCCACTTTGAAAGCGGCACTGCCCAGACCTGACAGTGGCACCATTTTCTTGTACAGCCATATAGCAAAATGGTACCAGCCTCAGGGCCACCCACTGGCATTAGGAAAATCAGACATAGCAAGACAAGAGTGACTGGAGATTGCTGCTGCCCCATTTTAACTGTCAGGATCACACAGATGGAGTAAGTGGGGTTTAGGAGAAGGCCCTAGGTTGTGGATTCGATTTTCAAATAGCATCTCTGACTTTTGTCAGCTGAGTGGTGTTTCCTCTCTTTTTGCTTTTTGGTTCTTTTTCTTTCTTTCTTTATTTAACCAGTTTTATATACCACCTTTTCCTTCAATCAAAGTGGTTTACATGTTGCTAAGTATGTGTTTGGGTTGGGTGGGGATAGGTGAGGAGAGGTTATTGGGTGGGCACTTGGGAAGGACATTTGCGGCCTGTGAGGGTGCCATGATTTGCTTGGTTGCGATTGTGCTCATATGTTGGTTTGTAGGTTCTGGGAGGGCCCATAGTGTTGTATAAATAGTGTGGTTTTGAGCATAGTATTTAGATTATAATAAATGAAATGAAACCAAAAGAAAATGAAACAAAAGAACAAGTACGGTAAACATTTTGCCATGCACACCCCTGATGCATATTCAGACAGACAGACAGTATCCAGACAGCCTCATATCTCTCCAATTCTCAAACTCCTCCACTGGCTACCTATCAGCAAAGAATCAAATACAAGGTCCTCACCACAATCCACAAGGCACTAAACAATCTCTCCTGTGAGCACCTTCAATCACTAATCCGCCCTCCCAAGATCAACAGACCAAGAAGGAATAGCGCACAAAACCCTCTCAACCTCCCTACCCAGATTTGTAAGAGCAACCAAAGCACAGGACTTAGAGCATTCAAACTTTACACCCCCACCTTATGGAACTCGCTACCCACCACACTACCAAACATCAGCTCAACTGCAAACGTCCCGAAAGAAACTACAATCCTGCCTCTTTCAAGAACACTTTGGCGGCGTTGTCTCACAGCAGAGAGCCATGCAACATGAACTCTCTCAATCAGAATTTCCCCCACCCATCCTCCCTGAACTTCCCCCTTAGATACCCTAGCCCACCCCTCTCTAACCCCTTCTAACTGTAAATAGTTGTGATACCTTACTATAAGCTTAATGTTACCTCCTGTTACTCATAAGTTTTATGTCACCCAGTTGTTTTCACAAGTTCATTGTATTTTGTTTCATGTAAACTGTTTTGACTGGTAGAAAAACGGTATAGGAAAACCTGTTAAATAAACACTACTGGGTTTTCTGCAGTGGAATTTGTACAAGGAGATATACAATTTCGAGCTGCTTTGTATTGTAACATAAGCATTCAAGAAATGCAGAGAGCTTACTTTGTGCACTGTGCATTTGAAACCAGTTCCTAACAAGCTGGGTATGCAGTGGGTTGGATGAAAATAGTTTATTTCAGTTTTGATCTTCTGTGAATCCCCTACCTATAGAAAGAACATTTACCATACTGCAACATAAACGGCAAAGCCAAATATATCCTAAGAACTGGTTTGAAAACAGTTTGAAATGCAGTTTGGAGATTGCTCAATGAAGGCTGCACTGGACCATGATGTAAAATTTTACTTAGGAGTTCATCTGATTCTCGAAAGGCAGGAACCACTTAGGAAGTAGGTAGAGGATAGCTCCTATGCACTTTTGTAAAGAGGTTTTCAAAAGGGTGTGATATTACCAGCAGAGATGACAAGAACAGTGATAACTCCCTAGCTTGCAGGGACAGCCCAGCCATTAAGCAAGTTAGGCAGTTGCCTAGGGGGGCATCTTCTGGGGGACAGAAAAGAGCAGGGCATTGAAAGCTGAACAATAGATTCTGACAGCCAGTGGAGGGTGTAAGGCTTAAGGTTTGCCCAGGGTGCCAACACCTTGAACCGACTCTGGGACCGGTCCTGCTGGCTTGGCTAAAGAAATCCACCTAGACTTGTCCAGAAGATCATAATTTTTGAGTTATGCTCATGTTTTCATCACTTTAACAATCTCAGGTCTAAAACTAAAGAGAGCAGGAAAAAAGCAAAATGCCACAGTCCCATCCCACATTTGGGAAAACTGATGACTTAAACAGGATTTTGCAGAACAGGACTTTAGAGAGTGACTCAGAGACAGAAGGGGCTGTTACACCAGCCAGCCCACTTCTTTCCGCCTGTTCATGCAGCAGACGTCCGGGTAAAGTCAATCATCTGACAGCTCAAATCCGAACAGCAGAGAGTGAGAGTGTTCCCTCCAGCAATTCTGAGCAACCAAGCAAAGAGACAAATCTTAGCAGAGCTGTCAGTGAGAAGTGACACTTAGCCATATTTCCTTGTTGCCCCTACATGCAAGATGACTGAATAAGCAAATTAATGTTATACCAGACAGGAAATACATAAATATAGCCCACAGGCATATGCATCCTACATATTTGGAAACCTGGAAAAATGCTACATTGGTTTATCTATAGAGATTTCACCATCCATCTTAAGACCATGAAATTGAATTAGACAAGTATCTGGAGATTACGGAAAAAATGACGAAATATGCACTTTCTTATACTGTTACTCAATATAGCTCATAAACAGAATTTAAAAAACTGCTCCTGAGCAAACTAAACCGAGACTGATCCTGAAAGCTCTTGCATAAGGAATCCAATCAAAAGGATACACACATAAAATGCCATTTTAGAATGTCCAAACATCCGAGGGCATGGCAGCAGTGAAGAGAGGCATGTCTAAGTGTTTCCTAAAATCGCTCCATCTCTGTCCTGAAAGATGAATGTTCTGGCAATAGACCCCATGTAGGATGCAAGGCCGGGTACATGCATGAGTGTAGGCCATTTCACAAATGTGGATGTCCCCAAATTGAACCAGAAACGGGTACATCGACATGCTGGCAGGAGTATTTCATAAGGAGCGCAGCTATGTTATGCGACTTGCACGTCTCAGCTGGCCATTTCAGATATTCAGACACAGCAGCGGGCCAGTAATATGTTTGGAGCTTCTATTTACGCTCAGGTTTCTTTGGCCAGGAAATAATAACAGTAGCAATGTAAGCATATAATGCACATTCCCCTGGTAGATTTACATCCATGAAACAAGCAGTTTTTTCACTTTATTCGTGGTCAGGAACAGATATAGGCCCATCGTAAATAACAGCAGATAAAGACCAGCATGGCCCATCTAGTCTGCTTGTTGTTGCTGTTAAGTGCCGCCGAGTCAGTGTCGACTCCTGGCGACCCTCTGGGTAGTTGGCCAAAACTTTGCTCGGTCTTCAGCCAAGTGGCTCATTTTTGAATAGCTGCTGTTATTGTATTGATCAGTCTCATTGCCGGTCTTCCTCTTTTACGGTGACCTTTTACCTTGCCAAGCATTATGTCTTTCTCCAATGATCTATCTCTTTGCATGACTTGTCCAAAATATGAAAGTCAAAGTTTTGTCATCTGAGCTTCTAAGGAAAGCTTAGATTTCATCTCCTCTAGAACTGACTGGTTTGGTCTTCGGGCAGACCATGATATACACAGTATTCGTTACCAGCACCATAATTCAAGGGCATCAATTTTCTTCCTGTCTGTCTTTTTCACTCTCCAACTTTCACATCCATATGATGTTATTGAAAATACCATGGCCCGGACAAGTTGAATCTTTGTATGGAGAGAGACATCTCTGCTCTTGAAAATCTTGTCTAGGACCTTCATAGCCATTCTACCAAGAGCAATATGTTGTCAGATTTCTTGACTGCTAGTCCTTTCTTTACTGATTGTTAATCCAAGAAAGTTAAAGTTGTCAACTATTTCAATTTCTTCTCCATCAATGATAAATGTATTGATTTTGCCAGTTGTCAGGATCTTTTGTCTTCTTAACGTAAAGATGCAGACCCATTTTAAGACTATGTTCCTTGATCTTGAGAAACAAATGTTTCAGATTGACTTCACGTTCAGCCAGTAATGTGGTATCAGCATAGCGAAGGCTTTTGATGAATCTTCTATCGATCTTCACACCTCAGTTGTCTTCATACAGTCCTGCTCCTCTGATGATTTGTTCTGCATATAAATAAAAGAGGTAGGGGGAAAGTATGCAGCCTTGTCATACACCTTGGCTGATTTTAAACCATTCTGTTTCTCCTAGTTCCATTCGAACTGTTGCTTCTTGATCAATGTAAAGGTTGTGGAAGAGAACTATCAGGTGTTCTGGTATACCCATGCTTTTTAATGTGGCCCAAAGTTTCTCATGGTTTTCAGTCAAAAACCTTACTACCTTACTAATAAAACACATATGGATATCCTTTTGGTATTCTTTTGTCTTTTCAAGGATCCATCTCATATCCGCGATGATGTCTCTCATTCCGTTCCCTTTCCTGAACCCTGCTTGCACTTCAGGCAGTTCTCGATCTAGGCATGGATGAATGATCTTGAGTAGAATCTTGATGGCATGTGGGATCAGAGCGATTGTGGGATAATTTCCACAGTCAGTTGGATCATCTTTATTCAGTATTGGTATAAACAGATCTTTTCCAGTCAGTTAGCCATGAATTTGTCTTCTAAATATCCTGGCAGAGCCTTGTAAGTATGGTAACAGCTTCATTCAATTGCTGTAATACTTCAATGGGAATGCCATCAATGCCTGGTTCTTTGATAAGGCTTTCAATGCTGCTTCGACGTCTTCTATCATCACCAATGGTTCCTGATCATAAGTTACAGGTTGAAATGACTGTTGATCCTCTTGATTTTTATGGTATAATGACTCTGTATATTCTTTCTGCCTTTTCTTGATCTTCTCAGTATCATTCAACATGGATCCTTGAGCATCTTGTAGCATTCCAATTCAAGGCTGGAATTTTTTTCTTTAACTCTCATAGCTTTAGAAAAGCCGATCATGTTCTTTCTCTAATAGTTTCTGATTCAATTTCCTTACATGTGTCATTGTAGTACTTCTCCTTGCCTTCGGTCTTGCTGCATATTGGAAATCTCTGTTGAGTTCTGCGATTGCCTCTCTTTCTCCTCTGACTTTAGCTTCTCTGCATTTCTGAACAATTTTCAGAGTTTCTTCAGTCATCCATTTTGACTGTTTTTGCTTTTTAACCTCATCTGGAGACTTCTCACTTTCTTCCAACACACCCTTCTTGATGTCATCCCATAACTCTTCTGGAACTCTGACATTTGTATCTAAAGCAGTAAATCAATTTTTCAGGCAGTCTTTAAATTCCAGTGGTATATTCTCAAGGTCATATTTTGCTACATTCATGAGTGGCTTGCTCTTTTTCAACTTTAGCTTGAGTTTGCCTACTAGTAGTTGGTGATCTGTACCACCGTCAGCTCCAGGTTTTGTCTTTGTTGATGTTACAGAGCTTTTTCATCATTGTGTTCCACAGATGTAGTCAATTTGATTTCTCTACAATCCATTGGGTGAAGTCCATGTGTACAGTCGGCGCTTGTGTTGCTGGAAGAAGGTGTTTGAGATGAATAGATCATAGGTCTTGCAGAATTCTATCAGTTTTTCTCCAGCTTCATTTTTGTTGCCAAGTCCATATTTTCCAACCACTTTGCCTTCTTCTTTGTTGCCAACTTTTGCATACCAGTCACACATTACTATCAAGATATTCTGTTTGCATGTTCTGTCAATTTCAGCTTGTACTTGTTCATAGAACTCATCAACGTCTTCCTCTTTTGCAGCTGTTGATTGGCCATATACCTGAATTATAATTGTGCTGATGGGCTTTCGTCGTAGATAAATAGAAATTATGCTTTCACTGACAGCACTGTATTTCATTAGAGTTCGTGCAAGTTTCTTCTTAATTATAAATGCAACACCATTTCTTCTTTGTCTTTCATTTCCAGCATAGTCATCAGATGCAAAGTGCCCAAAGCCAGTCCATTTCAGTCTGCTTACTAACATATTTAGAGTTGTAACAATTGTTCTGTGCAGGTTACCCCACCTCTCTTGTTTAGGGTAATAGCTGCCACTCTGTGTAGGTTACCCTTCTCTTATCAGAGGGTGAACACTTCCCACGGGCTAAGACTGAATTCCCTTCACTCACAGTATCTAAAAGAACATCAATCCAGCACAGAATTTTGCATGCAAATTTTCAAAATAAGAACTTCTGAAACCAAAATCAATCTTTGAATAAAAAGTCTGCTTCCCATCACATCCTCCTGCCCCATCTGTATCCATTTCTTCTTCCTACCACCCCCCCCCCCCCACCCAAACTTTTATTCATTTATTTTTTGTAAAACCAAAGTGTTAAGTCAAATTATCCTAAAATCCAGTCTTTTCTTGCTTTTTTTCGTACAATTATCAGCAGCATCAAATATATATTTGCTAATTCAATTGTTTCCCAGTTTACTGGCATACTAAGAAACTCCCTGTGGTCTTGGCCAAGTCACTTAACGCTCCATTGCCTCAGGTACAAGCTTAGATTGTAAGCCCTCTGGGGACAGTGAAATACTTACTGTACCCAAATGTAGCTTGCCTTGAAATACTACTGGAAAGGTGTGAACTAAATACTAAATAAAATAAACTGAATTTGCGCAAGTTTGAAAGTGGCCAGCAATGGCGTTATTTCTCGAGACTTCACTCCTGACTGCCATTCTTTCATAGTTTCATCATAATTCAATCATCTTGTAAAACTCCACCTGAAATGAAGAGTGTCTCTTACATTTACTTACCTTAAATGTGGATCTGAGATAGTTAGAAGCATGCGAGTGAAGGAGTTCCTTCAGGAAATTTGAATCGCAATAGGCAAACAGGTTTGAGGTGGATTCAATTGTCTGTGGAGAGCTGGTAGAGGAGCACATTATAAAAAATAGTTGAGCTACAGCCCTGGGGATAGAGTAACTTACAAGAATCAGTGAATGCCAAGACTGTACATCTCTGGAGCTGAAGGAGGGCTAGACCTCATAGAGACTGATTACACATACAGAGCTAAATCATAGGCCTCATAGAGACTGATTACACATACAGAGCTACTATCATAGGCCTCATAGAGATTGATTACACATATAGAGCTAAATCATAGGCCTCATAGAGATTGATTACACATACAGAGCTAAATCATAGGCCTCATAGAGACTGATTACACATACAGAGCTACTATCATAGGCCTCATAGAGACTGATTACACATACAGAGCTAAATCATAGGCCTCATAGAGACTGATTACACATACAGAGCTACTATCATAGGCCTCATAGAGACTGATTACACATACAGAGCTACTATCATAAGCCTCAAGGCCAACCTAACGCAAAAAGCGATGAAATATGAAAGCAAATATCCAGAATCTGTCTCCATCATCAAAGCTGAACAAGCATTCCGACAACTAGATACGTGAGACTCTACAAGCACACACAGGAAAGGAAACAACAGAGTTTGCAAAACAGTAGAAAAAACTCTTCAAAAAATTAGATCAGCAAATGAGGAAAAACAAGCAGCAAATGAACAAATACAGTGGGAAATACAGTGTTACTCCAGAAACCCTTTGTCGATCAAGAACAAATATATCAATGGCAGAGCTGGCCCTACCTGGTAAGTGGGGTAAGCACTGTGGGGGAAGGGGGGGCGCTGATGTCAGGGAAGCGCTTGCACTAGTGCCCCCCCCCCCGACACTTGGCCCACTTTCACCCAGCTAGCCCCAGAGAGGAAGAGCTCTGCTGCTCGCAGGACTTGTTGCCCCGTGGGCACAGTCTTCTCTCCTGGGCCATGAATGTGGTCTTGCATGTAGAACTTTGCTGCCTGTGGTACTTATTGCTCTTGCAGGCATGATCTTCCTGTCTGGGCTGTGATCTGCATCGCAATCATGGTACATAAAGGAAGATCATACCTGTGGGAGTAACAAGTCCCGTGGGCAACAGAGCTCTGCATACAAGGCAAGATCATGCTGGTGGAAACAGATCTTCTGCCACGGGACTTGCTGCTCCCGCGGGCACGATCTTCTTGTCTTTGCAATCAGGAAGGGAAGATCGTGCCCTCAGGAGCAGCAAGTCCCGCGGGCAGAAGAGCTGCCGACCAGATCGCGCTGGTTGCAGGTCCCGAGGAGGGAAAGCAGGGCCAGTTGTTAAAGGCTAGAGAGAGAGAGGGGTAGAGAAGTTGGATTAGATTTAAAGGGGCAGTGATTGACATAATGGGGGGGCGATGAGACTGCAAAGGGGAAGTGAGAAAGGGACCGAGTCTCGGAAGGGGGACAGCAGGAGAGGGGCAGGATGATAGAGGGAAGATTCTGGAGGTACTGGGGATGGAGGGCCAGGGAAACAGAGGGAAATACTGGACACTGAGGGAGCAGAGGGAGAAGGAGGGGGGAATGAACATGGAGAGAAAATATTGGAAGCAGGGGGAGTATCTCAGAATACAGAAGGGGTCACAGGAAAAAGGGAGCTTTTGGACATGGGGGGCATTGGGAGACGGAGGGGAAATGCTAGATGCAGGGATGGAATAGTGAGGCAGAAGAAATAATGAACCAGCATCCAAAAATATTTATTTAGCTGTATTTATCTACCGCCTTTCACCTGGTCAAGGCTGTTTACATGGAACAAAAGTAAAGTACATTATAACTGTGCCATTAAATTATATATCAACATGCAACTATGAACTCTTGGATTCTTAACTTATTTATTTATATTCTCTTATATACTGTGCTATTCTGCATCAGTGTGATTTACATTGAACAGGGCATTATAACTTGGAGATAACTATTTTACAGGGAACATGGGCTATGGAGGGTTAAGTGGCTTGCTCAAGACCACAAGGAGCACCTGTGGGGCTAGAAACCCCAGTCCTTCTGGCCCAAGGTTGCTGTCCTCTAGTGGGATTTGAACCCCTGACCTGCTGGCCTGTAGTACATTGCCCCAACCACTAGGCCACTCCTCCACTCTTAACTGTGTAACAGATCTATAGATCTTAACTATATACATTTCTGGCTATGTACAGTTGTAATGGTAGTTATCTTGTAAAGTTCTTTCGGGGGGGGGGGGGGTGTCATGAGCTTGGGTTGAAGAGTTCCATGAACAGATGTGTTTTAGAGGTTTTGGAATGTCTTTAGGTCAGTGATATTCCTGAGTTGGTCTGGTAGCTTGTTCCATTTGGAGAGTGCATATAGCTAGAAGACTGTTTTACATTCAGACTGATTGGATTTGGTTCTGATGTAGGGGGTGACGAGGGTGTTCAATGTGAAAATTCCCATAAGCCCCAGCAGGCTTAACTGAGCCGTGAGGGAGAAACTCTCCCTTCGCGGCTCTAAGCCGAAGCGGAGAGGGACTGAGGCAGGCAAGAAAGCAAGCAGGCAGGCAGGCAGGGAGGGCGTGCTCTGCCGGGCAGGGGGGGGGGCCCCATGGGACACTCGATTCTGCTGCTGCCGTGGCAGTGGCAGCAGCAGCCAGCTTTTTTTTAAGTTTTAATTTTCCCTGGGCTGATGGGAGAAAGGGGGGTTAGGACTGGTAATGGGCTGGAGGGGGGTTTAGGACTTGAGGTGGGCTGATGGGGTTAGGGCTGGTAATGTGCTGTGGGCTGATAGGGGGTTTAGGACTGGTAATGTGCTGTGGGCTGATGGGGGGTTTAGGACTGGTAATGGGCTATGGGGGGGCTAGGACTGGAAATGGGCTGATGGGGGGTTAGGACTTGAGGTGGGCTTATGGGGTAAGGACTGGTAATGTACTGACGGCTGATGGGGGGGTTAGGACTGGCAATATGCTGTGGGCTGATGGGGGGGTTTAGGACTGGTAATGGGCTATGGGGGTGTTAGGACTTGAGGTGGGCTGACGGGGTTAGGACTGGTAATGTGCTGTGGGCTGATGGGGGGTGGGTTTAGGAATGGTAATGGGCTATGGTGGGGCTAGGACTGGAAATGGGCTGATGAGGGGGTTAGGACTTGAGGTGGGCTGATTGGGTTAGGACTGGTAATGTGCTGTGGGCTGATGGGGGGGTTAGGACTGGTAATTGGTTGGGGGGGTTGCTAGGACTGGAAATGGGCTGAGTGGAAGGGGAGGTTTGAACTGCAAATAGCTGATGGGGGCTTGGAATGGAAATGGGCTGAATGGAAGGGGGGCTTGAACTGCAAATAGCTGATGGGGAGGTGGGCTTGGAATGGAAATGGGCTGTGAGGGGAGGGAGCTAGAACAGGAAATGGGCTGAGGGAGGGGCTAGGATAGGACTGAAAATGGGCTATTGGGGGGAGCTAAGATTGGAAATGGGCTGTGGTGGGGGCTTGGATTGAAATGGACTCATTGAGGGGCTAGAACTGGAAGTAGGCTCATAGGGGGCTTGGATTGAAATGGGCTGAGTGGAGGAGAGTTAGGATTTGATATGGGCTGATGATGGGGCTAAAAAAGGACTAGAAATGGGCTGATTGGGGGGTTGGGATTGGAAATGAGCTGATGGAGGGACTCGGATGGGACTGGAAATGGACAGGGGAGCTAGGACTGGAAATGGGATGATGGGGGGCTAGGACTGGAAATGGGCTGATGCGGGGACTAGAAGGGAGGAGATGCTGGATGGGGCTGGAACTAGAAGGGAGCTGATTTTGGAGGAGGATTAGAATGGGATGGGGCTGGGAGAGTGAAATGGAGAGGGGAAAAATATTTTGTGTGGGAGGGAAGAAAAATTTACAATTGGCCGGGTATTGGAAGAGTATGTGGGGATTGAGGATGGAGGGGTAAAATTTGAGTGGATGAAATAGGAATGAGGAAAGAGCAAAAGCAGAAAGATTAGTATGTTAAAGCAGATGTAGAGAGAGAATGGAAAAAAACCTAGAAGAGAGAAGAAAGGACAAATGGACAGCAGACGATGGCGAGTTAGCAGAAGACACAAAGAAACCAGAAGAAAGTGGCTGGAGCAATTGCAACTGAAAAAAAATGCACAAAAGGTAGAAAGATATCTCTTTATTTTGAATTTATTAACTGGAATATGTCAGCTCTGGGAAATGTGCATCATTAACGTCTGCGCTTTGTTTAGTAGAAGAGGAAATTAATTTATAGTTTTATTTCTACAGTGTTGTTGTACATTCCAAGTTTGGCTTTTGGGGTTCCCAGTTTAATTATTGTCTTCCTGTTTCTAAATTGTGATTCCTTGTTTGGTGACGGTCTATGTTCTGCATGTGTAACTGAGCTGAGGTATTCTGTTTATGTAGTTGCTATTTGACATTGCCCTTGTTCTCTTTCCCCAGTAGGTCATGTATTGTTATTCTCTGAAATGTATTGGTTTAATATTTGCAGTGTTGCCTATTGATAGGTAGGGTTTGGTGCTTTGTGAGTCCTGGTAGTGCTGTTACGATACGGTGGGTTTGCTATGGGTTCTAAATGGGCAGTGTTTGTAGTAGTTCCTAATGTGCCTTGCGGTCGGCACTGGATTATAGTAATGTAGAAATCTTTTAGTCTTTCTTTATCTATACACTCATTAAGAAGCATGTTTTCTAAAAGTTAGTGTATGGTAACATTATGCAAATATTTATGCAAATGAGGCCCCTTATGCAAATGAGGCCCCGCACCGAGTCTCCGCACATGGCCCTGCACCCCCTTTGGGCCTCCCCTGAGTATTAGGGGAAGGGGATGGGGGGAGACAAAAGCGATGTTCCTCATTATGTAGAGTGCCTCTATCTTGTTGTAGTTGATTTGCAGGTTATGGTCTCTTAGCCAGATGGTCACGTCTGTGAAACAATCTTGGTGGGTGGATGAGCTAAGATCCCTGTATCCAGTTGCTGAAACAAACATAAGGATAAGAAACAAGTATATAGCACCAGATCTTGCACCCAGGGGGCTGTCTCCACAGGGCCCCTACTACAGCAGGGTCACGGCAGCTCTCACCCTGTCAAACCAAAAGTCTATAAGATAAAAAGTAAACTAAAAAATAAGGAAATAAAAGAAAAAATATAAAATGTATATTGCAAGAAGAAGCCTTTCGGACCCTGCAAGTTCCATAGTCCGATTAACGCTTGTTTATTTGAAAACTACATCTGTTCTGGATATTCCATTCTGTTTCAGTCAGACATGACAGTGGGAAAATAAATCCTAGCCAGTCTGTAAAAACACCAGATGGTCCATGAACATCTGAAGAAGGGACCTATGTGGTCTTGATGTCATGCATAACAACCTCTTTAAGCAATTATAATATTCATTCAATCAAAGGTCTTGTAACCTCCCTAGAATTAACATTTTTAGCCCACATTAAGAGCCCATCGCTCTTTGGTATTTTTAACAGTCCAAGAATCCCACACCCAGTGGAAAGATGGTTTAAAATACATATTTCATGTATGACTGAATATAAACTATTTCAATAATATTTATTTTTGAAATATATTACCAAGAAAAATCCTGGAAGTTATTTAATCATGGCCACTAAGAAGTCAAAGAAAGAGTTAGAAGCAATCAAAATGTCACACAGAATTTACTTACGGTCCAGTCTGAAAAGAGTCAACGGCATCAGAAACCAGGGTCATGCTGAATTTCTCTTTAGGTCAATGACTGCTCTGGTGCACTTTAACTAGAAAAAGAGGTGCCTGTACTCATATGCAAGATTCTTTCATTAATAGATGAAGATCATGGGTTAATGTTAGCAAGCAATGAATAAGGTGCCATACTCTGTACCACCACATACCCCTTCAAAAGAAAATCCTGGACTACTCTACGTTTAAAACAATCTCTACAACAGAGGATAAAGTAGCACATGCAAAAGTCCTAATTTTACCTACAAATTTCCAAAGGGACTTATTCTCTCAGTACTCAGAGTCATTTAAGAAATAGTCATCTATTTATGAATAGAAAAGGCAGGCATGCTGGTAGGGTGGTTGTGCTGCCCAATTAGTGCGGGGAACATGTGCATCCATCTCCCTGCCAATGCTGACTGCTGACAACCAAGCAGCCCCTGGGTTTTCTTGGCAGTGTGATCGGAAGCAGATTGCCAGGCCTTTCTTCCGAGGCAATGGAGGGTTAATAACTTGCCCAAGGCTAGGAGTGCTAATGGAAATTGAGCGCTGGTCTCTTGGTTATCAAGCCAGTGCTCTAATCACTCTCAGAGTTACCTCTGTACACCTGAAATCTCTCTGGCAATCCAGGTCCGGATCTTTGCCAGCTTATCTGACATTGCTGCTTGGATGTTTCACTGTGGTTTAGAACTGAACATGGCCAAAACTGAGCTTCTTATTTTTCTCCCTAAATCCACCTCCCCCTTCTTCCTTTCTTAATCTCTGTGGATAATGCTCTTCTCCTTCCCGTTTGCTCACAACCTTGAGGTCGTCTTTGACTCCTTTTCCATACACATCCAAATGAAAACTAAATCCTCTCCTTTCTTTCCTTATCAACAAAATTAAGAACATAAGGACATAAGATATGTCATACTGGGTCAGACCAAGGTCCAGAAAGCCCAGTATCCTGTCTCCAACAGTGGCCAATCTAGGTCATAAGTACCTAGCAGTCTCCCCAAAAGATACAGGTTCCTCAATGCATGTATTGGGTCAAGCAGTGATATCCTGGGTCCCTTTTAATAATGGTTTATGGACGTTTCCTCCAGGAACTTGTCCTACCTTTTTAGACCCAGTAATAAATTTCAGAGTTTGATTATACGTTGAGTGAAAAAATATTTTCTTTTATTAGTCTTAAATAGGTTACCCTGTAGCTTCATTGCATGTCCCCTAGTCTTTATATATTCTGACGATGTAAACAATCGATGTACGTTTACCCGTTCCACTCCGTTCATTAATTTATAGACCTCTATCATATCTCCCCTCAGCCGTCTCTTTTCCAGGTTGAAGAGCCCTAACCTTCTTAGCCTCTCTTCATAGGAGTATCCTTCCATCCCCTTTACCATTTTGGTGGCTCTTCTCTGCACCTTTTCTAATAACGCTAGTTCCTTTTTAAGAAACACTATTAAAATTCGTATCTACTCTTTAGTCCCTCCCTCTAGACTATTGCAACCTCCTCTTTACTGGTCTCCCTCGGAATCATCTCTCTTCCCTTCAATATGTTCAAAACTCATCAGCATGGCTAATCTTCCTCCTCTTTAATCATGCTCATATAACTCCTCTTCTCAAGTCACTTCATTGGCTCCCTATCCATTTCCGCATCCAATTCAAAGGTCTCCACTCATTCTGCTGCACCTCACTACTTTTCCTCTCTTATTTCTCCCTACACCCCTCCTCGGGGGTCTCCACTGTTCTGGCAGATCCCTTCTATCTGTGTTCTTCTATACTACTGCCAAATCCAGACTTTGATCTTCCACCTCGCTGCTCCTTATGTCTGGAACAAACTACCTGAGTCTGTACATCAGGCTTATCTCTGGCCCTTTTCAAATCCAGACTGAAAACTCACCTCTTTGTTGCTGCTTTTGGGTCCTGATCCACCTAATCTCCCTTGTGCTTCCTTCCCACTCTCCCTAGATGTATCCTTGTCCACAGCTGCTGTGTTGTCTGTCTTGATTAGATTGTAAACTCTAATGAGAAGGGACCGTCTTTTATATGTGTCTGTGCAGCACTGCATATGCCTTGTAATGTTATACAAATGTTTGGTAATAGTAGTAGTAGTACTAGCAGGCTACTCTTCCATACCACTAGTGAAATGCTAATGTGCAGCCCTGCCCTAACTGGCATGTGGGTGCAATGATCACTACCCATCGAGGTGGCGTTAAGTGTGCCCATGCTAGTGGCAAAAATTCATAGTTAGTACATGTCCAAAATGCCCATGCTAACTGTAATGCACCATCAACACCCATGTTCCACCCAGAACCTGCACAGTCCCCGCCCCATCGCATGCTAACTGGATAGCAAAGGATTTAGCGGGCTGCCCTCAGCATGCATCAAACCCCACACTAACAGCGTAGTTTAGTAAAACATTGCTACTAAACACCTTGACCCTGGCAGTGAGTGTTTCTCTGCTAAGGTATAGTAGAAAAATAGGGCTGGAGGGGACCAGAGGAGGTTACATAGTTCATCTCCAGCCTCTGCGCTGGATCTCTTTACCTCCATCAACATCTAAGATAGATCTCTTTAACTTGCTCTTAAAATCCGCCAGTGAAGAAGATACCATCTCCCTGGGTAACTTGTTCTAATGCTTGACCACAGTGGTTAGAAAGTTCTTCCTGATGTCTAGCCTCTGCCAAATTTAAGTTCAGCACTTATTGTCCACTCTCTAGTAAAGTTGGAGTACTGCTATATTATGATATATCTTACCCCAATAGCAAAGGCCTGCATCCAATGAGCAGGGCTAGGCTTTTTCTGTCCTGCCGTCTCCCCCAAATCACATTATTCTCCCTCTTCACCTAGCCTAGTAAGATCCTTTTCAGCCCATTTCTTGAAAGGCTATAAGGCCAACTCTGGATGCACCCAAGTGTGTAACCTTTGGTTGCTGGGATATTTACAGTAGATAGAAATTTTAGGTGCATGTTTACTGAAGCGCCCTAGTGGTAGCACTGCAAGATTTCTGCTAGGGATCATAATCACCATTTTGTACCCCAGCAGCTCCAGGGTGGGAGCAGAGGGGGACTGCTCTTCCCTCAGTCCTCTAGATGCCCAGGGAAACTCCCTGATAAGTCCCGGAGGGGAGATGGGGTATGGTGTTGGGAGAGCTTCTGTGCAGGGGGCTTTCTGTCAGGGGGACTTTCATACTGAGAGACCTCTCTGCAGGGGGGCTTCTGTATGGTGCAGTTTATGTTGGGGGGCTTCTGTGCAGGTGGGTGGCTTATATTCAGGAGTGCTTATCTTGGGGAGAGGGTCTTCCTTTCTTGGGAGCATTGTCCAGGGTTGGGTGTTTATTGTGGGGATTTGGATGAGGGGGACTTGATTTTGGAGGGGGTTAGGTCAGGAGGTTTACGTACTGGGGTGGGGAGTCAGGTTGTACCTCCATCATACAACACTACTTTTTTTTGTTGGATTTTACACTGGGGCTCATGTTCCATGACTTGACAGACAGCACAGGTACATCCACATTCTCTACCAAGATATGGAATGTGGGCCCATGGGTAAATGTATAGTAACATAGTATCATAGTGACCGATGGCAAATAAATAGTGACTTGGTCCATCGGTATGCCCAGCAGACATTACATGCAGCACAGTGCAAGTTATTTCCCCCATGCCTTTGGTTTTCAACAATCCCCAAACATACTGCACTTGACTAAGTCCCCAGCCTGCCACAGGACCAACAAAGCTGCTATTCTTTCTACAGCCAGCCCAGCCACGGAGCCCATTCGTAGGCAAGTTTGCTTTTATTCCATCCATTTGCTCTGTAGGGATCCTCTCTATTGTTTGCCTTGGATGTTAACGGCAGGGCGGATGCTGAGCGGACCTAAGCTTTGCACACCGCACAGAATGAGTGGTAAGTGTAAAAACGTACCTCACTTTAGTAAATAGTTCCCTTATTGAATTTATTAATATAAAATGTATCTTTATGATGCAGCTGGTGTGTGATCCTAGGGACAGTGGGACCTGAGATCTGATTGCAGGGTATGATTTTTGATTGTTGCTGTTGTATTTTAGCAGTGAATATTATATCTTGAATTGTTATGGATAAAATATATCTTCTTAACTGTATATTATGTATTACACTTTCTGGACTGTTGTAAGCTGCTTTGGGAAGTTTCTTTGGAACTGATAAGATAGGGGGTAAAATAGATTAAGCCCCGACCTCCACAGGCACAGTACCGAACACATGAACGTTTTAGTTGAATTGTTAAATCTAAAACATGGGAAAAGATTTTTTTTGTTTTTTTGCAGAATGGGTTGTTTTTTTGAAAAGGGGGAAGGTAATAATGATTTGTAATTGCCCCTCTCTTGTAGGTTAGCTTCAGAAGCTTGACACATCTTTGTTGAGGGGGGGGGGTGTTGAAAGCTACATTTGTGCCAGTTACTATTAAAATATTACTTCCACTTGCAGCGGTCTTGCTTTCCATTGCTTATGTTTATCATAAGGTATTGTTCTTTTCAATAAAGTCTTTAAAAAAATATATGTCAAGGAGGTAAAACTTTCTGAATTGGGCAGAGTTGATACCTATTTTGAACTTTTGCCTGTGACACTTTGCTTCCTTGAGGCAATTTTGGTTAATTCAAATCTTCTACATCAACCATTCTTAAAGAGGACCCACGAAATCCACTGCTTGCCCCAATACAAGTATTGTGGAAAGTGTGTTTCTTTTTGGGAAACTGCTAGGTACTTCTGACCTTGATTGGCCACTGTTGGAAACAGAATACTGGGCTTGATGGACCTTGGCCTAACCCAGTATGACATATCTTATGTTCTTATGTTCTCTGTAAGAAAGGCTGACTCCGTTTGGAGGACATAGCATGAACATTCCCAAAAGCTTACCTGTTGAACCCTTTATTAAATGATACCTCTACCAAACCTCCCTGGTTTTGTAGTCTAGTGCTTTTGCCCAAAGGTAGAGCAACGTTTTTCTGTGAGGAGCATGGAAAAGAATAAAAATCTATAACCCATCATGTATTAACTTATTGTTAGGGCCTACCCTGGGCAAGGTGGTGGAGAGACTAGGCCCAGGGTTGGGTAGAGCAGGAACCAAGCATGGAGCAGAAGTAGAAGTAGCAAGGAAACACTCCACTGAACAGTGACACTGAGCTGAGTAGCAGTAGACGCAGGTTGGGCTCACACAAAACTGTTGAACCAGCAAGGGTGTGTCCGGCTAGGCTTCATTATATGCAGAGTTTCACATGACACAGCTCTTGCTGGTCCAATGGGCTCCTTTGAAAGATGAGGGGAAGGGAGATTTAGCCTTCTGTTGTTTCTGCTGTCTCTAGCTCAGACCTCCTGGATCTTGGATTGCAGCCACATCTTTAGTCTCTGACCCACAAGGTCAATCCCTGCCAAACTAAACTTAAAAATCAAAAATCAAAAAAAACGTGAGCCCAGACCACTAAACTGAACACATCCAAAGATCAGGCTAATGAGCCGAGAGCACAATGAAAATGTTCACAAACAACAATAATTTATTGTCGGACTCTGTTTAGAAGAGTCGTAGCCACTCCAACAACGAAGTTTCCTTTTTGATATTTAACGACAATGAAGCCTGCCACAAACTGTGCAAACACCACCAAGGGTAACACAAATCACTTAAAGGAAAAGTAAACTTAACTTATTTCCTCAATGTCCACTCCTCCATGGCTAGAAAAGTACCGACGTTACTCCCAAGTAATTAGAAAGCAAACCCATCCAACTGAAAGCGACACAGAACTGCGTTTAGAGCTCCTGCTTCTTTTCCTGGCTGTCTTTGTGAATGATCACTTATGATCCTTGGAGTATACAACCCTCATTCTACGGAGCCAGAAGCAGAGCTCAAGAAATTAAGCAGGCGTTCGAAACATAGTTCTGTGTCGCTTTCACTTGGATCTGCACAGCCAGTATTGGTACTTTGAGAATTGGGCATTGAGGAAATAAGTTAAATTTACTTTCTCTTTAAGTGATTTGTATTACACTCGGTGGTGTTTACACAGTTTGTGGCGATCTTGTTGGAGTGGCTACGGCCCTTCTAAACGGAGTCCAACAATAAATCATTTTTGTTTGTGAATATTTTCATTGTGTTTTGAAACTTTAAACTTATGCACACATAAGAAAAGGGAAATAAAGAGTGCTACCACCCTTTAGAAAGTTTATAGTCTTCTTTGAAGAAGCTTTGGAAAAACAAGGGAGTCAGCAGGCAAACACAGAACAGTAATTCTAGAACTTTCCTGGGAGACGTAAATTCAAGATTCACCCCTGCTACCGACTGAATAAAGTGGAGTAAACCATGGTGGGCCTGAACTACTTTTTTTCCCATTCTGTGTTTATAGGTTAAAGAGCTTCGTAAATCAGGCTTTTTTGTCTCCTTGTGCCTCTGGAACCCAACTAAATAAAAGGTATTTGACATATTCTGACATTCCTGGTTTCTTCGGTCATTATTCTTGGGCTGCTTCAAACTTATACAGACATCTACCTAGGCTGGTAGAGAGCAGGACCGTATCAAGCTAGAAATGTGCCCTGTGCGACTCACAAACATGATACTCCCCGCCCCTCCCCCCCCCCCCCCCCCCACACACACACATACAGACATCCCATCGGTGCACAGAAACTTACTGTTTTTTTGGGCTTCCTGGAAGCTTATTGATGACTTTGTTGCCCTTCCATATTTGCAGCCTGTGCAACTGCACTGCTCACACAGTTCTTGGTGCAGCCCTGGTAGAGAGACAAACAGAAAGACAAAAAAATTGATTAGGCCAATGGGGCTGTGCAAAGGCAAGAAAAATTTGGCTAGTATACATTTTTTCACAATTTTCGGGCTTTATTTTGGTTAGCTACACACAATCATTTTTAGTGCATGCTAAATTGATATAACACACTAGCTGATTAATGAAGGCACGCTAAGTTGATTGGTGTGCATTAAATCCGTTTAGCAGGCACTAAATTTTAAGGCACACTAACAAGCTAAAAGCGCGCTAAGAAATGCACACCCCTATTCGTCAAACTTCTGTCGTTGACATCATTTACCACTTTGGACCAGAATGAATTGGCAGACTGAAATGAACCAATCTGACATCACCATTGTGCTACAAATTAACAGGTCACTATTTAAAACATCATGGCAACGCTGGTGGCAGCATTTAAAAAAAAAAAAACAAGTATATTCGGGGCACTTATCCAGATAGGCAGCAGTGGGATTCGTGGGACAGCTATAGACAGTGCTTGCTGCAGCCTCTATACATATAGCTAAGCAGTTTAAATTAAATCTGCTGTTATCTGTAGAATGTCCTTGCCCCTCTCTCACTCCACCCCAGCACTATATGGATAGTGCCGGAGTGGTCAAAGGGAATTTACAGTGGAACTATCCATCTAATGTTGCTGAAAAGTCATGGGCTGGTGACTTACACCTTTAGCAAATGCTATCTGGCCCTAAGAGCTTTAAAGGTTGTAGAGCTGAATGAGTCAATAAGAGAATCAGATACACAAAGAGGTCACCAGGGAACCTGGGTGTGTGAAATTGATGGGTGGAGAAGCACTTGAGTTCCTTGTCAGCACTTTCATCACACTACCCTAGTAAAAAGGATTGAAAAAATGTGATAGCATACGGGGTCCTTCCTTCCTCTTGAAGCTGGTGGGAAAAGAAGGGTCACTCATTTCCCAGTGAGTCCCAGTTTTCTGTAAACACTTTCAAGTCTGGTATAGACCGTGGCTCAGTATGACAGGTACTGCCATATAATTTGGGGCCTTGCTTGATAATGCAGTATGTTCACCTTCAAGCACTTCACCGATAGCTTGTGAGACCTCTTGTGTAAGCCCTCTAGCTGTCTTTAGTTTTCTGTAGTAGTCGGAAAGAGGAAGGTGGCAAAGCAACACCTTCCTGGATGAGATCCCAGGTGATAGGGAGAACCTCAGATATCACCTGGCTCCTAGTCTGACCATTTCAGCTTGCCCTAGGCGAAGAATACAACACAACCCATACAATATCTTTCCTGTACTAGGGAATAACTGCTGGTGACTATGGAGAGACCTATGAGCCTAGTTATTAGAGTTATTAGAAAAGGTTCAGAGAAGAGCCACCAAAATGGTAAAGGGGATGGAAGGATACTCCTATGAAGAAAGGCTAAAAAGGTTAGAGCTCTTTAACCTGGAAAAGAGACGGCTGAGGGGAGATATGATAGAAGTCTATAAATTAATGAACGGAGTGGAACGGGTAAACGTAGATCGATTGTTTACCTTATCAGAATATAGAAAGACTAGGGGACATGCAATGAAGCTACAGGGTAAACTATTTAAGACTAATAAAAAGAAATATTTTTTCACTCAACGTGTAATCAAACTCTGGAATTTGTTACCGGAGGATGTAGTAAAGGCTGTTAGTGTAGCTGGGTTTAAAAAAGGTTTGGACAAGTTCCTGGAGGAAAGGTCCATAAACCATTATTAAGAAGGGACCCAGGATATCAATGCTTGACCTAGTACAAGCATTGTGGAACCTGTGTCTTTTGGGGAAACTGCTAGGTACGTACGACCTAGATTGGCCACTGTTGGAAACAGGATACTGGGCTTGATGGACCTTGGTCTGACCCAGTATGGCATATCTTATGTTCTTATGTTCTTATGTTATGTTCTTATGACTCCTGCTGAGTTTGAAATGGGTAGAGTTCAGGACTTGAATCGCATTTTCTCAGTGAACAGAGATATCAGCCCCACCACTGACTATGCTAGTCCATCGCACAGAGTTTGCAGAAGAATATGTGCTATCTTCAACCAGACACACAAAGAACAGGGTAGCACACTCCAGTCCTCAAGGGCCACAGACAGGTCAGGTTTTCAGGATACCCCTAATGACTATGCATGAAATGGAGGTGGTACGCTTGCAAATCCTCTCATGCATATTCATTAAGAATATTCTGAAAACCTGACCCTTGAACGGCCTGTCCACTAGGTGAACTAGGTGGTCACCTAGGGTAGCAGACCCTGGTGGGCAGCATTGCTACCCCCCCTCCCCCCAGGAAGCAGCAGGCCATGGGCACTTTAAGGCGCAATGCAGCGCTGAAGCGGTAGTTCAGTTGACGCCACTTCAGAGTAATGAGAGGGGAGGGGAGAGGGCATGGCGGGCTGGACGGCAGTACAGTCTTTGGGGGCAGCACGGAGTGTCTGCCTAGGGCAGCAGAAATCTTCGGGCCGTCACTGCCCTCAAGAACTGGGAGTGAACACCACTGTGGCAGCAGATAAAGACCATATGATCTAGCCAGTTGGTCCACTCACTCCTCCTTGTCTGCTTTACCATCTCTTCTTCTCCCTCAGAAACCCTCCATGTCTGTCTCATGCTTTTTTAAAAGTGTGATACTCTCCTTGACTCTATCACCTCCACTTACATTATTACTGGGTTTATCCCCTTTCATTTTCATCCCATGGCCCCTTGTTCCCAGGGCCAGTGCTACCATTGGACAAACTAGGCAGTCACCTAGAGCACCAATGGTCCAAGGGTGACTTGCAGGGGCAGCAATTACTTCAAACCAACAACGCAACGCTTTCCAAAACCTCCACTGCTGCGTACTCTTTATGCTTCCACCCCCCCTGATGCAGACTTCCTGTTTGCATGAGGGTGGAAGCGGCTGGACCAGCCCCACAGGGGAGATATTATACACACATTTAAATCCATGAAAAATATTAATGCGCAAACAGGCAGGGAAGCTACAAAACTACAGGACATGAAAAGAAACTGAAAGGAGGGAAATTTAAAATCAGCATCAGGAAATACTTTTTCACAGAAAGAGTGGTGGATGCCTGGAATACCCTCCCACTGGAGCTGGGGAGAAAAATTGGGAAGGAATTCAAAAAGGGTCAGGATAAGAATAGAGGATCCCTCTATAGGAAGAGGAGCATTCCTGCTCAGGATTTGCATGGCAGGGGTAGCTGTCAGAGGGTGGCAGTTACAACCCAAAGCGTAAAGTGCAGAAAGGGGGGCAACGTGCCCTGAGCGGCACTTATAACCCTAAACACCTTGCTGGGCAGACTGGATCGGCCATGCTGGTCTTTATCTTCTGTCATTTGCTATGTTATTATGTAATAAAGAAATTGTAATAGCACAGAGGCACTGTAAAAATAATATAACACTTCCCATAGAGCAGTACAGCCAGAAAGAAAAAAGAATATATATATATTTTTTCAAATTTTATTTAGTAAAAGGACACATACAACGAAACAAAAGAAAATACAACGACAAATGAGATCAAGCCTCTCATTTGAAGCCAGGAAAAATAATAAACATCATAATAATAATAGACCACATCCAGGAAGAGCTCTATAATATTACATAACAAAACACGAATCTGATCAAGGCCTGGCAAACCCCCCCCCCGAACCAACAAGAGGTAAATCAATAATAGACACAGGAAATAAAGTTATATCTAAACAAAAGCTATAACTAAACTTTCTCTTTCTCTCTCTCTTTCAAAAATTCCAATAGTTGAGCAATCTCTCCAAACACATACCTTTTATCCTGATAGTTAATATAACATTTACATGGAAATTTAAAATAGAAGGAAGCTCCCATGGCCAAAACGCGTGGTCGGACCTCTAGAAAGGCCTTCCGACGCCGCTGAGTGGCCCGGGAAACATCGGGGAAAATCTGAACACATTGACCACAGAATTTTTCAAGTTTCTTCCTGAAATAAGCCCGAAAGATCCTTTGTCTATCTAAATCTGAAGCTAAAAAAAAAAAAGAATATATTTATAAACCTTAATAGAACCTAATCCTTTCCAAGAAAATTCGTATTTTTATTTGGTTATAGCTTCCATCTTTAAGCCTGTATATTTGCCATGGTCAGCACTGACACCGAAGAAAATCCACTTTTTCCATGATCGAGCCAAGTGTCCAAAAGGCTGTGTGTGCCTCCCATAGGAAAAGGCGCATCCTTCATAGGAGAGCCCAAACCATTCTTTGGCAGGTCCCATGGCCTGATGTAGCATCACAGTGACCAGTCTGCGAAATTTCCCCATTAGGGGCTGTGGCAAGAGGTCAAGCACAGAGTCCAGTCCACGGTTCATGGTGACTTTTTCTGGGCCTGCGAGAAATAGCCATGACATTTCTAGGACTTCATGAGAACTGTTTGAATTGACTCAGTAGGAAGGCCAGGAGAAGAAAAAAGCACATGAAATGTACTAGACATTTCAGAAAGCAAATCATAGAGGACTTTACTCATTGATAAAATCAATTTAATCGACATGACCTCAAAAACCTTCATATCGCAACCAGTGTCTGTCGCATTCAGAAGCAGGGGGCGGTGGAAGAGGTTTTGGTGTGTTCACTTCAGTATAGCGCTTATTGTTAAGGGTTCAAGTAGGTGCAATTTGTTTCTATCCGTACGCATGTTTACACATATGTAAGCATGCACAAACATGCCTTTGCATCCTCCCGCAAGAAGAGATGGTGAAAGCTGCGATTGCGGCAACGACCCTTTCTGTCTGCTCACAGGGATCCCATCTGCCACAGGCAGAAGAGGAGGGGAAGATTGCAACTGTTTGCCCTCAGTAACCCCATCTCCCATGGGCAGAGGAAGGAGGAAGGCAGTGCTACGCCTACCTGCAGCCTGGAAAAAGGTTAGAGGCAGGAGGAGGGTTATGGAGGGAAGGGAGGATACATTTAAAGGGGCGGCGGGCATATGAAGAGAAGAACAGTAGGGAGGGAGTGGAGGGCAGGGGATGAAAGGAGAAGGCGTGAAAGGGGAGAGGGAAGGGAGAAAGGAAGAGACTCTGGGAAGGCAAAATAGAGAGTGGGGAGGACAGCTGGAGAGGGGATTGAAGGAGAGAGTAGAGTATAGGAGACTGGAAGTCGAAGAGATGAATGCGTGGGGACAAAAGAATACAATAGGGCTCATTCCATCCCAGACATAGATCCCTTCTGTACGTCTGGTCTGAGCCAGACGTACAAAGGGGATCGCGATTCAGATCCCATGGGGCACGTCTAGCCCCGCGGGAACAGAATCGTGAACAGTCCTGTACGTGCAAGCTGAGACTGCAATTCAGCCCAGCCTGCATGTACAGGACCTTTCCGGCTAACTCAGTCAAGGCTCTTCAATGGAGCCACGGCACCATGTTGTCATGCTGCCATGGCACTGCAGCTCCCTTGAAGAACAGCGATGCTAGCTGCCAGACTCCAAGCTGCATTCCCAGCAGCCCGACCCCCTATCTGGCCTCCTAAGGCCAGGGTCAGGTTGCAGGGAATGTCTTCAGGCCCCCCCTGTCCCATCCGTGCCCCGGGATGCTGATCCTGGATGTACGGGGAAGTTATTCCACCTTGGAGGTGGAATAACCTCTCCATACATGTCCCCGGCCCTGGACGTACAGGGCCGACATTAGAATCAGCCTTGTACATCCAGGGCCAGCGACCTCCCACCGCCAACCCTTCCCCACCCCATCTAACTTCCCCGCACAACCGGCAGGGAGGTTAAATGCAGCGGGGGTAGGCACAAATAGCGGGGATGGACATCCCATTGGGATGTCCATCCCCACTATTCGTGGCACATAATTATCCCCAATGTGTATATGGCAAAAGGTGCACCTCCCCCACACATAGGCACTTCACACACACACAGATATCCCACCTCTGCACCACACACAGATACACGCGCAGGCACCCCAATATTACCCATGACACATGTAGGTACATACTTTATGATACTCCCCATCAGGACTGCCGCTATCATTAGGTGAACCAGGCAGCTGACTAGAGTGCCAGTGGTTTAGAGCAGCCCATTGCCATCACTCCACCTGTTTCTGGGACCTTCAGTGGCGGACATGCCTTTAAACAGCACCGCAGCACTTATCAAGACATACAGTGCTGAAGTGCTGTTTGTGCTTCTGCCCCTTCCAGTGCAGATTTCCACCCCCATGCAAAAGGAAGTAGAATCAGAGGGGGCAGAAGAAGGAATACCACTATAGTGCCGGAGGTTATAGTAAGCACTATGCTGCCATTTTAAAGGCATTGCCGTGACTGCAGGTCCCAGAGAGGGGAGGTAGTGATGGCAATGGGGAAGGGGGTAGGAGCAGGGGGCTGCTAAGAATGAGGTTTGCCTAGGGCACCTCATATCCTTTCATCAGCCCTGCTCCCAATGACACACACACATGCACGTGAGTATGCCGCCCCTGACACTCCTTATCACACATCATAGCTCCTGATGTGCTCCATGACACACACATACACAACCCCCAACACTCCTCATGACACACACACATGCACGTGAGTATGCCGCCCCTGACACTCCTTATCACACATCATAGCTCCTGATGTGCTCCATGACACACACATACACAACCCCCAACACTCCTCATGACACACACACACATGCACATGCTGCCCCCGTCATTCCCCATGACACACATACATGTACTCTCTGCATGCCTGATTTTACAAATGGGGGATGCACACAATTGTGTCACACTGCAAGTGTACACTTTTCAACTTGCTTTGGTTGGAAGCGTCAGACCAATTTCCAACCCTGCCCCAAGTTTTCTAATTGCTGATGATGTGTGGGGCAAAAGATTGGTAAGGCCATGAGCCCCGTTGCCCGCCCCATTCCACTGCCTCTATTAATGAGGGAAATCACTGGTCTAGCTCTGAATTTAGATTTTTAACTGTTACGCTGGCTGAAAGTGAAGACAATCTGACACATTTGCTTCTCAAGATCAAGGAACATAGTCTTAAAATGGGCCTGTACCTTAACGTAAAGAAGACAAAGATTCTGACAACTGGCAAAATCAATAAGTTCATAGTTGATGGAGAAGAAATTGAAATAGTTGACAACTTTAACCTGCTTGGATCACTAATCAATAAAGAAACGACAAGCACTCAAGAAACCCGACAATGCATTGCTCTTGGCTGAATGGCTATGAAGGACTTAGACGAGATTCTCAAGAGCAGAGATGTCTCTCTCCATACAAAGATTTGACTTGCCCAAGCCATGGTATTTTCAATAACATCTTATGGATGTGAAAGTTAGACAGTGAAAAAGATAAACAAGAAGAAAATCGATATCTTTGAATTATAGTGCTGGTGAAGAACACTACTACTACTACCACTTATCATTTGTATAGCGCTAAAAGACGTACGATACTGTGTATACCATGGACTGTCCAAAGAACAAACCAGTCAGTACTAGAGCAGATCAAACCAAAGCTTTCTTTAGAAGTTCAGATGACAAGACTTCAACTTTCATATTTTGGACACATCATGTGAAGAGAGAGAATATTAAAGAAAGACATCATGCTTGGAAAGGTTGAAAGAGGAAGGACAGTAATGAGATGGATCGATACAATAACAGCAGCTATGGATGCCACTCTATCAAGAATGAATCGCCTGATTGAACACTGAATACAGATTAGGACAGCTTTCCGGAGAGTCGCCATGAGTCAACACCGACTTGATGGCATTTAACAACAAGAACTGTTACGTATCTATCCCGTTCACTTTACATTGCCCCCATATCTGTAGGTTCTTGTAATGCAATTTTTTAAATTCAAGGCAATACAAATGCAGTACGGAATTATTTAAAAAACAAATAATTGTAGGGACCTATTACACATGCTACAGAGAAATTATATGCCCTGACATAGAGAATGTTCCTATACATAGAGGAAGTTTGTGTTCTGCCTTTAGGTGGGAGTTCAGAACTCTAATGAGGAAAGTTTGGTCTAAACCAGAAGTTCCCAGCCTTTTTTGATTATGTAGATTACCCTCCAAAAGGTTCAGGAATCTCCAGTTCATCCACACCATTCTTTCCAGGACCACCCCCCTCTCCTCCCAAGCACCAAGCCTGCCCTCACTAGCTCTCTATCTCCCTTTCACTTCAAGTCCCCACCAGTTTCAGTCTTTCTCTTCCCTCTCTCCAGCCATTTCCCTCTAGTCTCTCTCTCTTCCGTTCATCCATTCCTCACCAGCCTCTTCTCTCTCTCACTCTCTCTCTCTCTCTCTCTCTCTCTCACTCTCTCTCTCTCTCTTTAGGTCTCTTTTCTGTGTCTTGTGAACTTCTTGTAATGGTCTCATCCAGGGATCACATGTTGGAAACCACCAGTCCAAACTTTCCTCTGGTATGGGAAGGAGGCAGAACTTTTTTTTCTCCTGAATAGAGCACTCCTCAGAAAGAGAGAGCCTGTCCATAAGAGGAAGATTCTTAAATCATGAGCTATGTCCACGGTGGGTAAAAGGAGGATCAGACCTAAACCAGAGATCGCACCAATCAAGAAGGCTGGGGAAAGCATCTCCACATGTAAACCGCAGCATTCAGAAGAGCTACACATGCAAATAGTGTTTTTAAAAAGCCACTATTTACCCAAAGAGATCTCCATTTTCAAGGGGGTTGTGGCATCAGCATGGATAGGGTGTGACATGGGCATGGATAGCATGTGACATGGGCAGGCAAACAATGATGTGTATTCCATTTTACAAGGGGAATACACGTAGTGGTTAATACGTTTGCACATTGGCCTTTATATCTGCCTCAAGGCACACACAAGTGGCAGCCTGAAGGGGGCAGAAGCAAAGGAAGACGATACAACTCACCTCTCCCCGACATCCCCTCCCCCCCCCCCAATATCAGCATTCAGTCCCTGTCACCCCACCCTCAACATCAGCATCCAGTCATCAACCCCCCACCACCTCTCCAAGCTCTTACCAGTAGCAGGAATGAGGCTCAGTCACTCCTGCTCCATGCAGCTCCAGGTTTAAAATGACAGCTTTGACCCCCTAGTGGTAGTCTCATGGTATTTCCCATAGAGGTTAAGCTGCCAATTTTGCTTAATCCCTAGCAGTAGTACTGCCAGACTGTTACTAGGGATCAAAGCTGCCATTTTGAACCCAGTGCTGCACAGATCAGGAGTGACTGGGCATCACCCATGCTCCCCTTTGACCACCAGATGCCTCTGGTGAGAGCCAGGGTGGTGTCCGAGTGGTGGTGTAGTTGGGGACCGGATACTGATGTCATAGGATGTTGGGGGAATGTTGGGGACTGGATGTTGATGTTGGAAGGGTGCCAGGTTCTGGATGCTGATGTCAAGGGGTCAGGAACTGAATGTTGATGACAGCGACATCAGAGATTGATGTTGATATCGGGGGGGGGGGGGTGCTGGGGACTGAAGGCCATTTGGGAGGGTATTATGGGATGGGGGGATCTGCAGGGTCTGATCTGACGCAAGAGGAGATAGAAAGGTGGGGGATTCATGGATATCAGGAGCAGCGATTCTAAAAAGCTGCTCCCATATACTGATGGGCGAGAGCAAGATGATCTTTTAGCCCAAGCGCAGCTTTTGAAAATTGCCACCACCTCTAGACATGGTGGCAAATCTGCACATAGACACATTTTACTACAGGCTGTGCATTTGGCAGAGCTTTTGTTAAAATCCTGGAGAAATTGTGAGTGTCCTAACTTGGATGCTTCCGTTCCCCTCTCCATGACCTATCTAAAATGGACCGTAGAATATAATCTTTCCTGGTAAAGTGTCTGTCACCATGCAGATGAGCATGTGATGAAAAAAGACATCTGCTTCACAGAGCGAAAGTCAGCTGGCTTTCTGATTTTGGGTTGAGCAGAAGAAATGTTAATGATATTAATTGTGGATCTTCTGGGCACTGTTTATGGAGCGATGCCACAGAGATAATTCAGTCAGCTCTTCTAAAAGATGAACTGTGGGGAAGGAGTAGAACATTTTGTGCAATGCTAGACAGAGACATCAGAGCTGAGAGTCAAATAAAGATGATTTTAAAAAGACAACAAGGCAAAGCAGCTTTAAATGGAAACTTCAGCTGGGTACGTGTGTGTGTGTGGGCCAGGACTTCCAGATCTGACCAGTTTATTGTGGCACAACATCTTAAGAAGCTGGTATCATTTAGCTAACCATGGCCTGGAAAAATCATGAATTAGGATGTTTAAACCAAAGACCCCTCCATTATCTAAGTATGTGCAATAATCTAGAATTACAGTCTCTTTGCCACAACCAGCTGAATAAAGTGAAGCTGCATAAAGGTTCCTCCCCGATGAAGAGTAGATGGGGAGGGGGGGGGTCAGACTGGGATCTCCAGTTTCAAACCTCTGTGATCTCTTATGTCCCATTGCTTGCAGTAACATAGAATTATATTACACACTGCAGGTCTGGGGTTCTGCCCTTCTGCCACTTGATCCCTCCCCCCCCCCTCCCCTTTAATTCTCGTGTCTCAAACTGCATATTTGCTTCTTTTCTCTCCTGCCCACGTCCCAAAAAACAAAAACCTGCTGAGATGTAGCACTGCATCCTAAATGAAAGGCAAGCTGCAGAAATTAAAACCTGTAGCCTTTGCTAAGCCTATTAAAGTGAATTTCTTCAAATCCCCCCTGGGATCAGATTAAAAATATCCCCGGAAGCAGAGCGGGGGAGGGGGAGTCCGAGAATCGAAATTTCTTCCAAAAGAAGTCGATAGCAAAAAAGAAACAGAAAAAAGGGAAAGGTTTCCCCATCATCTTCTAATCCTGCGCTGATTCGGCCGGAATAGGAGGTCGCACGCCACATTTCAGAGTAGGAAGCGCTGTGTTCGAGGGCAGAATCTGAAATATGTCCTTCACAGGTTAGCATCGATTAAAGTGATCAAAGATCCGCCCAACCCCTTGAGTGCTGCTGATAATGACTGACAGGCATACAAACGCGTCCACTCACTGCGCCGAGGCGATGCGGCTCAAAGACCCTGCAGGGTGGTAGCTGATGGCAGGGGCAACCCAGCACCATTTCCATTCAAACAAATCAGAGCCCCAGCACAGTAACGAGCTATTAGAGTCCTGTCTGATAAATGAAGGTAGCCGTGCACCTATGAGCAAATGTGCAAATGTATTAGGCACCCTAGTTGAGGTTACCAGAATTTTTATAGGCAAATCTGGGCTACTTATCCGAAGTGCGTGTGGGGGGAAGGATATCTTGGTTCCAGGTTTGAGTTACAAGGCATGGAAGAGGGAAAAGGAGTCACTAGGCTGCCCCACCATCCATCGCATGACAGTAACAATATCACTTCCAAGCAGACAAATTGACAGAAAAATAAAATCAGTGATGCATTTCCCCTGTACCTTGCAAAATATAAAGATAATGGAAGTAAATTCTAAAATCTAACAATATATGCAGATCACTAAATTGAAATTGAATTTTTTTTCTTCTACCCCCTCTGTCCCTATTGCTGGAATTAAGGACAGGAGGCTGCCAGAGAGGTGGAGTCGGGGACACAGCTCTAAAATTGTGGACAATCCCCAAAAACTGGGGACATCTTGTAACCTTAGCCCTCGGTAGCCTTCAGCCTTGTTCACTCTCAATTAACTTTTCTGCTTAGGTTCCTCTGCTCCATGATATTTTGATAATTAAACTCAGTTGTGATCACCTCAATATCACCACTGCTAAACGCTCCTGTAAAAAGTATCCAAGTGTAAAGGTACGCACCAATGCAGTGGGTGGCAATTAAGGACCCCCAAGCAACAGATTCTGAAAGGGCCCCCAAAGCAGGAAGAGTCTTATAAAAGACGTATAAGAGGTGCAAGTGGGCCATCTTCCTCCTTGGGTCCCCCTGCACTACAGGGACTGCTTGAGCAGAAATTATATCACTGCACTGATGGTTCTTTGATGGGTCTTTGAATGGCTGTCAAGACTATCATTTACTTCAATTGTAGCTGCTCTTCGCTGCTCCCCAGAAACTGCCATCCTAGGTGACGGCCTAGTCTACCTAATAGTTGAGCCAGCCCTGGAAGTTAAGAAAGAGGCTGATGAGAAACAGGTAGCAGCAAAGGGTCCTGTGAGCATTCTCTTAGTCTGACAGAGGCAGCACTAAATCTTTCCTTTATTTTTCTATGATGGTTGATCGTTAAGAGGGTAATTTTATTAGGAAGTGCCTACTTTACGCCCAAATGTTAGCGTACTTAGGCACTATTTTATAAAGAGAAGAAGGCACTTTTCTTTATAAAACACTAGCGCAAATAGTCGAAAATGTGTGTTAATTTAAGGTGCGATCACTTACACTCCGCCCATGTCCTGCCCAAACTCCACCTATGCCCATGTCCCCAGTGAAAGTCTACATCATTAGCCCTATGCGTGTACTTATAGAATAGTGACCGGCTACAATATGTTCATAAAGACCCATTCACACACATAAATCACTATAAATCACACACATAAATCACATAAATCACACACATAAATCACAGGACCATATTGATATAAATGCCCCACTAGACATCCATCAGCATGGATTCAAGCCCCAACATGGCATGGAAACTCTACTCCCCTCCCTCTTTGACAATCTCCTAAGAGGCATTGACAACATAAAAAACGGCTTCTTGCTAGTGTTTATGGATATTTCGGCGGCCTTCGACACTGTGTCCCACACTAAGCTACTGCATCGCTTACAACAGATAGGACTATGTAATAACACCCTGAATTGGTTCACATCATACTTGGAAGGGCGAACACAACAAGTCAAATGCGACCAAAAGAAATCACTGCAATTCCCAGTCATGCAAGGAATACCACAGGGCTCAGCCCTATCATCAATGCTCTTTAACATCTACATCCAGCTCATATGTAACATCATCAAGCACCATAAACTACACTATCACATTTATGCTGACGACATCATGATATACGTTCCAATCAACCTACTAGCACTAAATACCACAACGATAACCGAATGCCTCGAAGACATGAATGACTGGCACATAGCCAACAACTTAACAGTCAACTATGATAAAACTGAGGCAATGTTGGTCACCAGGAATCCCAGCTTCATACCTCCACAAACCATCAGCATCTTAGACAAACATATAGTAGTCAAAGAAGAAGTTAAGTATCTAGGCATCACATTGGACAGAGAGTTGAACCTGAAATCCCACATCACCAAAACCGCAAACAAGGCCTATCAACGTTTGAGGACCATCAGACAAATCAAACCGATATTCCATCAGGACCACTTCCGCACAGTGTGCCAAGCACTCATCACACCACTGCTTGACTATGGAAACTCACTATACCAAGGCCTCCCTCAGCAGACACTACACCCACTACAGATGGTGCAAAACACCACAGCACGCATCATTACAGACACTCCAAGGACAGAGCACATCGCCCCTGTCTTACAACAACTACACTGGCTCCCTATGCTGGCAAGAACTAAATACAAAACAATCATGATCATCTTCAAAGTCATTCACCATCTCTCAGCAGACGTACTCCAAGACGTTATAACAAGAGATATCAGCAATAGACCAAGAAGAACCAATAACGACAACATGATCGGCACACCTGCAGGCTATCACAAAACCAAGCAAACATCTTCAAAAAGAGCTCCATCACTACTGGCGTCCACACTATGGAACTCCCTCCCAACGAGCCTGAGGGCATTGGATGACATCACAGAATTCCACAAAGACCTCAAAACACTGTTATTTATAGAATCATATGGACATCTAGACAACAGCCCATACCCAAACAGAAACACAACCACCTCTGCCAACTAGGCACGCACTCATCCTACCTACACACACAAGATTATTATATACGTTATTAAGCAACCTCTTGTTAAATGTTACCCTCAATTGTACTCTCTAAATGGTGTTAAGTAATTGTTCTGTCTAAATGTTTACAAATACCCTAATGTTAAATGTAACCCTCCAATTGTGATGTGACGTGACCGCCTTGATTGAAGGATAAGGTGGAATACAAATCTGTCTAAATAAATAAAATACTATGATTTGCATGTGTTGAAGGTATATAACCTTAGGAGGCTCCTAAGTGCCTGCCTTACTAAACTTTGTTTCCCCATAAATGCAATTATTATCATTATTATTATTACTGAATATTTACAGAGGGTACTGGCCACACACAGCACTGTACAAACACAGGCCCTGCTCATTAGAGCTTACAATCTAATCAAGACAAACAAGACAAAGGAGGAGTAGGGGAGGGAGACAAACAACAAAGGAGATATAAGGACCAGAAGATTAGGAACCAAAGAGGTGAGCCTTGAGCAGAGATTTGAAGAGGGGGAGGGATGAAGCCTGACGAACAGCTTCAGGAAGAGAATTCCAAGCAGAAGGAGAAAGGACTAAAGTCTGGAGTTAGCAGAAGAAGAAAAGGGCAAAGAGAGGAGCTGCTTGAAGAAGAACGAAGCTCACGAGGAGGGGAGTAGAGGGAGAGGAGAGGGAGCTCAAGAGGAGGGAAGTAGAGGGAGAGGAGAGGACAGAAGAGAGATAGAGCGGAGCAGCAGAATGAAGGCATTTAAAAGTCAAAAGGAGGAGTATGAACTGAATACAGTAACGGAGGGGAAGCCAATGAAGTGGTTTGAGAAGAGGGGTGATATGAACAAAACGAGGCTGGATGAGATGCACAGCAGTGTTTTGAACTGATTGAAGTGGAGAGAGATGACTTAGAGGGAAGCCAGTAAGAAGAAGGTTGCAATAGTCAAGGCGGGACGTGATTAAAGTTTGGACAAGCGTTTGTGTAGCGTTAACAGTGAGGAAAGGACGAATTTTATAAATATCATAAAGAAACAGCAGGTTTTAGCAGTCTGTTGTATATGTGCAGAAAAGGAACGAGAGGAATGAAAGATAACACCAAGGTTAGGGGCAGAGGTAACAGGAAGGAGAAGGGTGTTATCAACAGAAATGGAGAATGAAGGAAAGGAAAAAGAGGGCTTGAGAGGAAAAATAAGCAGTTTTATTCATATTAAGTTTTAAACAGCGGTGAGACATCCAGATGGCAATATCAGAAAGATAGATAGAAATACGGGCCTGAAATGCCTGGGAGATTACAGGTGCGGACAGATAGATTTGAGAATCATTGGCGTAGGAATGGTATTGAAAACCATGTGCAGAAATGAGAGAGCCAAAGGATTGGGTGCAGGGGGAGAAGAGTAACAGACCCAAACAGACACCCGGGGAACACCAACTGAGAGTGGAATCAGAGAAGAATAAGAACTAGTAGAAAAAAACCACTAAAAGAACGGTGGGAGAGATCAGAAGAGAACCAGGACAGAACAGAGCCTCTAAAACCAAGTGAAGACAGCATATCGAGAAGAAGGTGGCAGTCAACAGTGTCAAATGCAGCAGAAAGAAGTATAAGGATTGAATAAAGACTCTTAGGGGTATGTTTACTAAACCGTCTTAATGTGCACTCTGTGATGTTATCGCGCGATAATGGCACTTTATCGGGTGCAGAGGTACCTTAGCGCGCGATAACGTGCGCAGCGGCGCAAACGAGTGCTGAAGGCAGAGAAAGGCTCCCGGAGGGCGGAGGAAGGCTCCCCAGGGGCGGAGAGAGAGGGTCAATGGGCAGAGAGTGGGAGGGGAGAGGCTCCCTGCACACTATCGCTGTGAAATCCGAGGCTGAAAACTAACGCCAGTGAAACCCTGGCGTTAGAGCTGATTTAAAGGGAAGAGAAACCATTTATGTCAGCAATGTACAGCAAAACCAGGGAAACCTATAAAAAAGTGATAAGTGTGATACATGAGCACGGAACAAAAGGGCAAATAAACAGTGAAAATGAACAGAAGAAAATGGAAAAATAATATAACCAAGCTAGGCAATAGTGATCTCAATGGGAAACATCAAAAAACACTCCCAAGAAAGCACCAAAAAAAGGATATGAATTCTGGAAGGGTCCATGCTCCGTCCCCATACAAGGTGAATGAGCCCACAGTGAAATTGCGCTGTGCAGGGTTTTCCTCTCCATCAGACAGGTTTCCTATGGCGTGCACATGTGCGGAAACAGCAGGGCGGGCATGTTGGAATGGCCAACTGGACAGATGCTTGAAAATGGGATACAGAGGGCTGCAGGCGGCACATGCTGTGGTGCAGCTGGGGCACAGTGCGGACTAGGCAGATGCCTAGGTGGCACTTAGGAATTCTGAAACTGTACAGCAGCCAGACAGCAACTGATGAGGGCCCAACATGGGCACGAGTGTGTTTATCACAGTGTCACAGGGGATAGTACCCAGCAGGTACCTCCAAGGGCACAGAACATTGGCAGGCGGTGTTGGGGGGGATGCGTGGAAGTCTATGCAGGCACCACTACCCCAGAACACGCACCATAGGCAGCCGCCTACCTGCACACTGGATGGCCTGAGACTGCGCACCACCAGCACCATCAGCAGAAGGGCATGTCAGCATGGTGGCAGAGGGGTACTGGTGGTGGAGGGGGGCAGTGGCAGCTGCCCAGAGCAGACCATGGCCTAGCCCTGTGCAGGTGGGTGCCATGCACTGCAACAGACAGGTCCTGCCGGACGAACAGTCATGGTATCACCAGGGAATGCACTTCTCTGTGGCAACATGGTGGTGCAGTGCACACAACCAGTGTGTTCAGAGGCAGAAGGTCACAGGTTCAAGTTCCAGCTGTGGTTCCTGCCAACCCAGTCCCCATATTTTACCCACTATTAAAACATGCTAATACAGACAGAACCTTTATTGCAGATGATGTAAACATGCCCAAATCACCTACATTTTACCCTACAGAGCACAGACACCATAAACAGGCACATTACCTAGAGCAGAGTCTCCCAAATGCAGTCCTGGAGGGCCAAACACCGTTCAGGTTCCATGCTGCCTCTAATAAAGATGCCTGTGCTGCATTTCTATGCGCCGCCCCCATGGTATGCAGATGTATCGCATGCATATTCATGAGGGACAGCATGAAAACCCAAACAGTGTTTGGCACACCAGGACTGGAGTTGGGAACCTCTGCCGTAAAGCAGCAGCCAACAGGGGCAGACATACCCGCACCCACAGGTTCCATTATCCAATGCCTCCTGGAGAGGCAGGACATTGGGCCCTGCATGCATCTCCCAATACTAGCACTTGCATACCTTAGCAATGCCACCCTAAACCTGGGAATACAGTACACAGCTGGCAGATAGCAATTCCGAAGTTAAGTACAATTTTCTGATTGAGCTGCATCATGGCAACCTTTCTGATGTCTGTGGGGTGCGCTACAGGTCTTGTGTCTGACAGTGTTTACCACCCTGGGGAGTGACCCCAACAGTATTGCTACCATAGCCATGCCTGCACTGTGCCCAGGACTGGAGCGGTGGCCAGGGCTGCCAAACACCTCTGTAGTTGTACAATGCTGGCATAGGTGTGGGAGTGTGTGTCTGTCTATCCAGTGTGTGGTGGCTGCAAACACCCTCCACACCCACACTGCCAGCACTGTTGCCAGTATTGGCCTGCCAATGTGCATAATGAGGAGCAGGGTACCATGGGTATAGCCCGGACAGGGTGGCCTGGCCAGGATGCATCTGCACAGGGCATAGGGCAATGGCAGGGACATTGTAGTGCCCGGCCACCACCTGCACAGACAGGGTGGCCACAGCATGTCCTGCTGGGAGATCACTCTCACCCTGACTGAGCAGTGACCACGGCATGGCTAGGTTCCCCCATAGTGCTATGTAGCATTTCTGTCATGTGATATTTATGGGTTTCCTTTTGCGGCCCAATCACTGATTTATCTGCTTGGTGTGTATGCTGACATCCCAGTTCTGGGTGCTTGTATCTCCTCCAGGAACATGCACTATGGACTAGCTAGCAGACTGTCTGCAGCTAGTATGTGTCTTGCTGGAACACCTTGCAGGGTGCAGCGGCTGGAGGCTTGCTGCAGGAGAATATCAGATAGTGGTGGGGTGCAGCTGAGCATTTCCAGGCCTAATGTCTGTCTGCTTTGCTTTATGGATGTGTACAGAGCTGCATTGACTGCCCTGTAGGGTGTCTGTTTCCCAGCAGGACTGGGGTTGATGGTTCCCTCTACTGCCACCATTGAAGGGAGGTAGAATGTGGATCTGTTGGTGGGAGACCCTGTTTCCCACCCTCAGCCCCAGAGGATGGGTTGGGTGGTGGTACATAATCTGCCTATGTGTCCATAAGGGCTAAACCTGACTGAGAAATACAGATGTATCCAAGGTGTGTCTGCACTAACTACCTATCTCACACACTAGCACTGCTGGGGAACTGCAGCATGGCCTATTTCTGCCATGGAAGGTGCTGTGGACCTGGTGATGGGCGCCCCACCTCACCCTCAGGGTGAGCACAGTACCCGCACAATGTGACGGTGTGTAGCTACTCTGTTCCAGTAACACACACGGTCAGTTCCCCCTACCAGGCCGAGGTGCTGTGGGGGTGCATACCCCATCTTGTGATCATCTGTAGACTGCTGATTTGCATGTGCAGTGCATCATGGGTACGGGTGGGTTAACCCTATCCTGGTGATTACAGCAGACTGTTTGTGTGGTGACGTGCAGTCCTTCTGCAGCCAGCCAGGGGTTTGTTAGCAGCTATAGAGCTGTAGCCCACCAGTTACTTCACTGCCTGTGGAGCCAGAGGTCAGGGGTTCAAGCCCACAGTGGGATTATTTGATAGGGCTGTCTGAAGCATTGTCTGTTTTTAATGTACATTAGTGCTGCCAGCAAAAACACCCTCAGAGTACTGTAACCATAAGGTGCCTCAGAAGGCGCCCTATAAAGCGCCTTCTGAGGCACCTTATGGTTACAGTCCATATAAGGTGTCCTATGGAGCGCCTTATAGGGTGCCCTATAGGGGACATTATAGGGTTCCGTGGCGGACAGTGCACTTTATAATGTGCCCTATGGAGTGCCTTATAGGGTGCCTTCTGCGGCACCTTAGGTTACGGCACGTGAGGGTGTGATTGCTGGCAGCAATAATTAAAATACAAATAAAATGCCTCAAGAAACAATACTTACATGTCAAAGCTGATGCCTCAGCCAGCCTTATGCACACTGGGGGATCAAACTCATGACCCCTATATCATCAGTCAGTGTATTAACCATTGTGCTACACCTCTGTTTCTATGTTTGCATATCTGGGCGCCTACTTAAGATTACTGCGCGTTAACACGCTTAGCGGCGTTTCGCCCGATAATGTGCGCAGCAGCGCACGTCATCACGCGATAATCCCATTTTGCTACTTTAAGACTGAAACGCCCACTCCTTTTATGGCAGCCTGCACACTATCGCCGGGCGCACGTTAAGATCGCTTAGTAAACATACCCCTTAGATTTGGCCAGAAATAAGTCACTGGAGACCTCGGTGAGAGCTGTTTCAGTAGAATGTAGAGGGTGAAAGCTGGATTGAAGGGGTTCGAGGAGAGCACAAGAGGATAGAAAATCAAGGCAACAGTGAAGGACATCACACTGAAGAAATTTAAAAACAAAGGGAAGAAGGGAGATCGGACGATAGTTTGAAGGAGAGCTAGGATCAAGGGAAGATTTCTTGAGTAGAGGGGTGACCACAGCAATGGGGGAAAAGGAACCAGACACACCCTACAGGGAATCTGTACACAAACAAATGGAGGCAAAGGAACCTGGGGAGGAAGGGAGTATGGAGGGGGGAGTGGGGGAGGTTCAGGTTATGTTTGAAGATAAGGGTGTATTCTCGAGGATGGCTTTAATAGTCTGCACAGTTGTTCATAAGATAAGGAAGCAGGTGTTGCTGTCCATTCAGGTAGCACTGCGGAATATCCACATATAGCTAGTAATGTGGTATGACAATCAGATAAGCAGGTGAAATTAATCCTTGTTACCACTTTAAGAAACCTTTTTGGGTACTGAAGGATGTGTGTTAAGGAGGCAGTTTTCAATATTACACAAGAGTGCAAACAGTTTCTAGCATGTACCATAGCCATCTCACCACCCTCTCCCCCAACCCAAAAACAATTACAGGAAAAACTCTTCTTCTTATTCTGTCCTTGAGATAGGTTTTAGGTGTTGCAACAGTCAGTGGTTGATCTGCTGCAGTGGAACTGGGGGAGGTTGAGTGAACTTTATGATGCCCCGACATGGCCATGTTTCAGCAGATTGGCTGCATCACAGGTCATAAGAACATCTAAAAGGATCACACCAATATCTACTGCAGCCTTTTCATACAACGTGCAATCAATGTGTAGATAGAGTAGCAATAGCAGTGTATCCTTCGCTTACAGACAGCATTCAAAAAAGCAGATATTCAGAGAAGGCTACGCTGCTATTACTGCTGTATCTACACTTTGACTGCACGTTGTATGAAGAGGCTGCAATAGGTATTGGTGTGATCCTTTTGGATGTTCTCTTGGCCCCTGACAAAGACAATCTGCCGAAACACAGTCATGTTGAGGCATTCATAAAGTTCATTTATTTTGTCTTTTGGATTTTTAGGCCTGGTTTGTTCTCTGCTTTGTGTTTGCTCAGAAATCCTCAAAAGCTAATCAGTTTGTGGCCTCCATTGAGAGCAACACACAGTAGGTGCATGAATCTGTTGAGCACCTACCACCATTGAACCCATTCTTGGAGGAACCATGCACCATGGAAAAACATGCCATGACTACAGACATGCCCAGTACCAGAATCCCCTCCTTTTCCTCCAAGATTGTGATAGTTGGCACGAGGAGAACAACAACAACCAGAAAATGTGCCACTTTTGCCCAAGTACTAAGAAGAAATGTCAAAGCTAGCTAACACTGGAAGATATCAAACTTTTGTACAGAGCACAAAGCCCGGCTATTACAATTACAGCTTGGAAACAAAAAGTACATTTCCACAAAAACAATTTTGCAACTGTGAAAATGGAGCTAGTTTGACATGACAGTTGTATGCATAACCTGGGTGTTGCTTGTCAGGCCACTGAGATAAAAAAAACACAAGATGCATGCCAAGTGCACAGCTGCATTCTAATGGGGCATACTCAAATGCTCTCCTTTCTTTTAAAGGTAAAGCTATAATTTAGGAACAAAATGAAAGAGGAGAACTGAAAAGTATAGGTCAATATTTCAACAGACAGGAAAAAAAGAACACTTAGGTTATTGATATCCTCGAATAGCCTGAATAGTGAAAAGCCGCCACTTAAGTACCTCAGTGGCATGCTAAAAATGTGGTGGAACTGGGCTGGAAACAGCCCAGAATAAACAGTGCTCTTAATGCGCTTTCCTGTACCTCTTCCAAAGAGTTGGTTGAAAACTGTGATCCCCTGTCATTCGCACAAAAACTGATGCCTAAACTGTTAGGAGTGGCAGTTCTCGTTCATGTCCCCCAACCGGCTTACACACATATGTACATTGCAAATATGCTGGGATGACCAAGGTTTGAAGCCTGAGCAAAAAGGGACAGCACTGTACCTCGTACAGTGTATGATGATACAACTAATGCACTGGTCAATGGAGCATGTTTCTACTGTCCAAGGCTTTTGTGCAACAGTATAGGTTTACAGTTCCAGGATTTCATCCAAAAAGATTGAAAGATTGCATTGTGTCTGTAATCTGGTGCCATTTAGAGGCGGAGTCCATCTTACCAATGGTGTTAATAAGTGCTCTAAAAACTAGGATTGTGTTTTTGTTTTGAAATGAAAGCGGCAATAGTGTGTTATATTGCGCAATTAAGCACCCTATTGCGCAATGGGAAAAAAAAGATACGAAAATGAAAAAATGAAAGAAAACTAAATGAAACACAATTTTTTGGCCTTCACATCCCTACTAAAAATATGTGGAGGGTAATTCTATCATAGGGTGCCTAGGTCAGGAGGTAGGGAAAGTGCCTAGTTTTAGTCTGTTTTATAAAGAGGCCCATATATTCTTATAAAACATCAGCACAAATCTGGTAGAGACAGTGACTAGGTTGAAGCTGTGGACATTTATCCCACTTGTGAGAAGGCGTAAATGTTAGTGTATAAAGCATGCACATATGCATGCATTTTATAACATAAGTACACTCCATACAAACCCCTCCCCTGAGCACACCAACTTTACAAATATGCTCCTAAGCGTGACCTAATTTTATCAGGTCTTTTAATTGTGTAAAACAGTGTTTTACATGAGGAAACTATTTAGAAAATGACCATCATAACGCCAGGCAGCTTTAACAATCCTTGAACAGCAGCAGGTCAGTTTGTACTAATATGGGAACCACCCAAATGTTGGATCCAGAAATGGGGTACAAAATGCTAACTTGTTACATCATCCCCAGCTTCCTCCCTCTCCCAAGCACCCATTTTGTTTCCCCAAATTCCCGGCCTCAAGGATTGATACATCATTCAAGAAAGCATTGTTACTCATCTGTAGTAGGTGTTCTCCATGAATAGCAGGAATAAGTCCTCACATTTGGGTGACGGAGTCCCACATGGAACACTCCCCAGCTTCCAAAGGAAGCTTTTGGGAGGTATGCCATGCATGCGTGCCTGTCTTCCCCGTGGTGCCATATTCTCCAGTATGATAATATAGCAGGAGTCAAAAGGCAATTCCCTGGGAAGGTGTGAGGGTTGTGAGGACTTATTCCTGCTATTCACGGAGAACACCTTCTACAGGTAACTATGCTTTCTCCATGAATAAGCAGGAAATAAGTCCTCATGTATGGGACTCCCAAGTTCCAGGCTACCGGAACCCAAAGAGAAAGAATAGCCCAACTGGGCATCAAAACTGGAGAAGCCAGGAAGACCAGAGAGGCAGTCCCATCAAGGGACTCATCTGATGCAGTATTCACAGTTGACATCGACCAAGGGAATTTTGAGCAGGTAACCAGAATGGACAGAAAAGCCGGTGAGCAGGAGTTGACCCTCAAGACCCAAAGAGATGGCAGAGTATGGCCTGGCCAAAATTGCTGTCACATCGGGAATCCCCATCCAGATAGTAATGGGCTGCAAAGGTATGGACCGAAGACCATGTCACAGCCCTGCAGATATCTTCTACGGAGACAGAATGGAGATTGGCTACAGATGTAGCCATCCCACGGACATTGTGAGCCGTGACATGACCCTCAAGGATCAGAACAGCCAAGAACTACGCATGGACAATGCAATCAGCGAGCCAGAGGGATAGAGTATGTTTCAAAACAGCGACACCCAGCCTATTGGGGTTGAAGAAGATGAACAAATGAGATGATTGATGGTGCACCTTCATGCGCTCCAAACAGAAAGCCAACGCATGCTTGCAATCCAGCATGTGCAACACTGCCTCACCACGCTTCACATGATGCCGGGGAAAAATGTTGGAAGGACAATAGACTGGTTGAAGTGCAAAGCCATGACCACCTTTGGCAGAAAACGTGGGTGTGTGTGGACCACCACTTGGCTCTGATGGAACCTGGTGTATGGAGGGTATGCGACCAGAGCCTACAGCTCACTCACTTGCCAGGCTCACATGATGGACACCAGGAAGGGGACCTTCCAGGTCAAAATCTTCAGTGTACATGCATCTAGTGGCTCAAAAGGAGCCCACATGAGCTGGCTGAGGACCACATTCAGATCCCAAGCAATCATAGGGGGCTTAACTGGAGGCTTTGAAAGAAACAAGCCCCACATAATCGGCATACCAGAGGATGAGCCGAGACAGGCTTCCCATTGCAGCCAAGATGGAACGCTTCTATCATGCTGAGGTGAACACGCATTGAGTTGGACTTGAGCCCAGAATTGGAGAGGTTCAAGAGGTACTCCAAAAGCTGGTCCACGGGGCATACAAAGGGGTCCAACACCTGACCAGCGCACCAAATGGCAAACCACCACCGTTGAATGCGTAGGCTTTAAGCATTGACTCTTTGCGAAATGCTAGCAGGATCTCCGTGACACCCTCAGGAAAGGCAAGCTCCACAAGGGCTACCTGCTCAGCAGCCATGCTGTGAGTGCTAGGGAATGGATGTTGGATGCAAAAAGGAGCCACCCTCCTGCAAGATGAAGTCTGGGTTGGAGCCCAGGCAAAGACGTTCCTTCTGCGAGAGCTGCAACAGTAATGGAAACCACAGCTGTTAAGGCCAGTAATGAGCAATGAGAATCATGTATCCCCTCTCAGCCTGGAGCTTCAGGAGTGTCTTCGCAATGAGCGGAATCGGGGGTTAGGCATAAAACAGGTTTCTCCCCCAGTGGATAAAGAAGGCCTCCTGAGCCAGGCTATCGCTAGCTGGACTTCGTGAGCAGAACCGAGCTACCTGGGCGTTCTGCGCCATAGCAAAGAGGTCCACATTGGGGGTGCCCCACTCCTGAAAGGGCCTATCCACCACTTCTCTCTTGACGGACTACTCTTGTGGCTGAAGAACCTGGCTGAGGTAATCCGCTAAGTTGTTGCTTTTGCTGGGCAAATATGTCACCCTGAGATCCATGCCATGGAGCAGGGCAAACTTTCAGAGGTGAATAGCCTCCCAACACAGGAGCATGAACCCGTGCCCCACTGTTTGTTCATATAGAACATGGCGACCTGGTTGTCTATCTGGATCAGGACCACCTGATTCGCCAGGTGTGCCCGAAAGGCATGAAGAGCATTCGCAATGGCCAGGAGCTCAAGGAAAATGCTCTGATGGGGACTCTTGCTTTCAGACCACACGCTGAGCTTGGCGGCATCCATCATCAGTAGCCTGCAGGGAGCTGCTGGTTGGAATGGGAAGCCCTAACGCAAGATTGCGGGCACGAGCCACCACATCAGGGACTATGCAAGTGGCGCAGTGACCACCACTCTGTTCTGCAGGAGGACTGAGGCCTGCTGCCATTGCTTTCACAAGATCCATTGAGCCTGCCACATGCAGAGGTGGGCCTGAGGGGTGACATGCACCATGGCTGCCATGTGTCTGAGGTCTCTCAGCAGCCCACAAGCCGTGGTATGGCACTGGCACTGCAATGTGCCCACCACCTCAATGAGATGCTGCAGGCGGTCCGCCGGCAGAAAAGCTCTCACTCAAGCCAAGCCAGTCATCCAGGTATGGGAAGACAAAGAACCCCTGGGTCTGAAGGAAAGTGATGATGACTGTCAGGCACTTCATGAAGACCCTGTGGGCTGTGGTCAGCCCAAAGAGTAGTACCCAGTACTGATAGTGCTGACCCACAGCACGAACTGTAGGTACTGTCTGTGATATGGGTGGATTAGAATACTAGTGTATGCATCCTTCAGATTCAAGGAGCAAAGCCAGTCATCTTGTAGGAAGCATGGGAGCAGCATTCCCAACAAGACCATTTTGAACTTTTTACTCACCGAGAAACAGTTGAGGTTTCGCAAATTCAAAATGGGGCAGAACCTGCCGGTCTTTTTGGAGTACAGGAAGTATCTGGAGTAAAAGCCCCCAATTTGGCCAGGGGAACCAACTCGATGGCGAGGTCGGCTAGCAGGGCCACAACCTTGGACTGCGGGCGGCTCCAGTGCATGAGGTCCATGGGGTACTCCTCAGGAATGTAAGGAGGCAGCAGCTGAGTGAAATGCAAATGATGGCTACTTTGGATGTTCTGTAGCATTCAGGCATCTAAGGTGACAAGAGTCCATTGGTGGGCAAAGTAGACGAGTCATCCCCCCACCTGCAGGGGAACCTTGGCAGACAATGGTCAGCTGGCTATGTTCCTGAAGACCCCATCAAAAACCCCTACCCAGCTTTGGCTGGGGGGGGGGGGCGGGTTGTGCCTTTGGGATTTTCTCCCTTAGCTAGGAGTGGGCAGCTTGGGCCTTACGCTGCTCCTGTAGCTGGGGTAGAAAGTACCTCTGTGGGTGGGGCGGAAACCTATTTGGTTTATTCTTTTTTCCGCGTGGGATCCTCAGTCTTTCTGGAGCGCCTGGTAAGGGTCACCTGTTACTTTTCCAGCTCTTTGGCCTTTTCCTCCATGGGCTTGCCTAAGAGGTTTTCACCCCAACAGGGGACTTTGGCAATCTTGTCCTGGATCCACTGCTCCATATTAGAGGACTGCAAACAGGCCATCCCCATAGCCGCCACTCTACCAGCAGATTTGAAGGCGTCATAAGCGCCCCGGACCATAAACTTCAAGCAATCCTTGCCATGAACTAGGAGACCTTGAAAAGACTCCTTCTGCTTTTCCCGACCCTTCAGCCCTCAATGCGTCATCTGCAAGCAGAGTTCACAGGACGCTGACTGGTGGTCAGGTACAATACATTGCAAGCATCAATTATGGTGGTCAGTGGCAGATATGGGGTTTTTTGCCACATTTGGTGATTTTTTAAAGCCACTAACCAGCTTAAGCATGTCAAAAAAACCCCAAGGGGGAAAAGAATGCCAAAAGGTGCCAAAAAAAGAGAGAAAACTACAGAAAAAAACACCCAAAGGGTAAGAAAAAGGATAACCAAGGGCAAGAAATTCAAACTTTTTTCCAGACTGCAGGAACACGTCTGCAGACAAAAGAAGACTAGAGAATATGGTGCCGCGGTGGGCGGGGAAGGCAGGTGTGCATGCGTGGCATACCTCCCAAAAGCTTCCTTTGGAAGCTGGGGAGCATTCTGGTGATGTCACTCATACGTGAGGACTTATTTTCTGCTTGTTTATGGAGAAAAACATTTCCCTACTTTCTCTCCTCACCCTGCACGGAGAAATCAATGTCCATACCCGCTCTGGCTCGACACAATTATACAATATAAGGTGATGTTTGAAAAACAACACTGATTTGATTAATATTCTTAATTATTTTCTATTCATCCAATTTATCAATACAGCTAGGGTTGTTGTGTAATTATGCATATCTAGGTACATCCAGCAGCTTTCATCCTGCAGGCTTTTACCTGCACCTAGGTCTGTACAGTTAAAGGGGATTCTTAGAACTGAGTGCATGATAAGCCACACATACCTTTCCTGTCCATACATCAGCAAATGCCCAAAAAGAAAGTATGGACTTCCTTCTACTTCTGGTTTGAAAGTTAGCCCAGGGAATTTATGCAACTACTTGTAAACTTGCTCTTGACACGTGAACACAGACATTTAATAGAGTGCGCATAAATGCAAAACCCCTCCCCAATCCCAGTCCCAGGTAAAGTTCTGCATATACACGCTGTACACACCTTACGTCCCACACTGATTGCCTGTGTCATTTTATAAGCATTTTATCCTATGTACTGTATGTATGAAGCATTGCTGTATGGGGCATGTTTACTGAAATCCGCACCGATAACACCTGTGTGAACCATGGTACAAGCCCAGGGGCTTGCATTAACTTCAGGGGGCGTGTGCATCCATCCCCATACAGTTCATTTATTTATTTGTATTATTTCTATACTGCGCTCTTAAAATCAGCGCGGTTTACATGACACAAACAAATTGTACAAAGCAGCAGGCATGCGGTGTACATTCCAGAGAACAGGATTTTACAACTTCGATTCAACAGGGGCAACTATTTACACTATGTACAACTGAGCTGTGCGTCAACAAGTCTGTCACAGGCACTCTCTGAGCTGATTACATATTAGGTTATATACAAGTTTAGGCAGTCGTATTCAGACAGTGGGTATGTTATCGTGCCCTGGGTGTAACGGTGGTGTCATTATGGTGGTTGGGGGGGGGGGGGGTGAGCTTGGCTGTGTTGTTTCACCGGGCAGGGAGTAATGAAGAAGGAATAAGTGGTGCTTCAGGGCCTTTTGAAATTGGGTGAGGTCAGTTATTGCCCGGATGGAGGTTGGGAGGGCATTTCAGAACGTAGGTGCGTAATATACAAATACTCTATTCCTTGCAGTCTGGGAGCATTTTGTTATTGCTCCAGGGATTACGAGCGTGTTTAAAGCACATGATCTTCTGGCCCTATTAGCAGGTATGGGGAGGACAAGGTTGATAGGGGAAAATAAGATTTAAAGTGTGTGTACAGGAGGACTAGGAGGCCCACAGGGGAAAATGGGAATCCTGTACATATCTATATATGGAAAGGAATGTGCTGTGCTAAGACAAATTGATTGTTCTACACGGAGACGACTAACATCTGTGAAGTTACTGATAAGCTGTGGTGGGCCTCAGGGGATGAGTTGATGACGTATGTATATGTTTCTGTTAATGTATAAAAGACAGACAGCCCCTCTAACCTGTGGAATAAACTTACATACGTGTACTACTTATATGCGAGTGTGTGTGTTTGATCCCCTGGAATTCCAGACAGAGAAGGTAAGGTGGTTCCTCGGCCCAGGGGATTAGCAGACGTCCCAAGGGTAAGTGGTATATAGTGCTGGGAAAGGAATAACCCACACTTACAAAGGTCTCTTAGGGAGATGGGGGATAGGTTGTTGATGGCCTTGAATGTCATTAGTAAAACTTTAAAAGTGAGTCTGCAGTGGATGGGCAACCAGTGGAGGTGTTTTAGGACAGGGGTTATGTGGTCCCTTCTGGAGGCTCCATCCAGAACTCGGGCGGCTGTGTTCATTGCCAGCTGCAGGGGTTTCAGGGGGTTCTTGGGGAGTCCTTGTAAAATAGCGTTGGCATAGTCGAAGTGCGGGGTTACCAAGGCTTGGAAAATTGTCCGGAAATCATCTGGTTCCAATAAGGGTCGCAGGTGGCGGATGGTTCGTATCTTATGATAGATTGTTCTGACTGTATTGCTTATGTGTGTTTTCTAGTCGAGATGCTGGTCGAGGGTGATTCCCAAGTAGCGGATGGTGGGCTTGCTCAGGAGCTCCATGTCTCTTACTCTTATTGATGTTGGTGGGGTGAAGGAGTGATTCCTCGTGATGAAGAGGACATCAGTTTTCTTGAAATTAATTCTGAGGCTCTGTGTATGGAGCCAATCTGTGACAGCCTCGAAGCACTTTGTCAGGGACGAGAAATCAGGTTGGTTGATTGAGAATGGAGAGAAGAGTAGCACATTGTCAGCATATACTAGGCAGGAGACCTTGAAGGAACGGATGATTGCGCAGATGGGTTGCATGTATATGTTAAAAAGGAGGGCTGAGAGTGGGATCCCTTGCGTTTGTTTAAACGGCTTGGAGGTCCCTGAGTCGGTTCTTACCTGCTGCCATCTATCTGTCAGGTATGACTTGCACCAACTCAAGGCTAAGCCGTGGATTCCCTTCTATTGGAGTCATGATAGAAGCATTTCGTGGTTAACAGAGTCAAATGCAGCAGCAATGTCCATGAAGATTAATGCATATCCTTTACTGCTGTTATCAATCCCTGTGATTAGGGTGCTACATAGAATGGTGAGGAGCGTCTCCATGCCATGGGATTCTCTAAATACATGTTGACATGGGTCAAGTGGTGTGGTGGTATCAGTGTGGTGTTGGATTTGTCGTTGTACGTCCTTCTCTATTATCTTGGCCAGTAGGGGAATGCTGGAGATTGGACGGTAGGATTCTGCTTTTTTGGGGTCGAGCTTGTTTTTAAGGAGGGGTCGGATGGAGGTCTGTTTTAGGGCCGACGGGAATATGCCTGTTGAGAAGGATAGGTCCATGATCCTGGTTAGGAATGGGCTTAATTCAGTGCACAGTGATTTTATCCAGAATGCTGGATAGGGATCGTTGGGGGCTGTGGTGGTGTTTATAGATGTGATGTTCTCTTCTATTCTTTTCATGGATGGAGGTGTGGACTGTGCCCAAGATATCACGCTGTACTAGTGGCACGCAGGCACACTTAATGCCACCCATAGCGCTGGCATTAAGTGCACTCACGCTAAGGGCAGCAAGCATGGTTACCATGGGCTTCTAACCCCTGTGCTAGCTGCAACAAGCTTACGCAATAAAAAACTATTGTCCCTCCAATGTCCTGTAGGTTAGATTAATGTCTTTTTTTATAAACTAGCAATCTTAAATCTTCAACCGATTGTCTAGGCCGAGCGATCTAACTGTATCTTAAACTCTATGATACATCAACCCCGAGGTCTCAGACTCAGCCTTCATTTTGCCCTATCCCGCTCAAATACTGCCCCATTGCGCGCATCCCAGTTAACACCCAATTTTTGGTGCTAAGACCCATACTGCTGTTTAATGCAAAACCTAAACTGTGTGCTAAACCCCGCGTTACATGTCTCTATATGCAAAAACAGCAAAGGTACAACTTATCCAGTCTAATGGTCAGATGGAGAGATGTACAAAGGCTTTTCCCCATTTGAAGTGGCATTTTAGAAAGGGCACCCAAGCGCAATCAGGAACATCCAGGGTAAAACCTGCAAACAAACCACCGGGGATATCTCTGTTTCGACCTGATTACAGAAACATAAACACACCTGACATGGACACCCATGTCGGCATCCACATAGATGTCCCCGCTACAAAAACCTGGGGTGGAGACATCTATGACATGTTACTTTGCATATGGGGACGTCCATCAGCATGGCAAAACAAAACCAAAAACCCTTATTCCCCATCAGTGTTCGTTGTCAACATGGAAAATATTAAGCTGACAAAATTAGCATTTTTATGATACCTATTCATGCATGGAGCAGGTATAACTCTTGACGTGGCTCAGGATGTACAGAGTATTTCTGAAATCGAGCAAGGATGTCCAAGTTCTTGGGAATGCCCCGGCCACGCCTCAACCAGATCCCCTTCATAGCTTGGATGCCTTGCACCAGGGACATCTCTGAAGCCAGTTTCTAAAATACCTCTGGAGATGTCTCTGTGATTTGGAAGCGCAGTCATCTGAAGCATTAACAGCACTTTTATAAAAAAAAACCTTGGGAGAAATATTTGGCATATCTGGCCATAGGTGCTTAAGTAAAGTCTTCGGTTTCTATAATGCTCATCTTGTATTCTCCTAGACAAGGAGCATCATATGTCCTATGGTGGCAGATTTTATAGCTACCGGCAATTTACAAGAAAGCGTCAATGCATTTGAGAGCCAGAATCGAGAACATCAGAGTGAAATGAGCAATCTGGAAACTATGTGATTTCCACATCATGTATAATCTAAGACATGGCATTAATGTTCCATCTATAGAACATTAAAAAATTCTTCTTTCAGATTATTTTTCCATTATTATTGGAAAGAATCCCTTTCAATGACTGGAAACATGGAAAGCAGAAATAAGACAATGCTGGGTGGAAGCTGCAAAGATGTCAAATATTTTGTGCTCTTGAAGGTACCCAACTGAAACAGTAATATTCCAGCAGTTAATGAAGATTACCCAGATTTGAGGGTATTACTCCCGCCATTATTAGTTTGCATTGGTTGACTGTATTGCATAGAGTTCTATTTAAATGCATTAGTTTGACTGATGGGGTTGGACATTCACTATTGCATTGTCCTCTTTCATCTTGTATGCTACAGTCCTCTTCACAGGGTCTATTGTCAGTTTCTACAGTTGCCTCTGTTCATAAAGTGGCTACACGAAACTGTTTTTTCTCTGTATGAGGGCCAATAATCCGGAATTCTGTGCCTCAAGCCTTAATGCGATATTTCTTGTTATTTATCTTTTCATAAAGGATTGAAGACTTATCTTTTTAAAAAGCTTATTCTGTTTGATATTTATGCTCCTTTGTTATATGTAGAAACATAGAAACATGTTGACAGTAGGGTTGGCCCAACCATCTGGCAAAGTAAGAGGTCGCCTAGGGCAAAGCTTCTGGAGGGAGGCAAAGAGAAGGGCCTTCAGAGCTAAACATTAGATTCTGATAGCCAGGGGGGCATAAGGATTATTTTCCTAGGGCACCAACACTTTGAAACAAGTTGGATGTCAGATAAAGACCATACAGCCTATCAGGTCTATCCTGCTATACCATCTATGGTCCTTTTTTTTCTTTAGAGATCCTCTGTGTTTCTCCCATGTTTTCTTGAATTTAAATACTGTCCTAGTCTCTACTACCTCCACTGGGAGACTGTTCCATGCATCTACAGTACCACTTTTTCTGTAGAGAAATATTCCTGCATACTGAGTGTATCCCCTTTCACCTTCATTCTATGCCCCCTTGTTGCAGAGTTCTCTTTCAATTGAAAGATGCTCTCCCCTGTGCATTTATGGCACAGAAGTATTTAAACATCTCTATCATATCGCCCCTCTCCTACCTTTCTTCTGCACTGACTCTATCCTGTTTATATCCTTTTGAAGGTGAGGTCTCCAGAATTGCACACAATACTCCAAATGAGGTTGCACCAGAGACTTATGAAGACGTACCATCATCTCCTTTTTACTTCTGGCCATTGCACTCACTATGCAACCAAGCATCCTTCTGGCTTTTGCTGTCCCCTTATCTACCTGCTTAATCACCTTAATATCATCAGAAACTATCATGCCCAGGTCCCGCTCTTCTTTCATGGACAACAGTATTTCACCCCCTACACTGTACAGCTCCCTTGGATTTTTGCAGCCCAAATGCATGACCCTGCATTTTTTAGCATTAAATCTCAGTTACCAAATTCTAGACCATTCTTCAAGCTTCATTAGATCCCCCCTCATGTTATCTACACCTTTCTGAGTGTCTACTCTATTTCAGATTTTTGTATCTGCATAGAGGCAAGCTTTACCCAACAGCTTGTCCAAAATATTACTAACAAACATATTAAAAATAATCAGGCCAAGGACAGATCCCTGTGGCACACCACTGGTGACATCCTTCTCCTCAGAGTGAGCTCCATTTACTTGTACACTTTGTCGCCTCCCACTCAACCACTTTCTAACCCAGTCAGTAACTTTAGGGTCCGTCTCTAGGGTTCTCAATTTATTTATGTCAGCTATGTAGAACAGTGTCAAAGGTTTTACTGAAATTTAAGTATACTATATCTAAGGCTCTTCCTTGGTCCAACTCTCTGATTACCCAGTCAAAGAAATTAATTAGATTTGTTTGACAAGACCTGCATCTAGTAAACCCATGCTGCAGCAGATACTGCAATCCATTGGACTCCATAAACCTCACTATCCTCTGTTTTAGCAGCCTTTCCATTAATTTGCTCACCACAAAGATCAAACTAACCAGCTTGTAGTTCCCAACCTCATCCTTACTTCTGCTTTTGTGTAAAGGGACCACATGCACCCTTCTCCAATCCTCTGGAACCACTCTGGACTCTAAAGAAGCATTGAAGAGGTCAGAGAGTGGAGCCATTAGAACTCCCCTAATTTCCTTCAATATTCTTGGATGTAGCCCATCGCTTTATCTATTTTAGTTTAGCTAGCGCCTCATGAACACAGTCTTCTGTTCCTATTTGTGGGTGTTTTCTGAGGTTCTGCTGTTAGCCCTTCATCTGTGAACATAGAACAAAAATATTTTTTAAGCAATTCTGCTTTATCCTCATCAGCTTCTACATATTTCTCTCCTTCACCCTTCAGTCTAACAATACCACTTTTTGCACTTCCTCCTCTCTCTAAAATATCTGAAAAATGTCTTGTCCCCCCATTTTACTGCATTGGCTATTTTTTCTTCCATTTGTATTTTTGCTTTCCTGACTCCTTTCCTACCTTCTATTAGCTTTTTCAAATATTGATGCTTGTCTTCCTCTTTCTGTGATCTCTTGTATTTCATTAAGGCCACCCTCTTTTTCTTTACCTTTTCAGCTACTTCTTTTGAGAACCATAATAGCCTCCTTTTCCTTTTACATTTATTTTCTTTCCTAAACAAAAGGTTTGTTGCCTTTAAAATATCCCCTTTCAGTTTTGCCCATGGCTTTTCTATATCCCTCAGCTGCCCCCATCCACTAACATCTCCTTGAGGTCTTATCCCATCTTGACAAATTTAGCTGTCCTGAAGTCTAGGACCCTCAGTTTTAATTGAACTTTATCAGCTCTAGTCCTAATACTGAACCACACCATCTGGTGATCACTGGATGCAAGATGATCACCCCTAGATTATCAGAAACACTCTCCCCACTGGTTAGCCCCAGGTCATGTATGGCCCCCTCAGGTGTTGGTTCTGTTACCAGTCGCCAGAATAGTTCTCCCTGTATAAAATCCAGGATTTCCTTACTTCTAGATGAATATCCGGCATATTGAAATCACCTATCAGCGGCACTTCTCCTTTCATAGCAATGCTGCGAATGTCTTCAATTAAATTTATTTATTTATTTATTTATTTAAAGTCTCTTTTATACCGCGCTATTCAGCATCAGCGCGGTTTACAATAAACAATGAACATACACATTTCCAATAGTACTTTGTGTTTACATATGAATAGGATATTCAACTTGGCTAACAGGGTAACTATGTACAACAACAATATATACAATATATACAATTTATAGACTGGTCATGTGTTCGTATGGTTTTAGACATTGGAGATTTGGGTGGTAATATCTGTCCACCTCTTCTGCCTGTGAAGGAGATCTGTATATCACACCAGTGCAAATGGATGCTGCATTTACTCCTTCCATTATAACCCACCGTGCCTCCTCCTTTCCTTATAAGTCCTGTAATTCTGTAGTTTTAATATTATTTTTTACATATTGTGTGACTCTTTCTCCCCTTCTTCCTAACCTGTCCTTCATGAATAAATTATAGCCTGGTATAAATGCATCCCAGTCATGGTTCTCTGTGAATCATGTCTCCGTAACCGCCAAGTTAGTCTCTTCCATGAAAATCTCAGCATCTGGCATCTTATTCCCCATATGTCTTACTAATTAAAGATTTATTTGGATTAGGCAATACACCATACTACAGGCATTTGTGCACACCGCTTTCCAGACGTTGCCCCTTTTACCCATGTCTACAGAGGTGTTTAATGTTTTACTTACCTGAGGGCTTTCATTTACCTGGGAGTTTTCTTCACCCATCCCCAATGAATCTAGTTTAAAGCCGTCTTCGGTAGGTTGGCCAGTCTGCTGCAGAAGACACTTTGACACTTCTTGGCCAGGTGGACACCATTTCTGTTCAGCAGCCCCTGGAAAGAGAATTTGGAATCCTGTGCTCAAGACTTACATGATAATTCTTGTCAATCATTTTTTTTTTCGTAAAAGCCTCGAATATTTAGCCTTTTTAAAAAAGTTCATTTAGTTTAGTTTGATAATTTGTGTTTCTTTTGTTCTATGTTTTATTATGTATGTTTCTTGTAACCACTTAGATGGAATGCTGATAGGACGAATAAATGTTTTTTTAAAACAAATAAAATTTCAATAAATGTTCAGTTCCTCTCAGGCAGTTTCTTATTATAGATAATGGACGTCATCTTATAAAGATATTGAGGTGCGTAAGTGGCAATCCACATGCATAAATGGCCTTATAAAATACCAGCCGACATAAATGTGCACACAGTGTCATGAAGACATGTACTTTGCCGGCAGGCATAGCTGGGGGTGTGGTCTAGGAGGAGCATGGGCGGAGTTTGTCTGTACAACACGTTGATTATAAAATACCTTATTCCACATGTGTATGTACGTATTTCAGATGTGTTCATTAGCACCAGGTACAGAGCTGGTATTAATGCCCGTACCTGAATTTACACCACTTGTCTTTGTAAAATAAGCTTAAAATACACACGTTTTGGCTGCCTTACCCTGAGCGCCCTGTTATAAAATTACTCTCCACAAGCCCCCTTTTCTATATGTGCATGGGCCAAATTCCTGAGCAGAGTTAGGTGCTTAGATCTCCCTCAGCAAAACCATCATCGCTCTCAGCACTTACATTTATATTCCTAAAAAATAAGTTGCAGGCAGAGTTAAGTCAGATAGGTTTGTGAACCAGTAAATTGCCAGTTTACGTCCCAGTTTTTAACGGCTGTCGTATCTCTGGTCCCAGTCTTTTTGAAATGAAGCGGTGGGCTATTTTTCATGCGTTCTCTATCAGTAGTCAGATAGCTTTGGAGTTTTTTTCCTTAAAGACATTTCACTAAAAGTTGAGCAACCAGACATAACACACTTGAAAGGAGATCCTGCCTCTCTCTCTCTCTGTCTCTCTCTCTCTCTCTCTCTCTGTCCAGCTGAACTTGAAATACCGGATTTGTTAATTAAGGGCATACTTAAAATTTTTCATCCACCATCTCCAGGCACCTTTGTTTAAGCTTGTCACTTCCCCCTGCATGACAAAGCCAAAGGTTTCATACAATCTCTGCATTTCATGACAGCAAAAGGCACATTCATATCCACGGTTTCTGAGGAATAGAATTTATTCAGATTTTTTTGCTGAAACAAACCAATAGAGAGAACAGTAATTTCTGGTCTGAGTCAGATTAAATCTGGTGTAGTAGACATAACACCACAAAGCCTCCCGGGTTCTCTATGGGACAGAGGAGCTTCTGTCAGGTATAATGGCTACTCACATTGAATGTGCTTGGGTCTGACAGTAATAAAATAATGATGAAGACAGATGTCAAGACTCATTGACTGTGCATAGGAACATCTATTTTTCTAATAAAATAATATTATCCTCTTAAGACCCAGAAATAAAAAATAATAAATAAAAAGAAAGAGGCATATATTCAAAGGGTTTATGCGCCTAGCTTTGAGAGATAGATTCCTAAACAGATGTCCTCCTTATATCCATACATCTAACATCAACATCTGATACTATTTCGGCTTTTTAGTATTGGCCTTTGTGGTAAGGTTTTCAACTGGTTCTCTTTCTTTCTGGATTTTTAATCTTTCAAAGTGGCCTTCAGCTCAACACCATCAGCTTCCAATAAGCTGTCTTGTAGGATGTCTCAGGGATTGGTACCTGCATCAATCCTATATTTGCAAGAGCTCCCTGGCATCGCTAATCTAAAGTCATGGTGTAAATGGGTGTTACTATGCCAATGATACAGAACTGACCTAGTATCCTGCTTTGAGAATCCAGACCTTGCTTTCTTAAATAATCGCTTAGATACTATCTCTTGCTGGATAGAATCCAACAAGCTTAAGCTTATTCACAATAAATCATCACCTGTGTGGATTACTGATGTCCCTCCCCCTCCCCCTCCCCACGGCTTCCCATTACTCTAGTCGACCCAATTAAAATCCTGGGATGTCACTTCAGCTCTTCGTTGACATTTGATAAGCGCAGTTCTTCTGTAGTGAGACCAAGTTATTTTGCTCTCAGACATCTTTGCGCTATTTGCTGGTTCTAGATTTTAAAAAAGCAATCAGGATCCTTATTCGTTCGTGGGTGTTGAAGGGCCTAGATTATTCTAATACCCAGGGCAGGATTAAAGTATAGGCAAACTAGGCATATGCCTAGGGACCAAATGTTTAAGAGGGACTCTCTCAAAGTTGCTAAGTCAATGAGTACCAAAGAAGATATTTGCTCTGGTAAGTCAACTACTGGCTGGAATAAGAGTGTGTATGCGTATGTTGGGGGAAGGGGAGACTCATCACTGCCCACAGAGGTCTCTCTATTCTTCCTACCCCTGTGCATCCTCCAGACTGCAGAAGGGATCAGAATATGTCTTAGCTGTTGCTCCTCCTCTACCAGTTTTCCTCTGTACTCATTTAGTTTAGTTTAATTTTTTTTTTTTAATTTATTGAAATTTGAAACACTTTTACAATGCTCATTTATAAAGGAAAAACAGAAATAACATACAAGCTGACCCCGATTTATGGAGGGCAACAACTCATTAACAAATCATCATCAAAACAACAATCCAAGCCCACATCAAGGGAGCCGGTATCCCCCCCCCCCCCCCCACCACCCCCAAAACCAAATACCATTAACTAGCCATAACAGAGAACAAATCAAGAGAATAAATCAATATAAAGAAAAGAAAAAAGCAATCCTTAAGCCAAACTCAGCTACTTATCCCTCAAAAAAGCTTCTTTTGAATATATAATCCAAACAAAATATAAGGAAAAACATCCAAACACCAGCAAGTAACAATACTAAACAATAATCACTATAAATCAATTACAAAATTATGGCAAAGCCCACATCTAGGGAGTATACATCTGATACTATAACAAGGTATAAAGTTCAAAAAGAAAAGTAAACAAGCACTATTATGCACTACAATTGGAGAGATTTACTTCTTTACCTTACATCCATTCCAAATTCCTAACCCTGCATCTGCCTGCCTATAACAAATTTCTGTAAATGAAATACATCAGTAAATACAAACATACATCCCTGTGCAAGGGAATTTCAGAAAATAAGTAGCTCCCAGACCTAAAACCCGCGGCTGCAGTTCTAAAAGCTGCCGCCGCCGGGCCTGGGTAGCATGGGTAATGCCAGGAAAGATGTGTGTCTTCTCCCACAAAATAAGGCTTCCTTGTGTTTGAAAATCAACCTTAGAATCTTAAGCTTAATGGACTCAGAACCAAATGTCACCAATAATGTGTTACACTTGGTAATGATGTCCGCTGAATCCTCCAAGAAAGCATTTAGATCCTGGCTAGCTGTGGGGTGAAGAGAATCAAAGTCCCCTTCTCCCAAAACAACAGCCTAGACCTTGTGAGGTATATAATAAACTTGAACCATGTCAATTTCTTCCACAAGTTTCAAAACTCTACAAAATACTTTTTAAGAATAATTTGAGGAGATAGCAAATGAGTTACAGGAAAATTATGAAACCAAAGATTCATTGTTAGAGTACAATTCTCAAGGACTTCAAGCCTCCCATGAATACTCAAATAAACATTAATTTGGGAAACATTAGAGGCAATTCTCTGTGGATTATCCAGAAGAAACCACATCACTCCCATCCTTAAGGATCTCCACTGGCTACCTATAAACTTCAAGCTCACATACAAGGCATTACTCCTCACCTTCAAAGCCATCAACAAGATATCCCCCTCGTCCCTCATGGTCCTCCTCACCCCCACCCCCAACAACAGGTCGAGAAGGACAGTAGCCATCAACACACTGATTGTCCCCATGGAATCTACAAAATGTACGCAGGCAACTAGGAATAGATCCTCCGCTTTCTATGCCCCAAAGTGCTGGAACAACCTTCCACCAAATATCAGATCGATCAGAGACCTTATACAATTCAGGAAAGCCCTAAAGCATCACCTATTCCTTCTACACTTCTCACAGCCAAACAGCACCCCCCCCCCCCACACCTCCCACACCCCAATTCACTCAAGCAGCGCCCAACACATCACAAACAACCTAGGACAAACCTAGTCTCAGACCCATCCATAGGTTATTTACAACAATATCAATCTAAGATTCTAAGGTGTATATAACAGATTGGTGATAGTATTACTATAATACTACCAATACCTAAACTGGAACAATGAACATGTGTTGATATATATACTAGAACGCTTACTGTAAATAACAGATAAGACCCAGTCCTAACCATACAGTTTGGGTCTAACATATAACATGTAAATAGTCACCCCGCTACATCTTTGATAGTCTAATGTGTAAATAGTTCACCCAGTTACAACTCCAATTTACCAGTCCTGTTCAATGTAGCACAAGGTAGATTTGACTTGCCTTGTACAAGAATTGTTAATTGTAAACCGCACTGATATTAAAGAGCGCGGTATAGAAAAGATTTTAAATAAATAAATAAATAAACACATGGTTTAACTTTAGAGTCCACTCGAGCAACTACATTATCTAATATTGCCATTTTTTTATCCAAATCATTCAGCTTATCCACCACCCCCACAATAAGCGTACACAGAGAAGTCACTGTTGCAGATAAATGCACATCAATGTTCTGTATTGCACCCCATAGATCTTTTAAAGTAATATCCCCCTCAGGAGGAGAAGAAACATTCAAACCAGATTCCATTGGAACAACTGGCACAGGTAATGGTACTCAAAAGAGTTTCTAATTGGGAGACCTCAAGAAAGGTATACTGAATGCCCTGATAGGAAATAATACATTTACATGGAAATTTGAGAAAGAAGGTCATCCCCAGTGCCAGAACAGAGGGCTTCAGTGCTAGGAATGACCTTTTCAATTGGTTGACCTTGGAAACATCCAGAAATGTGTTAATTTTCTGGCCACGGAATAATTGGTTCTTTTGCTGAAAAAACAATCTCAAGATTATATTACGATCAGCTAACAATCCAAAAGTAGCAATTAAAGTGGCCCGAGTCGAAACGTTATCAGAAGAATCTTCCAGAAATTCAGAAATATCTGGCTCAATTAAAGATAACTGATCTAGGGACTTCCGGTTGGGCAATGAGCTGAACGGACGTCTCACGTTCAGCTCCGGGTAATCTGCCCCATAAAACGGCTTCAAAACCTTGCAATAGTGGTTTTTAACTGCAAGTGTCTACTTCTTCCACCCCACGGAGGCATAACGAAGTGTGGGAAGTGGTATCCCTGCTAATATTAGCTCGATGGCATCAAAAACACTCCGAAAGGAAAAGCCTCGCACCACGGAAAGTAAGATGGCGGAGGGCTCACCAGCTAGCCCGAAACCGGGAGGCACATCTGATTTGGTGGCGGAGGTGAGTGCCGCTGTAGTGCAGGCGCTCAATACACGCTTCCAGGATTTAGCTGAGCAGATACAATCTGTTGGCCAACGTTTCACGGAGGTGGTGGAGTGACTGGAACAGGCTGAGACAAGAGTGTCTGATGTGGAAGACACACAACAATCCATGGTAGCCAAGGTGGCAGCTCTGGAGACCCTGGTGAAACAACAGGGAGATAAACTCGACGAGTTGGAGAATCGGGGTCGGCGCAAAAACCTGCGTTTCATTGGCATACCTGAGAGTGTCGCCGATAGTGCCTTGCTTGGATATTTGCAGTCTTGGATTGGGAGGTTACTGCCAGGCCCGAGAGATGATCTTATCAAGTTGGAGCGAGTACATAGGCTGGGCCAACGCAGAGAACAGGCAAGGAGGCCGCGTGCGGTAATCGCCCGCTTTTTAGATTATCGGCAAAAAGAAGAGGTGCTGAAAGCGGCACGGGGCCGACGAAGACACCAGCAGGAAACTGAACCGATTCTGGTGTTCCAGGACTATTCGATGATTGTCAGCCAGCAGCGTCGGGCCTTCTCCGGGGTCTGTACCCAACTGTTAAATCGAGGTGTCCGCTTCTCATTACTATACCCAGCCCGGCTGCAGATCGAGCATCAAGGACATACTCGCTTTTTAGCGACCCTGGACGAGGCTACTGCATTTCTGGAAACTCTGAATACCCAATCGGCCTCGTGATCCTTGGAGGCTCAAATGAGAGATGGTTGGAGATCCCAATGGAAAAAAGAAGGCTCCAGAGCCCGCTGTGGGCCTAACATTTAATAGGTGCCTCCCCGTTGCTCCCAATGCTGCCTGAGAACTTTTGTGTTTGAACTCAGTGTGGTTTGCTACACAGTGATACAAAGTCTCACTAGTTTTGTAACATTCGCTACTCAGGTGGAGACAATGTATATTTGTTAATTTGTTTCAATTGCTTTCTTTTCCCCTTTTTTTCTCTCTTTTGCCTCTCTTCCTACCCCCTTCATCCCTTTCTTTCTTTCCCTTTCCTTCCTTTTTCTCTCTATGTGTTGTGCCATGCATGTTGACTGGGAGGTAGGGATTATAATTGCGGGAAAAGTGGAGGGCTGCTAGATGATCAATGGTAGATGGCTAGTTTTGTTACCGAAGCCCACCAATTCCCCCCTTTCTGCTTAGACGCCTTTGTACATTATCTGGACTGCACTGGAGGGCTAGGGGGTGATTAGCGGCCTACACAATGCTGGGTACCGGGAGGAGTGGAAGGGAGGGGGGCACCCAGATATGGCTCTCTGTGTGGATGGGGGGGGGGGAGATAAGGGCGGGAGCTGAGCCTGATAGAGAGAGGCACCTGAGAGACCTGAATAGCTTGATATTGCAATATAAAAGCTAGCGTTTCGGTGATGATGTCTTAACGAAATAATTTACTGGCAGGGTGGTTTATAGGGGATGAAAGTTGCTGGGGGGGGGAGTAAGTGGAAGGGTATGTTTGACACGATTATTAGAGGCATCTACATTGCTTATTAAGATCTTGCTCCCACCGAGACCTCTTTTTCACTGTTGCAGAGGCCCAAGACCTCGGTGTCATCACCCCCCCCCCCCCCCCCGGGCTGCCTTAGGCGTGCAGGTGGTTTTATTTTACCCTAGCGGCCTGGGGTGGGGCACGGCTGGGGTACATTTGCCGCACCGGACTGCATGCTGAGGAACGAGCACCGCTGGATAACAGTGATATAACATGGCTACACGGCCTGAGGCACATGGGGCGGCTAGAGTGGGGGAGGATAGAGTTCTATGCAGGGGGAAGGAGATATCGACGTGGGAGGACAGGTGAGGCACGTGATTGAAAAGAGGGAGGGACTGTAGACTGCGGTGTAATACAGTGTGGGCACGGGTGGAGTGGGCTCGGGATTGGGAGAGTGGGGGGGAGGTAGAGGAGAGCTCTAGAGTTCTTATTGTAGCGGTTAATATAGAGTGACATAGTTAGCTTAGTCGGCAGGTACTATATCTTGGGGTAGAAGGGGTGATCCCGTTTGCCAAAGGAAGTTGTCCATTGTATGGATGGACCTGTGAGTCTGAGGAGGAGAGGGGGATGGGGGGGGGATGAGGGGGAGACGAGGGGTGGGGATAGGGCACACTCCACTAGCTATCTGCAGATGGCATGATTTCTTTGTTTTGGCTGAAGGGGGGCTCCAGGCTGGGGGAGTCCCTCAAGAACGACTGGTGATAATCAAGTGGTGGAACCTTGGCACTGCCCCGTCGCTCTGAAAATTATTACTTGGAATGTCTGTGGACTGGGGAACCCCATTAAGAGACATAAAGTATTGCAGGCACTGGCTCGGCATAAGTGTGATATTGCATTTCTCCAAGAAACCCACCAGACGGCTGTTGAGCATAGCAAACTATGTCGGAATTGGGTGGGCCAAGTTTGGGGATCCCCGGCGCAGGGGCATAAGGGTGGAGTAGCTATATTAGTTCACAAACACATACGATTTGTGGCGGAGACGGTCTTAGCTGACAACATAGGTAGATCTCTGTTGATATATGGTCATTTAGACGGAAAACCGGTGATTATCGGAGACCTTTATGGCCCCAACGTCGCTGACCCTGGTTTTTATAGTGGTTTGGCCTCAAACGTGGAACAGCTCCCGGATTGTCCTGTGATTCTGGGAGGGGACCTTAACGGAGTCCTCGATGTAGACCTGGATACATCTAGGGGAGGAGGAGGACGAGAGAGGGTGGCGCCCTCCCAGACGTTGAAATGGTTTTGTAAGAGATTAGGTATAATCGATCCCTGGCGAGTGATGCACCCCCTAGAAAGAGACTTTACACATCAGTCTCGGGCACATGGCACCAGTGCACGTATAGATTATGTGTTGACCTCGGGGACCTTGTTTGCTCACACAGAGGATGCCCAGATTTGTCCCTCGGAAGTCTCGGACCACGCGATGGTATGGATTGATTTACATTGGGGGAGGGATACATCTCGGACACGCCTGTGGAGGTTTCCTCTAGAATTATATTCGGATGGGCAATTCCGCCAATTTTTACGTCAGAGATGGGAGGAGTTTCTCAGTGATCACCACGATCATTTGGATGATCCCGAATTCGTATGGGAAACAGCGAAGGTGGTTCTCCGGGGGGATATTATAGGATACGCTGCGCGAAGGCGTCGGCTGATGGCCGAACGTATTATCATGCTTGAACGCCAGGTCACTAAACTCCATCGGTGGTGTGCTCATACGCCATCGTTTTTGAATAAGAAGCAGTTATGGGAAGCCCAGATTGATCTCAATGAGCTGTTACATCAGCGAGCAAAGAAGTCAGTTCTGTTTTATCGATTTCGATTGCATTGCTTCGGAGATAAACCTGGCAAGTTGTTGGCTCGGTGTTTGAGGGCTCGTCGGGGTCCTGCCTATGTGGTGGCTATAAGGGAGGGTCAGGGACGTGTTCACAAGGAGAGTGTGGAAATTGCAAAGGTTTTTCGTAGTTTCTTTCAAAACTTGTACAAAGCGGAATCTGGACCTCATGAGGCGATGCAGGATTATCTAAAAGCATTGGAGCTACCTCAGCTCACTGAGGAACAGAGGGAGGTCTTAGACCTACCCCTTACCCCACAAGAGATACAATCAGTAATCTCCGCCGCCCAGTGCTATAAGACGCCAGGGCCGGATGGACTAGGGGCCGAATTTTATAAAATTCTGGGTGATTGTGTTAGTCCACTACTGCGAGAGGTTTTTGACGGCAGGGCGGAGAGGGGAGAATTTCGCTGGGGGCGGAATCATGCTCATATCACCCTGATCCCAAAGCCGGGTAAAGACCTGATGCTAGCGGCTTCCTATCGACCTATCTCCCTATTAAACTTCGATCTCAAACTACTTGCGAACGTTCTGGCCGAACGTCTGGCAGGGGTACTAGGCCATTTAATCCATGTTGCACAAGTGGGTTTCGTAAAAGGACGCTATGCAGTTCGGAACCTTCGGAAGATTCTGGCCTCCTTGGAGTGGGTGCATGCCCAAGGAATTCCGTCGTTACTGATTAGCTTCGATGCAGAAAAAGCATTCGACAGGGTGGATTGGCAATATCTCTGGAGACTACTACCGCAATATGGCATAGGGGCAGACTTTTGTAAAATGGTACAGAGCTTGTACGTCACACCAATGGCAGGCATAATGTGCAATGGACTATTATCGGAGGACTTTGTGCTAGAACGAGGTACGAGGCAGGGCTGTCCTTTATCGCCCTTGCTATTTGTTCTCTCCTTAGACCCGCTGATCCGTACCACCTATTCTTAAGCTATTTTCCAGTTTAATCATACACTATGGAAATAGTCCCTCCATATCCAGACCAAGACAATTTCAACTGTGAATAATGCGTATAGTTTATTGTAGTTATATAGTTGATATAGTTTACCTGTAATCCCAAGTTTCTAAATCCCTGTTACTTGTAAAATGCACTACAGTTACTCTGTATGTATATGTTTAGTTTCTTGTAAACCGTGCTGATGACAATAGTGCGGTATATAAGAGATGTTAAATAAATAAATTAAATTAAATAAAACATCATTTGGCATGTAGATAGCTGGGTGGCTGGTGGACGTGAGGATCGCCTGGTAACATGCCTGCCTGGTGCGAAGGTAGCGGACCTCACACGCCACCTAGATAAGGTCTTAGATAGTGCTGGGGAGGAGTCTGCTGTCTTGGTACATGTTGGTACCAATGACATAGGAAAATGTGGTAGGGAGGTTCTGGAAGCTAAATTTAGGCTTTTAGGTAGGAAGTTGAAATCCAGAACTTCCAGGGTAGCGTTCTCCGAAATGCTTCCCGTTCCACGCGCAGGACCCAATAGGCAGGCAGAGCTCCGGAGTCTCAATGCGTGGATGAGACAATGATGCAGAGATGAGGGGTTCGGATTTGTTAGGAACTGGGGAACATTCTGGGGAAAGGAGGGGCTCTTCCGAAGGGATGGGCTTCACCTTAACCGGGATGGAACCAGGCTGCTGGCATTAACCTTTAAAAAGGAGATAGAGCAGCTTTTAAACTAGATAATAGGGGAAAGCCGACAGTCGCCCAAGAGCGCATGGTTCGGAAGAATGTATCCTTGAAGGATACTACAAAAAGCAGAGAGGTTCCAAAAAAGAGTAAAGTAGCCCAAATGCCCTCGAGTATGGAGCAGACAGAACTTAAAGATCCCAAATTACCCATGTCTACCAATAGCCAAATTAATATGAATAAAATACAGTTTCTAAAATGCTTGTATGCAAATGCTAGAAGTCTACAAAACAAGATGGGAGAGTTAGAATATATAGCACTAAACGAGAGGTTAGATATGATTGGAATATCAGAGACATGGTGGAAGGAGGACAACCAGTGGGACACTGTGATACCTGGGTACAAACTATATCGAAATGATAGAGCTGATCAAATTGGTGGAGGGGTTGCGCTCTATGTTAGAGAGGGCATTGAGTCAGAAAGGATTAAAGTTTTGCAAGAAACAAAATTTGCTGTAGAATCTCTATGGATTGAAATTCCATGTAAAAAGGGGAAGGCGATGGCAGTGGGGGTGTACTATCGTCCGCCTGGCCAGAATGAACAAATGGATGATGAAATGCTCAAAGAAATCAAGGAAGCTAGCAAAAGTTACAGTGCAGTAATAATAATGGGTGATTTCAATTACCCCGGCATCGACTGGGTCAGTGTCACAACAGGACATGCTAGGGAGATAAAGTTCCTAGATGAAATAAATGACTGCTTCTTGGAGCAGCTGGTTCATGAACCGACCAGAGGGGAAGCAATATTAGACCTAGTCCTTAGTGGAACACCAGATGTAGTGCAAGAGATAAGGGTGTTGGGGCCACTTGGCAATAGTGATCATAGCATGATCGCCTTTGATTTAATTAGTGGAGGAGGGACAGTAAGGAAATCCACAGTACTACCCTTAAACTTTCGAAAGGGAGACTATGATAGAATGAGGAAAACAGTTAAGAAAAAACTAAAAGGAGCAGTTGCAAAGGTTAAAGACGTACATCAAGCTTGGGTGTTGTTGAAAAATACTATCTTGGAAGCCCAGACCAGCTGTATTCCACGCTTTAAGAAAAGTGGAAGGAAGTCCAAAAAATTGCCAGCATGGTTTAAAGCTGAGGTCAGAGAGGCTGTTGTTGCCAAAAAAGCATCTTTCAAGAAATGGAAAAAAGAGCCAAATGATGAAACCTGGAAACAGCACAAGCACTGGCAAGTCAAATGCAAGGCATTGATAAGGCAGGCAAAGAGAGAATTTGAGAAGAAGCTTGCTGCGGAAGCAAAAACGCGAAATAAAGACCTTTTCAAGTACATTCGTAGCAAAAAACCCGTGAGAGAGTCAGTTGGTCCATTAGATGATAAAGGGGTTAAAGGAGCACTAAGAGGCGACAAGGCGATAGCGGAGAGACTGAATGAATTCTTTGCTTCGGTCTTTACTGAGGAAGATGTAGGGATGTTACCCACGACTGAAGTGGTATTTAAAGGTGTGGAAGAATTGAAGGAAATATCGATACATCGGGAAGATGTCCTACAACTATTAGATAAACTGAAGAGTAGCAAATCACCTGGGCCGGATGGTATACATCCAAGGGTGTTGAAAGAACTGAAATTTGAGATTGCAGACCTGCTATCAGTAATCTGTGAACTATCATTAAAATCATCTCTAATACCTGAGGATTGGAGGATCGCCAATGTAACACCAATTTTTAAAAAGGGTTCGAGGGGTGATCCGGGAAACTACAGACCGGTGAGCCTGACATCAGTACCGGGAAAAATGGTAGAAACCATCATAAAGAATAAAATTACTCAGCATATAGATAGTCATGACCTAATGGGAGACAGCCAACATGGCTTTAGACAAGGAAGATCTTGTCTTACTAATCTGTTATGTTTTTTTGAAGGAGTGAATAAACAGGTGGACAAAGGTGAGTCGGTTGATATTGTGTATCTGGACTTTCAGAAAGCCTTTGACAAGGTCCCTCATGAGAGACTTTTGGCAAAACTAAAGAGTCATGGGATAGGAGGCAGTGTACTACTGTGGATCAGGAACTGGTTAAAAGATAGAAAGCAGAGGGTAGGGCTAAATGGCCAATTTTCCCAATGGAGAAAGGTGAATAGTGGTGTACCCCAGGGATCTGTGCTGGGTCCGCTGCTTTTTGACATATTCATAAATGACCTGGAAAGTGGAATAACGAGTGAGGTTATCAAATTTGCTGATGACACAAAACTATTTAAAGTTGTTAAAACCCAGGAGGATTGTGGAAAATTGCAAGAGGATCTTGATAAATTGGAAGACTGGGCATCAAAATGGCAGATGAAATTTAATGTGGAGAAGTGCAAGGTTATGCACCTAGGGAAGAACAACCCAAACTATGGTTACACGATGCAAGGTTCCACATTAGGAACCACCACCCAAGAAAAAGATTTAGGCGTCCTTGTGGATACCATGTTAAAACCCTCGGCCCAGTGTGCAGCGGCGGCCAAGAGAGCAAATAGAATGCTAGGTATGATAAGGAAAGGAATGGAAAATAAAACAAAAGATATTATAATGCCTCTATATCGTTCCATGGTGAGACCGCACCTTGAATATTGTGTGCAATTCTGGTCGCCATATCTTAAAAAGGATATAGCAATTTTAGAAAAGGTTCAGAGAAGAGCCACCAAAATGGTAAAGGGGATGGAAGGCTACTCCTATGAAGAAAGGCTAAAAAGGTTGGGGCTCTTTAACCTGGAAAAGAGACGGCTGAGGGGAGATATGATAGAAGTCTATAAATTAATGAACGGAGTGGAACGGGTAAACGTAGATCGATTGTTTACCTTATCAGAATATAGAAAGACTAGGGGACATGCAATGAAGCTACAGGGTAAACTATTTAAGACTAATAAAAGAAAATATTTTTTCACTCAACGTGTAATCAAACTCTGGAATTTGTTACCGGAGGATGTAGTAAAGGCTGTTAGTGTAGCTGGGTTTAAAAAAGGTTTGGACAAGTTCCTGGAGGAAAGGTCCATAAACCATTATTAAGAAGGGACCCAGGATATCAATGCTTGAACCAATACAAGCATTGTGGAACCTGTGTCCCTTGGGGAAACTGCTAGGTACGTATGACCTAGATTGGCCACTGTTGGAAACAGAATACTGGGCTTGATGGACCTTGGTCTGACCCAGTATGGCATATCTTATGTTCTTATGTTCTTATGGGAAAGGTAAAGGGAGTGCAGCTGCGGTCACAGGAATTCACTATTTCGGCATTTGTGGACGATTTGTTAGTCCATCTGACATCCCCGGCCACTTCTTTGCAACCTCTATTGGACGAATTCTTGCGTTTCGGGGCATTCGCAGGTCTGTGTATTAATAAAGATAAGTCTGAAGTAGTGGATGTTTTAGGGCATCTCCGTAGTTCATGGAGAGGGCCCTTCCCTCTACGGTGGGCAGAAAGGGAGTTCGTTTATCTGGGCATAGTATTGACTGGAAGACCACAAGAATTATATAGGCGTAATCTGGATCGGATACTGCGGCATTTGGCTGTGCAATTAAAAGCCTGGGAACCTCTCCCGCTGTCCTTGACTGGGAGAATAGCGGCGGTGCAGATGATTATTTTACCTCAAATCTTATATTGGTTGCAAACCTTGCCGGTCTGGTTGCTGAGTCGAGATTTGCGTAAAGTGGAAGCTTTGCTTAAGCTGTTTCTTTGGCGGGGGAAGAGGGCGCGTATCCCGTGGAATCGCCTGCTGGGAAAATGGCGAGAAGGGGGTATGGGCCTGCCCGACTTGAAGACCTATGCGCTGGCCTGTCAAGCTAGACACTTGGGAGATTGGTTAGGGGGGTCGGAAGTATATACACCCAGGACTTTAGAGGAGTGCTTAGTGGCTCCTGCGACTTTGTTGGGGATCTTGCATGGGTCGCATAAGGACCTATTGGATTCTATTCGGCAGAGTACATTAGTAGACTCGGCCCGGCATACCTGGCAGCAGATTAACAAAAACTGGAATGACGCGTGGAGGGTTTCTTGCTGGTTGCCACTGCAGGGGAATGCCCAATTCACTCCTGGGTCTGAGACAGCGGTGTTTCGAGATTGGTGGATACGCGGTATTCGGAATGTGGGGCACCTAGTTGACCCCGAGGGAAGCTGTAAATCCTTTAGAACTTTGAGTCGGGAATATGATCTACCCACTACGCACTGCTTTGCATACATACAAGTCTCCCATTATGTGGCCTCCTTGCCGCGTGGCGTGCTGCAAACTGAGCGGTCAGCCCGTATTTTGGAATTTTTTCAGTTGGGGGAAGAGCGCCCACCCTCGATTTCCAAATTGAAACTCAGTTTAGATCAATATAGAGCTCTCCCCGATTATAGTGGAGTCGAAATGGCTTGGGCAGCTGAACTGGGGGGGGACGTGCCCCCGGGGTCGGTTTTGGAGGCATTGAAAAGGATTGGCCGGGTGGCGCAAGGGGTGCGTTGGAGAGAGATTCAATTCAAATGCGTGACTAGGGCTCACTTTTCACCTCGGCGGGCAATGTGAAGTTGCCTGGAGACAGATGGTTCTTGCCCACGTTGTTCAGAGTCTTTGGCGACTCTCTTACATATGTGGTGGGGTTGTCGGGGAATACGTGCCTACTGGGTGAGGATATGCAATTTTCTCAATACACTGCTTCAGTGAAGGCTTCGCTGGACTGGCTCATTTGTAGTACTCGATCGGATGACGATCCCAGGACCTGTGAAAGCAGGTTAACTGTTTGGTGAGTAAAGGGCCGATTCTCCGACTGTGGAGAGAGCGCCAGTTGCCTACTTTTAGTGAATGGCGGAACAGCTTCCATCAGTTGATGCTAACAGAGCGCTGGATGGCGCGGGGCAGTGCCAAGCGTTGGACAGTTTTTTTGTCAATCTGGGAGCCTTATATTCAGCAACTTGGGGCTCACAGCCGTAACGAAACCCTCCAATTGGGGAGTTAAATGAGTTTGGCCAAGGAGAGCAGTGATGGTGGTACAGACCAAACTGCTCTTTGATGATCAGCTTGGATTAGGATGCTGGAAGTGGAGTGAGGGATGGTTGGTGGGAGGGGGGATGGGGGTGGGAAGGGAGGGGGGATGGGATAAAATGTAAATTAACCACCTATTATATTTCTTTATGTTGGCTCCCGGTTGGGATCAGAGTACACCCCCCCTCCCCCCCCCCTCCCCCCCCGTGGAGACGTATGTTGATGTTTTGTCTTGACTTGTTGGTGGAATTAAATAAAGTTAAAAAAAAAAAAAATAACTGATCTAGACCTGCAGAATCAGAATTAATATTAAGACTTACTTTACCCCGAGGAATATAAAATATATTTAAGATTCCCAAATCTTTCACCGTAGGCTGTCCCAAAACTCCTTAAAGTATTTACGTATAAGGATAGTCTGTGAGAGGTAATGTGTATGAGGGAAATTCAGGAATTGCAGATTATAGGAACACTGGGCATTCTCGAGCACGTTGAAGCGTCGATGAATGACGACTATCCTTCACAAATGAAACATGCACATCTTGTATCACAGAATAAGAAACATTCAACTTAGCTATGTTATTATTTACAAAGGAGATGCGCCTGTCTTGATCAGTTAGTTTCACAACAGTGTCCACTGTAAAGTCTGACAGTGCTTTAAAAGAAGATCCAAAAGACATCTCCAAATGATTATGGATGACCCTCAAAGAAACTTCTCCAGTAGGAAGAGTAGCAGGATCTTTAGAGAGAGTAAAGCATACCTCTTTTGGGACAGGAACTTCAGTACCATCCCCAGCTTCTGTAAAAAAAAAACCTGCTGAGCTGCTCAAGACAGCTCGGGAACCATCACCTATACACACTCCACCCCAGGAATGGCATGTGCGGTCCCCAACTCGTCATCATTGGTATGGCAGGATGCAGCAATAACATCCCCAAGCAGAGAGGAGCCAGAGGAAGCAACAGGGCTCAACACAGGTGTAGAGGAAGTCGCTACTACGTGGTGATCCATAGGACCAACCATGGTTACCACTTTCTTCTCTTACAAACATTAATCACTTCTTTCTCTTACCCATGAACAATGCCCACTCAGCTTCGAATTGACTCTGAAGGAGCTCCAAAGGGGCAGATCCTGCCCTTTTGGAATGCCCCTTCAGATACATTCCCGCAGGCACACACCAGCTAACCACGTCCAGTGGTGGGGGCCACTGTATTAAGGCCGTCCGCACTGCTGATTTGTGGCTTTCACCTGCCTGGAACACCACCAACGGCACACCAGCACTCTGAGAAGAAAACGGGCTCCAAAGTTTAGTTTAGTTTAATTTATTAACATTATTGCTATACTGCCCTTCAAAAACAGCAGAGTGGCTTACAAAGATATGAAAGGGGATCCTGAATGATTTTCAGAAGACTGTGTTCATGAGGAACTAGCTAAACTAAAAGTAGACAAAGCGACGGGGCATAATGGGATACATCTGAGAGTATTGAAGGAACTTGGGGAAGTTCTAGCGGCTCCACTGACTGACCTTTTCAATGCTTCTTTAGAGTCAGGAGTGGTCCCAGAGGACTGGAGAAAGGCACATGTGATCCCTTTACACAAAAGCAGAAGTAAGGATGAGGATGAGAATACAGGCCTGTTAGTCTGACCCCTGTGGTCAATAAATTAATGGAAAGACTGCTAAACAAAGGATAGTGAGTTTATCGAGTACAAAGGATTGCAGGATCCGAGGCAACATTGGTTTATCAGAGGTAGGTCTTGTCAGACAAATCTGATGGATTTCTTTGACTGGATGACCAGAGAGTCGGACCAAGGCAGAGCCCTAGATGTGGTGTACTTAGATTTCAGTAAAGCCTTTGACACCATGCCACACAGGTGATTTATAAATAAATTGAGCACCCTAGGGAAGGACCCTAAAGTGATTGACTAGGTTAGAAATTGGCTGAGTGAAAAGCGACAAAGGATACAGTAAAAGGACCTCACTCTAAGGACAAAGATATTACCAGTCATATGCCACAGGGATCTCTCCTTGGTCCAATTCTTTTCAACAATTTTGTTAGTGATATTGCAGAAGAAATGTCAGGTAAGTTTTGCTTCTTTGCCAATGATACCAAAATCTGCAATAGAATAGACACCCAGGAAGGAGCAGATAACATGAGGAGGGATCTAGCTAAGTTTGAAGAATGGTCGAGAATTTGGCAGCTCTCGGCGGAGGGTTTCAACATATTATCCATGATGATGCCTAAATCCTTTTCCTGGGTGGTTGTTCATAATGTGGAACCTTGCATTGTATAACCGTAGATTGGGTTGTTCTTCCCTAAGGGCCTGATTGCCATCAGGGCCTATCTGGCCCATCCGGACATCCAAAATCTGGACGGGCTGGATTGGCACCCAATCCTGAACTCGCAGGAGCTATACGTTCCCACGGGATCAGAATCAGGTGCAACAGGCCTGGACATGCAGGATGTGCCCCAATTCTATGCCGCTGCACGTCTAGCCTGTTCCTGTTCAACCCACCCACGGCTCCGCTGCCCAACCTCCAGAGGGGCCTGCCATGTCCCGGATCAAGTGGCAGGGCATCTCCTCCTGCATCCCATGTCCTCAGGGGGAGTCTGCCGATATATGTTACTGCCCTCAGGGAGGTGGAATAAATTCCTCGTGCATTCCTGCAGCCCCGGTAGTACAGGGCCATGACTGGAATCAGCCCTGAACATCTAGGGTCAGGTTCATGCTTCCGGCCCACCCTCACTCCCCCTCCAGCCCTCCCCATCCTGCCCCCATCCAGAGCTCCCCGCACAACGTCGATCTATGTGCAGGGAGCCTGGTATTCACCATTCGCTCCCTAAGAATAACAGGGGTTGGACATGCCCTTTAACCTTTCCCAGCATTCGCGGCTTCACAGAAACAACCGCCAGCGTGAAGGAAAAGGATCTTCACGCTGGCAGTTGTACAGAGGGAGCCGGGGCCTCGCGCGGGCTTCTCCGGCTCCCTCTGAAGCCCCTCAGACAGCTGCGGTGCTGGTCGGGGGGGGGGGGGGGGAGGGGCCAAGGCCTGCAAGGGCGGTGATGGGGGGGGGAGACCTGGACGGGAAAAGGGCTAGGGGGGGGGGGAACTTGGACTGGAAAAGGGCTATGGTGGGGGGGGGACCTGGACTGGAAATGTTGCTGTGATGGGTGGGGGGGACCTGGACTGGAAATGGGCTATGGGGGGGGGAACTTGAACTGGAAAAGGGCTATGGGGGGGGGGACTTGGACTGGAAATGTTGCTGTGATGGGGGGGGGACCTGGACTGGAAATGGGCTGTGAGGAGGGGAACTTGGACTGGAAAAGGGCTATGGGGGGGGGACTTGGACTGGGAATGTTGTTGTGATGGGGGGGGGGACCTGGACTGGAAATGGGCTATGGTGGAGGGAGGAGGAACTTGAATAGGCTGTGATTAGGGGGGCTAGGACTGCAAATGGGCTGTGATGGTGTGGGGGGGGGGCCTAGGACTGGAAATAGGCTGTGATGGGGGGGGGGCTAGGGCTAGAAAGAGGCTGTGATGGGGGACTTGGACTGGAAATGGGCTGTGATTGGGGGGGGCGGCTAGGACTGGAAATGGCCTGTGATGTGAGGGCTAGCACTGGAAATGGGCTGATGAAGAGCTGGAATAGGACTGGAAATGGGCTGATGTGGGGCATGGGAGAATGGGACTAGAAGGGAGTGGATGCTGGGTGGGTCTAGAACTATAAGGGAACTGATTTTGGGGGAGGACTAGAATGGACGGAGAATGAGAATGGAAGGGGAAAAGATATTTTGTGTGGAAGAAAAGTCTATGATGGGCTGGGTATTGGGAGAGTAAGAGGGGCTTGAGAATGGAAGGGTGAAATTTAAATGGATGATAAAGGAATAAGGAAAGAATTGGGGGAAAGAGCAAAAGGGAAACAATCAGTATGTTAAAGCAGAAATAGAGAGAGAATGGAAAACATCTAAAAGAGAAGAAAGGACAAATGGATAGCTCGCAGAAGACACGAAGAAACCAGAAGAAAGTGACTGGAGCAATTGCAACTGAAAAATAAAATGCCCAAACAGAAGGTAGAAAAATACTTTTTATTTTGAATGCCCCTTATACCCACTTGTGTGATGTGATGTGCCTACCCTCCGAATCAACCTATGCGCGCCCCAAATTCTACTGTACTGATTTGACAGTTCTCCTATTGTAATCGGACCGCTGCTGATCGCTGGAAGCAGCGGTATATAAATGTTTGCTAAATAAATAAATAAATAAAATTTATTAACTGGAATATGTCTGGTCTGGGAAGTGTGTATTGCTAACATCTTTGCGTTTTTGTTTAGTGCAAGAGGAAATTACTTTATAGTTTTATTTCTCCAGTGTTGTACATTTCATGTTTGGCTTTTGGGGTTCCCAGTTTAATTATTATCTGACAAAGGAAGTTAGCCTATACGTATCCTCGGTAATTTTTGTGGGTGGGGCTGGGGGCGGGGCGGGGCGGGGCGGGGCAGGGGTGGGACTAGGGGTGGAGAATGGGTGGAGCATGGCGAGCCACAGGTGTCGGGTTTTTCTCGGTGAAAAAGTTGGCAACCCTAGTCCCAACCACTAGGCCACTCCTCTCTCTTAATGCCAAGCAGGCAATAGCTGGGAATGGGATAGTTCAATGATTGTCGAACTCAGATTGGAGAATGTGTTGCGGAATGTAAGGAATCAGATAATTTGCTAGATAATCAGGTATTTTTATTTATTTATTTATTTAATTTCTCTTCTATACCGCGCTATTCAATATCAGTGCGGTGTACATTTGGCTAGAAACTGGGGTAACTGTCTATAATGTATTCACATTATATACATTAGTAACTGTACTGTGCGCAGTGAAGCTTACTTGAGGTATGCCTTGATAAATTGCTCTATGTAGCAACAATAAGTTTAAACTTAATTCAGTATGAAATCAGAAGCCACTGCTGTTTGTTGAGTAGAGGTGTCACGTGATCATATGAGGTGGGGCTATGCTTCTGGCCTTGTAATGAAACAGAAAGCTACAGGCACACTTCCGTTCCAGAAGTCCGATCAGTCGGACCTCCGGAATAAAAATGTGCTCTTGGTTTTCTTTTTTGTTACAAGGCCAGAGACATATCAACCCCTCCCAAACTGAGGGAGACACAATAGGAGGTACTGAGTTTCCAGTGAACCAGATCACAGTAGATTTCTGGGAATTTAATTTTAGGCAATTTCTAGTAAGCCCGTTGTCTACGGCTGTCAAACATTGGCTCAGTTTCAAAATATCCAATGATCTCCGATCACTACGTTGCACGAACTGAATATTATCTGCATAGCAGTTACCTAGTATGCCATGATCCTGAATTAGTATAACCAATGGGCTTAGGAACAGGTTGAACAATAATGGGATGGCACTGAGCCCTGGGGAACGTCACAGGGTAATCAGGACTATCAGAGACGGAGGAATTCCAGTGCACCCTACTGGACTGTGACTCTAAGAAAGCAAAAAAATATTTACGAGTAGAATTAGGGCAGGGGAAAAAAATAGGAGCTTAGCCCAGGTTTCCGCATGAGGCAGCTAAATTTAGGATCATGGGGGCCTGATGCCGGTGGCTAGTGCTGCTAAAGTAGCTAGCCACCAGGGCTGAACTTTCGACCCCAGATATTCAGTGTCGGGGCGATATCCGCAGCACTGAACATCTGGATTAGCCGCAGAACCTGGAAGCTAACCGGTAGTGGCGGGTGTTGCAGCGGAACGCCCCTGACATGCCCCCATGTAAACCGGTGGCACCTGCGGTATTCAGTGCCTCTAACCGTCAGTGCCACTGAATATCCAGCTGAGTGGCATTTACACGGTTTGAATATCCCCCCGTAACTCTTTTAACTCTTGGGGGGGGGGGGTGTTTTTATTTATTAACCTTTATTTCTGCATATTCAGAGGGTCATTTTATAATGGGCAGGAAGAAGCCTGTTTTCAGCCTATTTTCTAAAGATACATAGAGGCCCGTTCCAAATCTCGCATGTATGGCTGCACCGCCCGTCCAAAATCCGTACGTGCTGGAGATGGACCCGATTCTCCACCGTGGGGCCCAGACATGTCCACGAGGTAGAATCTGGGACATAGACGTCTGGGTGCTCCCTGTACGCTGAGCAGATCGATATATGGGGAGCTGGCCGTCCTGACACCAGAATGCCACCACTGGAGCAAGGGAGCAGTGGCGTCCTAGTGCCATGGCTACAAGCAGTCTAGTTGATGGCTCAGAATGCCGTAGCCCAAGTCTGGCCCTGCAGACCGCAATCCTTCCGGCACTGGAGGCTCCCGTGGCCGGATCATGGCTGCAGGGGCATAGCGTGGCCAGACGCTTGTGTTGCAGGGGAGTGCGGCGTGCATTGTGCGGGGCGGTGTGCATTGTATGGTACGCATTGTTGGAGGCTGTGTATGTGCGGGGAGGGCTGGGACCGGAAATGCGTTCCAGGGCTGTGTGTGGGTTCGATGTCAACCCCGGACATTCAAACCCGCTATTCGTGTTTCAGAATGCTGGACATAGGCTCCTATGTGTCTTTAAAAAATGCTAGCACCAATCCTGTGCAATTGCACCTAGACTGAAAGCATGGACATTGCACCTGTTGAAGAGTGGGGGTAAATGTTATCATGTACGTTACACACATATGAACACATTCTATAAACCATGAGGGGAATTTTACAAGATCTGTCCAAGTGCAATCTGGGACGTCTAAGCCAGAACATCTCAGAAGAAATGCAGGCATGTGTAGGTGCGGATATGATTTCACAAGTTTGGAATTGCCTGATATGGAAGTTATAGGAGCATCTACCTAGTCATCCCCAGAATGGTATTACAGAACCTGGATGTCTAGGATAGCCTAATGGGCAGAGCCGGCTCAAGGGCTTCTGCTGCCCCAGCCATGCTACCCTCCCCCCATTGATCCTGGCGGTGGGGTTGGGGGGGGGAAGCTCAGCTCAGTGGCAGGCCATGTGGGCTGAAGCACATGGTCTGCTGCTGCCACCAAGCCTAACCGCCCTACCCCCCGACCCTGCTGCCAGAATCAGCGGCAGCGGGGGGTGGTGGCATGGCTCAGCACGTGGGGGAAGGGGGTGGCTAGGCTCCTGTGGGTTATCTGTCTATTTGTCTTGGGTGTATATCTTGACTGGGTCATAAGCTGTCTAAAGCTGGGATGATCTTTTATTTGTATCTGTACAGTGCTGTGTACATCAGGACTGGCCCATCTACAAGGTGGGTTAGGCGGCCGTCTAGGGTGGTAGACCTCTGTATGCCAAAGCACAGGACCTGCCACTCACAGAGGTCTACCACCCTAGATGGCCGCCTAGCCCACCTTGTGGACCGGCTGGCCCTGTTAATGGGTCAAGTACTTGGTTAGGAACAGGGCAGCCGGGTTTCAAATCTCACCGCTGCCGTTGCTGATCTTGTGCTGAGTGCTGGGAATGAGTGAGTGTTTTCTTCTCTATACCCTCTGGATGTTTTTTAGCTAAAACTCAAGCGAGATGCCCCAGTCCCTGGAAACGCCCTGTTTCGATTCTGCTGTCACCAGATCCAGCTTCTAAAATGGCTCTGGAAACATCTCTAAGCCTGTTTTTGGATGTCCAGAGCACGAACAAGGCTTCTAAAATGATGCATGAAAATCACAAATTCCCAAACTCCGCCCCTGAAGAAGCTGCTATTCAAGTATCTGCTGGCTTGCAACATGCATGCTTTTAGGTGTGACCTAACTTTGTAAGAACCCGTTTATGCACATAAATCAGCATTTTATGTGTGAATATGGTTTGTAAAATTATTCTCTCAATGGAATAACCCAGCAATCACACTACTTTATCCTTTGAAGGCGTAACGATGAAAGATGTAATGTGGTACATTGTGGAAAAGCTCAGGAACAACACAGGGGAGAGGAAAAGAGAGTCATAGGTAATCTGGCCGTGCAATTAGCTGCAAGCCAAGAGAAAACTTGGGGAGGAGCTCACTCCCATGCATGCAGGGTGCCTGAAATGTGCTGCTGTACCATTTACCCCATATGTAAAGCAGGTTGAGGGGAAATTATGCACTATAAACCTTTCTTAATCATGATAACAGTAATTCTTATTATGAACAATGAAAGTGTCACATTTTATTGGATAATCGTAAAAAAATGAAATGCCTGGATCAAGTCTCCATGGTTTGTGGAAGTGAGAAATTTAACCCATGTAAAGAAACAGATGTTTTTCAGACACGGAGGATTGTTACTCCCACTCAGGCATCCTGCCGTTAAGGGTCTGATTCAGTGAGGCTTTCTCCCAATCTGTGTCCATGGGAACAGACACAAAAAAGGGGTCGAGTTAGAACAAGTTTGAAACTTGTGAGCAGTTGCACCAACCATCAAGGCTTCAACCCTGGCTACTGTCCATTCACACATCTTTCAGATAGATTCATAATGAAATAATTTTAAAAAATAAAAAAAATCTGAGAGAGCATCTCACATTCACTGGCTTCGTGTATCCAATAGAGATAGACATACTTTTCAGTGTCTATGGCAGAAATGCTCGATGAATCGATCCCTAGGTCTTCAGAAGTCTCGGTTTAAGAAAAAAGGCAAAATGGCCATAATAGAGAAAATAAATTTATTTATTTATTTATTTAACTGCATTTATATCCCGCTTTTCACTGGGTCAAAGCGGTGTAACATATAACATAGGGGGGGGGCCAATTTTTCAGGGTGGGGCCATCACCAAGGGGCAACAATTAATGATTTGGGTAGACATGGACATGTATACTTCTGCTGAATTTAAGTATTAGGTCATGCGGATAGGGTGGTATTTCTGTTCAGTGATGTTCACGGAATAGGATTGTCTTCAGCTGCAACAAAAAAAGTCAACCAGAAAAATAGAAACACACAAGAAGAATAGGGAAGAAGAACGTGCTCGAAGCGGTAATACTCTACAGTTGTACGGCATGCAGAGCTGAATAACTGGGTGAATTGTATAGAAAAGGGTACATACGGCATACTATTTTATAATGCATATGCGTCAGTGGAGGCCACGTCTATGCTCCACTCGAGCACTGTTCCTGTGCATGCTGGTATGGCATCTACACGCGGTGACACGTATGTGCGTGCTTACGATGGTCCCTATTCTGCAAGCATGCTCCTTGAAAACAGGGATGACACAGATAAACAACATGTGGAGGGAGGTGGTAGGGGCACGTCCAGGCTATCCAGACGGCCTCAAGCAAAACAAGCCTGTTTGGACCTGATTCTGGACCACAGGAACAAAATGTTCCCACGGTAGCCAGAATTGGGTCTGAGGATAGCCTGGTGTCCCCCTGCTACCTGCGGACACATCTTCCCCACAGGCACCCCCAACTCTGGTGTCCGTGGCCCCCCTTTTCCCCGCTGCTTGACCAAAGGTTGGCCTGCCGAGGCCTAGATCAGACGGCGGGGACCCCCTGCACAGAGGGGAGCGGGATCCCCAGGCCCGATCACCGGATTTTCACTGCTTATTTCACCTTTGAGGTAGAATAAGCAGTGCGTCCCCACGGGACAAGCGTTAATCCAGAATGTGATCAAAACAGACTAACAAGAATGCAGGTAATGTCTGTGGCAGGAGGGAGAAGGACGGCAAAGGGTTCATGTTCGATGTTACTGAAAGGATATAAAACAGGAAGCAAAAGCATTTGGCGGGACCTTCTCGGCTTGCGTGTGTTAGTGCGTATTCGGTTTGTTTGGGGGCCTAAAAGATTTTCATGCATGTAAATCTCTTGTGCACTTGCATACCTATGAATTAACATGTTTACAATTGATTTGTGCATGCAAACGAGTTCTTGTGCGCAATGGCGGTTAAGTCAGAAGCATCCCCACGTCTAAAAAGTGCAGTAACATAGGTAGATTAGCATCCGTGTGTAAATCCATCAGTCAACTCAGTCACTGAACAAGTGATTGCATTGCAGAACAAACCTGACCCAGCTTGCTAGTAACATAGAAACATGATGGCAGAAAAAGACCACATGGCCTATCTAGTCTGTTCTTCCATATCAACCACTACAACAATCCCCTTTTTCCCTTTAGAGATCACCTGTGTGTGTCCCATGCTTTTATGAATTCAGATACTGTCCTCATCTCTACCACCTCCACTGGGAGAGTATTCCACGGATCCACCACTCTTTCCATAAAGAAATATTTCCACATATCACTCCAGAATCTATCCCCTTTCACCCTCATCCCATGTCTCCTCGAAGCAGAGCTTGCTTTCAATTGAAAGAGGCTCTCTTCCTGAACATTTATGCCATGGAGGTATTTAAACATCTCAATCATATCACCTTTATCCCGCCTTTCCTCCAAGGTGTACATATTAAGATCCTTAAGTCTGTCCTCATATGCTTTATAACAAAGACCACTAACCATTTTAGTAGCCACCATTTTAGTAACATGCAAATTTCTATTAGAAGGACACACCTCTGACTCAGCAAAATGTGAAACAATGCCAACTATTGAGTATATATTAATGCTTACATACTGCTTTTCACCAGGTCAAAGTGGTGCACATTCAGTTATGGTATATATTTCCCTTGTACCCAAAGGGCTCATAATCTATATTATGTACCTGAGGCAACAGAGGCTTGCCCAAGGTCACAAGGAGAACCTGTGGGGCTAGAAACCAGCCTGAGGTTGCTGTCTTCCAGCAGGATTTGAATCCCCAGCCCTCCAACCCAAGGCAACTTGCCCCAACCACTAGGCTACTCCTCCCTCAATGGAACTTATGTTTTGAGGGTTAAAGATAAGTGCTTGTGTTTAAGTTTTTACGGCATATAAGATGTGGTTAAAAGCATAGGTATAGTTTGGGGGGGGCATGGGGGCAGTGTACTCCCAAATTTTGCAAGCACTAATGGTGAATGGGTCCCCCTGCTCCCACTGCCGTTATGATGTCCTTACCCCTTTGTCGTCCCCCCCCCCCCTGAATAAGAAAGCAAACTATTCTGATAGTTAAAAGCCATCCATGAGGGGGGGTTACCTGTCAGTAGTCCTGGTAATGGTGCAACCGCACTGGAAAACAGGGCAGCATGTCTGACTATTCTTGAATGTTTTCTGAGGTCTGTTTCTCCCTTTATCCTTCTTTTCTTGGATGTCCTGTCTATTAAATTGAGTTCTTTTCATGTTTCCAATTTTTTTTTTTTTTTTTTTTGTAAACCGCTTTGTATATGTATATAAAAGACAGTACAGTAAATAAATTAAACCAGAAACCATACAGTCATTTGTTCCGTGGCCGAGTCGATTGATGGATCTGCAGCTGTCACTGGAGTCTATTTTTGAAGTATTCGGATACACGTGTAAATGCCATTTCAGAACAGGGGCTTTTTAAACATGGGGGTAGTGCTTAAATTCCCCTGGGGCATGCTGAAGGCGGGCAGAGACAGCGGTGTAGACGTGGATATCCCATTTCACAAGCGAATCCATGTCTCTACCAAAAACTGTAGACATCAACGTGTACAGCTTCCCTGAGGCACATATAAGCGCCTGCTGGCATGGGCAGTTGTAAATGTTAAGGTCTGTCCCTCCCGATGACCCCTTCCAACCTGGCTGTCCTTCCCACTGTCCCCTGCATCTCAATCTCACCCATGCACCTCCCAGCACATCCCCACATCAGATCCCTCATCCCATCCCACACCACATCTGATCATCTCTACCCCCTCCCACAAAGCATCTGATTCCTACCTCCCCCCCAAGCCGTCCTTCCTTAAGGGCACCAACAGCACTAACATCCCCTACCCAATCTTCCCCCCCCCCAGCAACACCCTCCTCCCAAGGTCGCCCTGGCATCCTCTCAGCCCCCTTTCCTGATCTTCTTCCTGGGCTTACCAGAAGTCCTGGTGCCTAGACAGAACAGGAGCAATGATCACTCGCTCTTGCTCTGATTACGGCGGGTTCCGAAATAGCACCAATAACACCTAGCAGTAATCTCACGGTGGGCTAGCAGTACCGCAAGATTACCACTAGGGGTTTGTGCATACGTGCCGAACAAGAGGGGAGATGCTGGAAAAAGACATTAAAAAAAGAATCCACATGAAAAATAACAAAAACGTCATTTAAAATGAAAACTAACCCAACCTGTTTGGATTGTGCGCGTGCCTAGAACCTTCCCCTTTATCTATGTGATGGCTTGCTGTTCTTCAGAAATCACACTTCAGTAGACAACAGCAAACTGTTTCTTGGCAGAGAAAGACATGATATGTTATAATATTGTTTATCCAAACAGCTTCTCCTAAAGTAAACGTGTCCCTCAAGGATCAGCGAATCCTGGAGGGATGCACTTACCACCCACCCCATCCCGAAATACAGACTTGAAGTGCAAAGTTCCAGGGAGGCATGATTCAAACCTGGCGACGATGCAGAGTGTGAAAAATGGATTTAATCATCAGTAGGCGACCTATCCTGAAGTTGTTTTAAACTCTGCCATTCTATAGCCATGTTCTGAACAATAATAAAGTGTGAAGCACAGCTGCTAAGGGAGCGGGTACGTGGTTCAACACAGTTTAGATCACTGGTCCTTCTGTTTACTTTCAGAGTGTCATATTTAAACAAGAGTCAGTACAAATCTGTTTTATATTTCAACCAGGGAAATAAATGCTTGCGAGTGATCTTCATAGTGCTAAAAAAATAGGAACTGATATTTGAAGTGATTCATGTGGTTAGCAGCCTGCTAAATGCATTAGTCGCAGTGACTGGGAATATTCAGCAGCACTAATGTGCTTAGTGCCGCGTTAGTGCCACTGAATAGCCCTGGGTCCTGCCATTGAGTGCCCTGATGGTAGCCAGCATTGGGGCGGAGCAGACACGGCACCCCAGGATACTCAGCTGCTCCCCTAATGCTTGCTTCTGTACCTGAATCTCACCAGTGCCTGCTTAGCTGCAGCGCTAACCAGGATATTCAAAACTGCTGGCGGATATGTGTCTCTTCTGCCCCCGTCCGATGCAGACTTCTGGTTTGAAATCTATGCTGGAGGGGGGGGGGGGGGAAGAGACAAATGGTAGAGAGCAGAACCTGCGGAGCAGCACCAGCAAGTTAAGGCATGTTCTGCCCATGATTTCCCAGCCATTGCCGTGCAAGTCCTGGAGAGAGGTGCCAGTGGTGGCAACGGGCACTCTCAGAGGGCCAGTGCTCTAGACAACTGCCCAGTTCACCTAATGGTAGTACCAGCCCTGGGAGCGGGAGTAAAGCAGTACATGAGAAGTGGGAAAGGGCAAGCTCTTGTGCGAGGAGGAGAAACACCGGGTGAGATCATCTGGCCTGGTCAACAGAACTGAGGCAGGAGCTGCAGACTGATTAGGTAAGAGGCCCCAGGAAGACGAGAGGCAGCAGTGTTGGGCCCCCTCTCCTAACCCCTGCCCCCAGGCCAGAGAGTCTGGAAGGAAGATTGTTGCTGGAAGGAAAGTGCAGCTGGGTTGAAATTCTCTGCTAGAGGGATTTTATATTGGTGACCACTGGAATGAGGCATCTCAAGAACCTCTGAAGGTGTTGTATTATGTAAGAAAGTCGGATTACCAGCTAATCCAAACATAACCAAACAGGCGGTTTTGCCCTAGTCTATACATAGGGGTGTGTTTACTAAACGGCGCTAACGGCGCAGCTGCGACATTATTGCGCAATATGTGACGTTATCGCGTGATAATGGCACATTACCGTGCAAGAACATCACGTATCGAGCGATCACGTCTCCGGCAGTGGTAAGGTGCGCAGAGGGCAGAGTAAGGCTCCCCAGAGGGCGGAGTAAGGCTCCCCAGGGGCGGAGATAAGGGTTCAATGGGCGGCGAGTGGGCGGGGAGAGGCTCCATGCACACTAACGCCGTGAAATGAAGGTCTGAAAAGTAGTGCCAGTGAAAACCGCGCGCTAGAGCAGGGTTCTCAATGTGTGTGTCGCGACCCCTATGGGGGTCGCCACAGGATTTAGCGGGGGTCACCTCAGCCCTCCGTTAAAAAAAAAAGTGCACAAGTTGCTGCTGCTGCCAAGTCCGCTTCTCAGCAGCGGCAAACTCACTGCCTCCCTTCTAATGCAGCCGTGGTTCCCTGCCTCTTAGGGAACCGCAGCTGTGCCTGCGAAACCGTTGCGGAGCCATCCAGTCTCTCGACAGGCTCTGTGCAGAATTCTCCCGCCTCCAAAGGATGTTGTTTACCACTTCCTTTGGAGGCGGGACAATGCTGCACTTAGCCCATCGAGAGACAGGAAGGCTCCGCAATGGTTTTACAGGCATAGCTGCGGTTCCCTAAGAGGAAGGGAGCCACGGCTGCAGAAGAAGAACAGAGCAGTAGCAGGCAGACAGGGAGAGGGAAGAAGGGGGCAGGGAACCTGCAACGGGGCTGACATGAGGGAGGGAGGGAGGGGGCTGACATGGAGGGATGGATGGAGGGGTCTGACATGGACAGGGGGGCTGACATGGAGGGATGGATGGAGGGTCTGACATGGACAGGGGAGCTGACATGGAGGGAGAGGGGAGGGGGGGGCTGACAGGGAGGGAGGAGGGGGGCTGACATTGATGGATGGATGGATAGAGGGAGGGTGCTGACATGGGGAGGGGGGCTGACATGGATGGAGGGAGGGAGGGGGCTGACATGGAGGGGGGCTGACATTGATGGATGGATGGAGGGAGGGAGGGGGGCTGACATGGACAGGGGGCTGACATGGAGGAAGGGAGGGAGGGAGGGCTGACATGGAGAAAGGGGGGCTGACATGGATGGAGGGAAGGAGAGAGGGAGGGAAGGGTGGCTGACATTGATGAATGGATGGATGGATGGAGGGAGGGAGGGGGCTGACATGGACAAAGGGAAGAGACAGGGGGACATACTGGACAGACAGGGGATAAATGCTGGACAGATGGGAGAGACAGTGCGGGTTACGATTATAATGGGCAGATGGGGGAGAGCTAGGACTGGTAATGGGTTGATTAGAGAAGGCTAGGACTGGGAATGGACTGATCAAGGGGGGCGGTCGGGACTGGTAATGTGCTGATAGGGAGGTAGGACTGGTAATGAACTGATGGGGGGCTAGCATTGGAAATGAGCTGATCGGGGAGGTTAGGACTGGAAATGGGCTGATTAGAGGAGGCTAGGACTGGTAAAGGGCTGATGGGGGGGTAGGACTGGTAATGGGCTGATTAGGGAAGCCTAGCACTGGTAATGGGGTTGAGGAGGGACTAGCACTGGAAATGAGCTGATTAGGGGAGGCTAGGACTGGTAATGGGCTGATGGGGTGGGGTAGGGCTGTTAATGGACTGATGGGAGGCTAGCATTGGAAATGAGCTGATCAGTGGGGCTATGACTGGAAATGGGCTGATTAGGGGAGGCTAGGACTGGTAATGAGCTGATGGGGGAGTAGGACTGGTACTGGGCTGATTAGGGGAGGCTAGCACTGGTAATGGGGTTGAGGGGAGGACTAGCACTGGAAGCGAGCTGATTGGGGGGCTTCGACTGGGAATGGGCTGATTGCTGGGAGGGGAGGATAGAGCTGCTGGCCCTGGAAGAAAACTGGGTGCTAAGGCTACAAATGGGCTGATACTAGGCGATGGGAGAATGGAACTGGAAGGGAGTGGATCTGAGAGGGGCTGCCATGGTATTTGTACTAGAAGGGACTGGTCAGTGGGGAAGGAGGGGGACTGGAAGGGAATGGACACCAGTGGCAGTCATGGGAATGCAAGTTGACTTTGGAAGGTACTGAGAGTGAGGACTGGAAAGGGGCTGATACTGGAGATGGTTACTGGGACTGGAAATAGGCTGATGGAAAGAAGTGAAGAAAACGAAAGAAGAGATAAGAAATGGCAGATGAACCATAGACCACAGAAAGAGAGCTAAGAGAAGACAGGAAAGCAGAAGCCTCAGATCGGGACCAGCATGATCAGAGAATAAATTGGTCAGACAACAAAGGTAGAAAAAATAATTTTATTTCATATTAGTGATTTGACTACAAAATCATCATAATTTTGAAATCAAATATTGTTACTTATTATTGTGATTAATTATTGTGGTTTAAATAAGTAAAATTTATAAATAAAAACATATTGCAAAGGCCTATAATATATTAATAATTCAACAAATGATTACAGCGACAATGCATTAACGGTAAAGGAAGAGAGACGCATTTGATTTTATCACTGGGGGTCACCACAAGTTGACCAATGGTAAAAGGGGTCACGGTCCAAAAAAGGTTGAGAACCACTGCGCAAGAGGCACATTTGCAGGGGAGAGAGACCATTTTAGTCAGCAATGTGCAGCAAAGGCAGGGAAACCAAGAAAAGTGATAGTAGTGATACATGTGCAGCAAAATCATAGTGCCCAAGTACGAGCGGGCACTACTGTGAGGCTGCAAATGGGGAACAGGGGGCTGCAGGCGGGACATGCAGTGGGGCAGCTGGGGCACAGGGTGGGCTAGGCAGATGCCTAGGTGACACATAGGAATGTAGAAGCGGAAAACCAGCAAGACAGCAACTGACCAAGGGCAAACATGGCCACGAGTGTGTGTCCCACAGTGTCCCAGGGGCAGTACTCAGCAAGTACCCCAAAGGGCACATAACATTGGAAGGCGGTGCCGGGGGGAAGCGTGGATGTCTAGGCAGGCACCCCTACCCCATATCACGCACTATAGGCAGCCGCCTATCGGCACACCAGATGGCCTGGGACTGCGCACCACCAGAACCACCGGCACAAGGGCATGTCAGCATGGTGGAGGAGGGGTGCTGGTGGCGGAGGGGGCAGTGGCATCTGCCCACAGCAGACCACGGCCAAGCCCCGTTTAGGTGGGTGTCATGCACTGCAACAGACAAGGTCAGTCATGGTATCCCCAGGGAATAATCTGCCTCTGTGGCAACAGTTTGGTGCAGTACACACAGCCAGTGTGTTCAGGGGCAGAAGGTCACAGGTTCAAGCCCCAGCTGTGGCTCCTGCAAACCATGTCCCTATATTTTACCCAGTACTAAACCGTGGTAATAAAGATGAACCTTTATTGCAGATTAAATAAACATGCCATAAACGCCTATATTTTACCCTACAGGGCACAGACACCATAAACATGTGCAATCCCTAGAGCAGAGTTTCCCAACTGCAGTCCTGGAGGGCCAAACACCATTCAGGTTTCATGCTGTCCCTAATAAATATGCCTGTGCTGCATTTGTATGCACCATCCCCATAGTATGCAAATGTATCTCATGTTTTTTTATTTAGGGACAGCATGAAAACCTGAACCGTGTTTGGCCCACCAGGACTGGAGTTGGGAACCTCTGCCCTAGAGCAGCGGCCAACAGGGGCACAAACACCCACACCCACATGCTCCATTATCCAAAGCCTCATGGAGAGTCAGGCTGTTGGGCCCTGCGTGGAGCAGCATCTCCCAATACTGGCACCTGCATACCTTAGCAATGCCATCCTAAACTTTGGAACACGTTACACATATATCAAAAGGTTGCTATGATTAATGGCAGATAAATCCTAAGTTAAACACAATTTGTTGACAGAGATGCATCATAGCAACCTTTCTGATATCTGTGGAGGGTGTTTCAGTTTTGTTTTCTGACAGTGTTTACCACCCCGGGAAGTGACCCCAACAGTATTGCATACCATAGCAATGCCTGCACTGTGCCCAGAACTGGTGTGGTGGCCAGGGCTGCCAAAAACCTCTATATTTGCACAATGCTGGCATAGGTGTGGGAGTGTATGTATGTCTATCCAGTGTTTTGTGGCTGCCTACACCTTACTGAGCCCTCACTGCTTGCACTGTTTCGAGTGTTAGCCTGCCAATGTGCATAATGAGGAGCAAGGTACTGTGGGTATGGCCCGGCAGGGCGGCCTTGGCAGGATGCATCTGCACAGGGCATAGGGCAATGGCTGGGACAATTGTAGTGCCCGACCACCACCTGCACGGACAGGGTGACCACAGCATGTCATGCTGGGAGGTCACCCTCACCCTTACTGAGCAGTGACCATGGCATGGTTAGATTCCCCCATAGTGCTATACAGTATTTCTCTCAAGTGATATCTATGAGTTTCTTTTTCTGGGGCCCAATCACTGACAAGCTTTCTTGGTGTGTGTGTGTTCACATCCCATTTGTGGGTGCACACAGTTCCTCCAGGAACATGCACTATGTACTAGCTAGCAGATTGTCTGCAGTCAGCATGTGTATGGCTGGCACACCTTGCAGGGTGCAGCAGGTGGAGACTGACTGTGCTCTCTGCTGGTGAATGTCAGATAGCGGTGAGGGGCAGCTGAGCTTTCCCAGGCCTACTGCCTTTCTGCAAGTGCTCTATGTGCTGTGTACAGATCTGCATTGACTGCCTTGTAGGGTGCCTATTCCGCAGCAGGAGTGGGGGTGATGGTCCCTTCTACTGCCATCATTGCAGAGATGTAGAATGTGGATCTGTTGGTGGGAGATCCTGTCCCCCACCCTGACTCACAGAGGGCGCTTTTGGGTCCAACCACCACCCTTCTCTTATAACATGCGACCATGGCAACCACACAGGATATGCACTATTCTGGGTACATCATAGTCCACAAGGGCTAGATGTGACTGGGAAATACAGATGAGCACAGGTATATTCTTGGTGTGTCTGCAGGGACTACCCATCACACACTACCACTGATGGGGACTTGCAGCGCAGCTTACCTCAGCCAAGCCAGGTTGCTGCGGACCTGGTGCTGGGCGCCCCACCTTGCCCTCAGGGTGAGCACAGGAACCGCACAATGTCACGGTCTGTAGCTACTCTGTGCCAGTAACACACATGGTCAGCTCCCCCTACCAGGCCAGGATGCTGTAGAGGTGCATACCCCATCTTGTGATCAGATGTGGGCTGCCGAACTGCATGTGCAGTGCATCATGGGTATGGGTGGGTTTACCCTATCCTGGCAACCACAGCAGACAGTTTGTGTGGTGACCTGCAGTCTTTCTGTAGCCAGCCAGTGGTGTGTTAGACATTGTAGAGATGTAGCCCACTGGTTATTTCAGTGACTACAGAGCAGCGGTCATGGGTTTGATTCCATGGTGGTGTTATTTAATAAGGCTGTCTGAGGCATTTCCTTTTAATTTATATCAGTGCTGCCAGCAAAAACACCCTCACAGTGCCGTAACCTAAGGTGCCTCATAAGGCACCCTATAAGGCCCCCTATAGGGCACATTATAAGGTGCCTTGGCGGACAGGGCACTTTATAATGTGCCCTATGGAGTGCCTTATAGGGCGCCTTATGCGGCAGCCTAGGTTATGGCACTGTGAGGGTGTTTTTGCTGGCAGCACTTATTTAAATTCCTAAAAGAAAATGCCACAGACAGCCTTCTTACATAACACCACTGCAGAATCAAACTCATGACGTCTGCCTCCACAGTCATTGCAGTAACCAGTGGGCTACATCTTTATTGCTTCTAACACTGTGCTGACATGAACTTAGGGTTAACATGCCACGGTGCCCACTATCGCGTGATACAGATTCTTGCTACCTTGCCGCCAGAACGCCCACTCCTTATATGGCATCCTTCACATTATCGTTGCAACTAGCGCCGGTAACATTAAGACGGTTTAGTAAACATACCCCATAGAGTTGTAGTTCTAATTGGTTCATTTATTTCTCTTAATCAGAGATAGAAATTGGCAACTTTAGGGGTTGGAAAGGCTGTCAATGGTGCATATTGCAGTGGGGGTGTGGGGGTGGGGGTGTACTGTAATGGGAAAGTGCTAACTTCAAGGATCACGTGTATGGAGAGATCTGAGGAATGGATCATTTGTATGAGACAATATATGTGTGTTGGGAGACTGAGGAGGGAGCTGTGGCTCAATGGAGGCTGAAGAATCCAGCTTCGTGTACCTTTCCTCCAAGTAGCTTACAGAGACTGAAGCCTGCACCACTGTCACTGTGGCTATTTGTTGGAGGTGGGGATTTTTCTTTGGAAAAGTTAGTGACTCTATTTCTGGGTCAGATCCTCTGATCCCCAAGTCAGCTGAGCTGGGGGATGCTGTGGAATTAATATCCACAGTCCCTGAAGAGAAGAGGCAGGTAGCAAGGTGTCAGTCTTGATCACTGGGCAATGGTAGCACCAAGAGGAAAGGCACAGAGCCCATGAATGGAGAGTTCTGGAAGGATTCCTGGTGCATGATCTACGACCATTGCTGAATGACTTGGGAGAGGAAACAGGAAAAGCTCAGGTAATTGTGAATGAGGGCTCATGGTGCTGAAAGCCTAAAAGAGCAAGAAGAAATTTCTGCGCCCCCCCCCCCCCCACCACCACTTAAGATTCACAAACCAGGGGCAGCAGAATATCTTTTTGGAGGTGGAGACCAAACAAACCAACCTCCTCAATTACTGATGCTTTGTGAAGCAAAAATAAGGTTACCAGATTGTTTTGCAGGCAAACCTGGGACACTTATCCAAAGTGTGGGGGGGGGGGGAATTGGGAGGAGGAGGGAGAAGAAGGGGCATTTTAGGTCCCAGTTTGAACAATAAGTTGTGGAGGAGGAAAGAGGAAGTCATTACTCTCTCCCCCCCCCCCCCCCAAGATCTATCCCATGACAGCAACAATATCACTTCCAAGCGGACAAATTGACAGAGAACTAGAAGCAGTGATGCGTTTTCCCCGAACTGTGCAAAATATAAAGATAATGGAAGTAAATTCTAAACGCTGAGATATGCAAATCACTAAATTGAAAATACATTTCTTTTCTACCCCTCCTCTGTCCACATTGCTGAAATCAGGGACCGGTGGCTGCCAAACAGGGGGGGAGTCAGGGACACAGCGCTAAAATCGGGGACATCTGGTAACCTTAAGCAAAAAGCAGGTCGCGCCTTGGCCCCAATGGACCATCTTGTTGGACTGCTTGTCTCAGAAACAGCTTTTGATTACCAACCAATATTCTGCCAATCTCATATACAGTAAAATCCATAAGCCTACTGAAGTAATTCACGAAACATTTCCTTTGTAAATGAAGTTGAAGTATGCCACAAATCTACCACAAGCCTACAGGATCCTTACAAAATCTGCTAGAAAGCAGCATTTCTTTACAGAGCTCCGCAGTAGATTTGCTTTAATCTGCATTTTTGGCTAATGTCGGATAACATCCGCAATGGGATGCAGACAAAAGGCAGAACATAATATTACATAATACTGAAGCCCCCACATGCAATTGCAACTTCCATATTTTGAAATCATGGAAAGTATTCCAAAAAAAAGGTGATTGGGGGAGAAATAGAGATAAATAAAAATATAAACCCTCACACATATTGCAGAGATCCTCTGTAAAAATGGAAAAATCCACAGATGCTATCAAACTCGTCAGACCAAAATCAATATCCTGGCCAAGCTGTGTGGGCTCCGGTAAGGGGAAGTGTTGCAATATTGTGTCTTTAGTACTAAAAGCATGATATCACAGCATCTCCCTCTACTGTCAGCAATGCGGCCAGAGGACCCCCATGCAGCTTGGCAGAAACATGGAGCTGCTTTGATTTTGACGCAAAACATCACCCATTCTGTGTTTGCAGTTAAGTTTCCAAGCCCTCCTAAAACAGCTGCACCCAAGCACAGCTGTGCAAGTATCTTTCCATTAAACAAATACTAATAAGACATAAATTAACGGAGGGCTTGGTTTTCATGCCTTCAGGCAGGCTGTCATATTTTTTCAGTGAACAGGTTCCTATCCAGAAATGCTTCCTTCCCGTTGGGTCTTCAAGAGCCCAACATGATAGAATTCAGAGTTACCCTTAATCATTTTTATTTCATGTTCCCCTTTTATCATTATTTATTTAAATGATTTTGCATAAACCAGGCCTTTTTTCCATTATGTCTCCCTTGGGGAGTTTGCAACACCCCCACAAGTTCAGGGATCAAGATCAAGCTGTACCCTTCGGAAGCAGCAGCCTCAACTGTCTTATGCTGTTTCCTTCCTCTAGAATCCAGACAAAGCAGCCTTCAGCAGTTGTGAACAAATACCAGCCACCCCCCCCCCCCGCCCCCTCCCCGGCAACCTCCCTTCCTTTTCCATATGCAGCGCTTCTTGAGGTTTGTCTGGGTTGAGAGTCAAACTAAGGATAATGAACTCAGATCACTCACAATCACCCCTTGGGGCTATATGTAAATTCTACTTTCACCTGATTTTCCTTTTCCATTATAATTAAATATCTGAATAATTGCCGTCACAAATGATAGATAGGATAGAAACATTTAAATACCTCCATGGCATAAATGCACAGGAGGAGCGCCTCTTTCAACAGCAAGGGGGACAGAGGATAAGAGTGAAAGGGGATAGACTCAGGAGTAATATGCGGAAATATTTCTTTACGGAAAGAGTGGTAGATCCGTGGAATAGTCTCCCAGTGACCAGGACAGTATCTAAATTCAAGAAAGCATGGGACAAACACAGAAGATCTCTAAAGGAAAAAAAGGGACTATAGTAGTTGTTATGGAAGGACAGACTGGAGAGGCCGCATGGTCTTTACCAACCGTCATGTTTCTATGTTTCTATGATCCTTTTGGCCACACTCTAATACAGAGGCTCTCAACCCAGTCCTCGGGATACACCTAGCCAGTCAGGTTTTTAGGCTTACCACAATGAATATGCATGAGAGAGATTTGCATTTATTGTTTCCATTGTATGCAAATCTCTCTCATGCCTATTCATTGTGGTTATCCTGGAAACATGGCTGGCTAGGTGTGTCCTAAGGAATGGGTTGAGAGCACATCAGGAAGAATTACAACTCCCCTTGTAAAGGTACAAGAAATCATAAAATTGGCCCTGATTAATATTATAAGGAAATTATGTGTTCATTAGTGCTTAATTCAGCAAGTTTATCATTTGGTATGCCATACGTAGATTTAAATTTGAACATAGCAAAGCACACTTACCAAACTAGCAGTGGACCAGATGGCTTGTGCAAGTTGTTTTATTTTGCTTTTTTAAGTGCAGTCAAGTCACTATTGACTCCTAGCAACCCAGCATCTCCTAGCTTTTCTGGAAGTGGACTGCCAGGCAATGGAGACTCAAGTGACAAGGAACACCAGTGGGAATTGAACACTGCTCTTTCCTAGAGTAGGTTGTTGCTCTAACCACTGGGCTACTCCTCCATGTCCTGCAAGCTGTCGTCTACATTTTTAGGATGGGTATCACTAGGGCTTTTCAATGGCTCTTATCAACATGGCATTTGTATGAAACCCTTTGGATTTGTTGTCCAGTTTTCTTAAGAGCCAAGCCCACCCCACCGCATATGCTGGTTTGCTGCTCCTTCTGGAAATGCAATCTGATCGGGTCAGTTTTCAACAGACAGGATCATTGTGTTAATTTAAGTGCTGTGACAGTACCTAGATTAATAGGTGTATTGTGAATATGTGTGCAGTGTGATAACTATGCTGGCATTTAGCAGACCTCATCTAAACAGATTAGCTTATCTCTTCAGAGGCCAAATATCATTATTATTACCCTACTCAGAGTTGCCAAGTTACCCAATTCTAGGAGTGAGCTTTTCTGGGTTTAAATTTGCATTGCTATTGAAATCAGTGCTGCAGGTCCCATAATGCATCAAGATGAACCTGTCAGAAATCCAGGACTGGTTTAAAATCTCACTCCCGGAACTAGACAACTTGCTACTGGCAGGGCAAGAGAGACTGGGATCTGCTCCTGCCCCATGAAGATACCACAGATAGGGTAAGATGTTGACAAAACGATGGGCAATAGGGGGAGGGTTCAGGAGGAGGTTTCTGGCTGTTTTTGTGGGAGGGCGGGGCTTAATGACTAAAACTAAATAAAGCTACAATGAATGAAATTTTGCTCATTTTTCTTTCATTCTGTTTTAAAAATGAAACGAAACAAAAACAAGAAATTGTCTGCAATTTCCTTTTTTGTTTCCAACAAAAGTGCATCCCTGCATTCTGCTTACTCAACATGGATAAGCAAAAGTGCAAAACAAGATAGCAACTTGCATATCGTTAACATGTAATTTACTAACAGTTTGCATATGCTATCTGCAGTAGTCTCCTAGGAATAAAAGGGCCCCTATGGCAGATAGTACCCTAACCCTTAGTAAATGGCCCCCAAAAGGCTTTATTACAAAAGGACTTTCCTCATTCTGTTCCTATAGACAAAAACTAAATCTTCCTTTAACAAGTTCCATTATGTCACAGAGAGAGCAATAGAGCTCTTAAAACACTACAGGCTAATTTCAAGTTTTCTAATGGTTTGTTTGAAAATGTGTCCCAGTTGGAAAGTCTAGGGTTCCAGGGCTCTAATAACTTTCACATTTAGAGTAAAAGCCATCTTGGAAGTAAAATATCTGAGAAACATCCCCATGCTCAAGCTAAAATTGTTTTCTGATCATGTGGTCCAAAAATCATCCTGGAGGATACAGTAAGTAGATTCATAGGGTCTGATATTCTTCTGGGCAGACGATGCTCCTCTACTACGGTGCATAGCCCTGCCCGCCGACCCTTAACCCCAAATATGCAATGCCGAAGTCATATGCAACCCTGGCATTGAATATCTGGGATCGCCGCACACGCCGGAAGCCACATTAGGTAACTGGGCAGCAGCGATATGGCAAGTTGCCCGATTAGCTCCTGCAGCAACAGATAGGCAAGGGTTTTCCTCGCCTATTTTTTGATGCAATATCACTGTTGCCCAGTTATCGCTTGTCACTACCTCCGCTCCGCACCAGAACCTCCCAATGCTAACCGGAAAGCATCGGGGCACATCAGGGCGTTAGAGGGGGATGTACAATAGCATCCTGCTTCACAGGGTCTGATTAATTGAATCAACTCTGCAGCCTGAACAAGTTATCTGATCCATTTCCAGTCATCACAGCTCCAAGAGACTACACAAAGCTAAGCATTCAGACTTTAAAATTACCTGGGGTTTTTTAATATAAATTTTAACTCTTGGCTATACATTTTTTGGAATATTCAATCTGCCTACATTCCTTGCGTAGCTTTTAAATCAGATATCTGAGTGTGCCCTCAGTCTATATAAGGTCTATTGGCCAGGGACACTTAACAGGTAGTATGTGGACAGACCTTTAAATTATTTATTTATTTATTTTACATTTCTTATATACCGTCTTTCATGATATCAAGGTGGTTTACAATGAACAGGGCATTATAACTTCGAGATAACTATTTTACAGGGAACATGGGCAATTAGGGAAAGGGGGTGACGGATGGAGAAGAACAAGTTCACTACATCACTCTCAGGAAAAGCATAATAACATTGGAAACAGCCACACATCAATGGCGAGTGGGAAGAGGCATGTAGAACAAAATCCATGCAAAATACAGGCAAGCCAATCAACAAATGCTGGAAAGCAATGAGCACAAATGCGCGAAGCCTAGCCAACAAAGTTCCTGACCTGGAAGCCCTAATGGTGAAAATGAACTTGGACATTGTGGCCATTACAGAAACATGGGGGTATGTTTACTAAACCGTCTTAACGTTGCAGCAGTGGTATTATCGTGCGATAAGTGACGTTATCACTTATCGCGCGATAACGTCACTTATCGCGCGATAATACAGCGGCGGGGTTAAGGCACACTAACGCTGTGAAATCCGGGACTGAAGGGTGGAGTAAGGCTTCCCAGAGGGCGGAGAGAAGGGGTCAATGGGCGGAGAGTGGGAGGGGAGAGGCTCCAGGCACACTAACGCTGTGAAATCCGGGTCTGAACACTAACGCCAGTGAAACCCTTGCGTTAAGGCACATTTGCAGGAAAGAGAAACCATTTAAGTCAGCAATGTACAGCAAAGGCAGGGAAACCCAGAAGAGTGATAGTTGTAATACATGTGGAGTGGAGGAGTAGCCTAGTGGTTGGGGCAAGGTACTTCAGGCCGGAAGGTCGGGGGTTCAAATCCCACCAGAGGGCAGCAACCTTGGGCCGAAAGGACTGGGGTTTCTAGTCCCACAGGTGCTCCTTGTGGTCTTGGGCAAGCCACTTAACCCTCCATAGCCCATGTTCCCTGTAAAATAGTTATCTCCAAGTTATAATGCCCTGTTCAATGTAATTTCAGTTTGTTCAATGTAAACCACACTGATGCAGAATAGCGCGGTATATAAGAGAATGTAATAAATAAAATAAATAAAATGTGCAGGGACCAAAAAGGCAAATAAACATATAAAAGGACCAGAACCACGTCTAAAATCCCAATAACCAAGCTGGCCAATAGTGATATTAATGATAAACATAAAGCAACACTACTGACAAAGCGTATAAATTAAGGTATCATGTTTGGAAGGGTCTATGCTCTGTCCCCCTACAAAGTGAATGATCCCACATTGAAATAGTGTTGATCAGAGTTTCTGTCGTTTAGATTGGGCAGGTTTGTTATGGCGTGCACATTTATTATTTATTCATTTATTATTTAGACAGTTTTGTATACCACCTTATCCTTCAATCAAAGCGGTCACAACACAATTGGGGGATACATTTAACACGCGGGGATATGAGACACATACACTAATACTTACAGGGAACATGGGCAATGGAGGGTTAAGTGGCTTGCCCAAGACCACAAGGAGCATCTGTGGGACGAGAAACCCCAGTCCTTCCAGCCCAAGGTTGCTGTCCTCTAGTGGGATTTGAACCCCCGACCTTCCGGCCTGAAGTACTTTGCCCCAACCACTAGGCTACTCCTCCACTCCACATGTGCAGCAACAGCAGAGTGGGCATGTAGGAAATGGCAACTGTACTGATGCTGTAAATGGGATACAGGGTGCTGCAAGCGGCACATGCTGTGGTCCAGCTGGGGCACAGTGCGGGCTAGGCAGATACCTAGGTGGCACATAGGAATGCCGAAACTGTAAAGCAGCAAGACAGCAACTGATGAGGGTCCAACATGGGCACGAGTGTGTGTCCCACAGTGTCACAGGGGAGATTACCCAGCAGGTACCCCCAAGGGCACATAACATTGGCAGGCGGTTCAAGTCCAAGCTGTGGCTCCTGCCAACCCTTTCCCCATATTTTACCCAGTACTAAACCGTGGTAATAAAGACGGAACCTTTATTGCAGATAAAATAAACATGTCTGAAACGCCTATATTTTACCCTACAGAGCACAGACACCATAAACATGTGCAATACCTAGAGCAGAGTTTCCCAACTGCAGTCCTGGAGGGCCAAACACCATTCAGGTTTCATGCTGTCCCTAATAAATATGCCTATGCTGCATTAGTATGCGCTGCCCCCATTGTATGCAAATGTATCTCATGCATATTCATTAGGGACAGCATGAAAACCTGAACAGTGTTTGGCCCACCAGGACCGGAGTTGGCAACCTCTGCCCTAGAGCAGCGGCCAACAGGGGCATAAACACCCACACCCACAGGCTTCACTATCCAAAGCCTCATGGAGGGTCAGGCTGTTGGGCCCTGCGTGCAGCAGCATCTCCCAATACCAGCACTTGCATACCTTAGCAATGCCGCCCTAAACTTGGGAATACGTTACATATATATCAAAAGGTAGGTACGATTAATGGCAGATAACAATTGCTAAGTTAAGCACAATTTGCTGATAGAGCTGCATCATAGCAACCTTTCTGATATCTGTGGAGTGTGTTTCAGTTTTGGTTTCTGACAGTGTTTACCTCCCCGGGGAGTGACCCCAACAGTATTGTGTACCATAACCATGCCTGCACTGTGCCCAGGACTGGTGTGGTGGCCAGGGCTGCCAAAAGCCTCTATATTTGCACAATGCTGGCATAGGTGTGGGAGTTTGTGTCTGTCTATCCAGTGTGTTGTGGCTGCCTACACCTTACTCAGCCCACACTGCTTGCACTGTTTCGAGTGTTAGCCTGCCAATGTGCATAATGAGGAGCAAGGTACTGTGGGTATGGCCTGGGCATTGTAGTGCCCGGTCACCACCTGCATGGACAGGGTGGCCACAGCATGTCCTGCTGGGAGGTCACTCTCACCCTGACTGAGCAGTGACCACGGCATGGCTGGGTTCCCCCATAGTGCTATATTACATTTTTCTCAAGGGAAATGTATGGGTTCTCTTTTCTGGGGTCTAATCACTGACTTATCTGCTTGGTGGGTGGGTGTGCTCAAATCCAAGTGTTGCGTGCACACATCTCCTCCAGGAACATGCACTGTGGACTAGCTAGCAGACTGTCTGCAATTATATGTGTATGGCTGGAACACCTTGCAGGGTGCAGTGGCTGGAGACTCACTGTGCTCGCTGCTGGAGAATGTCAGATAGTGGTGGTGGGGGGGGGGGGGCAGCTGAGCATTTCCAGGCCTACTGTCTGTCTGCCATTGTCTTATGGATGTTTACAGATCTGCATTGACTGCCCTGTAGGGTGCCTGTTCCCCAGCAGGACTGGGGTTAATGGTCCCCTCTACTGCCACCATTGCAGGGATGTAGAATGTGGATTTGTTGGTGGGAGATCCTGTCCCCAACCCTGAGCCCCAGAGGGCGGGTTGGGTGGTGCTACATAATCCGCCTATGGGTCCAAACACCCCCCCTTCACTTAAATCATGTGAGCATGGCACCCACACAGAATATGCACTATTCTGGGTGCATCATTGTCCACAAGGGCTAGACGTGACTGGAGAATACGGATGGACACAGGCGTATCCTAGGTGTGTTTGCAAGGACTACCTATCACACACTGGCACTGATGGCGACCTGCAGCATAGCCTATCTCAGCTAAACCAGCTGCGGACCTGGTGCTGGGCGCCCCATCTCGCCCTCAGGGTGAGCACAGTACACCCACAATGTGTCGGTCTGTAGCTACTCTGTGCAAGTAACACACATGGTCAGTTCCCCCTACCAGGCCGATGTGCTGTGGGGGTGCATACCCCATCTTGTGATCATCTGTAGACTGCTGATCTGCATGGGCAGTGCATCATGGGTACGGGTGGGTTAACCCTATCCTGGTAACCACAGCAGACAGTTTGTGTGGTGACTTGCAGTCCTTCTGTAGCCAGCCAGGGGTTTGTTAGCAGCTATAGAGATGTAGCCCACTGGTTACTTCACTGACTATGGAGGTCATGGGTCTGATCCCACAGTGGTGCTATTTGATAGGGCTGTCTGAGGCATTTCCTTTTTTAATTTAAATTACTGCTGCCAGCAAAAACACCCTCATAGTGCTGTAACCTTAAGGTGCCTCATAAGGCGCCCTATAAGGTGCCTTATAAAGTGTCTTATTAGGCGCCCTATAGGGAACATTATAAGGTGCCTTGGCGGACAGTGCATTTTATAATGTGCCCTCTGGAGTGCCTTAAAGGGCGCCTTATGTGGCACCTTAGGTTATGGCACTGTGAGGGTGTGTTTGCTGGCAGCACTAATTTAAATTAAAAATGAAAATGTCTCAGACAGCACTGATTTAAAGTAAAGGGTAATGCCTCAGACAGCCTTACTCATTAAGCCTACTGGAGGATCAAACTCATGACCCCTGTTTCATCAGTCAATGTATTAACCACTGTGCTACACCTCTGTTGCTGTGCTTGTTGGTCAGCGCGCCTAATTAAGGCTAACGCGTATTAACGTGCCACGGCTCCCTCTATCACGCGATAACGGACTTTATCTCGCAATAACCCGAAATGCTACCTTAAGACCGCAACGCCCACTACCTTATATGGCATTCGTCACAGTAAGACTGCAACTAAGACGGTTTAGTAAACATACCCCATGGTTTAACGAGTCGCATGAATGGGATATAGCCATAGCTGGCTATAATCTATTTAGAAGAGACAGAGAGGATAGAAAAGGAGGAGGAGCAGCCCTATATGTCAAAAGCAATATTAAAGCTGATGAAATGCAGGGGTCATGGGGAACATTGTGTTGGAAAGAGGAGATGACACTGACATCCATACTGGTGTAGTCTACCGGCCTTCAACTCAAACCGAAGAAATAGATAGAGAATTGATTATTGATATTGCAAAGATAGCCATGAAGGGGGAAGTGATCATATTGGGTGACCTTAATCTACCTGATGTGGATTGGAGTATTCCTTCTGCAAATCTGGAAAGAAGTAAAAAAATTGTGGATGTCTTATAAGATGCATTACTTAGACAAATGGTGATGGAACCGACCAGGGGAAAGCTCGATGCTGGATTTAGTACCCAGGAACGGAGATAGCATGTCAAATATCCAGGTGGGTGCCCATGTGAGCAGCAGTGATCATCATACAGTGTGGTTTGAGATAAAAGCCAAAGTGGAATCCAATCACAGCAAGCTCAAAGTCCTACACTTCAAAAACACCGACTTCAGTAAAAGGCCAAGTACCTGAAGGAGGAGTTGGCAGGGTGGGAGGGGATAAGGGCAGTGGTATTGCAATGGGCTATACTAAAGGAGGCAATAAAAGGGGCAATAGATACATATGTAAGGAAAGTAAATAAAAACAAGAGGAAAAGGAAACCTATTTGGTTCTCCAAAGAAGTGGCTGCACAAATAAAGGCAAAAAACCTAGCTTTCACAAAATTCAGAAGTTCGCAAACAGAGGAACACAGAAAAGAATACAGGATAAAACTAAAAGAGACAAAAAGAGAAATAAGGATAGCAAAATCAAAGGCAGAAGAAAAGATGGCTAAAATGTGAAGTGTGGCGACAAAACCTTTTTCAGGTATACAGTCAAACCTCGGTTTTCGTTTGCCCCAGTTTTCGTATGCTTCGGTTTTCGACGTCTTTTTTCATTGAGATTTTGTCCCGGTTCTCGTACATCTGCTCGGTTTTTGTACAATTTTAAAATGATCCGTTCCGGGGGGGGTCGTTCAGTAAAGTACACTACTTAGCTTGTTTTTGCGATCCAGACCTCTTTGCTTTCAGCACTCCTTTGAGAAATACAATAGCAAGAATCAAGGAGTGAGAGTCTGGCTGATCTGATGCTTCCGACATGCTCAATTAGAAGACTCCCTGCTGGGACTCCCTGCTGACGGTGAAACTTTGATGGGTCTTCCAAACATGCCAGTCCTGATGGGTCTTTCAAACTTGCTGCTGAGCATTTCTTCCAGCTTGTAATTTGCTTTTGAGACGGAATCGGAGGCCGGTGAGAGAGTCGGGATCAGATTACAGTGCTGTATCTGTATGTGTGTGCTGTCCTGTGACGATCGGGCAGGTGAGAGAAGTGACAGGAGCTGTTCTACTGCCTGGCTGAGGCTTCGGGGCCCATGCTGCTGCAGCCATTGCCACATGGCTCTGGAACACATGCTCAGCTCTGCGTTCCAGGTTGCCTGAGCGGGAGAATGGTGTTTCCGGTGGCTGTGGCTGGTGCCTTTACTGGAGGCTTTATTTTTGTGGATCCTTCTTGTTTTTTCTTGTTTTTTAAATTCCTGTGCCAGTAAAAGACAAAGAAGGGAAGTAACCCCGGATAGGGCCTTGATACCTGAGGTCCTTATGGAGGGGGATTCCCCTTCCAAACAATAACCTCTCCTCCTCCCTCTCCCCTCCTCACCGTCTTCCATATGCCAACAAGAGTCTTCAATAAAGGTAAAAGTGATGTTAAATGTTCATTTATCCATTTCATTAGTCATTTATATTTATTTCTCATTGTTTTCTGTATGAAAAATATAGTTATTCTCTATAAAATGTATTTTTTGTGAATATTTTTGGGTGTCTGGAACGGATTAATTGGATTTACATTATTTCTTATGGGAAATATTGCTTCAGTTTTCATACGTTTCGGTTTTAGTCAGACTTTTTTGAACGGATTAATCATGAAAACCGAGGTTTGACTGTATTTGGGAGAGGAGGAAAATCAGAGGTGGAATTGCAGGATTCAAAAATGCTGGGAACAGATTTGTGGAAAGTGACATTAAAAAAGCAAAAATGCTAAACAAATACTTCTGTTCGGTTTTTATTAAAGAAAATGCTGGAGAAGGACCACCTGTGATTGACAAATATACAAATGGGAATGGAGTTGATACCACACCATTCACAGAAGATGATGTGTTAGAACAGCTTGCAAAACTGAAGGTCAACAAGGCCATGGGACCAAATGGGATACATCCCAAGATACTGAAAGAGCTCAGAGAGGTTCTTGCAGGGCCATTAAAGGATGTTTTTAATAGATCCTTGGAGAAAGGAGAGAAGGGCTGATATGGTACCTCTTCACAAATGTGGTAATAGGGAAGAAGTGACAAACTATAGGCCAGTAAGCCTTACGATGGTGGCGGGAAAAGTAATGGAGGCACTCCTGAAAGAGCGAATAGTGGACTTTCTTGAAACCAACAGGTTGCGTGATCCGAGGCAAAATGGTTTTACCAAAAGACGATCTTGCCAAACAAATCTGATTGAGTTCTTTGACTGGGTGACCATAAAACTAGATCAAGGGCATGAGATGGATGTGATCTCCCTAGATTTCAGCAAAGCCTTTAATACTATTCCTCATAGGAGGCTTATCAATAAGCTAAACAGCTTAGGGATGGGTCCCAAGATGGTGAACTGGATCAGAAAATGGTTGACTGACAGACAACAGAATGTGATGGCAAATGGAATTCACTTGGATGGAGGACAGGAGAGATAGAGGAACTATGAGTCAGACCTTTAAATACTTAAAGAGTATTGATGAACAAACAAACCTCTTCCAAAGACCTGGAAGCTGTAAAACTAGAGGATATAGCATGAAGCTGCAAAGCAATATCAGGAAATACTTTTTCTCTGAAAGGGTGGTGGATGCTTAGAATGCCCTCCGATGGAAGTGGTGAGGGCAAATACAGTGACAGAATTCAAAATGGCATAGGACAGACACAGTGGATCCCTTTATAGCAACAGAATAAAATCAAATTAAGCATAACTATCTCTTATATCTCAACAAATAGGGGTGACCTCCCCTAAAAAAAGGCATGGGGAGGGGTGCACCTATTCTTGCCACCTTGCTGGGCAAACTAGATGTATCATACTGGTCTTTATGTGCCGTCATATACTATGTTGCTATGTTACTAACCTCGTGTAAGTGCCATTGAATATCCTGATTTAAGGCATTTACAGGGTTTACTGAGCTGTAAATTGTATAAATACCTATCGAATATCAGACCCATAGTTTCCAGGAAAAACATTATTTTCTCTAGCTATTGAAAAAAATCAATAGCCAGTAACTAGGGCAATTTGTGTTTCAGCAAAATCCACCTCCACCATGAATTTAAATTACTCAGCACAAAACAGCAAGAATTATTGTTCCCATGGACATAGCCAGACTGAACGATTTCTACTGTGTGGAAGGTGGCTGGCAGGCACATCCCTCTGAGAGCCTTCTGCAATGTTCGGGAGAGAGCAGAGTGGAAAGGAGGAGGAGGGAGGGGGCATTGAGGTTCTGTGAGGCTGCTGTACTCATCCAGATCCTAACAAATCCTTCCAATTTGTTGCTGCTCAACAGGCAAGAGCCACACTGGTCTGAGAGGCTTCCATATGAGCAATTTTTGCAGTGATCTTAAACCTAGCATAGTGTGAATTAAGGACCAATAACCAATTTTAATGTTAACTTTCTTGACTTTGCTAATTTGAAACTGTTTTTAAGAGGTTTTGGACTCAATATTAGCATTGATCATGGCATGTTGCAATGAAGGTAGCAAGGTGCTGATGTCATATAGAGAAAGCTCCTCTTCTTACGTTCTGTGGCATTGGTAAACATTATAGGCAATTTTTACTAAACCGCCTTGCAAGAACGTGTGGTCATCCCCCAAACAGTCAAAATAACTTTCAAGGTTCAAGGTTGCATTTCAACCACGTTATCTCTCCTAGGTCTACATGAGTTAGGAATTTGGATCACTCAGTCTACTCGTCAACATGAGAAGTTGCATTTGTCATGATTCGAGAGGATCAGAAAGCAAATAGAGAAATAAATGGTGGTGGGAGATCTGCAGCAAGTTGAAATTAATTGAAATCCCTTCCAGCATTCTGCAATAGGAAAAGAAGAGTCAGACTGTGAACTGAAGGATGTTTTTGACCAAGGAAATGACTCGTTAAAATTTGAAAGTAGAAATATTTCCATTTCTTCCCCTTAAGTCTCTAAGGAGCATGCTTACTATACCATGCTATCTGCTAACGCGGGGTTCAGTATGTGGTAAGCATGCCATGCTAAAAGTAAGGGCAGAGCTCCACGCTAGCATTTTTGTGTGTGTATGAGCAGAGACAGGGTGGAATGGGGGTGGAACGTGGGCATTGATGGTGCATCATGGTTAGCATGGGTGTGATGGGTGGATACTAACTGCAATTGTTGCTGTTAATGTGGGTGCACTTAACACCATCTCATTGAGTGGCAGGTGCACCCAAGTGCTGGGTTACCGCAGTACGACATGACATGTAGCAATGCGCCAACAGCAGTGGGATGGATGCCCATACCCTCTGAAGTTGGCGCAGGCCTCTGTACTGGTTTCACAGCTCACCACATGGTAATGGCACACCTTTTAGCAAACATGCCCCTCTATGCTCTTATAAATTATTTTCTCTTCATTTGCTAGCAGTATTTTTACATTATTTTGTGCATCTTAGGATCTTCATAGTGTGTATTACTCACATTTAGGCATTTGCACAAAACTTCAAGGTCAAACTTGGACTGGTTTCTGGTTCAATTTAATTGTTTTTTTTTTTAGTTTCCCACAAATTTACTGGGCAAAATGTGTTGAAAATCTCCTCATGAATCTGAGGAAAATTTTACCAGGTTGTATGCTCATTTGCCTCTTCACAGGAATTGGTGTTGAATCTGCCCTCTGAAGGTCCTTCCCCTCATGAACTGGTTAAATCCGCCCAGTCTTTGATGTAGACTCACTGACTGGAGGATCGTTCAATGGACTTTTAAAAAAAAATCAAATCTTTGGCAGACTAATGTGCTAAAGTGATGGATTTCTTCTGGGATCTTTCAAATGACTAATATTATTCTCTGCTCCTATCCATGTGGTTCAAAATACGAAGGGCCGTACAGCCATGATTGTCTGATCTACCGAAGACTGAATACTTTGCATTTTCACATGACTGAAGAGGCACAGAAAATGAATGAGGAATGATGACAATTCTACGGTGTGATGAAATAAGCCGTTGCAAAAAATTAGCCATGGATATCGCTGAAGAAGGAAGGCATGAGAAAACGTATACATCAATCGATGTGAAGTCAAAGGATTGCATACACTGGATTTTAAATACTGTACATAAAACCTTCCAAAGATGTTTTTTTCTAATTTTATGAATAAAAGTCCCATTTTAAGACAGTGCAAATACTAATGCAACTTTTAGGTGAATGGCAGCAAGCAAAAGTCAACATCAGTGCTGTGGGTATAAGGATATCTCATGGTAAATTCCAGAGAACAGATAGTCAAAAGGGTCCCCAATGATCCAGTTCATTCTGCTTTTCTACTTATATCTGCATCAGGGCAAAACATCTTTAAAATCCATCAGTAAGTTATTTTATGGTCAAGATCACGCTTTCACAAATGTATAAACTGGCCTTTTTGGGGCCAGTTCTATGCGCCATTACTGAGTTATAGTTATAGTTACTTTTATTTCATATACCGCCTATTATGTACCATGTCTAAGCAATTAATGATTCTATACAGTCAGGTACACATTAGCAGCATACAGCTGGCATAGACATGAAAGAATTAGACTATTACTGTAAATAAGAAGAGAGAACGCCAAGAGCGATGTGGTATAAAGCCAGGATATGTGTTTTGCTGATTTTTCCTTACTTAGCATTAGATAGATAGGGTTTTGCTAAAATAGTTATTTTCAGAGACTGGCTAAATTATTATGGCCATAAATTTATTCTCAAGCAATGAATGAATGCCATAGAGAGCTGTAGAGCCTCTCGATTGCCGCTTCTAAAAGGGCAAAAAGAGATCCTGAAAACTCCATCGAAGGAGTCGAACCAAGACCCAGAGTCGTCCTGAATATGCCTCCCCGGTCCCCTGTTCTCAGACAGAATGAAAAAATCTTGCTAGCTGGCATTTTCTGACCTCCAGAGTCGTTGGGATGAATTATGATTCATTTACTGCTACCGAATGAGGCCTGTTCCGCTGAAATCCCACAGAAATGCATGGGTGAGTCTGGAATTAGCTTTTCTGCAGAACAGAGCACTGTGACTCTGATGCCCTTTAGGCAGAGCAATGGGCTGAGCTCTTTGGAAGAATGTGAAAAATCAATTTCATATGAACAGGTCCACAGGTGTTCCTAAGAGTCTGCATGCTAATGTTGGGGGCCTTTTTCTAAAGTGTGCTATGCAGTTAGCATAGGTTTTGGTACGTGGTTACTGCACACTGGGGCCTGTATGGAGGCATGACAGTGGGGGCCAATTTCCATGCTGACTGCAACCTACATATTGGGGTGGTAAATGGGGGCTTTAGGGGTGGAGAGTGGGTGTGGTGAACACCTTGCAGTCAGTACGGGGGTAACCTCCGTACGCTGTCACTCTTGTAATAAGCATGGGTACAATTACCTGCACCTCAATAAGTGGAGATAAGTCATAACAGTTAATGCATTGACTTTGCACTTAATGCACGTGACGTTTCACATCATTTGTGTGTTAGGTGCAAAATCGCAGCACGCTTTAGTGAAAGGGCCCCTTTGTTTTTGTGAGTTTTTTGTTAACCGCTTTGAACAGACTGGTTCTGTATTGGTGGTAGATAAGTATTTTAAATAAATTCAGGGCTGGTAGAAACTGTGGGTGTAAAGTAGTCGTGGCCATTGCATCTCCTTTACAGCAAGCACCGAGTATACCATGGGGAAACAATTCACGGGAATTTCAAAATGAAGTCCCCGTGCGCTTTCCCTGCCATTACCCTGGCCTTGGTCCTGTTCCTTTTATGAGCAGTAAAGACTGCATTTGCTGAGAAATGGTACGAACCCTCTAGCCACTGAAGGGAGAGTAAAATTCTGCCAAAGGAGTTTCCAGGTAACTGCTTAGTTGGTCAACAAATTCCTTTGAAAATTGTTCTCCCATGCAAAGAATATGTAGCATAGTCTTCATACAGAGAAACCAAAACAAGTTAAAAAACAAAACAAAACTGAAACCCATCCAACTGCACACTGAACATACTAAAATACTTGCAAAATGTTTAAAAATTGTTTGGCCAATATTCAAATGCTTTGTCTGGGTAACTTTTGAACTCACCTCTCCACCACCACTGCCAAACAAGCGGCACCGGAAGCATTCCAGGGACAAAGTTCAAGATAGTCTAGACAATGATGAGTATCAGGACTGGCTAAAATTATTCAGACATCTCTGATCGCTTTGCATGGCTGAAATTCTGCTAAACATCTGGACAAAGTTTACCAGATACAGGCCTGTGAAACATAGAAACATGACAGCAAAAAAATACCATATGGCCTATCTAGTCTGCCTTTCCGTACCGACTACTATAGTCCCTTTTTTTCCTTTAGAGACCTTCTCTGTTTGTCCCATTCTTTCTTGAATTCAGATACTATCCAGGTCTCTACTACATCCAAAGGGAAACTATTCCACGCATCTACCACTCTTTCCATAAAGAAATAATTCCGCATATTACTCCTGAGTCTATTTCCTTTCACCCTCATCCTACGTCTCCTCCTGTTCATTTATGCCACGGAGATATTTAAATGTCTCTATCTTATCTCCTCTATCCCACTTTTCCTCTAAAGTATACATGTTAAGATCTTTAAGTCTGTCCTCATATGCTTCATAACAAAGACCACTAACCATTTTAGTAGCCACACTCTGCACCGACTCCAACCTGTTTATATCCTTTTGAAGGCGTGGTCTCCAGAATTTCACACAATACTCCAAATGAGGTCTTATCAAAGACCTATACAGAGGCACTATCACCTGGATAACCTTGTTGCTTGCACTCCTCTGTTATTACACAAATTCTGTCATTGTGACTGGAACTAGAATAAATGGGCAGATGAATGAAACACCCTCTTAGACACTGGTTCCCAAACTTGGGGTTGAGATGCCAAATGGGGTCACATCATCAGTGGATGGGGTTGCAGAAACATGGCCATTTCCCCATCTCTCTGGACTCTCACTATGACCTATGCCAAGTCACTAGTCAGCATGTGACCTGTGAGCCAGTGAACATTCATAGGCCCTTGCCCCCATCTGGGTGAGCTTCCTGTTATCCTGGAAAGCCATGCTGAGTACCGAGGTCTGTAAGCACACACTGCACACTGACACAAGGACCCTGTGCTGACTGTGAACAAAATTATCCAGAGATGTTACTGCACATGAGGTTTTGAGGGAATCCAAGTCATTGCTCAACAGCAGCACCTAGAAGTCAGTCTCTGGATGCACACAGACTGAGTCCCAGAGAGTACTGCTATGGGGGGCCATTGTTACGATCACTGGGCTTTAAAAACATTCCTGGTACTATAACTCCAGGCTGATTCCAATTAAATTGGGAACCCAAGGGAACAGGAGGAGAATTGTCCTCACCAGGCATCACATTATTAGTGGAGCCAGCTCTGATGAAACAAGTATAATTTGGTGTATTGCATTATAAGATGACAGTAATATCTCCTGCTCAGAGGCAAAAATACCTAAAGAAATATAGGATCATGGGAAACAGTAATAGCACAGATAATTCAGTTGGTTGTTGCATTTGGAAACTTCTGCTTCAGTATGTCTTCCTATTCTTCATACTCCCTAATTGTCTCCCCTCCTACCAACACCTTCACTCCTCCCCTCCTTATCTCTCCTTTACCATCCTCCATCCTGTCCTCTACCCTGTCATCAGCTCTTGAGCTTCACCACTTTCTCCCTCTCGTTCAGCCATCTCCTCTCTCTCTAAGGCAACCTCTCCCTTGTTTCTGCCATACTGTCTCCTTTCTGCCCCACATTCTTCTACTCCTTCTCCTTCTCTCATCCGGAGATATCAATCCCAACCCTGGCCCCCCTAGATTCTTGTCACACTGAGAAGAGATCTTCACGCAACACCTCAAATCTTATTCCTATCCCTCTCCTTTCCCCTTCCTCTCTCCCTTTCCCATGTGCCTTGTGGAACGCACACACCATCAATAATAAACTTGCCTTTACTCATGATCCCTTTATCTCTAATGCTCTCTATCTTCTTGCTCTAACTGAGACCTGGCTCCTCCCAGATGACTCAGAGTTAGTTGCTGCTCTCAGTTATGGCAGCTATAAATTCTCCCACACACCTCGTCCCATCAGCCGTGTTGGTGGTGTTGGACTTCTACTTTCTCCTTCCTGCCAATTTCAACCCCTCCTGCTGACTAAATCTCACTCCTTTACCTCCTTTGAAGTCCACTCTATCTGCCTTTTCACTCCACTACCTCCCTGGTTAGCTGTTATTTATCGACCTCCTGACAAGTCCACCTCTACCTTTCTCACTGACTTTGGCTCGTGGCTTTCTAGATTCCTCTTCCCCCACTTTTATTCTTGGGGATTTTAACATTCATAATGATAACCCGTCTGATCCTTATGCTTTAAAGCTCCTTTCCCTAACCTCCTCTTTCGACCTCCAGCTTTGTAATACTGCCACCACTCACCAGAACGGCCACTGCCTCAACCTTGTATTCTTCTCTAATTACCTACCATCAAACGTCTGTACCTCAGTTCTTCCCTTAGCGGAACATCACCTGCTAAGCTTCACTCTTCATGAAACGCTGCCTCAACCCTGCCCTGTCTCCTCCAACCTCTTTAGAAATCTTCATGCTATTGACCTTTTGGCTCTCTCCTCCACTGTCTCATCACCCCTTTCCTACACTATGTCATCTGAGTCTGTTGAAGAGGCAGTAGCTTCCTTTAAGACTGTATTCTCCTCTACTCTGGATGCTCTTTCTCCACCCATGCAACGTCCTTTAAGACATACTATACCCCTGACTGTCTTCCACTACCCACGATCTATGTTCCTGTACCCATTCAGCTGAGCATGCTTGTCTTAAATCCTGCACCCTTGCAGACTTTCTACACTTTAAATTCATGCTTGTCTCTTTTCTGTCAGCCATAGCACTCACCAAACAAGACTATTATGTCCATCTGACTAACTCTCTTGCCTCAGACCCTCGCCGTCTCTTTACAACTGTCAACTTTTGCCTTAAGGTGCCTCCGCCTCTGACCTCTCTCTCCCTTTCTGCCCAAACCCTGCCTATTTCCATGGCAAAATCCACAAGATCACCCTCCAATTCCCAATGAAGTCAGCTACTTCCCCTCCTCCCCCCTTCACTCCCAACTTTCCCCCCAACCTCTGCTACTCTTTCCTCCTTTTCTATGATCTCTGAGAAGAAAATCACACACCTTCTTTCCTCATCCAAACTCAATACCTGCTGCTCTGATACTATTCCCACCTGTCTCCTAGCTCCATCTCTGCCACTGTAGTCCCTTCCATCTCTCATATTCTCAACCTTTCGCTCTCCATTGCAATATTCCCTGCTGCCTTCAAGCATGCTGTGGTCACGCCTCGCCTCAAGAAACCCTCACTAGACCCTATTTGTCCTTCTATCGACTCATCTCCTTCCTCCCCTTCATTTCTAAACTACTTGAACGTGCAGTTCACTGCCATTGCCTCAACTTTCTCGCCTCTCAAGCCCTCTTGGATCCTTTACAATCTGACTTTCATCCTTTACATTCTACTGAAATGGCTCTTGCCAAAGTATCCCGCTCTCAGTTGGTGTACCCCAAGTATCTGTCTTGGGTCCACTCCTTTTCTCTCTCTATACCCAATCCCTTGATGCACTCATCTCTTCCCATGGCTTTCAGTACCATCTTTATGCTGATGACTCACAGATCTACCTCTCTACACCTGAAATCTCTCTGGCAATCCAGGCCCGGATCTCTGCCTGCTTTTTTGACATTGCTGCTTGGATGTTTCACCGCTGCTTGAAATTGAACATGGCCAAAACTGAGCTTCTTATTTATCCTCCTAAAGCCTCCTTTCCCCTTCCTCCTTTCTCAGTCTCTGTGGATAACTCTCTACTCCTCCCTGTTTTCTCGGCTCGCAACCTTGGGGTCATCTTTGACTCCTCTCTCTCGTTCTCCAGAAACATCCATCTGATAGCTAAAACTTGCCGTTTCTTTCTCTATAACATCAACAAAATCCAAACATTCCTTTCTGAACACACTCCTAAGACACTTATCCACTCTTTGATCACCTCCCGTCTCGACTATTGTAACCTACTCCTTGCTGGTCTCCCTCTGAATCATCTCTCTCCCCTTCAATCTGGTCAACACTTTGCTGCGCTGCTAATCTTCTGCCAGTCTCATCATACTCATATTACCCCTCTTCTAAAGTCGCCTTCTCTGGCCCTTTTCAAATCCAGGCTGAAAACTCACCTCTTCGCTGCTGCTTTCGGCTTCTGACTCACCTGATCTCCTTTGTGTTTCCTTACCATTTCCCCTAGATGGATCCCATGTCTACAGCTACTGTGTTATCTGTCTTGACTGCGTTGTCTGTGTTGAATAGATGGTAAGCTCTGAAGAGCAGGGACTTTCTCTTACATGTGTCTGTGTAGCACTATGTACATATTGTAGCACTATACAAATGCTCAGTAGTAGTAGTAGTAGTAGTACAGAAGAAGGCACTCCTTGTGGCCTTGGGCAAGCCACTTAACCCTCCGTTGCCTCAGGTACACATAGATTGTGAGCCCTTTGGTGACAAGGGAACGTACCCAGTGCCTATTTGTAGTGAATACATAACGTAAACCGCTTTGATTGAAGGATAAGGCGGTATACCGGTTAAATAAATAAATAAATACATTAAATTAATTAAATAAAAAAGAAACCTGTGTTATGTGCAAGCAGAGGAAAATCTGGGACGAGTCACTAATGCCTGTAAAAAGTACTTTCCTGGGTGTGTCCTGGATCAGTTTGGACTCCAGCTGGAATGAGCACTTTCTCAGGGACAGCTGGCAGGAGACTGGTCACAAAGTTACCTCCTGTGACTTCTTCATTAGCATAAAAATGTATTTAACATTGTTTTTGTATTTGTGGAGGATAAATAAGTCCCAATAGCATGCAAAACATGTGACCCAGGCTTCCAGCTCAGGGACAGCCATATTACTAAGAGTACATTACCAGTCCTTTCACTGTTACACTGTCCTCCCAATTGGCTTATTCATGCTGATGCAGTGCATAACAATTAAGCAAGTAGGTCCTATGGGCCTGTTTGTCCGAGAAGAGATAGCTCACTGCCAGTATAGGTAAAAGAGGCATTTCAACTTCATTGACTCAAAAAGTTGGGAAAAATAAATTCTGAAAGTATAGCATTGTATTCTAGTCCTCTGCCCACTTAGATGTGCATAAAATAACATCTAAATTCACTTTCACCCTGGTTATGGGCTGTTGCATCCTAAGAGAAGGGCTGTATCCTCAGAGATGGCTTAACCAATAGGCACATTAGGCAGACTAGATGGGGGCACAGGGTGGCAGCTTCTGAGGGCCGGCAAAGAGCAGCTGCAGCTGAAACAAAACAAGAGATCCTGACCAATGTTCCTGCTAAGCAGTTCCGAGCCGCGCAGAAGTCCCACGACTGTTGACGGTTGGTACAAGGCAATCACAGTTTGGATCATGAGGAACAGGCAGGTCCTGCCTATCCCTCAGGACCTGCCTGTCCCTTGTAATTCAAAGCACAATTGCATTTCGCTACCTCCCAGTGACAGAAAAGTGGGCAGGGGACTTTTGCGCAGCTTGAAGCTGCTTAGCAGGAATGTTGGTCTTGACAGCCAAACTCAACAAACCATCAGTGGTGGGTAATTTTCAAATAGATAATTTATCCAGATGGAAATTCTTCTCATTGGGCTTGATTTTATAACAGGACATCTATGTGAGACATTCAAAGAGGTTCTTTTATAAAGACAGAACAACAGAGCGGAAGGAGACCATGAACAGCAGAGTCCTTTATTGGAAAAACCCGACTCAGACAAGTTGCAGCAAGGATCAGCCTTCATCAGGGGTCTAAAAACAAACTTTTTACGTAAAAGGAGGCCTACATAATTTACATACCAGAAGGAAACAAAGGGAAAAAATGAGGGGAAAGGGGGAGTTGGAGAATGGGGGAAAGGGGAAGAAGGGAGAAGCATAGGGAAAGGGGGAGGGGAAATGGAAAGAAAAGAGAGGGAGAGGAAAAGGGGTGCGAAAGGAGCAAAAGGGGGGGAGGGGAGAAGGGCACTGTGCACTGTAACCCAGTCTACACTCCATCCGAACTACAGTACACCCTTGGGAATGCCGATCTGTCCCCCGGAACTCAAATCGATAAAGTTCATATGCTTCCTGAAGGAGCCTATCATAAAGAAATATAACCCATCCCAACAGGCCTCTCAGGAATAAGATGATAGCCTTGAAAACAGTAGAAAATCATTTTCAGCAAAAATATTACCTTCTCAATCTGAGAATGTGTGGCGTTACATATTTTATGATAAGCACCCTCAGGAAACATATCAACTACGCAAATGTCCAATCAATTCGCATTGCACAGATGTAAATAGTTACCCCTGTTTCTTTCCAAGTTCCTAGTCCTGTTATTTGTAAACACAAATCAAGTCATTTGAAATGTGTATGTAAAATGTTCCATGTAAACCGCACTGATGGAAAATAGCGCGGTATATAAGAAAATGTAAATAAATAAATAAACTTTATCAATTTGCCAAAATGCTTTTTTACTAAATTGTTTAGGAGCATGTTTACGAAACCATGTAACCCTGGTGTTTGGGCACCACGCTAGACATCAGCACAGGGCGCTGGCACTACAAACCCTGTGTTACCCTGCTAGCACACACTATGGTGAGGACTTGGTGGGACAGGGGTGATCCTGGAACGTCACAGCTAATGCAGGTATTAACAGCCTGAACAAACCGTGCTTGATGCCGGCAGCACGAGTGTAACTAACGTCACCTCAGTAGGGGGTGCTAGTTGCACTGGTGACCCATTTCCCATGGTACCCCATGGCTTGTCTGTGCTAACCACAGGGGGACAGATATATATGCCCCTCTTTAGTTAACGATGAGTCCCTTGCTGGTAATGCAGCCCAACTATACATTACCTGCACAGGACTTAGTACGCAAGCCCCTTGGTGCAGTGCCCTAGTGCGATATACGTTCTTGAGAAAATTAGAATCTTTGTAATCTGTGATACTTTTTAATGGACCACCAAAGAAAAGTGTTGCAGAACATGAGATTTCTAGATCATATACGTGAATCTATCTGTCCATTAGTAAAAAAGAAAAAGAAATTTCTTGCAGTAGTTCGTTCTAATATATTTTTGTTTCTTAGTATGACTTATAAAGGAGAAGAGCTGGCCTAGAACAGCCAGACAGAATTTCTTTACAAGCCCAGGTGCACGAGAATGAGCTAAAATTCCTCAGAAATGCCATTGAGTTTCTTGTCTGCCTTTTTATTCCAAAGCTCCAAAATGCAGCACCGTATGTTAATATCAGGCTACTATGTTCCATTAAATGTGTGATTTCAACTCATCTATAATCAATTATAATCAACTCACGTGCCTTAACTATCCACTTCCTTTCCTTTTGCCTCCTGGCTTCCTCCCTGGATACACCCTATTACTAACCCTAATTGCCTTCAAGCTGTAGTCCACAGCTAACAGGACAAAACCTGTTATTACATACTCAGACATGACCATTGTTGAAAAAGCCTCTACTGCTACCTCCCTCCTGACCTCATCTAAATATGATTAAACAGGAATTTTAGGTTTTAAAAATGTTTTCTCCCCTTCAGGAGTGTACATGCCTTGGGAGCATCTTGTCATTCATCAAAAAAAGATTTCTTCATGTAGATTTTTAAGGAGATGAGCTTATAAAATCCATTGTCTGGAAAGTGCCTAAAGCTTTGCTCTTCAGATACCGTCAAAAACATCCCATAATGCAGTAGGGCATTCTCTACCTTGCACAAAACTGGCTTTCAATTGTGGGAGCCCATAGACAACTGGATAGGCGGAGTGAGAGGTTATTGGTTCCTTCTCCCCGCCAACCAGAACCCATCCTCTCCTGATTTCCTGTCTGTTGAGTGGCTCAATCCCTGAGCAGCATCAGTCTCTCTGCTAAGAAAACTCAACATGGAACCTGTGATTCTTCTGTGCTGGAAACTCTGCAAGCCCATGGGAGTGGGACGCTGTGTCATGGGGTATGCTAACTCATGAAGGCTCACAGACCCCGTACTGAATTTTGTTAACAAAGTCACCGCTGCCGCTTGGGAACTGGACCATTCAATAGGACAGCTTGGGACCAGATATGGCTACAGCACTAATACTCCGAAGCCTATCAAAATGTTGCACTAAGGGCAATTGCCTACTTTCCTTATGCCTCAATCTGGGCCTGGCCTTGCATACCTTTCTCTCGGCAATTGGTTGTACGCTGCTGGAAAGTGAGAAAGTGGAAAATATCTTAAAAGCCTACTTTCACGAAAGAAAGAAACATTCGCATAGGTCGTGTGGGGGATCCTGTAGAGGAGAATCATAATTAAAAACACACTGCATCCTCCAAGGAAATTCTTAGTGGTGTCACGACATCAAACAATGCCTTTAAAAATAGGGAACAGAGCCAATGCACTAAGAGGGCAATTTTATAAGGTGTATCTAGGTCAAAGAAAGTTTTAAAGCAAATTATTTTTACCTATTTTATAAAGTCAAGTGCACACATATTTGATTTTCTAAAATAGGGACATAAGTGGCCAAAACGTTATGGCAAATCTAGCCACAAGCACTTACATTAGCCCTATGGCCGATGTAAATGTCTAAGCATATCTAACGCACATATAGCTGTATTGTGTAAAATCTGCATGTAACTGAGTGCTCCGTCCACACTCCACTCACCATCTGTACACACCATCAACCTAACGCGTGTATCGACCAGCTAAAGTACATGGCTAAAGGCCCATCTACGCACATACGTAGATGGCGCATAAAATGACATAGCTCCTTATAAAATTGCCCCTTAAGAGCCTAATTTTATTAAGCCTTTATTCCAATTCTGCACCTGTCAGAAAAAGTTTGTAAATCAGTCCTTAAATGAAAATAGTTCAGATCAGTAAGAGTCTAATAGTCATATAGGAGGCCTCATAGGAGGCTTATCAATAAACTCAATAGTTTGGGGATGGGTCCCAAGGTGGTAAACTGGATCAGAAATTGGTTGACTTGCAGACGTCAGAAGGTGATGGTAAATGGAGCTCACTCAGATGAAAGGAGGGTGATTAGCGGGGTGCCCTAGGGTTTGTTCCTGGGACCGGCACTGTTCAATGTATTTGTGATTGATATTGCTGAAGGACTGAATGTAAAAGTCTGTCTTTTTGTAGATGACACAAAAATTTGCAACGGAGAGGATAACATGAGGAAAGATCTACAAAAGCTGGAAGAATGGTCTAATGCTTGGCAGTTAAGATTTAATGCGAAGAAGTGCAGTGTCATGCACTTGGGAAGCAGAAATCCAAGGGAATTGTACACGATATGGGGCGAGAGGTTGATGTGCACAGACCAGAAGACAGACCTTGGTGTGATTATTTTTGAGGATCTCAAGGTGGCAAAACAGTGTGACAAGGCAGTGGGAAAAGCCAGGAGGATGTTGGGTTGCATACAGAATTACCAGCAGAAAGGAAGAGGTACTAATGCCAGTGCATAAGTCACTGGTGAGGCCTCACTTGGAATACTGTGTTCAGTTTTGGAGACCGTATGTCGCAAATGTTGTAGAAAGACTGGAAACAGTTCAGAGGAAGATGACCAAAATGATTTGGAGCCTGCGTCAGAAGCCTTATGAGAAGAGACTTGAAGACCTAAATATGTACACTCTGGAGGAGAAGATGGATAGGGGAGATATGATTCAGACCTTTAAATACTTAAAGAGAATTAATGAACAAATAAAACTCTTCCAACGACGGGGAAACTGTAAAACTAGAGGGCATAACAGGAAGCTGCAAGGGGGTAAATTGAAAGGCAATATCAGGAAATACGTTTTCACTGAAAGGGTGATGGATGCTTGGAATGCCCTCCCGATGGAAGTGGTGGGGGCAAATACAGTGACAGAATTCAAAATGGCATGGGGCAGACACAGTGGATCCCTTTACAGCAACAGGATCAAATCAAAATAAACTTATCTATCTAATTTCTCAACAAACAGGGTGCTCTACACGGAGCAGTGGGTACACCCCTAAACAAAGGCATGGGGAGGGGTGACCTGCACGGAGCAGCAGGTTCACCTACTCTTGCCACCTTGCTGGGCAGACGAGATGGACCATACTGGTCTTTATCTGCCGTCATTTACTATGTTACTATATATCATATGACAACACTGCCAAACGATGGCGTTTTTTACATATCTGCTGAACAGTCATTTGTATATGAATTGTTTATCTTTTACTGAAAACCGCTAAGAAGTTTAAGATTGATAGTGCAAAAGTAATTTAAATAAATAAATAAATAATCATTTCTATCTAGAGAAATGCATGACCCTTTGTCCTCTTCTGTGTTCCTCCCTTCTGTCTGGTATGCCTGACCTTCTCTTTGCTGTCCTTTTAATATTGTAATTTCTTTTCCTTTTCCAGGCCATCGGGCGTCTACTTTGATTTTTGACTATTATACACCGCTTTGCTTTTGAATTGAAAGGCGGTATATCAAATTCAATAAACATAAACATAAACATAAACAATAGGAACCCCCTTGAATGGTAAGGTGAAGACCTGAACCCTAGTCCCTTCTGTTCCAGAGATCTCAACCACATCTAGTGGGCTTAGGGGTTCAGCATCAATAAAAAAAACAACAACACAGGAAAAACAGCCAACATGGTGAGCCTGGAAGAAGCTCCAGGGATATCTGTGGCACCGTTTCCTGCCAATATGTTGAAAGGAAGGTGGTGTCTTGGACATTATAATGCCCATAAACAATAATACACAGCAGGGTGTAGGTGTATTCTTGTGGCTGCACCACCGGAAGCTTCAGCCACTCCCTGTTATGTCTTTAAAGCCATTTTACAATCAGAATCACCAAATAGGCTTTCATTCTCAGGTTCATGTTTGCGTAATTATGTTCTGTTCTTCCACTTTGAGTATGACAGCTATCCATTGCTGTTGAAGGTCCCTTGCCACTGGTTATAACCCATATACAGTATATTCCGATAGGTTTCCTAGTTTTTGTTTGATTGTAAATGTAAGACTCTAGGATCCATAAAAGCAATCATCACCCAGGAAATATTTACTCTATTAGGAATGAAAGATTATAGGGAAATCTGCACTCATTGCAACAACATCAGTAGCTGTCATGAAGAGGGTGGTCAGCTCACTCCACTACAAACTTCGCTATACGAGACCACAAACCTACCACAACAAAATCTGAAATATTGTACTTCTATGATCACTAAAAATTGTCATAACACTACAGTCTTCTAAAATGTGGAATTCTAGCAAAAAGCTGGATTCTTAGCAGGTTGTGATAGCCTCTCATTTGATCAATATAAGAATTATCCAAAGATGTAATTGTACGTGAGCTTTTAAGACCACATATATCCCTCATTCAGACAGGAATGCTTATATGGTCTTGAAAATGTACCCACTTGATGATCTTGATAATTGTGTTGAGTCTCATAAATGTACTACAGATTGCAGAGTCCAACTGTCTTGTGCAGAGATCATTTCAAAGCAAATAGTAACCATGGAAAGAAGGATAGAAAAACTAAAAGTATAGGGACATGTGATCCATAGCAATTAGTGAAAGCCCAGTCTGACTAATCAACAGGACTAGAATCAAGCACAGTGACCACCCATCAGGGCGAGGGTTACTTACAACTTAAAAAACATATACACAGTGTGGGTGTTCTGCATACACAACAGAGGTGAGTCATCAAGTGCCAGCCACAGTACCAGGAAAAGATTACCATACACCTAAAAGAATTATGGAGCAAATCTGAAGAAAGAAAACATGTCACCAAGAGCAAACAGTAATTACTAACTGAGGTTTATCTGGGTTGTCCAGCTCAGAACCAATCTTAAGGTTATCATTCTATCCATACTCTTTATACATGTCGAAGGGGGGTTTAGAAAGGACGTCCAAGTGCCATCTGGGATCTGTAAACCAGACCATCTGAAAAAACAGGCATGTCCAGGTGCAGACATGATTTCACAAACAATATGGACGTCTGTGAGCGTGTCTACCTAGACTTCCCCAGAATCGCATTGCAGAACCTGGAGGTTTAGGAATAGCCTAATGGTTAGAGTAGTGGGCTAGGAACAGGGAAGCCAGGGTTCAAATCCCACTGCTGCTATCATTGATATTGTGCTAAGTAGTAGGGATGATGGCGTGCTATCTCTTCTACACTCTCTGGGTGGTTTTCAACCAGAACAATGCCTGTTCCTGCCTGGAGCAGATCTAAACTCAGTTACAACTCCAGATGTTTCTGAGATCAGGCAGGGGATGTCCAGGTTCCTGGGAAAGCCCCAACAATGCTTCTGTTCAGACTCGGGAGGGGGTGGGCAATTCCAGTCCTAGAGGGCCACAGACCAGTCAGGTTTTCATTATGTCCCTAATGAGATCTATTTGCATCCACTGCCTTCCATTGTATGGAAATAAGTCCATGAATATTCATTAGCGACATCATGAAAACCTGACTGGTCTGTGGCACTCCAGGACCGGAATTGCCCACCCCTGGACTAGGGTGTCCTCATGATGAGGACATACACAGAGCCAGCTTCTGAGATATCTCTATGCCTGTTTTCAGACATCCCAAGCATGGATAGGGCTTCCAAAATGACTCCCATAAATTTCTAGAATATAGCTCTTACAGATGTGAAAGCACGTTTTAGAAAAAACATGAAAGTCAGAATCAAGACATGGATGTCAGCACGTCTGCAGTAAAAAACAATAGTTTAGGAACAGCTCTAATGAAGGTGAAGCCATTTCTAAAATACACATCCATCTGCATCAGGAGTAGTGATCTTGCAAATGTGCGTGTGGGGAAAACAGATATAGGAACCCTAACAGCTTACAGGAGTATGTTCTGGTATTTCTCAATGCCGGAAACTACACGCCCATCCTGGCCCTTTTAGACACCTGGACGTGTAGAGGCCACTAATGGAGTACAGAGGAATCACTTCCTTTTGATTTGGAGGGGGAAACAAACATAGGGGACTTATCCCCCTTAAGCCCTCTGGTGAAGGGATGGCCAAAAGGAGCACTTTTATAAAACCTGTTCATGTCAGGAGGCAGACGTGTGTGATTCCATTCATACACGTGCATTCCCAATATGAACTGGGAGATAACATATGTTGATCTTTGTCCTGCCTAGACCATGCCCTGAAACACGTCCTGGCCAAATGTTGTATATAGACGTGCTCAAGGCAAAAACATTTCAAACACAGCCTTCCAAAATTGCATGTTAGACATAGCTGTAGCTTGCACAATTTTCTGTCACCACATCCATGTTTAAAATGTGAACAGGGCTTCCAAATAACCCCCATATAAGGAAATATTTATAGCAGGTCACCAAGATTAGGAGGGTAGGAAGGTGCCTATTTGTGCCTTATTTTTAAAGGTTATCACTACAAACCAGATCGCATCCAGGATAGTCAATTCCACCACAGTGACCACAATCCAGTCCTGTCCACATAAATCCCACTATACTTAAATCGCAATAATTATTGTCAGACTTCATTTTGACAAAGCTGCTAGCATCCAGCTACATATATTCATGATAGTCCATTTCAATTTTATTACTTTTATAGTTTTCTGTTATACTTTTAAAACCACTAGACAAGTCAAAAATATTTTTAATATTAGATCATCTAACTGCCTGCCACATTTCGAAGGAAAATCAATCTGATTTCTGCATCAGGGCTCTGACAATGCAATATAATCATTTAAAGACTTACCTGAACATGAAGAATTCTTTTATCCATTCCCGTTGTCAAGAATTTCAATTCTCCATTCTTCTTAACTTCCCAGCTTTACTTCCAAAGACGGCTGCAGCATTTTTATTTCAAAAAGAGCACACACCCTCGGGAGTCCACGAATCAGATCACAGTATACCAGTCCACTTGTTGGTTAAAACCCATTGGTTGGGTTTTATAATGGTACATAGGCAACGAGATGTTTTATAAGATACTAGAGGTGAGCCGGCAGAACTTGCGGTTTCATTGAAGTCACAGACATTTACACCCGTGCAGGACCTGGTGTAAATGTACATGGGTGCAATCTGAGCACCCCCACATATTTTACAAAAAAGGCACATACTTTGCTACAGCTCCGCCATGTTCTCCCCAAGAATATGCCTACACTCGCCATGCCTTTACTGTTTTGTCACCATGTGATGTTCTTCTTTTTCTAAACTTGTAGTTCTATAGTGCACATGTATCTCGCCTGATGCTATATGCATCTTACGAAAGCTCATGTTCAGTGGACCTTTCATTAAATAGACTGGAAACTGTGAACCTCTTGACTTGCACATTCCATTTCTCACTCAGATGTACTATGTTAAATGGGGCTTTAAACATCACCGTGGTAATCCCTGAAGTATCCATCAGCTGGGCGCTAATAAATCACACTAGCAAATGATTATGTTTTCATTGATAAGCCTGCTTGTTTTTCTACAATTCTGAAAGTAAATACAGAAATGACCTGGCGAAGCTGGCATCTTCATGTGATACTGCCTCATATTGTACGTAGGATGTATTAAGATAAATAAACAGCAAAGACTTCTCAAGTGGAAAAGTTGTAATATGGCAGTGCCATATTCAAACATTCTCCCAAGACTGCATTTAGCTGCATCATGGCCATGCGTTCTTTGCAATGGTGTCATCGTTTTGCTTTTAAACCATGTCAGGTTTCCAAGCTTGAATCGCAAATGTGTAACATGCCATGCCTTTGCCCAACAGCAAAGTTTTAAAAAGTTTCACCCTAGACTTGCAAATTAAAAAGAAATCTGGTCATCAATGAGAAACTTGTCAGATCTGGAGATAGTCCAAGCCAACAAAGCCTCTGCTTCCTTTCTGGCTATCACTTCCTTTGTCTGAGAAAACAGTTGCGCTAGGCCGAAAGTCCCATCATAAGGAAACGTACTCGTTTGTGAGTGAACTGTTGCCTGGACCAACTAACCTTGAGCTTGGAGATTTCAGGTTTCACAAACCAGTTGCGGCCCATCTTCAATAAGTAAATATGCACAATTGTGTGGAGATTGACTTTTTTAGGATAACATGCAGGGATTTGTTTGTATTTATCATGTTCTACCTTATATATCTATCTTTTCTACTTGTAATTGTATTTTTATTTGTATTGTAAGCCATTTTGGATGACATTTGTCACAAAGATGGTACATATAAATGTTTAAATAATTAAAAACCAGTTATTTTGATTAAAACCAAACACTGGTGGACTATTCCCTTCTTTGAGTTACATTGTAGAAAGACAGGGCGAAAGTGACCTTGAGAGGTCATCCACTTCTTCAAGCAGGATCCACACTCCCTAAGCTGCCCTACAAATATGTCTATCTAACATGCCCTTGAAATGCCCTCACAACCAATATACCCACTCCTCTCTTGAGTAAGGTAGTTTGATGCTTAACTATCTGTACAGTTAGAAAGTTCTAACCTAATATAATCTGAAAACTATTCTTTTTATAATCTCACCTTCTACACTTGAACCAAACAAGCTAAGTGAGAGTCACCAGTTATTTTGCAAAACCAAAGTATTCGGTCTATATTCTTCCTCCTCCAGGATATTGACAGAGTGAAGGGGCTCCAGAGAAGGGTTACCCAAGTAGTATGGGGGCTGCACTAAAAATTCTTGTAAGAAGAGACTTAGAGATCTAAGGGGTATGTTTACTAAACTGCGGTACTGTCATTCGTGTTAGGTTCCGCAGTAAAGGTACAGATGCACATATAAAGGCGTGGGCGGTGCATCGTTACAGCAAGCCGTATCAGCTAACGTATGTTACAAACTACCTCGCGTTACATGGCACCTCATAAGGCACCTTACAAGGCGCCTCGTAAGGCACCTTACAAGGCGCCTTGTAAGGCACCCTGTAAGGTGCCTGGTAAGGTGCCTTGTAAGGCGCCCTGTAAGGTGCCCGGTAAGGTGCCTTGTAAGGCGTCCTGTAAGGTGCTTTGTAAGGCGCCTTGTAAGGTGCCTCATAAGGCATCCTATAGGGCTCCTTAGGCTAAGCGCCGTAGTAGGCACTTCTGGACAAGGCACTCTAGAAGGCACCCTGGGCTATGGAACCATAGGTTAAGGTGGCCTAACAAGGTTACGGTGCCCTAGGTTAGTGTGCCCTAAGGGCTGCAAGGTACCGCAGGATGACATGAATGACCTGTGAGGAACAGAGACAGATGTAGCCCCAACACTAGATAGAGCACTCAGGAAAGGCAATGAACAGGTGAGTGAAGGAGGGAGAGCTGGGAGCCACTGGACCTGCCATATCTGCGGGCAGCCCATGTGGCCGCCAGTACTGATGACAAACATGGTGGGGGCAACTGTACCACAGCACAGGGTATTGGCAATGTAAAGTACTGGAAAGACAGTTGGTGGCAGACGATGGGAATATGTGTCCCCCAGTGGAGGCGGGGGTGGCAGGATAGTTACAATGATGGGTGGACAGAGGAGTGGTGGTGCCATGCAGATCAGGCACAGGTGAGGCAAGCATGATGAGGTGCAATGCAGGAAAGGGTAGCAGTGCAGGACATGGCAGACAGGACTCTACACAGCTGACAGACGCAGATAGACGGACCAAGGGAATGTTGGCAATTGTGGCGAGGGTATTATGGGCTGGCAGCACACATCTGCAAAATATGACTGTTACAGGCATGCACATTATTTGAGTAAGACAGACATAAGAGGAGGGAACAATGAGGAATGGAACCCATGAACACTGCCGAGAATGGCATTGTATTAACCAGTAGGCTATACCGCCTTGGTGTATGTCACAGCAATGACTGCGTACAGAAGGACTGCAGGTCACTGCAGAAACTGTCTGCTCTGAGTGCCAGGATAGGGTAACCCCACCAGTACCCATGATGCAATGCACATGCTGAAAAGCTGTCTACAGCTGATCACCAAATGGGGTCTGCACCTCTCCGGTACCTCAGCTTGGAAAGATGAACTGATGATACTGGCACAGTGTAGCTACAGACCATGCCATTGTGCAGGTTCTGTGTTCACTGTGAGGGATAGGATGGGTGCCCAGCACTAGGTCCGCAGTACATGTGGTGCTAGAGATAGGTTCTGCTGTACATCCCCATCACTACCAGTGTGTGACAGGTGTTCCTTGCAGTGCAGCCGAAGATAATTTGGTGTCCATCTGTATCCTGCAGTCACATGTGGTGCTCTGTTACCAGACACCACCCAGATTAGTGTGTACCCCGTGTTAGGGTCTGGCTGACATGAGTACCTATTATCAGGGCAGAGGGGTTTCTACACCTGCATGAGGTGTGTGTAGCAGTACCTTTTATAAGGTCAAAGTGGTGTATATACTACATACCCCAAAGGGCCCACATCACCCTTTTTGTAGGTAAGGGACAGGTGCCCCAGCCCCGGTGAAGCAATCTCCATCCTGCTGATATAAGACAACCTTCCAGGGTTGGTGGGCCAGAGTCATACCTGTGCCTGGGGCAGTGACAGACCAGCAGCAATGTTGGGGTTAGGTCTGGAATACCCCAACTGCTGCACAACACTGTCTGCCAGTCACCAACAGACAGCACCTTATAGGTGTTTCAACCATGCATAGTCTAACTGCAGACATCCACTAGCCAGTCTATAGTGCATGCTTACAGAGGAACTACATGCACCAAACAAGCCTCTCACTGATTAGAGCACTAGGAACACAAAAGCATCACTGGAGGCAGATAGTGTAGAGCACCATGTGGGAGCCTAGACATGCCATGGTCACTGCTCGGTTAGAGTGAGTGCCCTCCCATCATGCCATGCCATGGCCACCCTGTCCATGCAGGTGGTGGTCGGGCACTACAGTGTCCCAGCCATTGCCTCACACCCTGTGAAGATCCATCCTGGCCAGTCCGCCCTATCCGGCCATACCCACAACACCTTGCTTCTCATTATGCACATATTCAGGCTAACGCTGGTAACAGTGGGACATTGTGGGCCCGGTGAGGTGTAGACAGCCACAAAACAATGAATAGACATACACACACACTCCTATTGCAGCATTGTGCACAGATAGGGGTGGTTGGCAACCCTGCCTGCCACACTGGTCCTGATCACAGTGCCGACATTGCTAAACTGTGTAGGAGGTAGTAGTAGTGCCCTGGTGATAACTGCAGCTCAATACTAGGGCCAACAGCCTGACTCTCCATGCATCTTTGGATTGTGGAGCCTGTGTGAGTGGGTGTTTGTACCCCTGTTCGCCGCTGCTTTGGGCTTTGCACATGTTGCTGTTGTATCTGCATTGTAGGGTAAAGCATAGGGGCATGCTCTGCAGGAACCACAACTGGGGCTTGAACCTGTGACCCTCTGCTTCTGGACACACTGGCTGGGTGTACTGCACCACACTGTCTCCACAGATGCATGGTGGTCCCTGGGGCTACCTGTACTTTTCCTCAGACCTTTTATGTTGCACTGCACACCACGTACTGGTACAGGGCATGGCCTAGGTCCTCTGCAGGCAGGTGCCACTGCCCCCTCCAGCACGGGCACACACTCACTCTGCCATGCTGACATGGCCATATGCTATCGGTGCTGGTAGTGCACAGTCCCAGGCCATCCACTGTGTGGGTAGGTGGTCGCCTAGGTAGCAGGGTCTGGGGCATGGGGCATACATGAGCATCCTCACATCCCCCCCCCCATCACCACCTACCAATAGTCTGTCCCTTCTGCCTGGGGGAGGGTTGGCTGGGGGGATGTCAGGTCAGTGTAGGTGGATTGTGTTTGGCCTTTGTCAGCTGCTGTCATGCTGATTTTCCGGTTTCTATGTTCCTATGTGCCACCTAGGCACCCGCCTAGTCCACCCTGTGACCCAGCTGCCCCCGCTACATGTCCCACCTGCAGCCCCCTATGCCCCACTTGCACCATCGCCATAGTGGCCTTTCATACTTGGGCACTATGCTGGTGCTGGAAATGGAGTACTACTATCACGTTTCTTGGGCTCCCTGCCTAGGCTGTACATTGCTGACACTGAAATGGTTTCTCTCTCCTGCAAATGTGCATCTAACGGCAAGTTTTCATTCGTGGTAGGATTCAGTCCTTCAGTTCAGCGCGTTAGTGTGCAGGGAGCCTCTCCCCGCCCACTCCCCGCCCATTGATCCCTTCCCCCAGCCCTCTCTCCACCCTCTGCGGTGTTTACCGCGGCCAGGAACGTTAACGATCATTAAGTAACGTTAACGTGCGTTAACATTACATACCGCGCGTTAACGTTACCTAACGATCATTAATGTTACATAACGCGCGGTCTGTAACGTTACCACAGTTTAGTAAACATACCCCTAAGTATTCCTACCCTAAAAGAAAGGAAAGACAGATATGATAAAGACATTCAAATACCAATACAAGTATGAAACATTTTTTCAGTGGAAACAAAGTCTTAGAAGATGGCACGATGACATGAGAGTCCAAGGAGGTAGACTCAACAAAACATCAGGAAATACGTTTTCATGGAAAGAGTCATGGTTGGATGGAATTCCATTCCAGAGCAGGTTACGGATGCTAAAACAGTAAGAGAATTCAGGAAGGCATGAGATCCTTAGTTGCAAGAAAGTGAAGACATAGTAGAAGCACAAATTAGCAGCTATTTAAAGTGGTCTATTCAAATTACACAACAAGAATGAACAGTGACCACATGTGGGTCTGTCTGGCATGACTAGAATGATACTGTTCAATAGCGGCTGGATATCTCTAGCAAGTTGGAGGTACACACACATCAGAAATCCTAGTGGGAATATAGATACTCATGTAGCTAGATCTGTCTGTCAGACTACCTGGCCCTCTTGTCTAATGAGTGTGTATAGCAGGTTGGTGGTGGTGGGGTCCTCTGCAGGAAAGCCATGGGGATCCAGATGTTCAGGCAATGGACATGCGTGTATAGGTATTGCATAACTATGGGTCTTGGGAGGGGAGGAGCCATTGTAATAAAGTGTACATCTTAACTGTGAGCTGGGCTTCCGCACACTTTTCTAATGCATGCGCTGAAATAAATGCTTTATTTCCAATGCAATAAATTAATGGCATGCAAATTACTGCAGCTGTAGAATGTGTGTGCTGACTGAAAAAGCGCAAGCCACAATTCTTTGCAGTGGGAAGTCTTTTTCTCTCTGCTTTCCTCTTAGTGCATGGACCAGTCACTGTATGAGCGGGAATTGACCCATCCACTAACAGGAAAATGGAAAGAAAAAGAGATTAAGAAGACCATTTGAGTCAGGGCACTCAGCCAAGAACTGCAAGCTAGGGCACCCCTGGACCAAACACCCCAAGCCAGGGCAACCCTGGCCCAGTACTCTGAGGCAGGGCAGCCCGCATAGGAAGGCCCTCAAGGAAAGAACTCCTGAACGTGCAGAAGCCTGGTCCCAAGGAAGAATCCAGTGGCACCCTCATCTACTGTCGCTATCTTGGAAAATGGCAGTGAAGCCAGGGGTCCAGTTTAAATTGGATCACCACTGCTGAGTAGCCCACTCTAAATACTTTTGGATGCTATTGAAGTCCGAGGTGAAAATATCACACTGGGACGAGTCAGCCGGTGATAGTCTTTAAGAGTTTTATATGCCCAAACGTGGACTTAATGTGCAAGAAGGGAAACAACCATAAACAGCCACAACACCTAACAGGGCCTTCAAATGTATCGCAATCATGTCTAATAGAGTCTCACTTTAAAGAACTGCTTCAACAACAGAGGAAAATGAAAGAAACACTGCAAGAATGGAAGGAAATCTATTGGCCCAATATTCAAAAAGGTTTCAAAGTTTAGCAGCAACCGTACACATATAAACCCTCTATCTGTGAATTTTCAGCACCATTATATGGATAGTGCCACTGAAAATTCTTACAGATCACCACGGCACTATCTGGATAGTGCTGCGACACAGTGTAAGCATTTCTTGTCTATGGACAGCCAGCAATGTTCAGTTGCTATCCATATATTTTATTTATTTATTTGTTTGAGTTTTTATACCGCAGGTTTAAACAACATTTCCAGAGAACTGTAACTATTTACAGATTAACAAGGACTCAACTCGTATACATAGGTCCTTAATTTATATACATAGCTATCTTGGATGGGTGGGCGGGGAGGGTTGGATGGTGGAACAAGTCTGAAATGGTAGGGCGGGGTTAGGAGGGGAGTCAAAGTGGAGGGTGAATAGGTGGGTTTTGAGGATTTTGCAAAATGTGAGGAGGTCTTTTGGGTTCGTTATAGGGTTGGGAAGAGAATTCTATATGGAAAGAGCACAGAGTTCAAAGGCTCTGGTGCATGCTTGTTGGGTGCTTCTTATTTTTGTGTAGGGGGTTGGCTAGGAGGTTTGTGGTGGACTATCTTCTGGGTCTGTTGGTCTGAGGAATATTAATCAGTGTTTGTAAATACGAGGATGATAGGTTATTGAGAGTCTTGAATTTTATCAGGAGGATTTTGTTTTGTATTCTGTGCTGTAGGGGGAGCCAGTGGTGTTGATAGAGGATAGGGGTGATGTGATCATATCTTGATGCTCTTTGGATGATCCAGGCTGTTGTGTGGAGGACTGTTTGTAGAGGCAGGAGGGTTGAGTGAGGTACTCTGTGAGTGCAGTAGTCAATGTATAGAATAATCAGGGCTTGTAGAACCTTAGCAGAAGTCAGATGGATCAAGTAACATGCGAAGATGCTGAAGAGATCTGGTTTTGTAGTAGATTGTCTTTGTTGTGTTCCTTATCTGTGTCTTCAAGATGAGGTGGTGATCCAGGGTAACTCCCAGGTATTTTACATCAGATCTGATTTGGATTTCTATGTTGTTTAGGGTGATGGATGTAAGGGGAGTGAATGAGTCATTCTTTGTGATGAACATGGCTTAGGTTTTCTTGAGGTGTATGGAGGGGTAGTTTGTAGCAAGCAAGATGTCAGTGAAGCATTGTTGTAGGCCAGTGTAGGATGGTTTGTTTATATTGAATAGTCATACAGCATAATGACATTGGCGTAGATATGATAGTGGATGTTGGATGGTTGGATGGTTGTGCACAGTGGTTGCATGTAAATATTGAAGAAAAGTGCAGAGAGGGTGGATCCTTGGGGGACTCCCTGGGTCTGATGATAGGGGGTTGAAGACATTATACCGATTTGTATTGGTTGGTGTCTGTTGTTTAAATCAGAACATAGTTTAGCATATAGGTAGAATAGTCCTGAGTAGGATGAAATAAAATTGTTTCTAGTGGCCTTTACAAAGAGGCCTTCCAGTTAGGAGGCAAAAGATTTGTAAAGTTGTCTTGAATAGCTGTTAAAGTCAAGTGACAGATCAAAGGGGCAATTTAAAAGGCCCCTTCTATCAAACCAAGGGCTGCATGAGTCCCCAGGAAATTGGTAAGCCTTTACCTTAGAAGTAAGCCAACTTTTAATAGGTCTTCATTCCCTCTCTCCCTCCCCACTCCCACCCACCCCTGGGATAATCACAGTTTTATAGACTCTTAAACTTCTTAAAGGGAAGGAGGTGCCCATATTCACTCTCAGGTGTAGCTGTTCATCCTCATCAAGCATACATTAAGCACCTGAGATTAATTAATCTTGAAGTGAACAAGTCCATTAAACGTATTAGATATAGTTTTATTAGTAAGTATCCCCAGCAAATCTATGCAAATAAACAACTTAAATCATATACACAACCTTAAAACTAAGATGCAAACAGCAGTCCAGCAGCGAGTTGGGGGCTTTCCAGTTGTTTGCATTAAGTGTCACATGTATGATTTTCTCCCAGTTGGTGAGGGGTCTTATGTGTGCACTAGGTGCAAGGAGCTCTTTGCTCTCAGGGAAGGGGTCCGATCTCTGGAGGCTAGAGTAGCAGACTTGGAGGATATAAGGAAGACAGAGAGGTACATAAATGAGACCTACAAAGATGTAGTACTGAAGTCCCACCTTCGGTCTGGCAGCATCCCTGTTGCCATGGAGGAGAGAGGTCATGTGTTAGGAGAGCATCACCCTAGTGTGGCAGGAAGTGATCCTGTAGCAACGACCTGTCATTAAAAGTGATGTAAAAACCTCTCGCACCGAAGAGGTTATTCCAAGGCCATGTGCCTATAAAGGAAGGGTTAGGACAGCCGTTATAGTTGGTGATTCGATCATTAGGCATGCAGATAGCATGGTGGCTGGTGGACGTGAGGATTGCCTGGTAATATGCCTGCCGGGTGCAAAGATAGTAGACCTCACGCACCACCTAGACAAGGTCTTAGATAGTGCTGGGGAGCAGTCTGCTGTCTTGGTACATGTTGGTACCAATGACATAGGAAAGTGAGGTAGAGAGTTTCTGGAGGCAAAATTTAGGCTTTTAGGTAGGAAGTTGAAATCTAGAACTTCCAGGGTAGCATTCTCTGAAATGCTTCCTGTTCCACGTGCAGGATGCAAAAGGCAGACAGAGCTCTGGCATTTCAATGTGTGGATGAGACAATGGTGCAAGGATGAAGGTTCTGGATTTGTTAGGAACTGGGCAACATTCTGGGGAAAAGAGGGGCTGTTCCGAAGGGATGGGCTCCACCTAAACTAGGATGGAACCAGGCTGCTGGCATTAACCTTTAAAAAGGAAATAGAGCCGTTTTTAAACTAGATAATAGGGGAAATCCGACAGTCACCCAAGAGCGCGTGGTTCAGAAGTATTTATCCTTGAAAGATACTAACAAAAGATTGAAGTTAGGGAATATTGACAGAGGGGTTCCAATAAAAATCAAAAGAAATCCAAATGCCCTTGAGTACAGAGCAGACAGAACGTAAAGATTCCAAATTACCCCTGCCTACCAGTAACCAAATTAATATGAATAAAATTAAGCCTCTAAAATGCTTGTATGCAAATACTAGAAGTCTAAAAAATCAGATGGGAGAGTTAGAATATATAGCACTAAATGAGAGGTTAGAAATGATTGCTATCTCAGAGACATGATGGAAGGAGGACAACCTGTGGGACACTGTGATACCTGGGTACAAATTATATCACAATGATAGAGTAGATCAAATTGGTGAAGGGATTGCTCTCTATGTTAGTGAGGGCATTGAGTCACACAGGATTAAGGTTTTGCAGGAAACAAAATATACAGTAGAATCTCTATGGATTGAAATTCCATGTAAAAAGGGGAAGGGGATGGCAGTGGGGGTGTACTATCAACCTCCTGGCAAGAATAAACAAATGGACGATGAAATGATCAAAGAAATCAGGGAAGCTAACAATATTTACAGCACAGTAATAATAATGGATGATTTCAATTACCCGGGTATCAACTTGGTCAGTGACATGGCAGGACATGCTAGGGAGTTAAGGTTTCTAGATGAAATAAATGACTGCTTCTTGGAGCACCTGGTTCATGAACCAACAAAAGGGGAAGCCATTTTGGACCTACTCCTTAGTGGAACACAAGATCTGGTGCAAGAGATAAGGGTGTTAGAGCCACTTTGCAATAGTGATCATAGCATGATCGCATTTGATTTAATAAGTGGAGGAAAGACAGCAAGGAAATCCACAGTACTACCTTTTACCTTTCAAAAGGGAGACTATGATAAAATGAGAAAAAGAGTTAAGAAAAGGAGCAACTGCAAATGTTAAAGATTTACATCAGGCATTTAAAAATACTATCTTGGAAGACCAGACCAGCTGTGTTCCATGCTTTAAGAAAAGTGGAAGTAAGTCCAAAAAACTGCCAGCATGGTTTAAAGGTGGGGTCAGAGGGGCTGTTGTAGCCAAAAAAGCATCTTTCAGGAAATGGAAAAAGGAGCCAAATGACGAAAACTGCATAAGCAATGGCAAGTTAACTGCAAGGCATTAGTAAGGCAGGCAAAGAGAGAATTTGAAAAAAATGTTTGTTGTCAAAGCAAAAACACTGAATAAAGACTTTTTCAAGTAAAAAACCTCTTGGACCACTGGATAATAGAGGGGTAAAAGGGGCACTAAGTGGGAACAAGGCCATAGCAGAGAGACTGAATGAATTCTTTGCTTTGGTCTTTACTGAATAAGATGTAGGGAAATTACCCATGCCTGAAATGGTATTTAAAGCTGATGCAGCAGAAGAATTGAAAGAAATATTGATATACCGGGAAGATGTATTACAACTATATGATAAACTGAAGAGTAGCAAATCACCTGGACCGGATGGTATACATCCAAGGGTGTTGAAAGAACTGAAATAAGAGATTGCAGACTTACTATTACTCATTAAAATCATCAGTAATATCTGAAGATTGGAGAATAGTCAATGTAACACAAATTTCTAAAAGGGTTCCAGGGGTGATCCGGGAAACTACAGTACCAGGAAAAAATGTACATAGTCATGGTTTAATGGGAGACAGTCAAGCCAGGGGAGGTCTTGTCTTACCAATCTGTTATATTCTTTTGAAGGTGTAAATAAGCAGACAGGCACAGGTCGGCCAGTTGATGTAGTGTATCTGAATTTTCAGAAAGACTTTGACAAGGTCCCTCATGAGAGACTCTTGGCGAAATTAAAAAATCATGGAATAGGAGGTAGTATACTATTGTGGATCAGAAGCTGGTTAAAAGATAGAAAGCAGAGGGTAGTGCTAAATGGCCAATTTTCCCAAAGGAGAAAGGTGAATAGTGGAGTTCCCCAGGGATCTGTGCTGGGTCTGCTGCTTTTTAACATATTCGTAAAGAACCTGGAAATAGGAATAATGAGTGAGGTAATCAAATTTGTAGATAAAACAAAATTATTCAAAGTTGTTAAAACCGAAGAAGATTGTGAAAAATTGCAAGAGGACCTTAATAAATTGGAAGACTGGACGTTCAAATGGCAGATAAAATTTAAAGTGGACAAGTGCAAAGTTATGCACCTAGGAAAGAACAACCCAAACTATGGTTACATGATGGAAGGTTCTACATTAGGAACCACCACCCAGGAAAAAGATTTAGGCGTCATCATGATTAACACATTGAAACCCTCTGCCCAGTGTGCAGTGGCTACCAAGAAAGCAAATAAAATGCTAGGAATCATAAGGAAAGGAATGGAAAATAAAACAAAGGATGACATCATAATGCCTCTGTATCGTTCCATGGTGCGACCGCACCTCGAATATTGTGTGCAATTCTGGTCACCGTATCTTAAAAAGGATATAGCAGAATTAGAAAGGTACAGAAAAGAGCCAGCAAAATGGTAAAGCGGATAGAAGGAGGAGAAGCTAAAAAGGTTAGGGCTCTTCAACCTGGAAAAGAGACGGCTGAGGAGAGATATGTTAATGAATGGAGTGCAACGGGTAAATGTAGATCGATTGTTTATGCCATCAAAATGTAGAAAGACGAAAGGACATGCAATGAAGCTACAATGTAACTCATATAAGACTAATAAGAGAAAATATTTTTTTACTCAATGCATAATCAAACTCTGGAATTCGTCACCAGAGGATGTAGTAAAAGCTGTTAGTGTAGCTGAGTTTAAAAAAGGTTTGGACAAGATCCTGGAGGAAAGGTCCATGAACCATTATTAAAGGGGACCCATGATATCCACTGCTTGCCCCAGTACAAGCATTGTGAAACCTGTGTCTTTTGGGGAAATTGCCAAGTACTTGTGACCTAGATTGGCCACTGTTGGAAACAGAATACTGGGCTTGATGGACCTTGGTCTGACCCAATATGGCACATCTTATGTTCTTATGGCATTTTAAGAGTTTTGTGGTTGATTTTGTTTGGTTGGTTTTAGGCACTTGATATACCACCCTTTACCCTGTGTATCAGAGTGGTTTACAAACTTCCACTAACAGACACTTTTTATTCCCTCGTCCCTGAAGGGCTCACAATCTAAGCATACCTGAGGCAATGGAGGGTTAAGTGGCTTGCCCAAGGCCACAAGGAGTGGCTGTGGGATTAGAGACCCCAGTCCCTCTGGCCTGTGGTTGCTTGTCCCTATGTGAAAATTGAGCCCCTGGCCCTCTGGCCTGAGGTAACCTGTCCCAACCAATGAGCCACTCCTCCCTCTGTCAAAGATTGCTGAGATGTCAAGGAATATTATTATAATAATAATGAGCATTTATAAAGTGCTACCAGACATATGCAGTGCTATATAGGCACAGAAAAGACAGTCCTTGCTCGTTGAGCTTACAATCTAAAAGGATGAACATACAGTAATACGTAAGGAGTAGGACAAAATAGGCAATATTAGTATGAATCCTTGTTTTGTGTTTTGAGTTCCATTTATGAGCCTGTTCATGAGTGAGATTAGGAGAATTTCAACTCCGTAGTGTGGCTGGAATCCATGTTGCTGCTGGTCGAGGAGGTCGTGCTTGTCAGGGTATTCTTACAGTTGTTGTTGAACGGCTTTTTAGATTATTTTAGCTATGAATGGAAGGCTTGCTGTAGGCCTATATGAGGTGGGGTTGGATGGGTCTAGGTGAGGTTTCTTTAGTGGAGGGGGAATTGATGAGGTTTTTTAGTTGTGCTGGTAGTTCACTTTGTTGTACGGAGGTTTAGGTAATCTTTTCAAGGAATGAGGAGAGTTTGGTCTTTGAGGCTTTGATCCAACTCACTGGGCAGGGATCTAGCGGGGACATTGTAGTATTGAGGGATGATATGATGGTTTCAATGTTTTTGCTGGTGATGTGATCAAATGTGGACCATGAGAGTAGGGGGGGGGGGGGCATGGCAGGTCATCTGAGGTGTTTGAGACGATGGTTGATTTTGGCATGCTGAGTAGTACTTGGCTAGTTGTTGAGGTGTGATGGTGATGCCAGGTAGGTCTTCAGAGGGTGTCTTTGTAAGTTATTTTACTAGAGCAAATAGTTCTCTTGATTGGTTGATTGATTTTTGGATCAATTTGGTGTGGTAGGCTTGCTTAGAGCGGTCTGTGGCGTGATTCTGTTCTTTTAGTGGTATCATGTAGCCGATTTGGTCTGAGGTTAGTTGAGATTTTCTCCATTTTTGTTCTTGTCTTCGGAGTAGTGTTTTGAGTTTTCAGAGATCTGGGGTGCACCATGGAGTCCGTTAGCTCAGGGATGGGCAAGTCCAGTCCTGGAGAGCCGCAGACCAATCAGGTTTTCATGATGTCCCTAATGAATATTCATGGACCTATTTCATGAAAACTGACTGGTCTGCGGCTCTCCAGGACCGGACTTGCCCACCACTGCGTTAGCTATATAGATAAATCTAGGCCAGCCAAAGAGCTGTCCTAAATTTATCCATGTGAGGACAAATTTTAGAAAGGCCATGTAGGTAAAATCTGGGACATCCAAAACATCTGAAATGCCATGGGAGGGGCAGCAGTGAAGGCAGGCACATGTCAGTGCTTTCTAAAAATGACCTGTCTCTACCCTAAGAGATAAACGCCTCCAAACATAAAGGAATGGGAACTTGCTGAATAATGGGCCAGAAGCGTGCAAGTTGTCACCCAATTTTAGAAACTTGCGTGTGTCCAATATGGACGGCAGCGCTCTAGACAACATAGGCATGCCCATGATGGCTTTTCAGAATGGGAGCATGTATCCACTGCCATATACACGCCCTGGTCTGCCATGCCGCAAGCAGAGATGTGCAGTGGCGCAACAGTCAGGAAGAAGGTCTCTTTTTTAACCTGCAGTGGGGTTTTTTTGAATACCAAAAGATCCTGGGAGAATGAGAGGGCTTTCTCCCCTTCTGTCAATAGGTGTTTGATGGCCTAAACAAGCACTTTTTTGGTACCTATTCGTGCCTAGGAGCAGGTATAGCCTTGACGTATCTGCTGCCGATTTCAGATGTGTGGCAGCATTCTAAAATCGAGCGCACACATTCAGATGTGTCGGAACGCTCTAGGTATGCCTCCGCTGTGCCCCCTGTGACCTGGGCACGTGCAAATTCAGCCCCTTCTATAATGGCTCCTGGTACGTCCATTTGATTTCCACATCTGAATGGACATTTTCAGACATGGCAATCACAAACTGGGCTTCTAAAATGACTCCCTTTGATATCCAGATAGCAACTGGAGTGGAGTGGAGGAGTGGCCTAGTGGTTGTGGCAAGGTACTTCAGGCCAGAAGGTCAGCGGTTCAAATCCCACTAGTGGACAGCAACCTTGGGCCAGAAGGACTGGGGTTTCTAGTCCCACAGGTGCTCCTTGTGGTCTTGGGCAAGCCACCTAACCCTCCATAGCCCATGTTCCCTGTAAAATAGTTATCTCCAAGTTATAATGCCCTGTTTAATGTAATTTCAGTTTGTTCAATGTAAACTGCACTGATGCAGAATAGTGTGGTATATAAGAGAATGCAAATAAATAAACTGGGTATCATTGGCTATTCATATAGCACAAGCACTCAATGCTGTAGACATATATTCAGCACCTGCAACTTCGACATCTAGCAGCACAAAATATATGTAAAACATTGAAACACCGCAGCCAGCGTGTAAAGATGGCACCGACCATAGCATTTAAATAGTGTTATTAGCAGATTTGAACGTTCAAGTAAATTATGGACTAATAGATACAGAAAAACATATCCACGGATCTGTAAACTAGAAAGACCTCCTAAATTAACTTGATGGTGCCCAGTTTTTATGAAACCTTAGAAGATACCCTACCCAGCCCTGCTGCCAGCACCTTGATCATTCTTCCAGCTAGGGAAGAGGTGTGAGCGCTGACCAGGATAGGAAGAGAGGAGGAGGGGGGCAGCCACTCAGAACCCCAGTGACAAAACACTACAGCACAGCAGCTGCAGCAACCCGCTGAAAAGAAGAGGACCTTTCCATTTGGGTTTTTCTTGCTTTGCCTCTGTATGTGTGTCTGCTTTTCATTGTGGGCGTAAATTGAAGCGTGCTCTTAAAAGGCAGGTAAGCACTGTGTGCAAGGTGGGGCTGCCGGCTGTTTGGGTGTGTGCAGTCAGGAGGGTGAAGCGCTTCCGTTGCAGCCTGACAGGATGATTTATGCCTGCCTAGTGCCTGCCATGTATTTGGAGTTTTAGGCAGTGTTAGGAAACGACGTTGGTAAGGCCCTGTGCCCTCACTGGCTGCAGTTCTTTGCTTGTGCGGACAGCATCAGGAAGGAATGCAGGCACTCGGCTGGGAAGAGATACGTGCAACTGGCTGGCAGGTTCCATCTTAAATGGAATGAATTCCATAAGTCGTTCTAGATGTATATTTCGAATGCATCTTTAGCAAGAGTAAAGTGGTCAGAAGCCAACTGAGCCAAATGGTGGATCAGTAGCTGCTTATATGTTGTTGTGCCCCCAGATTCTTCATTTAGGAGTTTTAACTGTGTTTTCCTGAGAATTTATTAATGTTTATTGCAACTACATTAATAATGAAAGGGAGGAATATTAGTGCAAAAACTGACTTTGTATTTTTCTGGATAAATATTGAGGTCAGTTTTGATGGATAAAAGTGTGAAGCATTGCGCATCCATTTCCTTCCATATTGGGATGAAGGGGTCACATGAGGACCAGAAATCATATTTGTCATGTTAATAAAGGTTTCCTTGAGTCTTTGTAATGATCAGCTTGTGTTAGCGATTTACAGACTAAGGGGTATGTTTACTAAACGGCGCTAACATCACAGCTGCGATGTTATCATGCGATAATGGCGCATTACAGGGCGAGAACATCACGTATCGCGTGATAACGTCTCCGGTGGCGTTAAGGTGCGCAGATGGTGGAGTAAGGCTCCCCATGGGTGGAGAAAAGGGGTCAATGGGCGGAGAGTGGGCGGGGAGAGGTCCCATGCACACTAACGCCGTGAAATGAAGGTCAGAAAATTAGCACCCGTGAAAACCTCTAGCTAGAGGCACATTTGCAGGGGAGAGAGACAATTTCAGTCAGCAATGTGCAGCAAAGGCAGGGAAACCAAGAAAAGTGATAGTAGTGATACATGTGCAGCAACATCATAGAGCCCAAGTACGAGCGGGCACTACAGTGAAGCTGCAAATGGGGAACAGGGGGCTGCAGGCGGGACATGCAGTGGGGCAGCTGGTGCACAGGGTTTGCTAGGCAGATGCCTAGGTGACACATAGGAATGTGGAAGTGGAAAACCAGCAGGACAGCAACTGACCAAGGGCAAACATGGCCATGACTGTGTGTCCCACAGTGTCCCGGGGACAGTACCCAGCAAGTACCCCAAAGGGCACATAACATTGGCAGGTGGTGCCGAGGGGAAGCGTGGATGTCTATGCAGGCACCCCTACCCCATATCAATCACCATAGGCAGCCGCCTACCAGCACACTGGATGGCCTGGGACTGCACAACACGAGCACCACCGGCACAAGGGCATGTCAGCATGGTGGCGGAGGGGTGCTGGTGGCGGAGGGGGCAGTGGCATCTGCCCACAGCAGACCACAGCCAAGCCCCATTTATGTGGGTGCCGTGCACTGCAACAGACAAGGTCTGTCTGACGAACAGTCATGGTATCCCCAGGGAATGATCAAACCCTGTGGCAACCGTTTGGTGCAGTATACACAGCCAGTGTGTTCAGGTCACAAGGTCACAAGTTCAAGTCCCAGCTGTGGCTCCTGCAAACCATGTCCCTATATGTTACCCAGTGCTAAACCGTGGTAATAACAATGGAACCATTATTGCAGATAAAAGAAACACGCCATAAATGCCTATATTTTACCCTACCGGGCACAGACACTATAAACATGTGCAATCCCTAGAGTAGAGTTTCCCAACTGCAGTCCTGGAGGGCCAAACACCATTCAGGTTTCATGCTGTCCCTAATAAATATGCCTGTGCTGCATTTGTATGCACCGCCCCCATAGTATGCAAATGTATCTCATGTATATTCATTAGGGACAGCATGAAAACCTGAACCATGTTTGGCCCACCAGGACCGGAGTTGGGAACCTCTTTGGCCTTGGGCAAGTCACTTAACCCTCCATTGCCTCGGAAGAAAGGCCTGGCAATCTACTTCCAGTGACACTGCCAAGAAAACCCAGGAACTTCTGAGTCGCCAGGAGTCAGGACTGACTCGAAGGCACACATTGCATTTGCAAACCATGGTAATAAAGACGGAACCTTTATTGCAGATAAAATAAACATGCCATAAACACCTATATTTTTCCCTACAGAGAACAGACACCATAAACATGTGCAATCCCTAGAGCAGAGTTCCCCAACTGCAGTCTTGGAGGGCCAAACACCATTCAGGTTTCATGCTGTCCCTAATAAATATGCCTGTGCTGTATTTGTATGCACCGCCCCCATAGTATGCAAATGTATCTCATGTATATTCATTAGGGACAGCATGAAAACCTGAACCATGTTTGGCCCACCAGGACCGGAGTTGGGAACCTCTTTGGCCTTGGGCAAGTCACTTAACCCTCCATTGCCTCGGAAGAAAGGCCTGGCAATCTACTTCCAGTGACACTGCCAAGAAAACCCAGGAGCTTCTGGGTCGCCAGGAGTCAGGACTGACTCGAAGGCACACATTGCATTTGCAAACCGTGGTAATAAAGACGGAACCTTTATTGCAGATAAAATAAACATGCCATAAACACCTATATTTTTCCCTACAGAGAACAGACACCATAAACATGTGCAATCCCTAGAGCAGAGTTCCCCAACTGCAGTCTTGGAGGGCCAAACACCATTCAGGTTTCATGCTGTCCCAAATAAATATGCCTGTGCTGCATTTGTATGCCCCATACCCATTGTATGCAAATGCATCTCATGCATATTCATTAGGGATAGCATGAAAACCTGAACCATGTTTGGCCCACCAGGACCGGAGTTGGGAACCTCTGCCTTAAAGCAGTGGCCAACAAGGGCACAAACACCCACACCCACAGGCTCCACTATCCAAAGCCTCATGGAGAGTCAGGCTGTTGGGCCCTGCGCGGAGCAGCATCTCCCAATACTAGCACCTGCATACCTTAGCAATGCCGTCCTAAACTTGGGAACATGTTCCACATATATCAAAAGGTTGCTATGATTAACGTCAGATAACAAATCCTAGGTTAAACACAATTTGTTGACAGAGATTCAACATAGCAACCTTTCTGATATCTGTGGAGTGTGTTTCAGTTTTTGCTTCTGAGAGTGCTTACCACCCCAGGGAGTGACCCCAACAGTATTGCGTACCATAGCAATGCCCGCACTGTGCCCAGGACTGGTGTGGAAGCCAGGGCTGCCAAAAACCTCTATATTTGCACAATGCTGGCATAGGTGTGGGAGTGTGTGTATGTCTATCCAGTGTTTTGTGGCTGCCTACACCTTACTGAGCCCACACTGCTTGCACGTTTTCCAGTGTTAACCTGCCAATGTGCATAATGAGGAGCAATGTACTGTGGGTATGGCCTGGACAGGATGCATCTGCACAGGGCATAGGGCAATGGCTGGGACATTGTAGTGCCCGACCACCACCTGCATGGACAGGTTGGCCACAGCATGTCATGCTGGGGGGGGGGGGAGTGTCACTCTCACCGTGACCGAGCAGTGACCATGGCATGGCTAGGTTCCCCCATAGTGCTATACAGCATTTCTCTCAAGTGATATTTATAAGGGGTTTTTTTTTCTGGGGCCCAATCACTGACATACCTGCTTGGTGTGTGTGCTCACATCCCATTTTTGGGTGCACACAGTTCCTCCAGGAACATGTACTAGCTAGCAGACTGTCTGCAGTTAGCATGTGTATGGCTGGAACATTGTGCAGTGGGTGGAGACTGACTGTGCCCTCTGCTGCTGAATGTTAGATAGTGGTGGGGGGCAGCTGAGCTTTTCTAGGCCTACTGCCTATCTGCCAGTTCCCTATGTGATGTGTACAGATCTGCATTGACTGCCCTGTAGGGTGCCTATTCCCCAGCAGGACTGGGGTTGATGGTCCCCTCTACTGCCATCATTGCAGAGATATAGAATGTGGATCTGTTGGTGGGAGATCCTGTCCCCCAGAGTGTGGGTTCGGTTATGCTACATAATCCACTTTTGGGTCCAACCACCTCCCTTCTCTTATAACATGTGACCATAGCAACCACACAGGACATGCACTATTCTGGGTGCATCATAGCCCACAAGGGCTAGACGTGACTGGGAAATACAGATGGACACAGGTGCATCCTAGGTGTGTCTGCAAGGACTACCTATCACACACTAGCAATGATGGGGACCTGCAGCATAACCTATCTCAGCCAAGCCAGTTGCTGCGGACCTGGTGCTGGGCGTCCCATCTCACCATCAGGGTGAGCACAGGAACCGCATAATGTCACGGTCTGTAGCTACTCTGTGCCTGTAACACACACGGTCATTTCCCCCTACCAGGCCAGGTTGTTATAGAGGCGTATACCCCATCTTTTGAGCAGCTGTAGGCTGCTGATCTGCATGTGCAGTGCATCATGGGTACGGGTGGGTTTACCCTATCCTGGTAACCACAGCAGACAGTTTGTGTGGTGACCTGCAGTCTTTCTGTAGCCAGCCAGTGGCGTGTTAGATGTTATAGAGATATAGCCCACTGGTTACTTCAATGACTGTAAAAGCAGAGGTCATGGGTTTGATCCCACAGTGGTGTTATTTAATAAGGCTGTCTGAGGCATTTCCTTTTAATTTAAATCAGTGCTGCCTGCAAAAACACCCTTACAGTGCTGTAGCCTAAGGTGCCTCATAAGGCACCCTATAGGGCGCCCTATAGGGCACATTATAAGGTGCCTTGGCGGGCTGGGCACTTTATAATGTGCCCTATGGAGTGCCTTATAGGGCGCCTTATGCAGCATCTTAGGTTATGGCACTGTGAGGATGTTTTTGCTGGCAGCACTGATTTAAATTGAAAAAAGGAAATGCCTTAGACAGCCTTCTTACATAACACCACAGCAGAATTGAACCTATGATCTTTGCCTTCACAGTCATTGCAGTAACCAGTGGGCTACATCTTTATTGCTGCTAACACTGCGCTGGCATGAACTTAGGGTTAACATGCGTTAACGAGCCACGGCGACCACTATCGCGCGATACAGATTCTTGCTACCTTGCCGCCAGAACCCCCACTCCTTATATGGCATTCTTCACATTATTGCTGCAACTAGTGCCGGTAACATTAAGACGGTTTAGTAAACATACCCCTAAATGTCATGAAATGACCTCTGACAACCAGAAATATGAGGTCAAGTTATGTTACCTTGAAATAAAATTTCCCCAAGATCTTGGGAGAGTCTTGAAATTTGTTCCCCGTGATATCAGCACGTCACATTCTAACCTGGAAACATATTTAAGACATATATATATATTCTAATGTTTGAAAGAAAGCCAAAACATATTGAAGTGCCCCCTGCCTCCACCCCCCCCCCATGCCCACTGCAAAATTCAGCACCTCGCCTACCCATAATACAGACCATTGTCTATGAGCCTGATTTACTAAGCTTTCTCCATTGACATAGAATAAATCACGCCCTTAATTTCCTTAATTTCTTCAAAGATGGGCCATTCTGCAGCAAAAATACTAGTCCCATTTCTCATGTTCAGCTTCGTTCCATGTGATGCAGTGCTAATAGTGCATGCGGGGGGAAAACGGAGCATTTTTCTGGTAGACAAAGCAAAACCGATCATGGCGAGGCCTCAAATGTCCTAGTCTTAGGCTGTATAGGCGTTCGATAAAACATATTTTGGGCATGCTGCACAGAACATGGAGTGGTAGGAAAAGGGGCTAATGAACATGATGGAGATCCGATTTTAAGATGGAAGGGGACCTGGGTGTTAGTTTCTGTACTCTTTTTTGTAAGAAGGAAAGTTGAAGATGGCAAATGCTTCAATGGTTTCCTAGAGGAGGCGGTAGACACCATTACTCTTACAGATTTGGGGTGTGCTGGAGAGACATGGAGTGGTATGAAAAGGCTTGGGAGGTCAGTTAAAAGATGTAGGAAGAGGAAGATGGTGTTGGGTTGTATATGGGAATTCATATGCACATCCACCCAAGTGCACCAGTCTCAACTGGGCAGAGTAGATGAGTGATCTTAATTTTTATCTGACATCATTCACTATGTTACTGTTTAATCTTAGTACACATTTGGGTGAGAGGTGCACCTTACAAAATTTAGTACACACTAAGGGCCCGATTCTGAGATGGGTCCTGCCGGGCTGCGCATCCTGATGGGATGTGCAGCCCCGCATGCCCTCTGGACCCTATTCCCCCTCCTGCTCTCCCCACATCTCCTGAGCAGTAGGATGGGGAGAGCCAGCGGGGGGGGGGGGGCAGGAGGGAGAGGGGCAAAGCAGGGGCGGGGCAAAACAGGGGCGGGCTAGCCCAGCAGAACATATAGGGCCAATTCAGATCATGGCCCTGTACATCCTGTGGGGTCCATGGGGACATGCTGCTTATTCCAGTGCTGGAATAAGCAGCACTGACCCAGATGATCGGGCCCAGGGCCGGGGCAGGGTGTGTGGGGGGGTTCCCACTGCCCAATCTAGGCTCCAGTTGGTCAGCCGTGGGTCGGGTAGCGGGGAAGAGGGGGGGCAGAGCTGCAGCAGCCAGGGGAGCCTGCAGGGAAGTCATCCCCGCAGGCAGGCAGGGGCACACCGAGGAGTCCTCGAGCCCGATTCTGTATACTGTGGAAACGTTTTGTTCCCGCAGTACAGAATCGGCTCCTAACGGCCTCGTCATGCACGGGCACATCCAGAAGGCCCGGATGTGCCCCTCTCAGAATCGGGCTCCACAACTACAAATTAACATGCAGTTAGTTAGAGCACATTAAAATCTTTAATGAGTGTTTTAAAAAAATGTTTTAAACGAATTTGTGAAACCAACCAATCAAATTTCTGGAAATCGGGGAAATAAAGGCCAAATGAACAAAAAAAAAGGAACTAAAAATGTTAGAATGTGCACATCCCTAAATCTTATCTAGAAAAATCAGAAATTCTTCGTAGACGGGCTTGAATAGACGTGTTCTCAAACTGCTGCTGGTGTACCTCCTAGTCAGTCTGCTTTTCAGGATATCCACAATGAACACAGTATGCACGAAACAGATTTGTATGCAATGGAGGTAGTGCATGCAAATCGATCTCATGCATATTCATTGTGGGCATCTTGAAAACCAGATTGGTTAAGGAGCACACCAGTACCAGCTTTAGAAGCACTCGACAAATGCCGCTGTATTCTGGCATCACTGTCAGTCAGGACGCTGTCCAGCTGACTATGATAGGCAGACTGGTCCTTCCATGATGACATCTTCTATGTTTCTTGCCCATTACCCTGGCACAAGTGCTACTTCTAGGACATGGCATATAGTGACCAGGGCTCACATAAACATTCACATCAACCCCTGGGATACTGATGCAGTAAATGCCTATGATTTCTTTTCTTTACCACAAATCCAGATGGTATCCTCTGTAATTCCTGTAAATGACATTAAGCGATAAATTTCATTTTTTATGCAGCTGTTTCTTGCATACCCTATTGATTTGGAGTATGGCTCATGCAGGACCTCTGATATCACAGGATGTCTGTGTTTAATTAGACCATGAGCATCTCTGGTGACTCAGCATGGCCCCATTACTCTGAAGGAAGCACTGAGTGAATGTTACATAGTTTGCAAGATTGAAAGGGACACTAGCAAAGGGGTTACCAGCGGTTGCCTTTACTGGGTAGTGACACCATGAGCTTTCATTTACAATCTCTGTGCTTTCTTGCTTATTGTTTAAGCGCTACCCCTCCACCACCCCTATTTTCCATCTTAGGCAGGGATACTGCATAACTCCTCTTAGAATACGTTCTGAGTCTGGTCACTAGGAGTCACTGTTTTGTGATGGCCGGGACCCTCTCCCTCAGCAAAACTGAACTCCTGGGCTGCCAAATGGGAAAAACTACACATCAAAGAAGTAGTCAATAAAAAGAGAAAATATCCCTCGGTGTAACCAATAACAAACAATAATGTTAAACAATTTCAAAATAAAAGAATTTCTTGAAAAAATTCTTAGAACTTTTGTACCCTCATAACAGGCTTTAAAGTCTCCCATTCTAAACATCACATATAAATCCCATGAATTTCCAAAATCTAGCTCCAGTCATGAAAATAAGCACTCACAACTATGTCCAAAAAATACTTAACTTGCACGTGTATAGAAAAAAAGTCTGTCTTTAAAAGTATTCAGTACATTTGCAGGTTAACTATGAACGTTTTTTGGACATAGTTGTGAGTGCAATATTTTTTACGACAGGATCTAGATTTTGGAAAGTCACAGGATTTTTGTGGTTTTCAATGCATGTTAAGCATGATTAAAATAGGAGCACACAAAATACTTTTCTAAAAATTCTTGTACTGACGATTGTGAAACCTTCTGGCTGCAGCCACAGTGCAGTTGGTGACAAGCAGAGCTCATGGAGCTCGGTCAGGAAGCGAGTCGGCAGGAAGAACCTATGGCACATGTTTGCACTAATACAGCAGTTGCCAACACCTGGCTCAGATCTTTCTAGAGAGTCTGCATTGCAAGCAAGATATTACTGCTGGGCTCTTGAACACAAACTCTCTGCCCGAGAGCTCTTAAAGGGGGCTTTTTTTCATTTTTAATAGATCATTTTTTTCTGCTGTATTACAAAAGGGGAATTTTTTATGTTCTTGGGCAAAGCCTTTTTTCTGCTGCTAGAGTTCTTTTTCTTCCCCTCTAGCCTACAAGTTCAAAGAGGTGGACAAGCTCTTTGAAGTCACTGACATCCTCAGGTGGTCCCTCCCTTCCCTTCCCATATGAGAATTCTTGCTATATAGGGCAACTCCCCAATTAGCTTGTTGATTTAGACAACAGATTTTTGTTGGTTGGTAGGGAAAATCTAGGAAGCAAATAGTAAACAATTTGATATTGTTGAAGGAGATTTGATTAGGCAATGCTACAAAGGGAACACATTAATCTATATACCTCAGTACCCTAGGATCAGAATTTACTAGTCTAAAGTAACAATTGTTTAGCAAACAAGCAGGGCTACACACAGGGCCATAGAACAGTGCTGTTAGAACACACATAAAAGAGGTTATCTGCTTTTGCTCTTAAAAGACAGCTGAGGAAAAGTTAGGGACTTTGGTAGGTCTCTCTCGTCTATTCAACAGTTACCAAAGCTCCACCAACTGAACGATGACTGGGAAAAATCAAAATGCTAAAGCTTTTGCCTCTCTCTAGACAGACAGCCTGATGTCAGTTGAGGGACTGGTTCCATGGCAAGATGCCTGCAAGCCAAAGTCCTCATGAAACAAGGAAGGAGCTCAGAGACGAGGTGGTGAGGCTGAGAAGCATTCGAGACAGCAAGAAGTACATTGATGAGATGTTTCTTGAAGAATCAAAGCTCTCCGACAGAGGTGAAGAGGGAAGCTACAGAATGAAAAGAATCACCAGAGCCTGCAGAATCAACAATCCAACTCCTCCAGCCCTTGAATTGAAGAACCAGTATGCAGTCCTGGAAGTGGAGGAGGTGAAAGCATCCCAGGAAAGGGAAGAACCAGAGTTCAAGCATCCCAAAGTTGCAGAATCAGTGACCATAAGGAAGCAAAAGATAGTGATGGTTGGTGATTCCCTTCTGAGGGGTACTGAGGCATCCATCTGCTGACCAGACTTGATGTCCAGAGAGCTGTGCCAGGGAGGTGTGCCAAAATCCAAGATGTTACAGTTTGCCGAGACTCATCAAGCCTACTGACTATTATCCGATGTTGCACATTCATGTCAGCACAAATGATACTACCAGTTATCCCTCCAAGCATATCAAGAGTAATTTCATGCATTTGGGACAGAGTGTGAAGCAGATAGGTGCACAGGTGGTGTTCTTTTCAATCCTCCCAGTTGAAGGTAAAGGCCAAGGCAGAGAAGCTCACATCCTGGAGATGAATGCATGGTGTAGAGATGGTGTCATTAAGAGTGTTTCGGTTTCCTGGACCATGAGATGAATTTTCAAGGGCTGCAGAGCAGAGATGGCATCCACCTATCCAAGAAGGGTCAAAGTCTCTTCCGCAGTAGACTGGCTGGCCTGTTGAAGAGCTTTAAACTAGATTTGTTGGGGATGGGTGAAGAAAGCCCCCAGGTAGGTAAAATCCCTCAGGTAAGTAAAACATTAAATACCTCTGTAGAAATAGGTAAAAGCAATGAGCATAAATGCCCATAGTATGGGAAATAAGATCCCAGAAGTTAAGGCTTTAATGGAGGAGGCTGACTTGGATTTAGTGGTGGTTACAGAGACATGGTTCACAGACAGCCATGATTGGGATGGGATAAATACCTATACTTTCTTCAGGAATGACTAATAACAGAATCCACATGTGAAGGGGCCATACTGGGCTTGATGCTTACGAATGGGGAAAATGTTTCTGCTGTTACAGTGGGAGATCATCTTGCATCCAATGATCATCAGATGGTGTGGTTCAGTATTAGGACTAGGACTGATAAAACACATTCAAAAGCAAGGGTCCTAGATTTTAGGAAAACTAACTTTGTCAAAATGGGACAATAACTCAAGGATGGAAACAGTTGGGGGATGTAGAAAGGCAATGGGCAAAACTGAAAGGTGATATTTTAAGGGCAACAAATGTTTTTGTTAATAAGGTAAATAAATGTAAAAGGAAAAGGAGGCCACTATGGTTCTCAAAAGAAGTAGCTGAAAAGGTGAAGAAAAAGAGGGCCTTCCTAAAATACAAGAGATCACAGAAAGAGGAAGACAAGCATCAATATTTCAAAAAAATTAGAGAATGCTAGGAAAGTAGTCAGGAAAGCAAAGATTCAAAAAGAAGAAGAAAAAGCCAATGCAATAAAATGGGGGACAAGACATTTTTTAGATATGTTAGTGAGGGGAGAAAATACAAAAGCGGTATTGTTAGATTCACGGGTAAAGGGGAAGAATATGTAGAAGCTGATGAAGATAAAGCAGAATTGCTTAACAAATAATTTTGTTCTGTGTTCACAGATGAAGGGCCTGGAGCAGGACCTCAGAAAACACCCACAAATAGGAACAGAAGAGAATGGGATCTAAACGATTTTCAGAAGAATGTGTTCATGAGGAACTAGCTAAACTGAAAGTAGACAAAGAGATGGGGCCAGATGGGATACATCCGAGAGTATTGAAGGAACTTGGGGAAAGTTCTAGCAGCTTCACTGTCTGACCTTTTCAATGCTTCTTTGTAATAGGGAGTGGACCCAGAGAAGTGGAGAAAGGCACATGTGGTCCCTTTACACAAACGCAGAAATAATGATGAGATTGAGAACTACAGGCCAGTTAGTCTGACCTCTGTGGTGAGTAAATTAATGGAAAGACAGGTAAAACAGAAGATAGTGAGGTTTCTGAAGTCCAGTGAATTGCAGGATCCGAGGCAGCATGGGTTGACTAGAGGCAGGACTTGTCAGACAAATATGATTGATTTCTTTGACTGGGTGACTAGAGAGTCGACCGAGGGAGAGCCCTAGAAGTGGTCTACTTAGATGTCAGTAAAGCCTTTGACACCGTTCTGCACAGACGACTTAAAAAGAGAGCCCTAGGGATGGACCCTAAAGTAACTGACTAGGTTAGAAACTGGTTGAGTGGGAGATAACAAACGGTACAGGTAAATGGAGCTCACTCTGAGGAGAAGGAGGTTCCCAGTGCTGTGCCCCAGTCAAAATCCTAGGAACTCCCCGACTACTGTGCACAAGCACTTCCACTCGTAAGCATCATTTGTCTGCTTACTTTGAAGGGGTTGGGAGGTGATATTGGCATGGGAGAGGGAGGACTGACTCAACACCAGCACCACCACCCCCAAACTAGCCTATGCTTCCATCCTTATCACAGACAGGAGTAATGTCACAGTCTGACCTGCAATCAAACAGCTTTATCAGGAACCAATGGAAAAGCTCCTTGCAGACCCCAAAATGTCTCTCACTGTTACGCCTTCTTTTATTCCCTCACCTCATTCCACTCCTCCCTTGTTCAGATCAGACTTTTCAATCATATTATTTTAGTTTGTAAGACGCTTCCCTATTCCCCACCTCTCAACCCCCAGCCCCAAATGTCTCAGCAAATAATTTCTTGACCTGACTTGAATTTTGTAGAATTTAGTCCTCAGATTGTTGAAGTCGTCCTGTTGCATTACTCTGTGATGCATCACTTCACCCCTGCTTCACGGAGGAAAGTGAAATTTTAAAAAAAGCCTGAAAAAAAGATTGGAAGTACAAGGGAGCAGGGTACGTTAATGATTGGCTGAATTGATTTCCCTCCCTCCTGGGATATTTATTACGGTTCTCTCAAGGGAACTTATTTACAGCAGCTTCTGTGACGGAATTACATCCTTCAAGTATAAAGTAGCAGACATTTACATTACAGTTCACTGGGGATCCATGGGATGGACCACCATCAGTCCTTTAGAAAGAAGTTAAAATATATTTATCTTATGCAGTCTTTAATTGATGGCATTAGTATACTTTGTAAATGGACTATAAGGATGATTTAGCTTGTTGGGTTTAACTGTACTTTATAGATGTGTTTGTAAGTTTTTTGTTTTGTTTTCTGTGATGTCAGATGTGGTGTTAAATCTAGCAATGGTCATTGGCACAATTTTATTGCTATTGTATTTTATTATTGGTTTGTTTGTATTATTATTCTTTCCAACCCAATGGAAGTTGGAAAGGACTATCTAAAAGAGATTGAGAATGTCTGTTTATTTGTCTCAAAATAACACTCCAAAGATTAAACAGACCAGGGTGAAACTTGTCGAGTGGGAAAAATTGGCAAAGAAACGTCAAGTTTGAAAATGGGCCAAATCAGACCAGGAGTTCCAGAGAAATAAGCCCCCCCCCCCCCAAATAAATATTAGCCTAATGAATTTCTATGGGAGGACTTCCAGTTTCTGTAACATAGAAACTTACATACAGTGAAATATAGAAGTTAGGGAATTGCTCCTTTCAAACTGCCTCCCCCTGTTCTCTATTCTCCCAATCCCCAAACTGCCCCACCACCAAAACCCGCCCCCTTCGCAACTGCCCCACCACCCCTCATGCTGCCCTGACCTCATAAAAATACTCTCAGAACTGTCCTACAAACTTGCTAAATGCTGCCACTACAGAAAAATACCCCCACAACTGCCCCACCACACCAATAACTGTCCCCACCCCGAAAAATAATCTCCCACAAATGTCTCGCAATCCTGCAAACTGCCCCACTCCAAAAAACTGCCCCGCAACTTCCTCACTACACTGGAAACTGCCCCACTTCAATAAACAACCTCCTACCACTGCCCGACACCCTGCTAACTTCCCTACCCCCAAAAAATACATCCTCACAATTGCCCCCTACCACCCCACAAATTGCCCTATCCCGGTGCGCTACCTAGTTCACCTAATGGTAATGCTGGCCCTGCACAAAACACACCAAAGAGATACACAAACACACACATGAACACCACAAACACACACACATACAAAAAACACACAAATACAGACACAGGGATTACAAATACTTCCCTAGTTGTCATTTTAAACTATTCACATATATATTGCATTTTCTTTGCTGTTATTTCTCTTATGGAAGCTACTGACTGAATTGTACTGTTTTCTGATTGGCTGCTTTCTGTACTACCAGCTAGTACCTGTTGACATGGGCAGGGCTATTTAAGGAACCGATAAGCTAGGAACGTATCTAAGGTGCAAAGTTTAGGGGGATGGGGGTGCTGTCAGATACAGTATGTTCAGCACTCGGAAAATTAGGATTGACAACTGTCTAGTTTTTTGCATGATTCTACTGATGACTGGAAGCTAGAAGGAAGATTAATACATATGGACATTTTTAAGAATTTAAAATTTCTATCTGCGGTTCTTGGAGTGGAGGGATAGCATAATGTTTCGAGCCGCGGACTTCGAATATCACTGCTGCTCTTTGTGATCTTGGGCACGTCACTAACCCTCCGTTGCCTCAGGTACAAAATTATATTGTAAGCCCTCTGGGGACAGGAGAGTAGCTTCTGTACCTGAATGTAACTCATCTTGACAGAGGCGTTCCAAGTCCTGTGGGCACCTTGGGCGGGTGCCCCCTCCTTGCAGTGGGCACCTCCCCGTGCAGCATGGCATAGTGCAATGCAAGCCCCCCTCCCTCCAACAGGTCCACATGGCAGAGCCAGCGAGGCAAACTTAATTTAAAGCCGTGGGCAACTTGCCACACTGCTTCCGCTGCAGGCCCAGTGGCTGTTCTCTCCTGGGTCAAAGTCTCGCGATTTCGGCCAGGACGGAATAGCCTGTGTGAATAAGTAAGCTTTAAACTTCTTCCGGAACTCCATAAGCTGTGCTATTTTATGTAACCCCGTAGAGATTGCATTTCTTAAGGAAACTGCTGTCGCAGGGAAAATGTGATCACGCAACTCTCAGAATCAAATGGATTTAAAGAAGGGAATATCAAGCAACATTATGTCTTGAGAATAAAGCACATATGGTGGTCGATAAATTCTTAAAACAGATAAAATTCATACTGAGCCTTGTGGGTCAAGGCCTTAAAGACCATGACCAATATCTTGACTGTAATGCATCACTTGACCAGGAAGCAGTGAAGATTATACAGCACACATGGAGTGACACATGAACACATACACATTCATACAAACATGCACAGATACACACACAAATAAAATAGACACACACACACAAACAGATAATAAACATACAAAACAGAGACATACATGATACACATTCAGAGTCACACTCATACAGACATCAGAGGCTCACTATTCAGAACTCTTAGCTGGTCGGCCAATAGGAGGCTGGCAGGCTACAGGTGCAGCAGAACTATTCAGAACCCTTAGCTGGTCAGCCAATGGGAGGCTGGCAGGCTACAGGTGCAGCAGAACTATTCAGAACCTTTAGCTGGTCGGCCAATAGGAGGCTGGCAGGCTACAGGTGCAGCAGAACTATTCAGAACCCTTAGCTGGTCAGCCAATGGGAGGCTGGCAGGCTACAGGTGCAGCAGAACTATTCAGAACCCTTAGCTGGTCGGCCAATAGGAGGCTGGCAGGCTACAGGTGTAGCAGAACTATTCAGAACCCTTAGCTGGTCAGCCAATAGGAGGCTGGCTGGCTACAGGTGCAGCAGAACTATCCAGAACCCTTAGCTGGTCAGCCAATGGGAGGCTGGCAGGCTACAGGTGCAGCAGAACTATTCAGAACCCTTAGCTGGTCAGCCAATGGGAGGTTGGCAGGCTACAGGTGCAGTAGAACTATTCAGAACCCTTAGCTGGTCGGCCAGTGGGAGGCTGGCAGGCTACAGGTGCAGCAGAACTATTCAGAACCCTTAGCTGGTCAGCCAATAGGAGGCTGGCAGGCTACAGGTGCAGCAGAACTATTCAGAATCCTTAGCTGGTCAGCCAATAGGAGGCTGGCAGGCTACAGGTGCAGCAGAACTATTCAGAACCCTTAGCTGGTCAGCCAATGGGAGGCTGGCAGGCTACAGGTGCAGCAGAACTATTCAGAACCCTTAGCTGGTCAGCCAATAGGAGGCTGGCAGGCTACAGGTGCAGCAGAACTATTCAGAACCCTTAGCTGGTCAGCCAATAGGAGGCTGGCAGGCTACAGGTACAACAGAACTATCCAGATAGTGCCATTGAATATCCCCACAGACCACTGTGGCACTATCCGGCAAGTGCAGGGGTGGTCTGGAGACGGAGTGAGGGCGGCGTTGCTGCCATCCAGAAAAATGCTAATACTTAGCCAGATACAGCCCGATTCCATAACATCAACGTCCAGTCCACAGAAACGTCTAACTCCGAGGTGGGCCCGATATAAACACGATTCCATTTTTAAACACTGAGGCTAGACGTGCCAGAAGTACTGGAATTGGTGCCCACGTGTATAAAGACAGCTATGTCCATCCCACGGGACACGGGTAGACGCTGCCATTGGGTATGGATGTATCAGCACTCAGCGTGTTCTGGAAACTTATATGTCTCCGCTCCTACCCGTCTCCACAAGGTACCAATGACTGCCAAGCCTCCTCTGTAAAATGTGCATCTCCTATACCTCTGCGCCACTACTACAACTAGTACTATTAATCACTTGCATAGCACTGCAAGGCACACACAACGCTGGACAGACACCGGTCCCCGTTCATCAGAGCTTACAATCTATTCAAGACAGACAGTACAATAGATGAGAAGAAGGGTACAGTAGGGAAGGGTAATGAGACAAGGAGGATAAAGAATTAAGATCCAAAAGTGGCCTGAAAGAGGCGAGCCTTTAGCATGGATTTGAAAAGGGGGAGAGATGAAACCTGACATGCTCACTAACAGTAGTTGGCTGATGCAAACTATACTACTGTACATAGTAGTCTTTGGCATGCCCACAAAAGAGCTAAGTTAGCACATTGCACCCTAATATAGTATAAGAGCTTGTAAACATGACCATATAGGTCATGACATACCCTGAAGCCAAAACATATGAAACATATACCGTGTTCAGGGCTGGGCCAAGAGATGCTGCCATTCGGTGAACATAGGCGGTCACCTAGGGTGGACAGGTCAGCCTTGACCAAGGTAATTGCAACTCTTTATCATAGTTATGCAATATTTCTGATCTTTCCCAGTCCAGAATCTACACAGTCAGAATCCCCAAATGCACACTATTGCACACGCCTCATAGTTACAACATATCTGATGTGCTGTGATTTATCAGAGGAGAGTCTGTTCCAGGCGCACTAACATACAATTCGTACTTCCCTTTTTCATAACATAGAAATTGTTACTGTCCCCTAGATTTTCTCTTTTACCACTAATGGCAGATGACAGTATAGCCAGAATAAGCACCATTGAACATCTGCATATTTCTGTAGGTGTGATTAATAATGTGGCTTTTACCATACAACCTTCCCTCACCTCTTCATTCTTTTCTTTACAACTGCGTCTTCAGTTCTTCCATTCTACAGGCACACCAGTTCAAAACATACTTGTCAGACCCATTCATCAATATGGGATGTAGTGATGTGCAGAGCAGAAATATATCTAAGTCCTAGCCTTATTCCACATTGCCGCTGGTATAATGTGTTCATCCGGGGGAAACACCAAAGACATACACGAGCCTTTCCTGAATTCGCTTTCTGTCTCTCCAATATTCAGCGGTAGCTCCTGTCTGCTGATATTTAAGTGCCATGGCTGACTTCCAAGTTGTTTGAATATCAATCTTTTTGAAAATCGACCCCCACATTCACAAGACACAAACACACACAAACACACACACACACACACACACACACACTCACACACACACACACAATGCAAATACAAATAAACACACAAAAAGGTTGGAAAGAATTCAATGAGCTACGCTCTGCATGCTTTCCCCTCTTATTAAACATTATAATTCACATGAATCACATTATTGAGCAAGCGGAGCCATCCACAGTTACATCACGGAGACGAGCACGATCAGAAACAGGCAACTGTCCAGAAAATGGTGAGCATGGGGACGTCCAAAACCATTTCAGCATTTACCTATATCCTGTAATAGAGGGAGGCGTGGCTCAGTGGTTGGGACAGGTTACTTCAGGCCGGGGGTTCATTTCCTGCATGGGGACAAGCAACTTCAGGCTGGAGGGACTGGGGGTCTCTAGTCCCATGGCTACTCCTTGTGGCCTTGGTAAAGCCACTTAACCCTCCATTGCCTCAGGTACACTTAGATTGTGAGCCCTTCAGGGACAAAGGAATAAAAAGTACCTGTTAGTATACATGTAAACTGCACTTATTCTAAAGAGTGCGTTATAAATAAATAAAATATTAGCAGGGATTGTGTTTCTCAGCTTCACAGCATGGCCCGTGCCTGCAGTTCTCACTGTGAATATGTACATGGGTTGGCTGACACAAAAGTATTTAAAGTTATCAAAACACAGGAGGATTGTGAAAAATTGCATGAGGACCTTGATAAACTGGAAGACTGGATATCCAAATGACAGATGAAATGTAATGTGAACAAGTGCAAAGTTATGCACTTATGAGGTCATTCTGAGGCACAAATAGCAGGGATGGAATCCATCCCTGCTATTCGGGCCCCTTCCCAACACTGACTGACTTCCCCTCTTGTGTATGGGGAAGTTAGACGGGGGTGGGAAAGGAGCGGATCAGAGGTGGTGTTAGGGTGGGCTGTGGGCTTTGGGCAGTGGGCAGTTGTCGGCCCCGGACGTATAGGGTCGATTCCAATATCGGCCCTGTATATCCGGGGCCAGTGGTCTGAATGGGGAATTTATTCCATCTCAGAGGTGGAATAAGTTCCCCTAGTCAGCGAGGTATGGCGGGCTTGGGGCACAGAAGCGGCAGGAGGGGGCAGAGGACATTCCCTGCAGCCCTATCCTGGCCTTGGGAGGCCAGATCGGGGATCAGGCTGCGGGGAATGCACTTTTGGGGCCAGCGGCCAGGGATCGTGGCTTTTCAATGGAGATACATTGCCATGGCACCATGGCTCCATTGGAAAGCCCTGACTGAGCTAGCTGGGCAAGGCATGTACGAGCAGGCCAGACTGAGTCGGGATCCCGGCTTGCACGTACAGGCCTGGTCACGATTCTGATCCTGCGGGGCTAGACGTGCCCCACGGGATCAGAATCCCAGCTAACTCTGTGCATCCAGTTCCAACCGGACAAGCACGCTTACTTGTTGTCTTTGAGCACTTGGTGATGGCTTTTGGTAGCAGCAAGGTGTTGCAGGCTATTGATCTTGACTTGACTGTCTTGACTTGACTGTCTTGTCCAAAAACAAGCAAAACATCTCCCTTGGACCCCACCACTTCTCCTCATATTAATCCCCTCAAACCCCATTTCCTCCAACCCTAGTGAGAAAAGGGGGATCAGAGCGATCCCCGGTTACTCCTGCCCTGCCAGTACCAATTCCAGAATTGGCAGCAGCTTATCCGAGGCCGGCAGCATGTTCAGTATTTGCCTTACGAGACAACGGCACCAGCCAAGCCGACCTGGGATTCTTCCTCTCTTTTTCAAGGCCTAGACAGCCACGCAACGAGGCCGCTCTCTGCTACTCCTCAGAAGCACTGATCCCCCTGGGCTCTAACAGCAACTACCCCAAAACACCTTTCTCCCCCTCTTTTCTGGGTTATAAAGGACCAACACACAGCTTGAAACCACAGACTAATAGAGACAGATGCCGAGGGTCCAACCTAAATCATTTCATATCACACTAACAGATTAGGAGCAGGGACTCCAGAAATTTCATGTTCAAGATAGCAGAACACTTAGGGGCCCTGCTCTTGCATATTAATCGATTCAAGTACCTCAGCGTCCATGAGGTTTTCACTATCTGATAAATGATCCTTGTTGAACGCCGTCCAAATGTAATGTGTAAACCCGACAGTATCGGGAAAACACAGAGGGTTCTTAGTGATAAGAGGGTAAAGTCAGAGACTGAGGATGATCTGATTTACTGTCTTTGTGGGCTGATCTCTATGTGCCACCAAGCTCTGTCTTTAGTGTGAGATAGAGAAAATGCCTCAGAAAAGGTTGAAAAGATATCCAGAAATCCAGCGCCCTGCTCTGCTTTTCAGCAACTATCCTGCCTTCTTTCTTACCAGTATGCACGGATTTAAAGGTCCATGTCAGCCATAATACAATAATTGTCTTCTAATGGTTTCCTGGAAAGCTAGCTCTGGGAATCAAGTGTTCAGCTGTACAATCAGGCACCATAGCAAGGAGAAACCTTTCTGTAACTCTCAAAAGTAAAAGCAAACCTCAAGAACCTCACCGAAATACAGAACTAAGACACGTCACACAGAGATGTAATTTTGATTCCTAACATCCTACAGCTTGATTTGCTTAAATCTGTTATTTCATTAGTAGGGTTTCACCTGGAGCAAAATAACTTCTCTTAACTGCTCTGAAGGTCTTGTACTGCGTACTTCCATTATCCCTGTTTGAAAAGTGGTCTGTACCATTCAATTAGAGGGATCTTCATAGCAAGAAAAAATTTGTCTCGCTTCCAGAATTCCAACCTTCTCCTGATTTTTGGGCATTTTTGCATTTCATTTCACGTAGTCATTTTTAATGCGTACATTCTGTGCATGTTAGAACTTTTTAACACAAACAAATACATGTCTCGGTTTGTAGACCTAGATGTCAACAATTGAGTTCGCGGGCACAAAAATTTTTAGGGCACCTAAATAAACCAAATATGCACTAATGAATGTGTCGCCTTATTAATTGGACTAAACAGAGTGTCCACTTTGCAATGGGGTTGAGGCTCGTGAAAGTCAACCGCAGTGCACTAGGGGCTTGGTATTTTTTATAACTTTTAAATTGTTTCTTTTATTCAAAGTGATTTCTCTGATTTTATGCCTACGAGGAAAACTTTTTCAGAAATCAGCTTTTAAGTGACTAGCACGGTGGTCATTATAGTTAGGCCACACTAACGGCGCTAGCATGTGTCATTAAGAAATTCCCTCTAACAGTGCTAGTTTGGCTGGATTTTGGAACTACAGGGGAATGTTTTGGTTTCTTGTTTTGCTTATTTTGGTTTCATTTGTTGTTTGTTTCACCTCATATAATTTAAAATGAAAAGAGAACAATAAATAAAAGGCTACAAATATGGACCTGCATTAATATTTGTTATTGCTATTTAATTCATGGAATTAGTAAATTAGCTGCATTGATACTATTGAGGTCTGTGTTAAATGACATGCATTCATCCATTAACCCAGCTTAGTACTGTAAATCTAGCCTGAATTTTTTTTAATTCAAACAAAAAAGAAATCAAATATTTCTTCATCATGCTGCCCCCAAAAACAGATGAAATATCTTCCTTGGGCCTCCCCCTCCTCATTTTTATCCCCTCAGACCCCACATACTCCAACCATGGTGTGAAGAAGGAACGTAAGTGATCCCTGGTTGTTCCTGTGCTGCTGGTGCCCATTCAAGGATGGTACCAACTCATCTAGGATCAGTGCCATGTTCACCGCTTTCCATACCAGAAAATGATGCTGCCCAGTGAAAAAGAGAGGGCTTATAAGATGCAGAAAGGAAGTTTAGAAACAGAAAATGATGATAGAAACATAGAAAAATGACGACAGAAAAAGACCACATGGCCTATCTAGTCTGTCCTTCCCTATCAACTACTACAACAGTCCACTTTTTTCCTTTAGAGATCCTCTGTGTTTGTCCCACGCTTCTTTGAATTCAGTTACTGTCCTCGTCTCTACCACCTACCACCTACCATGATGATGATGATTCTGGAATAGGTACCGGTGAGGACATTCCTGACCCCTTTTTCATACTACAGAATATATATCTCTAGTGTTCTCTTGTGGGTGGCCACCATCAATGGCTTGCCTGCATCACAATGCCTTTTATTTTTAGAGGCCTTTCCACTCTTCTGAGTCTGGTCATTCCAGTAGTGGTTCTGAGACTGGAAGCCATGTCTCAGGGCTCCTTCTGGACACCTGTCACCCTTCATCAAGGACCGTGCATGTGAACGCTACTTTACAGCACATCTAGCCCCAGCCAACCCAACTTGTGTGTCAGTCCATCCGGGAGTCAATTTGGAGAACTTTTGTCTGGCAATTCATAGCATTGTCACTCAGCTATTGGGTCAGGCCAGCCCAGATCTGTCTGGAAACATTCTATGGGAACCATTGTTACTACAATAGTCCATCTCCTGCAGAAATACCATCATTTTCCAGTGCACTTTGTTGCTAGAACGAAGTTATCCCAACCGCTGCTTGTTGCAGGATTGTACTAGGAAATCTTGCTGCTGGCTAGTTTGAGCTAAGGGATTCAGACAGCTGTAAATTTCATTTGCTGGCAGTGGATGAGAAAGCCCCGAATTAAGCATTACGATACTCCTGAAATTTTCTTAACCAGCATCATAGAGAAAGTATTGCGTGGGCGGAGGGGTTTTTATAGTGATGTAAGCCTAAAGGGAAACACACTCTCTTTGCTCAGATAAATCATCAAAAGCAAATCACGCTTACAAGTCTGATGCTGGAAATGAAATCTGATTTTTTTCTTGTGTGGAATGAAACCAAGAAGCCCTGGAAATGATTTATCAATCCAGCTGAAATACCATGGGCAAAATGTGTGACCCAAAAGTGAGGATGGTGTTTAATTTATTTTGGTAGTTAAATAAGAAGAAACCCCAAAAAAGGAAAATAAGGGAAGTGGGAGAGTTGGATGGGTGATTAGGCAGTAAATATTTACAGTAATATTGTATAATGTGATAGAAAGTCCATCTTTCTTAAGCTCTGTTTGGTCCGAATGAAAGTGTCTTATTATCTAAATTTCAAAAGTTTTGCATTCTTGGACTGATTTGAACCTTCTTCTTAGGACTCTCACCGTAAAATCATTGATGCTGTGTTCCTGTCCTGACGCCTGCATTGAATAATATGCATCACGTTAGAGGACAAGCATAAATGACAACCCCTTCTGTTGAATGTTTTTCCCGTGTGCGTAACTGTGATAGGTGTTGGAATAATTTGCAACTTGGACTAACACAGCAATCACACTAATTTATTTTGGTCTGACAGTTCAATAGTAGCACGACCCTCCATTTTAACACCGCTGTTCCAAGGAACTCAGGGGCTGACAGGATCTGGGCGAGAAGCTTGTTTAGAATACCAGTCAGGACAGTTTGAGAGCCAGTCTTCCAACACTTTAAATATGTAGCATGATATAAGTGTCGGCTAATCAGATGCAATCGCATAATTGTTATAAAGTACGCCCTGGCCCCTCTATTTGGAGTTAGTGTTAGACACATATTTTTACGATATTAAGGAGTCAGGTTACCAAAGAATCCGTTAGCAAGCAAAACTTGAAACATGTTGGTCCTTTTGAATCTATGCCTTGAAGGAATGAACCTGGATTAACCTTGGCTTTTGACCTGTATTCCAAAACCACATGGGCAGGCATCATCTAGTTTATTACCAATTATAAAATGCTTTTAAGGCATTTTCTGCTCAAAACTTTATTTCAATTATGCATACACTTCCTGAGGGGAAGGGGGAAGTTTGAGGGGGAGGTGATGTATCCTGGTATTTGCTTTCTGTGTCCACCATTAATACATAAATTGGGTCTCCATTTTGAGAATTTTATTAATTGTACATTTTGATGTTTATTTTCTAATAATTCGGTGTTCTTTTAAAGTGCAAAACATCTGTTTTTATCAGTGTTTTTGTGTCTCAAGTGACATTGATGGATACCTTTTCCAGGGGAACCCAATACATATCCCATTGTCTCCCCGGGTAGCTTTAGTTATTGTCAGCACAGAAAACCACAAACACAGAGTGCAGTGTTCAAGACAGGCAGGGGGAGGGGACCGGGGTAAGAGAATATGAGGGTAAGTGGGGGGTTTCCAATGCTTATTCACCTATTTTATTTATTTTTGCACTGGGGGTGTTATATCAGTGTTTACCGATTAAAACGTAAAATCAGAAGCCCTCTACATGAACAGTTATATGGAAGAAAAATGCATTCATTCAGATCCATGTGTGGTCAATTCAGCCAACCACGCTAAAGGAGAGGTCATGGGAAGCCTACTTAGAAGATCAACAGAAATAGTTAAATAGCTAGAGAAGGGCTCTGAGACCTCAACAAACATGATGCTGTATCAGCACAAAGGTGTTGTTAAACAATTACAGTGCATCCTTCCTTGACTATTTCCATGACAGCTGAGAAACCTCTGCTCTCATTTATGTGAGCTCACTAAAGCTTATCATTCTTTTTATTGGCTTTTACTGCACATAAATTCTCTGCTGTTCAGTTTTCCTTTTGGTTATGGCAAGTAATTTAATGTAAAAATAAGTTTGTATCTATGTTTACAAAGAGATTCCAAAGCAGCACTAACTGCCCGAGCTCACTCAGCACCAACCCTACCTATGAAAAAACAACACAACCACTATTACTCCAGGTCCTAGAATCCCAGTACACCTCTTTACTGGAAAAATAGAGCAAGATGGATTGCTGCAGATTTCTAAGCAAAAAGCACAAGCTAGCAGAGTACCTAATCTCAATCACAGATCATGAAGAGACACTCACCAAAAAAGGGACCACAAATTAGAAATGCAAATATGCAGACAAAAATTGAACATAAACTCCAAGAAGAAGCTAGGCTCTGTATTTGTGCAACACCAGAGAAAGAGACAGAAATATGCTTCTTCTTGCCCTGTGCAAAATACAAAGATATCAGAGAGATGCATTTGCTAAAACTAACAAAGAAAATCAAACACGTCCCACAAAAAGAATGAACAGGAAAAACTCTGTCATCCCGAGGGTAACAAGAAACAACAGCTAGAGAAGCAAAATTTGTGATATCCTTCCACCAGGCTGGAAACAAAATCTGACCAGGTGCAAATACTGTTATGAACCAGCAGGAGAAGTACGGAAATGTCCTAATCTGAATAATTTTATTTGACTGTTACTGTTACTATTCTGTCATTTTTCTCCATTTTTCTTTTTAATTTTAAACACATCGTTTATTTATTTATTTTAACGTCTTTTTTTTATACCATGTTTCTACAAGTCAAGATGGTTTACAGAAAACAAAGTTAAAAAAAAAAACATTGAACTAGGTAAAATAGGCACGCATTACATTTAACAGATTCAATAAATAACATGGGGAAGAGGTTCTGAGGTACAAATTACTGATGCAATATTCGAAAACCTACCAAGCAGGTAAACTCTTCTGAATCTCTGGTTATCTTTATCCGGCTATTCGGAGGAACTTAGCTGAATGTGTGTGCCATTGAACATGTCCAGAAAATGTATATGACCAGAGTTATTCGAGTAACTGACGGAAACACAATGCAGCAGGCATTTATTACTCTTTCTGCATCTTTCTGCAGCGTCTGATTCTGTGAGTTTTATTATCTTACTAAAAATGCTTGTGCAGATTGGGATCAGATGGAAGGTCTACCATGGGTTTGAGTCTTATCTCAAAGATAGGGAATGTTCTGTGTATACATGATCCAATGAAATGTGATGGTTCCAGCTACCGTCAGGGATTCGTCAGGGTCCCTCATTATCAGCAGCTTTGTTCAAAACAAACACTCCAGCCAAGTCCAATCAAATGGCAAACTTGTACGTTCTTAACCCTCCCATCCCATCATATTAGCAGCTAAGAGGGTCCCATCCACTGCAGCCAACCACTGCAGCCAACCACTGCAGCCAAACACCTACACCTGACAGTAGCCTCGCCGTACTAGTAGCTGAGGCCACCCTCTGAGGCTTGATATCTGCCAAACCCACCCCAACAGCCAGTCTTACACAGGGAAGTCCCTTCCCCAAAAGAAAGACTGGCTTGGGTACCCACGCCCCCCAAACGCTGCGACTAATGCCCTTTACAACACCCAGAAAATATGAACCCTATAACCCGCAAACAGAGGGAGGGATGGAAGGGTACAAAGAGTCAATTTAACAACTGATCTCCCACCCCCAGGATGCAGAACAAAATGCGTTTTCCCCCTTTGCCTTTCCTACCTTCCTCTCTTCCTGCTCCGATCCGTCTCATCACTGACCTGTCAACTTTCCATAAAGCAATTAAGACACATCTAGTCCAGTTTCATTCGACCATGTGCCGTAGCTTATTATGTCTCCCTTTAATGCAAAGCTCCCTTCAGCTTGTATACAGTTATTTGATCACTTTGTTTTATTTATTTAATGTACTCAGTAATTGCATTAACTCATGTTTACTTGTTCATTATACCTGTTCAATGTACGAGCCGCACTGATTATAAAAAGTGCGGTATATAAAACCAAATAAATAAATACCTTCACCATGGTTACAAAAGATTAACACCAATCACAATCCCCCCAATGTAACCACTTCAAATTCAAAACCTAACAACCTTTATACCTCACCCAAGACCCCCTAACCTCCTTCATCCTAAGCACTCCCTCCCTTTCCCTACTGCCACGTGCACTAGGCCCATTACACTAGACCCCAGCCATCCTCCTCATAAAGCCAGAGCAGCCTGGCTCCCCCTCCAGTCTCTCTCCAGCAGCAGGCATGAGCCCCACAACTTTGTATGTATCAGACAGACTCCAAGCTGTCACTTCGGACCCAAATAAATATGGTGGTCTGGAATGCTTACTTTTGGAAGTGTCAATTTGTAAATTACGTTATTACCTGCAGCCGGACACATTTAGAAGTTTAGAACAGGCACTTACTTTATCCTTTTCTACATAGATCTTCCAACTAAATATTTGGCTTCTCTTTAGCAAGTCCAGAATGCGGCAGCATGCCTAATTTTTAGTCTTAGGAAATATAATCATATCTCTGATTATCTCAAGAGTTTTTACTGGTTACCAGTACAGGATCATGGTGTTATTAAATGTTTATATCTAGTTTGCAAGGCCATATGTCAGGGATACGTGAATGAATTTGTTGTCTCTCTCGAGCGGTATAGCACCTCATGGTCATCATGTTCTAATGATCAGGACAGTTCCATATTCTATCACTGAAAGAAGGCAGAAATGCGTATACCCATAGTAGGACCTTTACTCTCTGTGAACCATATCTATGGAATCTGTTACCCTTAACAATATGTCAGGAACAAAATGTCTTTGCTTTTCGTAAGGCTTTGAGAACATTTTAATTTAATAGAGTATACTCAAAATTGAATGCTATAATATTTCTTTTCTTTTTTGAATCTTAATTTGGATTATTATGCAGAATTTGTCTATTTTATGTTTTTTTTATGTTCTAGTGATCTGTTGTGGTTTGATGTTCAATTGATTGTGTATGTTTTATAGTATACCACATAGAATAAACACAACATAGTAACATAATAGCATAGTATATGATGTCAGATAAAGACCATGGTCCATCTAGTCTGCCCACTAAAGTGGCTAGAGTGATTGTAACCACCGCTCCTTGCAAGACACCCCCCCCCCCATGCTTTGTTTGGGGTTGTACCTGCTGCTCCGTGCAGGTCACACTCCCCCCCCCCCCCTCTATTTATTGAAGTATAAGAGATATTTAAGTTTGCTTTGATTTCATTCTTTCGTTAAAAGGGGATCCACTGTGTCTCTCCCATGCCATTTTGAATTCCGTCACAGTATTTGCCCCCACCATCTCCATTGGGAGGGCATTCTCAGCATCCACCCCCCTTTCAGTGAAAAAGTATTTCCTGATGTTGCTTTTAAGTTTACCTCCTTGCAGCTTCATTGTATGTCCTCTAGTTTTACAGCTTCCCCTTCTTTGAAAAAGGTTTGTTCATTCATTAATATCCTTTAAGTATTTAAAGGTCTGTATCATATCTCACCTGCCCCTCCTCTCCTCTAGGGTATACATATTTTGGTCTTCAAGTCTCTTCTCGTATGTCTTCTGGCGCAGGCTCCAAATCATTTTGGTCGTCTTCCTCTGAATTGTTTCAAATCTTTTTATATCCTTTGTAAGATATGGTCTCCAAAATTAAACACAATACTCCAAGTGAGGCCTCACCGAAGATGTGCACAAGGGCATTAATACCTCCTTCTCTCTGCAGGTTATTCCTCTCGGTATGCAGCCCAGCATCCTTCTGGCTTTGGCTACCATCTTGTCGCATTGTTTCACCACCTTGAGATCCTCATACACTAGCACCCCGAGGTCCCTCTCCTGGTCCATTCACACCAACCTTTTACCACCTATCGTATACAATTCCTTTGGATTTCTGCATCCCAAGTGCATGACTCTGCACTTCTTTGCATTAAATCATGTTTTTCACTCCCTCAGAGGTGTCCACTCTGTTGCAAATTTTCATGTCATCTGCAAAACGGCAGACTTTTCCCTTCAATCCTTCTGCAATATTACTCACAAATACATTGAATAGTATTGGTCCCAGGACTGATCCCTGAGGCACACCACTATATGCCTTCCTTTCTTCTGAGTGAGTTCCGTTTACCACCACCTTCTGTTGTCTGTCAGTCAACCAATTTCTGATCCAGTTCATCACCTTGGGACCCATCCTCATGCTGTTGAGTTTATTGATAAACCTTCTATGAGGAACAGTATCAGAGGCTTTGCTGAAATCTAGGTAGATCACATCCATCGCATGCCCTTGATCTAGTTCTCTGGTCACCCAGTCAAAGAACTCAATCAGATTTGTTTGGCAGGTTCGTCCTTTGGTAAAACTTTTGCCTTGGATCATGCAACCTGTTGGTTTCAAGGAAGTCCACTATTCGCTCTTTCAGGAGTGCCTCCATTATTTTTCCTGCCACCAAGGTAAGGCTTATTGGCCTGTAGTTTGTCACTTCTTCCCAACTGCCACTTTTGTGAAGAGGTACAACATTAGCCCTTCTCCAGTCCTGTGGAATTTCTCCTATCTCCAAGGGTTTATTAAAAACATCTTTTAACGGCCCTGCAAGATACTCTCTGAGCTCTTTCAGTATCCTGGGATGTATCCCATCTGGTCCCATAGCCTTGTCCACGTTCAGTTTTGCAAGCTGTTCTAACACATCATCTTTTGTGAATGGTGTGGTATCTACTCCATTCCCATTTGTATATTTGTCAGTCACAGGTGGTCCTTCTCCAGGATTTTCTCTAGTAAAAACAGAGCAGAAGTATTTGTTTAGCATTTTCATTTTTTCAATGTCACTTTCCACAAATCCGTTCCCAGCACTTTTGAGTCCTGCAATTCCACCTCTCCCGAATATACCTGAAAAAGGTTTTGTCACCACACTTCACATCTTTAGCCATCTTTTCCTCTGCCTTAGATTTTGCTATTCTTATTTCTCTTTTTCTCTCTTTTAGTTTATTTATATATTTAACGTCTTTTCTATACTGAGCTTTTCAAAGTCAGCTCGGTTTACAGTTAACAGCAGGTTTGTACAGTACAGGCGGCTCCCATACTGGACTTACAAGAAACAGGGTTTTGCAACTTGGACTAACTAGGGTAACTATGTACATGTTATGCTGTAGCTTGGCTACTTGTTTAGGTAGCTATAATACAGGCTAGGCAGTAGGGTTGATGGTAGTGCAGTAGCGACCGTGCTGCCTAGCTACTATTTACAGGTTAGGTGACTATATACATGTACCTGACCGGGAGTCTGGTGGTGCTACTGTGCCAGACTGGGGCTGTGCATTGTAGGTGTTTTGGGGCAGCTGCTTTGATGGTTGTGGGTGGTTGGCTGTTGTCCGTCCTCATTATGGGAGTAGTGCTGGAGGAAGAGGTGGTGTTTCAGTGCTTTTCTGAACTGGGTAAGATCCGTAATGGCCCGGAGTCCAGGCGGGAGGGCATAGTACACGAAGGCTCTGTTTCTTGTTGCTTGGGAACACTTTGTGATCTTGCTAGGGATACTTAGTGAGTTGGCTGCGACTGACCTTCTAGCTCTGTTCGGGGGAGTGGGGCGAATGAGGTCTGTATTCTTTTCTGTGTTCCTCTGTTTGTGAGCTTCTGAATTTTGTGAAAGCTGTGTTTTTTGTTTTTATTTGTACAACCACTTCTTTGGAGATCCAAATAGGTTTCCTTTTACTCTTGTTTTTATTTACTTTCCTTACGTATGTATCTGTTGCACCTTTTTTTGCTTTCTTTAGTTTAGCCCATTACAATTCCACTTCCCTTATCCCATCCCACCCTGCTGTGCCGTGCACTGCAACAGACAAGGTCTGTCTGACGAACAGTCATGGCATCCCCAGGGAATGATCTGACCCTTTGGCAACAGTTTGGTGCAGTACACACAGTCAGTGTGTTCAGGGGCAGAAGGCCACAAGTTCAAGTCCCAGCTGTGGCTCCTGCAAACCATGTCCCTATATGTTACCCAGTGCTAAACCGTGGTAATAACGACGTAACCGTTATTGCAGATAAAAGAAACACGCCAAAACTCCTATATTTTACCCTACGGAGCACAGACACCATAAACATGTGCAATCCCTAGAGCTGAGTTTCCCAACTGCAGTCCTGGAGGGCCAAACACCATTCAGGTTTCATGCTGTCCCTAATAAATATGCCTGTGCTGCATTTGTCTGCACCGCCCCCATTGTATGCAAATGTATCTCATGCATATTCATTAGGGACCGCATGAAAACCTGAACAGTGTTTGGCCCACCAGGATCAGAGTTGGGAACCTCTGCTCTAGAGCAGCGGCCAACAGGGGCATAAACACCCACACCCACAGGCTCCACTATAAAAGCCTCATGGAGAGTCAGGCTGTTTGGCCCTGTGCGGAGCAGCATCTCCCAATACTGCCACCTTAGCAATGCCGTCCTAAACTTGGGAACACGTTCCACATATATCCAAAGGTTGCTATGATTAATGTCAGATAACAAATCCTAGGTTAAACATGATTTGTTGACAGAGATTCATCATAGCAACCTTTCTGATATCTGTGGAGTGTGTTTCCGTTTTTGCTTCTGACAGTGTTTACCCGGGGAGTGACCCCAACAGTATTTCGTACCATGGCAATGCCCGCACTGTGCCCAGGACTGGCCGCCACAAGCCTCTATAGTTGCACAAAGCTGGCATAGGTGTGGGAGTGTGTTTCTGTCTATCCAGTGTGTTGTGGCTGCCTACACCTTACTGAGCCCACACTGCTTGCACTGTTTCCAGTGTTAGCCTGACAATGTGTATAATGAGGAGCAAGGTACTGTGGGTATGGCCTGGACAGGGTGGCCTGGGCAGGATGCATCTGCACAGGGCATAGGGTAATGGCTGGGACATTGTAGTGCCCGACCACCACCTGCATGGACAGGTGGCCACGGCATGTCATGCTGGGAGGTCACTCTAACCCTGACTGAGCAGTGGCCACGGCATGGCTAGGTTCCCCCATAGTGCTATACAGTGTTTTGCTCAAGTGATATGTATGGGTTCTCTTTTCTGGGTCCCAATCACTGATATACCTACTCTCTCTCTCTGTGCGTGCGTGCATGCATGCATGCTTGCATCCCATCCCATCCCATTTCTGGGTGCACACCGTTCCTCCAGGCCCATGCACTATGTACCAGTCAGCAGACTGTCTGTGGTTAGCATGTGTATGGCTTGAACACTGTGCAGCAAGTGGAGACTGGCTGTGCCCTCTGCTGGTGCATGTCAGATTGTGGTGGGGGCAGCTGAGCATTTCCAGTGTTCTGCCATTGCTTTATGGATGCGTACAGATCTGCATCAACTGCCCTGTAGGGTGCCTGTTCCCCAGCAGGACTGGGGTTTATGGTCCCCTCTACTGCCACCATTGCAGAGATCCTGTCCCCCCACCCTGAGCTACAGAGGGCAGGTTGGGTGGTGCGACATATTCCGCTTTTGGGTCCAAACACCCCCCTTCACTTATAACATGTGACCATGGCACCCACACAGGATATGCACTATTCTGGGTACATCAGAGTCCACAAGGGCTAGACATGACTGGGAAATACAGATGGACACAGGTACATCCTAGGTGTGTCTGCAAGGACTACCTATCACACACTGGCACTGATGGGAACCTGCAGCATAGTCTGTCTCAAGCAAGCCAGGTGCTGCGGACCTGGTGCTGGGCGCCCCACCTCACCCTCAGGGTGAGTACAGGAACCGCACAATGTCACGGTCTGTAGCTACTCTGTGCCAGTAACACACACAGACAGTTCCCCCTACCAGGCCTAGGTGCTGTGGGGGTGCATACCCCATCTTGTGATCAGCTGTAGATTGATGATCTGCATGTGCAGTGCATCATGGGTATGGGTGGATTTACCCTATCCTGGTAACCACAGCAGACAGTTTTTGGGGTGACCTGCAGTCTTTCTGTAGCCAGCCAGCGGTGTGGTAGTAGCTGTAGAGATGTAGCCTACTGGTTACTTCAATGACTGTGGCAGCAGAGGTCATGGGCTTGATCCCACAGTGGTGTTATTTAATAAGGCTCTCTGAGGCTTTTCCTTTTACTTTAAATCCGTGCTGCCAGCAAAATGCACCCTCACAGTGCTGTAACCTTAAGGTACCTCATAAGGTGCCCTTTCGGGCGCCCTATAAGGCACCCTATAGGGCACATTAGAAGGCACCTTGGTGGACAGGGCACTTTATAATGTGCCCTATGGAGTGCCTTATAGGGCGCCTTATGCGGCACCTTATGTTACGGCACTGTGAGGGTGTTTTTGCTGGCAGCACCGATGTAACTTAAAAAAGGAAATGCCTCAGACAGCACTGATTTACATGAAAAACGGGAACTGCCTCAGGCACCACTGATTGAAATTAAAAAAGAGAAATGCCTCAGACAGCCTTCTTACATAACACCACTGCAGGATCAAACCCATGACCTCTACCTCCACAGTCATTGTAGCGACCAGTGGGCTACATCTTTATAGCTCCTAACAATGCGCTGGCATGAACTTAGGGTTAACACATGTTAACGTGCCACGGCACCCACTATCGCGCGATACAGATTCTTGCTACCTTGATGCCAGAATGCCCACTCCTTCTATGACATTCTTCACATTATCACTGCAACTAGCGCCAGTAACATTAAGACGTTTTAGTAAACATACCCCTAGGACTTTGAGCATGCTGTGATTGGACTCTGCCTTGGTTTTTATCTCAAACCATACATTGCTGTTGCTCACATGGGCATCCATCTGGATATTCGACACACTATCTCCATTGTTGAGCACTAAATCCAGCACGGAACTCTCTCTGGTCGGTTCCATCACTATTTGTTTAAGTAATGCATTTTGGAAGGTATCCACAATTTTTGTACTTCTTTCAGATTTGCAGAAGGAACACTCCAATCCACATCGGATAGATTAAATCACCCAATATGATCACTTCCCCCTTCGTGGCTATCTTTGCAATATCAACAATCAATTCAGTATCCATTTCTTCGGTTTGAGTTGGAGACCTGTAGACCACACCAGGACTGAGAGCGCATGTTTTCATTTTCCCATGCCACTGGGCATTCCCTTATGCTAGCATGTATGTCCCCACCCAATGCCTTCCTAAGAGGGGGCATCTATGTGGCTGCGGGCATAGACATCCATGTTGGGGACATCTATGTTACCAAAAGCAGAGTCATAGACATCCCTGGCATTTCTTGGCATGTCCCCAGTTGGACATCCTTTATAAAATGCCACTTCACGTGGTCAAACAAGACTTTGAAGAGCTTACTTTCACAGAATGTCCAGTCTCCTTTAAATGGGTAAGAGGAGACATCACTGGCAGTAGTCAGTGCTCATTGTCAAGGTATGCCCATTGATTTTTAAATTCCATGGTTGCATCCACTCTTTCAACACTTCCATTATGTCTGTACTATACAGAGCATGACAGATAAGAAAAGTCAACGAACTTCTGCGTTTCACATAAAAGCTTCAGTGTACTGGACAAAGAGCTACTATTTCCTCAGTTCCTCTGATTCCTTGCCTCTCTGTATACTTTTCTCTGTATGCCTCAGGTTGGAGATTTCAGGATGTGGTAGAGTGGAGAATGATTTTTCCTAGTCGTTCATGGACCTGAAGTCTTGTTTATGACTGGATTGCTCTTCTTGCAATGTGCTGCTGATCACAAGAGAACATGGGCGAGGGAAAAGCAATAGCTTTAATGGTTAGAGCCGCAGGGAAGCCAGGATTGAATCCCACCGCCTCCCCCAGGTAGCTTGAGCTGTGTTAGTTAAAGGGGCCCTTAGGTTGTAAGCTCTCTGGGGGCAGGGAAATACCTACTGCACCAAAATGTAACACGCCTTGAACTGCCACTGAAGAAGACATGTTTTAAAGAGTGCAATGGGAATAAGACAGAAATTATGGGTCCCATTTTCATTTAGGCAGGCTATGCGCCTTGTCGACGCATAACCCACCCGCCGACTCCCTTAACCCGGATCTTCACTTCCGCGGCAACAGAAGTGAAAATCCAGGTTTGGTTGGACATACTGGCAGCCACTGAGGCTAAGCGGGTAGCAGCGATTTTCTTTAAGGCACCAAGGGCTCACCTGGTAGCATCAAAAATTGCTGCTACCTGCTTAGCCCTCTCCTCCGCCCCGGAACGCCCCTAACATGCCCCTGGCTAACTGCATAGCATCTGGGCGTGTTAGGGACTTAACCTGGATTTTCAAAAGGCGCTACCCGTGTAGGTGCCTTCGGAAAATCCCGGTTAAGGCATTTACATGGGTAACATGGGCAGTTACCCATGTAAATGCCTTCGAAAATTGGGCCCTATGTCGTTTTCTTTATATCAAGGGGGCATTTTAGAAGTATCTCCATATCTACGGTACATAGCAGCATTTGCCCTGGTAGATTGGCATGCATATTTAAATGAACAGGACTTTTGCAGATGTGGAGATATTTACCACTTCTAAAAATCCTGGAGGCATGGCGAGGGTGAGGAGAGGGAATGGTTAGGGCAGGACTACACTACAAACGTGGATTCCCCATTTATATATAGGGAATCAGCTTCTCTACTAAAAAATATAGACTTCATCACTTACACCTGTCCTGGGGCATATATAAGTGCCTACTGCAGGGACAGCTGTAAATAATGAGGTCTTGGCCCTCCCCCAATCACCCCACTTGACCTGCATTTGCCTCCCTCCACCACCCCTGACCTCAATTCCACCCTGCCAACACCATAAACCCCCTGACATCCCTCTTCTCAAACTCCATAGCCTTGTTGCCATCCAGCACACCCCCATCCCAGCAATGAAATCCCCCCTGAGGTCCTGACCAGCAGTGCCCTCCACCCCCTGACCTCTTCACTAGGCTTACCAGAGGTCCCCAGTGCCTAGTGGGAGCATGAGCAATGCCCAATCATTCCTGCTCATACTACAGCTGAATCCAAAATGGCACCAATGATCCCTAGAAGTCATCTCGCAGTACCGCCGGCAATTCTGCAAGATGACGATTAGGGATCATCATGGCCAGTTGTGGTTTCAACCATTGCTCCTGCTTCCACTCTTAACAGCGCATTTTGGAGCCCTTTTACTAAAAGCCGCTAAGAGTTTGCACGTAACGTGTGTTACCAATGCACAATTAGTGCAAAGTCTCTGCCTTAGCTGTTGGGGGCATGAACAGTCCGTTCCCAGCAGCTAACATGCTTTGGGGTACCCTAACATGCAGCAAAGTAACATAGGGGGAGGGGCCATTAAGTGAACCCGTGCTAGCCATGCCCATGCTCCACGTCTACCCGCCCAGTAGCACGAGAGCGCCAGCTAACAGGCATTTCAGCAGTTCGTAGCAGGCCCGCTCACACATTAGGGTTTACTGCGGCCATTTACCATTTACTAAAACGAGCCCGCAATCTCATTATAATATCTGAGAAAACTATGAGACAATTTAACTCCTGCATCAGGTGAGCGTAAGTGGAAGCCTATTTGACGGAAGAAGTGAAAACGTGTGGCAAGAGACCCACAGGAATTTTGCTTGACCCTTCCATCTGGAATGATGTTGGTGAAGAAACGACAGATTGTGATCCTTGTTATTTCTCACTCCTCCTGTAACTTTAGGGCAGAAGAACACCACAGTGCAGAGGGACTGAACATGAGGTCGTCTCAGAACAAGAAGGCCGACTATTTCTTCAGAGCTCTTAAATGACTTGGAATTTCTGACTCAAAGGGACACTGATAGCACTAAAGCCTTTCCTTGTGTAACGCTCTCTTGGGACGGCATGGAGGAGGACAGAGTGATGTGACTTTCTGTGTGATGTCATACTTCACCCCGTCCTCTATCCTTCCCCTGCAAGGATCTATATCTCTATATAAAACCACAACTCTTTGCTTTGTGTACTTAAATCCACCACACACACATATATCCTGATCCGTCTCTCCCCCCAGCTTCTCTCCTGCCCCTGCCAGTATTTCTCCTTCTAAATATGTGTATACACTCACCATACATTGTTATGCAGTTGCTACGGAGGATACTTGTTGTTATGGTCATTACATTTTTACTTCTCGGTAGGAATGACCGCCAAATCTCATACAATTTCCAAGTACACAAATTAGTTGTCTTCTCCCCCCGTCCCTATCTTCTATCCTTTCCATGAAGTTATGCACCCTCTTCTTTTGTCGAGCTTTCAAGGTGGTTAAATAAAAAGAAAACCAAAAAAGGAAAATAAGGTGATACCTCGAACTTAACACATTCTTGGACTAGCACCTTGTGTTCCTTTTTCTGTTTTCCTTTTGGTTTAACTACTATTAAAGTGGACTAGCATGACGATCACACCACTTTATTCAAGATGGTTGGCATCACTTATGGATATTTTCCTATGCCTGATTCCTCTCCTTCTTAAACAAATAATAAAGAGGCCTGCGCTTGAAGGGCTGGATAATGAATTCTCCTTTTAAAACAACATTGGATAGGGGCACTCTCCTTACAAAAACACTGCTGCATTTCTTTATAACGTCCAATGCCATTCGTTTAGCTTATTTAGGAATTCTACAAATCAAAAATGAAGATTTCTTACACGATCAAGCAATATGTCTGAGTTATGAAATTTTAGTTGTAAGTTTTTTTTCCGGGCGTTAAGGCCCAAGGGTTCTGTCATGTGATTGTGACAGCCCAATATTAAGAAGCAATTTTTATTACCCAGTAATGTGGGGTCCAAACTTACCAAAGCTGTTCTCATAGATACACAATTGGATAAACATTTGTGAGCGTGGAACCAAACCTTACTATTCATGAGCTAGAGCGTTGTTGACATTAGCTTTCGTTAAGTGTAAATAATAGTAATTATTATTATCATATCTAGGACAGAGGATTGATAGTGCATAATCATCAAGCCACACCCTTTCAAGTTGCTAAAAGAAGAGTAGCTGCAATGTTTAAGTAACCACCCTTTAAATAAGACATTTTACCAAGAGAATCAGTTATCCTGGATTTGGGATTTTCTTTATTGCAACTAGACTTGGACTATACATTTTTCAGAGGCAAAAACCCCAAGGGGAGAGCTACAACAAAGATCAGTGAAACTGGAGGTGATAAATTGTTCCTTTGCAGGGAAGTTTATTAATCATCAAAATCAATAGTGGTCAAGCAGTAATAGGTCCTGCCAGATCAACCAGATTGGGCTTCTTGGGCATGTTAGCAGTATATTTAGTACTGGGCATACAGATCTATAAGATTTGTAGATTTTATTTTTGCTTGCTTTGCATACAATACCCATGAAATTTTGACCTCCTAATTAAAGATGATGGGGGTACAAAAGCAATGGTCCCAATATTCAAAGGATTTATGCGCCTAACTTTGAGAGTTAGGCTCCTAAGTTAGCCTCTTTGAAAATTACCAGGGCAGAGTGCCTAAAGGTTTTTTTTAATTTCACTAAGGGGGGGCATATTCATACGATTTAACTGGTTAACACAGCTACTAACCAGTTAAACAGCAGTCAGCGGGATATTCAGGGCTACTGAATATCCTCCGCTACCTGGTTTGTACATCCCAAAGCTAAGCGGTTAGCGCAAGGGCATTGCGAGGATAGGGTGGGGGTGGCATCGAGGGTTAGCTGGTCAGCGGTGATATTGAGTCACTGGCCAGTTAATCCTAACCAGATAAAGTTAGGCCAAAAAAAAAAAGCCAGCCGAACTTTAGCTGGTTTAGCTATCAGACCAATGGCTGAATATCACCACTGACCGGATAGCTAATCTTCTATAAAGGCCAACTAGCTATTCAATGCCGGAGGCCAACTATGACTCCCAGCATTGAATATCCGGGTTAAATTTAAAGTGGCTTTACTCGGACTGGCCACCGCCACTGAAAATGCCTCTCTAAACAAACATTGGATATCAACGGGGGCAAATTCAGGGCAGGGAAAAAAAGTTCCGAGTTTATCGCTGATTTTCTGCACTAGGCACCTAAATTAGGCTCATAAATCTAAGCAAATGAATGACAGGCCTAAATTTAGGAGCATAAATTTTAAGCTACTAAATTAAGATGAATTTTCAGCTGAAAACTTCAACTCCTAAATATGGCTGAAAATAAGGCACAAATTTTGGGGGCCTAACTTAGGATCCCAAATTTGGGAGTTCTGCTTTTTTTGAATATTGGGCCCGATGTCTTTGACTTGGTAAAGAATGAGCTGGGGGGGGGGGGGGGCATCTGCGGGTGATATGTAATGGCGCATTTTCCAGTTGATGTCAAGTGGGGTCTCACGGTGGATCTACGTCTGGACAAAGAAGTAAACACGCCCTACTGTGGCACATTGCAAATACGTTAGTGCACACTTACAACTTTATAGTGATACCGATGACCTAAGCAAAGCAACAGAGGAAGCCACATAAGTGTTCCAGGCTAAAGAACAACAATAAAACTAATCGCATTGTCTCTTCTCCATTTCAGAAGCTTTTGAGCAATGTTCTGGCATCTACCCCGGAGACGGCTGTAGCATATTTTAGACAGCACGTGGAAATCGCAATTGAGACGTCTAGGTTGCAACATACACAATTCCAGTGGTATTTTAGATAAGGCTCTGCCAAACATGGAGCCTTTCCTAAAATACGTATAAGGCACTGCAGGAATGCACATGGATATCTGTCCATATACAGCGGGAGAAAAGAATCAACAGAACCGCACTTACACGGGTAAGCTTGTATTCTACAACTTACAAATGTAACTTTGCGCACCTATGCATTCACATGCTTGCAATTAACTACAGAGGCCACTATCTTTCGTTCACTTCAATTTGAAGGGAGAAATAAACCACAGGGGATTAAGGAGGACCCCTTAATTCCCACTGTAAAGGGCTGGCTGAATGAGCACTTTTTTAAAACTTACATATGCCAAAAAGGTACTTTACATCCCATCATGAACAATTTTGGCCATACACATGTATTTTCTATAGGAAATACACGGGCTGCGCCCAAACCATTCCCCAACTAAGCCCTTCTGCCACATCCATGTGTAAATTTAGCCCTTTCTTAGATCTCCGTTTGCACATGTAACTGCAGGATTTTTCCAAGTGGAAATCATGAATGAGGCTACTAAAATAACCCCCAAAATTAATAGAAATTGTAAAGCATGCTAAAAGGCTTTATTCTACTGAAGCATCTTTTTGCAAACTTTAGGTTAATATCGAACAAAAGCATTGCATGTTACAAATTATACACCCAGGATGTTCCATTCATCCAAAGTTTTCTCACAGTGCAAGATTAAAACTTGAAAAGTTCATAGCTAACAAAACGTTTGCTTTGTGTAAGCAGACAAGACAGTGCTATTTTATTAGTAAGTCAGATATTCATATTCAATTGAATTTTCGTTGGGTCATGCCCTTAGGCAGAACCACACTAAAAGTATGTTACAAATTACATATTATTTGTCTCCGCTGATTAGAATTTGAAGGGAACATTTTTAACTTCAAAAAACTTTATTATCATTAACAATAATCATAATTGCCATTGTAAGAGTTTACCATCAAGATTTGTGCTCAGTGACATGGTCATAAACACATTCCAATAAGTCTTTTAAAAAGCCTCTGATTGAAAAAGTGAGTTTTCTCCAGTCTGTGCTAATGGGGAAAATATTTTCTTGGTAACTTTTACTAGTAAATTCTAGCCGAACTTTCCCATATTCACCAGTTGTTGTAAAAGCACATTGCACGGACTTCCACTTGGCTTGTAATTTATCACAAAAAAACACTACATTATGCATTCACACCTTTCAGCAAGTCATTAGATGCGAGAAATGTATGAACTCACCAGCAAACATGGAAAAAAATACCATACTACGTTCCAGCTACTGAAAACCACATCAGAACCGAACAGAAAAACAGGCTGTAAGCCCGCCAACCAAATATTTAGATTTGGAATGAGTGAAATTTAGAAGACTGACCATTTTATACACAGTTGCGGCTCTGTTTGCCGAATTAATTATACAGAGAGTAGTGTGCTGTTGTAGCAAATATTACGAGGTATGATCGATGCGTGTGATGTGCTGAACAGAGACAGGGAAAGAGGGCATACGTACACATACACACGATACAGACACATATTAAGGGCTGAGTTAGTGTAAGTTTGCATCACAGAGTAGAGGTGCCAGTTCACAAGGCTTCAACCCTGGCTACTGTCTATTCACACATCACTTATATACTGGGCCACACCAAGGGCTGTGCGAGCGATGCGGCCGCACAAGGTGCAAGCATAGAAGGAGTGAGATACTGAATGTGGCTGAGTGGAGGGGGGCACCGGATTCGTTAGTCGCACAGGGTTCAGTTTCAGCTTGCTACTCTCCTGGTTATATACATTCATTATTTGATCATGCTTAGTGAAAAAAAAAAGGTGCATATGTTAAGGTCCAGATGGAGGGAGCAAAACAGCGTTTTTGTGTGTGTGAGAGAGAGAGGAAAGGGTGCATTATGTTCAGGATAGATAGAGAAAGTGTGTGTGTGTGTGTGTAAGAGAAAGGGTGCGTTACATGAGGGACAGAGGGCGAGAGAACATGCAGAGGTAAAAGGAGAAAGTGTATGCATGAATGTGAGAGGTGTGTGCATTTGATCTCATTGCAGATTTTAGGATCGCAACTTCTGGAATGAACAGGCTCTGCATATTGCACCACTCAGTCACTTAGGAAGGGGAGAGGGCACACCCTACTGGTCGGCTAAAGAGAATGCTGTCCCTCATTGCCGGAAGGCTGATGTTTCGCAACTGCTACTACCCTGGTAGAAAGAGTCTAAAAGACCCAAAGAAAATGTCACCCCAAAAAATAAAGCTCTTGGAAGTGTTCCTCTATTCATGTGTAGCTTTACCCAGTATTTGTGTACAAATATTACATGACTGAATACAGTACCTCTCACACCCTGTAATTATAGTATCATCACTGTCCTATACAGCGTGTTAAGGCATTCATTAATGCAATACATACAGTTCGTAAATTAGCATAATTTGTGTTCAAAGCCATTGTGGGCGGATTATATCCTTCTCCTGTCTCTATTAGTACAAACGTCCACAGCTGCATTTGGTACCAGAGAAAACAGGGGTCTTTATAGACTAACAGCTTATTAAAAGACTAACGACACCCTAGGGGTATGTGGGCAGTACATTTACATTTCTTTTTCTGTATTTTTAATTTTTGTAAATTTTTATGTCATTTTTAAATATTTCATCTATTTATAGGGAAGGGAGTTGGTATTTCTCTTTTTTAATATACACAACTTGGCAATAGCATGCACTTAAATAAAGACAGCTTCCCCCTGAACTAACATTTCCAATTAAACCCACTGGCCAAACATCATTAAAAAAAAACCTACCTGACTTGGCCCCATCTCTTTCATCCCCAGAATCTCCCTCCTGAAAGCTTACTCATAGTCACATGTGGTCCAAAGAGGAAATAACAACCTCCAGTCACTTTTTACCCACTGTTCCCAACATCCATACTGGTGCCAACTGACCCATTATCTTTTATTTTGCTCAAGAAAAGCATAGGTCGGTGGATCTGAATCAACACTTCTGCCAAGCTTGGTCCCCATGACTAAAAGCACAATATTGCAGCACCTTCCCCTCTGGGCAGCAGAAAAGGTTGAGGACTTCCACATAGTGTGGCAGGAACGTTGACCTGAACTTGCAGTTCCATAGTCTTCTTCAGGTGTAACTACAGTAGAGGCCTGTGAGGGCTCCAACATTCCTAACAATGTTCATAATATATGGGTGCACTGTACAATGAAATAAAAGGAAGGCTGAAAAATTGTGGTTTCTTCACCCATACATTTAAACATACATCATTTTAATTCACAGATGAGTTTCCTAAGTGACGTGCATATGCAAGCCACTTCAATGGAGATAACCAGGACTTCCAAACTGGCAAATCCACCCTGGTGAGGAACAATGTTCCCTCCAAGCTGCATGGGAGGCCTCTGCCCAAGCTGCTGCTGGTAGGGGGGGGAGGGGGAGATGCTCTGATATCACGTTTTTAGTTGTGAGGAGTAGGCAGCAATATTGCAGCACCTCCCCCTACCAGCAGCAGGACCAACGGAGGAGACCCACCTAGCTTATGTGAGCATCAGTGAGAAACAGTGAAGAAAAATGAGTAAAAAGTGGCAGATATGAGATGCATTTTGAATATACATGTATGGATGCATTTAGGACCATGACCCAGGTCTGCAAGCCTGCCATGGTAAATGTATTTATTTAACTAGGCTTATATATTGCTTTTCTACTAGTCAAAGTGGTATACATGCAGGTACTGTACATATATTTCCCTTGTCTCTGAAGGCTCACAATCTATGTGTTTGTACCTGAGGCAACAGAGAATTAAGTGGCTTGCCCAAGGCTATAAGGAGCACCTGTGGGACTATAAACTCCAGCCCTTCCAGCCCAAGGTTGCTGTCCTCTAGTGGGATTTGAACCCCTGGCTCTCTGTCTGGCAGCAACTTGCCCCAACCACTAGGCCACTCCTCCCTTTCATTGAAGCAAGAGAGCTAGTCACATAGCTCATGGGTGACTATGAAGTCTCCTCTCTGCCAGGGAGCTGCAAGACCTGGATTTTCTTTCAAATATAAGCTTCCAGTGTCCGAGGCCAGATCCCTTCTGAATCCCATAAGCCCTAGGGTCATGACCTCCGCCTCCACCTCCACCCCTCCCCCCCTCGTCAGGCCTGCTAAGGAAAGGATTCACCCTCTCCAGCTCCAGATGCCTTTGTCCCAAAATGAAGTGGAGATTGAATAACCTGATTTGAAGATACAGGAAAACCAACACACACCCTTGAGGTGGTTAAGACAACAATTTGGTATGGAAGAATAAGGTGCCGAAGAATAAAGGAGAAGACCCCAAAGCCAGCCTGTTCCTGGATTTATGCAATCATCTATCTCTTTATAGCCATTTGCTATATTTAAGTTCTCCAGTTTAATTCATAGAAAACAAAAGACTTCCAGAAAAATGCCATGGAAGAACTCTTTGCTGTATTATTTATCTATTCATTTATTTATTTGCATCTTTAATAACCCAAATTTTCAATTGTATGATCAAGATGATGGACAGCAACAAAAAATAAATTAAAGCAACCAATAATTAACAGAAGAAAAATAACAATATGAATAAATAAAATATCACAATAATGCAATAAATAAAATATTATAGTTTAGAAAGTTTATCAAAAAGTCATACTATAAAAGGTCTGCGTCCCATCAAACTCTCTAAAGGGCCCAGTAAAGGACAGCAAACACGGGATTTTCCACAACCTTGCATAAAGCAGGGGGGGAGCTAGGTACCAAAGAATTGTTCTCCCTATTCTATGTCCCAGGGAAAGCCTGGTTCCCAGGGCAACCTAGAAGGTGGGGCCAAAAGGGGCTGGGCCAAGGGATATACAAGCTGAGGAAGCTGTGCTATGCAGCAATGCGTACCCAGCAACCAAGGCACTTGCTACTTAGGGACTGGTTTGCTCAATGGAGTTTTGAAGCAAGCTGAGTTCTAAGTTAAACTTTTGATAACTGAATGTTTTTGATATACTGCCTGCCTGCAAAAGGTGGTGGTGATGACTTCCCTTTCTAGAGAGATTTTGGGGAGTCCCATGGGCAGTGATATGGGTTTTTTCCCACCCTGACCAGGGGCTAACCTTTTGTGGTAGTTCTGTGACATCCCAAAGGGGAGCCAGGTTTGCATTTGGAGCCCAGAACAATGGCTGACAGGGAGGAGTGGCTGACTGGACCGTGGAGCTGTGACTCACACATACTTGGGTACAACATATCTCTTATTAAATATACAATAAGGATAAGAGCTTTGTGCATTATTACAGTTTAGTAGTTGTAGCATGTTATAGATATTTGCATGCAATTTCAACATGTAAGTTATTACATATGTCATTATAAAAAGCAAGATAGTATGAATGTTTGTTATATAATGTGTGGCTTTGAATTCCTTTTTGTAGGAAAGGGGTTATGGTTTTATAGTTAACTACAAACGTTAACCTACAGTAGAAATGTTGGAATTGCACTACAGAGGGCATCAGTTGCGTCTGTGCATTAACGGTACGGCTGCTGTTGCTCAATGCGGTTAGCTAACTGCTAAAGCAGCAGATGTCATGGGGCCCTTTTACCAAAGGGTAGTAAGTTGTGCGGAGGGGGGGGTTAAGCTTTATTTTTGCAGTTAACGGACAGTAACGTGTGGTAAGTGCAAAGGCTATGTGCTAATTGTCAGGGATGTGCCCAGCACTTCTTCTGCACTTACTTCAGACAGAAATTCTTTATCATACGTTAACTGCACTAACTACCCAAGTGACAGTGTGCGGTATCATACTGCGCACTAACTAAATGTTGGGCCCCTTACTACAGCATGCAGCTCGCAAGAAAAGTAGCTTCTGCAGTCAGGGCCCGCCTGTCTACTAGGATGCCTAGATGGCTAGCTAGGGTGGCAGATCTGTGTGGGTGAGGCGACACGGTACACATGGCCTGCCGTGAGCCACTGCTGCTGCCACCGCAGCAAGCCGAGCCTTCCCCTCTCCACTGACCCTGCTGAAGGAATTGGTGGCAGCGGCAGCGGGGGGGGGGGAGGGCACTGCTCAGCTGAAAATCGGGGGTGGTGTGGCTCAAGGGGTGGCACGGCTGGGGCTTCTGCATAGGGTGGCACAAACTCTTGGGCCAGCCCTGTGTGCAGACATGCCAGCATAGTAACAGTGACCATGGGAATATACTAACAGTGTGTGCTCATTCACATGCAAAGGGGGTCATGTTAGAAGCCCTATTCATGAGTTGCATGTTTAAATGCCCATTTTCAGACGTCCAAGTCATGGAGTTGTCCCTGGAGCCATTTTAGAAAGAAGGGTATATAGACGTCCCCAACATGAGAGCATCAGTATTGCCTGGGGCTGTGGTGGAGCCATGTCCTGCATGCAGCAAGGGAAACGCATGTCATGGTGCGATTTCAGAACAGCACATGCAGTCTGACCCTGGTTCTTCAGGCGTCCATGTCCATACCTGCTCCTGACCAGGAATAAGATGCAAAAAAAGTGACCATTTCATAGCTTCAACATTTCCAGGGGGAAGAGCAAGATGTGCTTTCATAGCCACAGTTAATAATATTCCCTGGCCAAAGAAAATTGCATGCAACTGCATGCTCCAAAAAGATTACAGGCCCGCCACCACTGCACATCTGAGTATCTGAAATGGGAGGCCCAGGACGTGCTAGTCTCAGAACAGTCACCCCCCATCCCTCTCTTCTGAACCAACCCGGCAAGGATGTCCAAATATCCAGTTCTGCAAGCATGCAATTTGGGTATGTCTACATGTCTGAAATGGCCTACAGCCGTGCATGTACCAGGCCTTGCTATCTGCGCAGGCCCCATCTCCAGAACCAGCTACTGGGATGTTCATTTTTCAGTGTGGAGACCAAGTGATTTCAGAAGGCACTTTCCCCTTCACTGCTGCCGCTCCCCTGGATTTTTGGACATTCTGCTCTGGTCATCACAGATTCTTCTTGGACATCCCTTCTAGAAAGCCACTTCACATGCCTAATGCACTTTAGGAAAAAGGCACCCAATGTGCATTAAAAATACCCAAACGAACAGTGTTCCATACCATGCAGATCAAAGAAAATTAGCATAGTTTAGACTCCCATTCCAATTTTATTTTCAGGTAGCTGAGGATAGCGCATAGGGTAAATTTATTGTTTGAAATCAAATGTTGGCTTGATGTTACCAAGTTGAAACCTAACATGGCAAAAAGGCATAGGAAGCTTTCTTGTGCACTATCATTTCCATTAGTGAGTTTAGTTCAAACAGATTTGTTTTTTGATGTCCCTAGCATGTGACCTAGGCATGTGTATATAGATAACCAGTTGTCAATGAAGCAACAAAGACTGTATTTACGTATGCTAAGGTATTTGTCGTATTTTACTGTTTTCTGATTTTCGCTCTGTTACAGACAATGGTGTAATGCCAAGTTGATTATTGCAATGCTTTGTATCTAACATGTGAAAAAATACTAAAAGGGTAAAGAAATAAGAAAAAAGTCAAAAGGGGCTGAATGGACACGTCAATAGGCATTATGTCAGCCTTCTAAAGGTAAACCAAGTCATCAACACACCATATATTCATCCAAGCTACTCTTTACTACCTCGGTGTACTTTTTGACTCTGATCTATCCTTTCACTCTCACATATCACATGTCACTACCACATCTTTCTTTTTTCTTCGTCAGATCCGTTCTATTCGTCCTTTTCTCTCCCCCTCAGCTCTCGTCACCTTGGTTCTATCCTTAGTCATGTCTCGGGTGGACTTTGCTAACTCCCTCTTTATCGGTCTTCCAAAATCTCAACTTACCCGTCTCCGTCGTATCCAGAACACTGCTGCACGCTTGGTCACTTGTTCCTCTCCCCGGGATCACATAACTCCTTTGCTTTTTCACCTTCACTGGTTGCCTATACCTTTCCGGTTTACTTTCAAGCTTTTGATACTGACTCACAAAGCTTTTCACACTAGCACTCCTCAATATCTAACAGACCTTCTTTTCTTTCACTCTCCTAAATACACTCCCCGTTCCTTTCACCTCAACCGTCTTACCCTTCCTGCACCCTCTCGTGCTCACTTGCAATCTACCCGCTCCTCCGCTTTCTTTTTTGCCGCTCCTGCCCTGTGGAATGCCCTCCCTCCCGCTCTCCGTCTTGATCCACAATTCACCAGCTTCAAACAACAGTTAAAAACACATCTGTTCTCCTTGGCGTTTAATGTTCCCTCTCCTTTTGTATGATACCTCTGCCCTCCTTTCGTTCCTCCCAGCTTACTCCTTGTCTATGTCTTGTCCTGTCTCTCTTGATTTTAGCTGTCCTGTCAACCATTGTATTTCTTTTCCTTTTCCGTTGGCCTTGGCCTCCTTTTATTGAATTTTAAATGTACACCGCTTTGCTTTCCATGAAAGGCGGTTTTTATCAAGTGTAATAAAACATAAACATAAAACATACTATGTAAAAATCTCATGTATATAGTTACCCCTGTTATCCAAGTTTGGACCCCTGTTCGATGTAAAACCAAACAGCATGTTGTTATGGTTGTTGTGTTATAATGTAAACCGCGCTGATGCCAAATAGCGCGGTATATAAGAATTTGTAATAAATAAATAAAATTTTATCTCCACTGCCCAAACAATCAACTTATAGGGGTATGTTTACTAAACCGTCTTAATATTACCGGCGTTAACTCCAGTGATAATGTGAAGAATGCCATAAAAGGAGTGGGCGTTCCGGTCTTAAGGTAGCATTTCAGGTTATCGCGCGATAAAGTCCATTATCGCATGATAGAGGGAGCCGTGACACGTTAATGCGCGTTAGCCTTAATTAGGCACGCTGACCTACAAGCACAGCAACAGAGGTGTAGCACAATGGTTAATACATTGACTGATGAAACATGGGTCATGAGTTTGATCCCCCAGTGGGCTTGATGAGTAAGGCTGTCTGAGGCATTGCCTTTTACTTAAAATCAGTGCTGTCTGAGGCATTTTCTTTTTTAATTTAAATTAGTGCTGCCAGCAAACACACCCTCACAGTGCCGTAACCTAAGGTGCCGCATAACGCGCCCTATAAGGCACTCCAGAGGGCACATTATAAAGTGCACTATCCGAGAAGGCACCTTATAATGTTCCCTATAGGGCGCCTTATAAGGCGCCTTATAGGGCGCTTTACAGGGCGCCTTATGAGGTACCTTAAGGTTACAGCACTGTGAGTGTGTGTTTGCTGGCAGCACTAATTTAAATTAAAAAAGGAAATGCCTCAGACAGCCCTATCAAATAACACCACTGTGGGATCAAACCCATGACCTATGCCTCCACAGTCAGTGAAGTAACCAGTGGGCTACATCTCTATAACCACCAACAAGCCCCTGGCTGGCTACAGAAGGACTGCAAGTCACCACACAAACTGTCTGCTGTGGTTACCAGGATAGGGTTAACCCACCCAGATCAGCAGTCTACAGATGATCACAAGATGCACCCCCACAGCACCTCAGCCTGGTAGGGGGAACTGACCATGTGTGTTACTGGCACAGAGTAGCTACAGACTGTCACATTGTGGGGGGTGCTGTGCTCACCCTGATGGCGAGATGGGGCGCCCAGCACCAGGTCCGCAGCACCTGGCTTAGCTGAGATAGGCTATGCTACAGGTTGCCATCAGTGCCAGTGTGTGATAGGTAGTCCTTGCAGACACACCTAGGATACACCTGTGCCAATCCATATTTCCCAGTCATGTCTAGCAATTGTGGACTATGATGCACCCAGAATAGTGCATATCCGGTGTGGGTGCCATGGTCACATGATTTAAGTGAAGGGGGGTGTTTGGACCCATAGGCGGATTATGTAGCACCACCCATCCCACCCTCTGGGGCTCAGGATGGTGGACAGGATCTCCCACCAACAGATCCACATTCTACTTCCCTGCAATGGTGGCAGTAGAGGGGACCATCAACCCCAGTCCTGCTGGGGAACAGGCACCCTACAGAGCAATCAATGCAGATCCGTAAACATCCATAAGGCAATAGCAGACAGACAGTAGGCCTGGAAATGCTCAGCTGCCCCCCCCCCCCCACCAGTATCTGACATTCTCCAGCAGCAAGCCTCCAGCTGCTGCACCCTGCAAGGTATTCCAGCCATACACATACTAACTGCAGACAGTCTGCTAGTTAGTCTATAGTGCATGCTCCTGGAGGAGATGCATGCACCCAAAACTAGGATGTGAGTACACACACCAAGCAGATAAGTCAGTGATTGGTCCCCAGAAAAGAGAACCCATAAATATCACTTGAGAGAAATGCTATATAGCACTATGGGGGAACCTAGCCATGCCGTGGTCACTGCTCAGCCAGGGTGAGAGTGACCTCCCAGCAGGACATGCTGTGGCCACCCTGTCTGTGCAGGTGGTGGCCGGGCACTACAATGTCCCAGCCTTTGCCCTATGCCCTGTGCAGATGCATCCTGCCCAGGCCACCCTGTCCGGACCATACCTACAGTACCTTGCTCCTCATTATGCACATTGGCAGGCTAACACTGGAAACAGTGCAAGCAATGTGGGCTGAGTAAGGTATAGGCAGCCACAACACACTGGATAGACAGACACACACTCCCACACCTATGCCAGCATTGTGCAAATATAGAGGCTTTTGGCAGCCCTGGCCACCACACCAGTCCTGGGCACAGTGCAGGCATGGCTATGGTATGCAATACTGTTGGGGTCACTCCCCGAAGTGGTAAAGACTGTCAGAAACCAAAACTGAAACACACTCCACAGATATCAGAAAAGTTGATATGATGCAGCTGTATCAGCAAATTGTGCTTAACTTAGGAATTGCTCTCTGCCATTAATCATAACAACCTTTTGATATATGTGGAACGTGTTTCCACATTTAAGACGGCATTGCTAAGGTATGAAGGTGCTAGTTTTGGTAGATGCTGCTGCGCGCATGGCCCAACAGTCTGACTCTCCATGAGACTTTGGAATAGTGGAGCCTGTGGGTGTGGGTGTTTATGGCCCTGTTGGCCACTGCTCTAGGGCAGAGGTTCCCAACTCCCGTCCTGCTGGGACAAACACTGTTCGGGTTTTCATGCTGTCCCTAATGAATATGCATGAGACATCTTTGCATACCATGGGGGCGGCGCATACAAATGTAACACAGGCATATTTATTGGAGACAGCATGAAACCAGAATGGTGTTTGGCCCTCCAAGACTGCAGTTGGGAAACTCTGCTATAGGTATTGCACATGTTTATGGTGTCTGTGCCCTGTAGGGTGAAATATAGGCGTTTTAGGCATGTTTATGTTATCTGCAATAAAGGTTCTGTCTTTATTACCAGGTTTAGTACTGGGTAAAATGTGGTGACTGGGTTGACAGGAGCCACAGCTGGGACTTGGACTTGTGACCTTCTGCTCATGAACACACTGGCTGTGTGTACTGCACCACACTGCTGCCACAAGGACAGTTCATTCCCTGGGGATACCATGACTGTTCGTCAGACAGACCCTGTCTGTTGCAGTGCATGGCACCCACCTAAATGGGACTAGGCCATGGTCTGCTGTGGGCAGATGCCACTGCCTCCTCCATCACCAGCACCCCTCCGCCACCATGCTGCCATACCATTATGCCGGTGGTGCTGGTGGTGCGCAGTCCCAGGCCATCCAGTATACCGGTAGTCAGCTGCCTATGGTGTGGGTGCTCGGGTAGGGGTGCCTACATGGATATGTGCGCTTCCCCTCCCCCCCCCCTCCCCCACACCGCCTGCCAATTTCTGTGCCCTTGGGGGTACCTTCTGGGTACTATCCCCTGTGACACTGTGAGAAACACACTCGTGCCCATGTTGGACCCTCGTCAGTTGCTGTCTGGCTGCTCTACAGTTTCAGCATTCCTATGTGCCACCTAGGCATCTGCCTTGTCCACACTGTGCCCCAGCTGCACCACAGCATGTGCCGTCTGCAGCCCTCTGTATCCCATTTCCAGCATCTGTACAGTTGCGCTTTCCTACATGCCCACCCTGCTGTTGCGGCACATGTGCACACCATAACAAACCTGCCCAATATAAAGGGAAAACCCTGATCACTGCTATTCCAATGTGGGATCATTCACCTTGTAGGGGGACAGAGCTTAGACCCTTCCAAATATGATATCTTCTTTTTATGCTTTCTCAGTAGTGTTTCTCATTAATATCACTATTGGCCAGCTTGGTTATTGGGATTTTAAATGTGGTTCAGGTCATTTTCTGTGTTTATTTGCCTTTTTGTTCCGTGCACATGTATCACTACTATCACGATTTGGGGTTTCCCTGGCTTTGCTGTACATTGCTGACTGAAATGGTTTCTCTTTCCTGCAAATGTGCCTTAACGCGAGGGTTTCACTGGCGTTAGTGTTCAGACCCAGATTTCACAGCGTTAGTGTGCCTGGAGCCTCTCCCCTCCCACTCTCCACCCATTGACCCCTTCTCTCCGCCCTCTGGGAAGCCTTACTCCACCCTTCAGAGCCGGATTTCACAACGTTAGGGTGCCTTAACGCCGTAGCCGCCTTATCGCACGATAAGTCACTTATCGTGCGGTAATACCACCGCTGCGACGTTAAGACGGTTTAGTAAACATATCCCATAGTTTCTGATTATTTCTTTGCCCTTTTGGTATTTTTTCAGTTGATTGGTGGGTTTGGTCACTTTTTATTTTTTCACTTGTATCTAGCTGTCATATTCTTATCTGCAGGCCCTGCAAATTCTGCAAAATTCAGCTGTTGAGGGGTTAGGGTATGAGGGAACTAGGACCCCAGTTCTCTAGTCTCTCTATTGGTTGCCAGTTAGGCAGACAGATGTTTATTAATTTCAAATTATTGAACACTTCATCGATCCCAGGGTATTTGCAAAAAACATTAATAAACTATCAGCCTGCGTGGTCATTAGGATCCCAGGATTCTCGATTTAATGGCTTCAGTAACATCTGCTAAGCTTGCATCCTCTAGGAACAGCGCTTTCTCAGTTGCAGGCCCGGGACTATGGACCTTTCTGCTTGAAGAACTGTGCGTTGAAAATAACATGCTTGGATTCTGAAAACATCAGTCTTTTTATAAAATGAGGCTTTTAATGGAGCAGTTGGACACCAGTATTTATTTATTTGTATTTTTTATTTATAAACAGTTATTGTTACAATAAACTCCCCTGTACATTGATGACAACATTTAATAAGTTCTACAAATGTCCTACACCCCCCCCCCCATCCCACCACTTGCAGTATACAAAGATTCTGCTTCACATGACAGCATCATTTTATTAAATCTTAGTGTTTACGTTTTTTGTTTTGATTTTTAAAACCACATTTTGAATGTATTGTTTGGGGGGGATTTAAATAATGTTTGTCATCGGCATGTTTGCTAAACTGTTCTAACAAGAGTGGGGTTAACCACACTAATGGTTAGTGCGGGGTTTACCATGCACTGAGTGTGCTATACTGACACATGGCGCCTAGGTTAGTAGACATGCCCAAGAGCTTCTGCCGCTCTAGGCAGAAAGCCCAGCCTCGCAGACCCCCCCCCCTCCCCCCCCTGATGCTGATGCGGGCCCCCCCCCCCCCATCTATCTCGGGAGGGGGAGACGGGCAATGGCAGTATTTCCAAAAGCGGCAGCTTTTTGCTGCCACTTTTGGAAATACTGCTGCTGTCCACCTCCCCCCCCCCCCCCAAATGGAATTGGCAGCAGCTGGGAGGGGCATGGCTGCTCATGTGTGCCGCTGGTGCCACCCACCCGGGCCGGCCAACTAGCTCGCCTAGTGGACAGGCCAGCCCTGGACATAGCCCTAAGCCTTGCACTACACATTAGTATGGAAAGGGTGGTGATTAGGCGGATTAGGGGTGGATTATGGGCATTGATGGTGCATCGCAGTTAGCGTGCCCATAATTTGACGCATGCTAACCATGATTTCCGCTATTAGTGCAGGTCAGTTACTGTCTCCTCGATGGCTGGTGGTAAGTGTACCCAGATTAGTTGTGCTGGCAAGTTAGCGCAGCGAGGTGTATCTCCCCTTGGTAACTGCAGCGGGACAGGTCAGGCATGCTCCCGTCCCAACAGTTAGTGCAGGTCTACGCCACCTCCTACACCCCCTTCTAATTTGGGGGGTTACTACATGCTAACTTAGGGGCATGTTTGCTACAATGTGCTATGTGTGATGTATACCGCTGTAGATCAGGTTTTTTTCAGTTAATAAGATGTTTGAAATAAACAAAGCAAGTAGAATTTGAGCCCAAGTTTCATAGTAAAATAAAAAACCCATAATATATGAGAGCAGATAAAGAGCAATATGGTCCATCTAGTCTAACCACTTGACCAGTCTTTCCTCACAACCACTGCATATGCTTATTTTTTTATTACTTAGATTTATAAACTGCATATCTGATATGCTTAAAAACATAGCAATTTTCAAATAGGTGACTAGATGGTTACATCAACTCGGCTATTCTGAGGACAGCTGGTGGGCACACAGGTAGTAGAAATGAAACCCGTTTTAAGGAGTTTCATGTGCACTATAAGCATATGGGGACGGACTTAATGTGTATAATTTGGAGGAAAGGCACAGTGGCAGGACAGAGAGATATGAAGGTGTTAGAATTGATTTTGCTTTTATATTCAAATTCTGCAGGCTAATTCTTAATTTCTGCCGGAATGCTCCCAAGTGTGTTCCCCCAAGATCTGCTAGGATGCCCCCCCTCCACGGGGACACTCAACCTTAATCCGGAGGGGAGCCTGGACCGCGAGCAGCCGCTGCAGGTAACTTTCTCCCTCTGTGGGGTGGGCGGCTCGGAGACCACCAGGGACGTGGGGGAAGGAAACATGGGGAGGACGGAAGAGAAATCCAGGTTTACCTCTTCATTCCCGTTTTGGTTTTGTGCGTTTTCTGTAGCATCTAATCCGTATTCAACCAACACAAACACCTTCATGATGCAAGCGATCTATGAAACAACGTATATCTATTTACAGAGGTCTGCATTCAGCTCCGATTAACCCCTTATGTGGCAGCGGCACTGAATCGACGGTGGTTGGTGGATGTTAATTTGCTGCTGTTATCCAAAGCAGTTCCCCCCCCCCCCCCCCAAAATAGAAAAAAGCTTAGACGAATATTTTACTACCGAGAGGAGATGGCTCGTCTCTAGCCACTGCTCTTCTGCTCCTCGATTTGCAAATTCAGAACGGAATTTGCCGCGGGCCCCACCGCCGTGGCCGCTTTAAGAGGCTCTCTGGGGTGACCGGCTCCGAAGGGGTGGGGCGCGGGACGTCACGGCTCTGGGAGCCTCTCATAAAACGGCGCTGCGGCGGCTGCGGCTTCAGGAATCGCGAAGCGCTAGTGGTGGGGCGCGTGCGGCTGCCTCCAGGGGGCCGAGATGGCGTCGCTGTGCTGAGAGCCTGCTGCAGTAGGCGCAGGGGAAGGCAGGGACCGGGGACGTGCAATGAGCTCGCGTGCAGGTAAGAAGAGCCCCCTCAAGCCTCGGGATTTATTGTTCAGCAGGATGATCGAGCCCCCAGCCCCCGTGCCTGCGAACGATGACATTGACAGCGGGGCTCCGATGGGTTCCTTCCTCTCGGGAAATCGCCATGGTCTCTTATGGTGGCGATTTCCATGTATAGATCCCGATCCCCAGTGGATTGCTTCCTAAGCACCGAGGTGGTAATATTTGAGCCTTTTTGGACGAATACGGTCCGGTCACTTTCTTATCTCAGTGTTGTGCTTTTGAATGCACCTGGTCAGTAGCATCTTTCGTGTATTCAGGATTTACCATTTATGCTCGGAGCTATGGCTTATGTAGAGCAACAGCGTAGGCAGGCTATTGAAATAGCAGCATTTTTCCCCTCCGACTACCGGATTTTGCAGCGAAACCAGCAATCGCAAACGTGATTAAAACTGCTGCGCGAATTCAAGCTCATGGCTTAAATGCTCCGTTGGCTAAGATGCCCTAATTACATAGAGCCGGAAACCTCTCTGTAATAAGACTTCTGGAATTAGGTTTAGTTTAATCGCAGTCAGCACTGTGCGAGGTCAACGGTGAATCCTTAAGACTAAAAGTACACTGCCAAAAGTGCTAATGTAATGGCCACACTCACTGTCTTATCGGATCTAAGGGAGGCCTCTCTTATATAGACCTCCAGCTATGTGGATTTTTGGAACTAGCCTTTTATCATAGTAACATAGTATATGACAGCAGATAAAGACCAGTATGGTCCATCTAGGCTGCCCATATGGATGAAATAAAGTTCCATTGCTCCTACAGCAATATTCTATTTTAAAACCTATAAACTATAGGTTGTGTGCCTGCTATCTTAATTGATGCCTATTAAGAAAGACTGCCCTATGATTTCATCATGCATGACAGTACTGCTCCTTTTTGCTTTCCTAAAATCCCTAATGGGTAATTAGCTGCGGCCCCATATATATAATCAGAGGGACCTGTGGCTTTAAGGAGGTGTGTTACTGACTGTAGGTGCACTTGCAGCACAGGTAGGACAAGAATGGTTGCCAGGCAACTGTCAGGGGTGAAGAAAGGTGAGGCTGGAATTTTTTAAAAGGTTTTTTTTTTTTTACCCTTAACAGTAAGAACTCTGTTAAAATTAACCTCTACGTGAACTGAGAAGGATTAAGTAGCTTGGAAAGCATGTGTTCCACATAAATGTTCTGTTTCCATTTTAAAAAAGAATTACATGCTTTATTCTGCTGAGTTATTGTGGACTGGTGGTGGGGTTTGTTTGGAATTTTTGGTGGGGGGTGTGATCCTGGCCTTGGTTTTTGCTGAAAAACAAGGTAGGAGTAGTTGCCCTCTCAAGGTGTTCTCTGTAAAGTCAGTTGCTGTCTGTCATTTTTGCTATGTCAGATTTTTATTTCTAGGACTGGATGCCAGATCTAGGAAGAGAATCTGATTAGCTGGAAAAACTCGGTGGCTTTCCAAGCTTGAGTCCAACACGAGCTCACAGAAATGCTAGAATGACATTTTAGCTTTCAAGTGCTCTAAAAGGAAGGAATCCTTTACGCTTGGCTTGACTACAGTTTTAGCATGAATCGTTTATGTCGGTCTTAATCTAGTTGCATCCTAATGCGGTATATTCTGATATGGACTCCAAAGGAAAATTAACAGGCTTCTGGCATTTAAATTTTGTCCATCTGTTCCTAAATGCAACTTCTTCCATTGTCCCTTAGTGGAAATGCATTGCATCATTGCCATAAAGAGGAATTCAGGTATGATCTGTTGTGTTTGACCAAGTCTTTAGCACATTTAAAGGAAAGTAATTACAATAACTACACTCAAATATGAGAAATGGCACTTGGCCATTATACAGCTGACTTGCAATTGCACTTTGCTCTGTTTTTCACTAATGCTATTTGTGCTAAAATTGAAAGTTGAAACTACTTTCATGCATTAACATGCACTTTGCTGGTTTTCAAGATTCAGTGGGCAATTGCCTGGGCTCTGGGTGCTATTGGCTTACTGCAGGAGGTATTGTGCAAACAGCCAGTTTAATCAGTATGCTTGTAGTGTAGGAGTAGAGCTAGGGCTAGCTCTTGCTAGCATTAACTGAAGCAGAAGCAGACTTCAGGTTCCAGGTTGCAGCCCTTATCACAGGGGTCAGCTTCAAAAAGCTTTCTCTGCTAATAGACTGTAGGAAAGCCTTAGATGTGATCAGTTTGGTGCAAGCGAGTTCTTCCGATGTGTCCAAAATTAATTTCTGTATAGTAAGATTATTGAAGCCTTGCTTTATTCTATCAGATAACGGGCTCTATATGGGATGAGCCTGCATAGTAAGGTCTGGAAAGAACACCTGGTCGTGCTGGGTGAACTGTTCATAAATGTCTAGTTTGTGCAGTAGCTGTACTGCTCGTAGAGCATCCCAGGCTTCAAATTTGTGGCAGTGCTAATGTTTAAGGCAACATAAATTCCTAATCCACTTTCATATCCCGACACACCTAGCATTGGGTTTACTTCATTATGGTTCACCGCCTCCTTCCTCCCCCTCTCCCCCCCCCCCCCCCACCACCACCATTTCAAAGGCATTTTCAGCTTCTTGGCAAAATCACTTTCTCTTTTTCTCCTCCCCTCCCCCCCCCATCCCAGGTGATGTTGAGAGCAGTGCTTACTAGGGATGTGCACACTTTAAAATGTTTGTGTGCAAATGAACTGGATGCATAACTGCACGTGTGCAGTTGATTTGTGGGCTTAAAATTCTAGCATTCCTACCATGTGCACCTAAAGAACAAATGCGATACAAATCCCAATTTTCTGGCATGTTTGGTAACAGTCTCATAGTAAATGAGTATGAAGTGAACACGGACTGTGCACACCCCCATTGTATCCAAATTGTGCAGGGGCCTAGTTAGAGGAACCAGCAGCAGATAGGTGCCTGATGGAAGGGGAGAAAGGGAAAGGATTTCAGACTTACCTTTTTCAGTAATAACGCAGGATGAGTTACACTCGGGTATAGTAGGTATTTTCCTGTCCTCAGAAGGCTTAGTCTTGAGTTTATAGCGGAGGCAGTGGAGGGTTAAGTGACTTGTCAAGGTCACAAGGAGTAGTAGTGAGATTTGAACCGTGGATCTCAGCCCACTGCTCTAACCATGTGACAGTGGTTCATGCCAAATACCGTTATTTTCCCTACCAGTACATAGTAGCATACGTAGTATATGATGGCAAATAAAGACCAGTATAGTGCACCTAGTCTGCCCAGTAAGGTGGCTAGAGTAGTTGACCCTGCTGCTCTGTGCAGATCATTCCCCCCCTCCCCCTCCCCCATGCCTTTGTTTAGGGTTGTACCTGCTGGTCCTTGCAGTCCCTCCTCTATCTGTTGAAGTATGAAAACTCTTCTCTTCGGTATGTACTAGACATGGAAGAAAAGCCTGTCCTGTTCTATCTTACCTTGATGTCACCATAGTTGGGTAACAGTCAGCTGTAATAGCTTTAGTCACTCTTAGCTTTCCAGTAGCTGAGTAAGACTTCTCCTGAACACTATTCTTGGGCTTCCAGGTTTTTTGTCAGTCTGATCAGGATTCTAAATTCCAGTCCTGGGCTTGGGCGAAAGACTTAATTTTTCTGTAAAACCAGGAAAAAGAAAACTTAAGCTGAGTTAAAATATTTGACATATTCAAAGCACTTTGAAATTTTAACAAGGGTAAAATCCCTCACTTGGTTTGCAGCTTGTCGTGCTGTGAGGGCTTGTGTGCATCAGTGATGCTCAGAGCTAAACTATCGGTAGTTTAACTACTGGCAGGGTCTCCCAAGATGGACAGGTCTCAGCTGAGGTGCCAGACCAAGATAAACCACCCATCTGGGCAGCAGCAGAATGGGATAGTGTTGATGACGGAGAATCACATTTCTGTGACAACGGCAACAACACCAAACTTAAACTGTGCGGAAGAAAGGCCTGGCAATCTACTTCTATATCTTGCCATGAAAACCCAATGGATAGTTACAACAAAACAAATTGTGCTATAGTGCTGGAAGATGAGACCCCCCCAGGTCAGAAGGCACTCAACTAGCTACTGGGGAAGAGCTGAAGGCTTTTCAGAGTAAAGCCAGCATTTATGATGTGGTTGGATCAAAGCCCTCGGGACGTCTGACTGCTGATGTTAAAGATGTCTTATGCATTGGAACATGGAACGTAGGAAGCATGAACCAAGGGAAGTTGGAGGTGGTCAAGAATGAAATGGAACATGTACAACTTGATCTGTTGGGTGTCAGCGAACTGAAATGGACTGGCATCGGGCACTTTGCATCAGATGATCACATGGTCTACTATGCTGGAAATGAAAGACAAAGAAGAAATGGTGTTGCATTTATAATAAAGAAGAAACTTGCAAGAACTGTAATGAAATACAATGCAGTCAGTGAACGCTTAATCTCTATTTGTCTACGAGGAATGCCTATCAACACAACTATAATTCAAGTATATGCCCCAACAACAGCTGCAGAAGAGAATGAAATTGAAGAGTTCTATGAAGAAGTACAAGCTGAAATTGACAGAACATGCAAACAGGATATACTGATAGTCATGGGTGACTGGAACGCAAAGGTTGGCAACAAAGAAAAAGGCAAAGTAGTTGGAAAATATGGACTTGGCAACAGAAATGAAGCTGGAGAAAGACTGATAGAATTCTGAAAGACCAATGATCTATTCATCTCAAACACCACCTTCCATCAACACAAGCGGCGACTGTACACATGGACTTCACCCAATGGATTGTATAAAAATCAAATTGACTACATCTGTGGAAGTCAATGATGGAAAAGTTCTATAACATCAACAAAGACAAAACCTGGAGCTGAATGTGGTACAGATCATCAACTACTAGTATGCAAGCTAAAGTTGAAAAAGAGCAAACCACTCATGAATGCAGCAAAATATGACCTTGAGAATATACCACTGGAATTTAAAGACTGCCTGCAAAATCGATTTGCTGCTTTAGATACAAATGACAGAGCTCCAGAAGAATTATGGAATGACATCAAGGAGGTTGTGTTGGAAGAAAGCGAGAAGTCTCTACAAAAGATGAAAAAGCAAAAACGGCCAAAATGGATGACGGAAGAAACTCTGAAAATTGCCCAGAAACACAGAGAAGCTAAAGCCAGAGGAGAAAGAAAGACAATAACAGAACTCAACAGATTTCCAACGTGCAGCAAGACAGGACAAGGAAAAGTACTACAACAATGCATGCAAGGAAATAGAAGCAGAAACTATTAGAGGAAGAACAAGATCGGCTTTCCTAAAGCTACGAGAGTTAAAGAAAAAGATCCAGCCTCGAATTGGAATGTTACAAGATGCTCAAGGTTCTATGTTGAATGATGCTGAGAAGATCAAGAAAAGGTGGAAGGAATATACAGAGTTTTTTTTATATGATAAAGATCAAGTGGACCAACAGCCGTTTCAACCTGTACCTTATGATATGGAACCATTGGTGATGAAAGAAGAAGTTGAAGCAGCATTGAAAGCCTTATCAAAGAACAAAGCACCAGGCATTGATAGCATTCCCATAGAAGTATTACAGCAATTTGATGAAGCTGTTACCATACTTACAAGAAATATGGAAGACAACATCATGGCCAACTGACTGGAAAAGATCTGTGTTTATACCAATACTAAAAGGTGATCCAACTGACTGTGGAAATTATCGCACAATCGCTCTGAGCCCATATGCCAGCAAGATTCTACTGAAGATTATTCAAAGGAGACTACAAACATACCTGGAACAAGAACTAACTGAAGTGCAAGCAGGGTTCAGGAAAGGGTGAGGAACAAGAGACATCATTGCAGATGTGAGATGGATCCTTGAAAAGACTAAAGAATATCTATTTGTGCTTTATCGACTATAGCAAGGCTTTTGACTGTGTAAACCATGAGAAACTCTGGGCCACATTAAGAAGCATGGGTATACCAGAACACCTGATCGTACTCTTGCACAATCTGTACATTGATCAAGAAGGAACAGTTCGAACGGAACAAGGAGAAACAGAATGGTTTAAAATAAGCAAAGGTGTAAGACAAGGCTGCATACTTTCCCCCTACCTTTTAATTTATATGCAGAACAAATCATCAGAGAAGCAAGATTGTATGAAGACAACAGAGGTGTGAAGATTGGAAGACTCATCAGCAACCTTCGCTATGCTGATGATACCACATTACTGGCTGAAAGTGAAGATGATCGGAAACATTTGCTTCTCACAATCAAAGAACATAGTCTCAAAATGGGCCTGCACCTTAATGTAAAGAAGACAACGATCATGACAACTGGCATAATCAACAGGGTCATCGTAGAAGGAGAAGAAATTGAAATTGTGAACAACTTTAACCTACTTGGATCAACTATCAATAAAGAAGCAACAAGCAGTCAAGAAATCAGACGACGCATTGCTCTTGGCAGAATGGCTATGAAAGACCTAGATAAGATTCTCAAGAGCAGAGATGTCTCTCTCCATACAAAGATTTGACTTGTTCAAGCCATGCTATTTTCAATAACATCATATGGATGTGAAAGCTGGACAGTGAAAAAGATAGACAGGAAGAAAATTGATGCCTTTGAATTATGGTGCTGGCGGCGAATACTGTGTATACCATGGACTGCCCGAAGAACAAACCAGTCAGTACTAGAGGAGATCAAACCTAAGCTTTTCTTTAGAAGCTCAGATGACAAGACTTCGACTTTCATACTTTGGACACATCATGCGAAGAGAGAGATCATTAGAGAAAGACAGCATGCTTGGCAAGGTAGAAGGTCAGCGCAAAAGAGGAAGGCCAGCAGTGAGATGGATTGATACAATAACAGCAGCTACGGGCACCAGTCTGTCAACAATGAGCCGCCTGAATCGAGACCGAACACAATTTAGGATAGCTATCCAGAGGGTCGCCATGAGTCGACTCTGACTCGATGGCACTTAACAACAATACAAAATGCTGATTAGAGAACAATAAGAACTGGTTTTATACATAAAACATAATGGCAGCTGAGGATTTAGTAGGGGTATGGTGTGTCTCTTTTTTTGGGGTGGGGCAGGTGTACTAAGTATTTTTCCCATAAAGACAAAATGGAGGAGGGGGCACTTTGGTATCATACAAGGTATGATGGTTATCACACCTTTCCCCACACACTGAAGGTTCGGCGATCCTACTGTCAGCGTGTCCTTTAGACAGAGATGCTTTGACAGGTTCATGGTTCTATCTGCTAGACTTTGGCTACACGTGACCAGAAGCCCAGAGGAAACAAGATGCCTGATGAATGTGGCAGGTGACTTTTAAGGACTTCCTGAGCAATTAGGATTCCCACATAGGAGTTAGGATTTCATGACTTTTGAAAAGCAGAATAACCTGTGAACAACATGGGGCTTTTCCCAGCCTCATCCGGAAATGGAATAATTTCTTTAATAGTTTAATGGCTGATAAGGTATCAGCCTTGCTCATTCCAGAGCCAAAAAAAGCGAAGTTGCAAAACAAGATGAGGAAAGGACATTGCTGTCAAAAGGAGAGACTGCGTAGAACTGGATGAGTAGCATTGTAGAAATGTGCCCCGCCCCCTTATTTAGTCACCAGATTCAATAATATGTCAGCAAATAAATTACAGGCAATTCCTTTTTATTGTAGTAACTCAGGACATTTTTGCCTGTGTTCTCTTTTTAATGGCCTGTATCTTCCTTCATTTATCATGGATTAAGTTTATCTTTATAGATGGAAATTATCAAGGTGAGAATGGTTGGTTTTACATACACACAGCCCCAGGCAGACTATCTGCCTTGTCATTTATAGGGGTGAAGTCAAGTGTGGAGCAGCAAATCATTCAGTCGTACAAAGCAATTTGTGATTGCACCAGGAGGGTCGCACCTGATAGCTGCCTGCCCATGTTAGGCTGGCGCCAACTTCACTGTTTCAGTGGAAGACAGTTGGCAAGAACAGTATGGGATCAGTACTTGATCCAAGAGAACAGGAATCCCAGATGGGACAGTATTTAATTTCCCAGTCCCTTGGGTTCCATTTGTAAACTAACATCTGTACGGCACTCAGTGTCTGGAATGCTGGTCAGGGCTGGCCCAACTATTAGGCAAACTAGGTGGTTGCCTAGGGCAGCAAAAAGCAGGGCATTCAAAGATCATCATATTTTGACATGGGGGGAGGGGGTGTAAAGCTTAAGGTCTGTCTAGGGTGCCAACACCTTGAACCAACTCAGGGGCCAGCCCTGACTGTGATCTACAAGAGCAGCAGCTGGTGTACTGAAGCATTTTACAACATCAGTATAATTAGCAAAAGAGCTATCCTTGTAGACTGCGATTGTTGTGCTTTTTACAGGATCAACTGAACAAGAATCTACAGAGATTCCTATCTTCTCCAGGGCTCATCCAGCTGCTAGAATGCTGCAACAGTAGCCAAATTTTGCGAATAGAAAGGAAGGACATGAATGTACAAAAATCGTATGTGTAGTAGATGAGTATGTATATCTTTAACTACCTGCATAAACTCTCTGCAGTCTACTTCTTTCACGCCTTGCCAAGAGAACCCAGGGGCTGCGTTGCCAGGAATCAATATTGACGTGATGGCACACAGTGCACTGCATTTCCAAATCTCTACCAGTGCTCGGTCTGCACATCTCTGGATTTCATTTTCTTTAATAATGAATATTGGCGTCCTGTAGCCAAGAGACTAGGGTTTGATTCCCACTAGCACGCCTTGTGGCCTTGGGCAAGTCGCAGAACCCTTCTTTGCCTGGCAATCTACTTTTGGTCACACTGCCAAGAAATCGCAGGAGCTGCTGGGTCAGCAACAGTCAGCACCGACTCGAAGGCGCACACATTACACTTGCAAAACAAAAAGCACCTTTACTTGGCATTTAAGATCGTAAGGAAACCCAAGGAGAAGCAAGCAAGAAGTGTCTACTGCTTTGTACTAGGTCTTCGTTTATTCGGATTGTCTTGTAATATGTCTGAATATTTTCTCCCCTTTCCCCCAACTAGTTCTAAAAGGCTAATTTAGTGACATAAAATCTACAAGACAAGGGACATCTTTCTGCTGTAAAAAAACCAATAACTATGTTAATATCACGTTAACGCACATTATCCCCTTTACCTACGTTTAGTCAATTTTCAGTGATTGGCATGATCGCTCTTAGATACACAATCTAGCTCATACTAGGAGAAAGTGACTCTGCAGTGGAATTGGGGAAATAGGGTTATCTCCCCTGGAAGTTTGTTCCACAATCCCAGTACTGCTCCTGAAAACGGCCTGTTCTCAAGTTTTTCACCCATCTGAAGGATTAGTAACATGGGTGAACTGCCCCTCTAAAACCAGTGCCCTTCAGCAAGGACTGTTGCATAGCTGAAACAGAATATGACAAACTAAAGATTGCATGCCCATCTGCTCTCTAACTGTGTTTGTACGATGCTATAAAACCCAGTTGGTTTCTGGCTTTTCCCTTTTTTACAAGTAAGGATTCTCTGCACCCATCCCAAGCAGTCCATTGTTCTAGCTGCCACTTGCTTCCCTTGGAGGCCCTTTTGTGCACCTGCCACCCTGCCAGTTTTCCAGTATTGCTTCAGGGCCAGCAAGATGGGTTGAAGTCTGGAAGCGGCACTGGAGGGAAATGAGCTATGTGATCATAAGAACATAAAGATATGCCATACTGGGTCAGATCAAGTCCAGTATCCTCTTTCCAACTGACCAATCCAAGTCACAAGTACCGGTCGGGTTCTGAGAAAGGTACACAGATTATACGTCGCTTATCTCTAGGTAAATAGTGGATTTCTCTGTCCCTCCGATCCTTCAGTCCTAGAACAGTAGGATAACTGATGCATGAAAACAAAGATCCTGAAATGACTTTCGTAATGGTATGGGCTTTTGTTTTTAAATAGCTTATCTTTCCAGCTACCTACTCAAAAGCAGCTTTGTCACAAGACTTTTTAATCCAAGGATTGATAAGATTCTTGAGACAAGACTAAATTTAAGCCCACCAGCTGGATTGGCTTGAGCCTGGCTTTTACACATGAGTCAAGTGCTGTAGAAATTGGCTGCTTTAATGTGGACCCTTGTAAATGTGGTGATATGCATGTCTGAATATTGTCTTCCATCCCCCAGCAAAAAGCCATCTTCCTCAGAAATGTTGTTCTCCAGTATCCCTTGCTCCAACATCTGCACTGGCTTTAGACCTAAAGAAAAACAATGTGCAATTATTTTTATCAAGTTCCCTTTTTTCCGACTCGATGCAAGGAGAAATTCTGCTCGAGTTCTTCATAACGTACCCATTCACCAGGCCCCACTGAAATCTCCAGGGCCATTCACCTCTCTCTACACAAAGACTTCTTGTTTATAATTAGGAGTTGACTTCCTCCCAAGGGGAGGAGGGATGATTGGTGTTTTTTGCTATTTTATTTTTAAAATTGTATAAGTGGCAGGTGATAAAACAATAGAGGGAAAGGAAAAAAGCCTTCACCATACCCGTAAAGGCGACAGTGTAAATATTTCACTCACTGACATGAGAGCTTGGAATTCCAGAGGGATTTCAGAGCAGGCCCTAGTTGCACAATAGCTCTGCTGAAAACTGAGATTCAGAGGGCAGCGCCAGTCTGACACGCTGTAATCACTAGCAACCCCTTTACGCACTGATGCAGGTAGGGGGCTGGGCCTCCATGAAATACCCAGAGGGGTGGATTGTTTATATGGATTGTAGAAGAATAAAAAAAACGTAGCCATTCATGGGTGCTAAACTATTTTAAGGACCTTGGTTTTTCCTGCTTGCTTTCTTTTCGTATTGCTAGCCTAGAAAGCATCTTTACAGAAGGTGTAGGTTTGAGGTGGCCTTTTAAAAAGCCCACATTCAAAACTTTAATGTCATTGGCCGTGAAGTAGTATGTTTGCCATTGGCTAAGATTTAAAAATGTTTTCCAGGCTCGCATTCCATCTCTATGGCAGATGGAATTCTGGAAGAACTTTATCCACTTAAATGTATCCAATACCACAAACTAGGGGCCCTTGCATAGGGCAAAGGCCAGTAGATACATTTTAAATCTTTCCAATAGCATTGCTACATGCTACACTCAAATTCATCACAGAAATAAAGAACAGATCCTTTAAGGGACTTAATTCTTAATTTAATTGGATATGTCTAGCCTGCTTCAACCCACAACTGAGCAGGTAACAAGTTTGCTTACAGAACATAGTATAACACAAGACCAAGAATATAAGACCTTTTAGATAGGAGGCTATAGTGTATTAGCTCGCTACTGACCTCAAAGGAGTCATCTAAGGCTATATAAAATGAAATTGTAAAACTGAGATCCAGTAAGAATTAAAAAGAAAATCTTAAACTGGACTAGTAGTTGCATATAATCTCTGTAAAAATTAGATTCAGCACAAGGAAATATTTATTGTAAAATCCAACTTGACAAAAGTATTTAATATCCAGTTAAGTTTTAAGAATGTGGTATTCATTGATACAAGTTAGTTGGTTTAATAATGGTCTATGGACTCTTCCTCCAGGAATTTGTCAAGCTTTTTTAAACCCAGCTACAGTAACAGCTTTTATTACATCCTCTGGCAATGAATTCCAGAGCTTAATGACTCGTTGAGTGAAAAATATTTTCTCCATTTATTCTGTAGCATCAATTCATGTCCCCCTAGTCTTTGTACAACCAGTTAGCACGTGTTCCACTCTGCTCTTTACCTTATAGACCTCTATCATATCTGTTCTCCAAGCTGAAGAGCCCTAATCTTTTTAAGCCTTACCTCACAGGGATATTCTTCCGTCCCCGTTAACATTTTAGTCCCCCTTCTCTATACCTTTTCGAATTCTGCTATCTCGCTAGGTGCAGCAGCCAGAACTGCACCGAAAACATGGTCCTGTCACACCATGGAGTGATACAGAAGCGTGATACCTCCATGCCTGTCCTCACAATTTCTATCTTTCTGTTAGCTTTCAAGGCTGCTTCGGCTGCACGTCAACATGTGATGCACAATGGCACCTAGATTCCTTTTTCTGGGTGGTGGCTCCTAATGTGGAACCTTGCATCGTGTAGCTGTAGTTTTGGGTGGTGGATCCCTAAGAGGCAGATTCCATAAAGGCTGTTTATCTCAGTCAGACAGGTTTAAATCAGGCATGGGCATGATTCCATGCTAATTCTGCATCCATGGTTAGACGTGCACACTTTTCTGGAATCGGCTCATAAACATGTCAGGCGCTGCTCAACCAGCACACTGTTCTGACCGCCTGTGCAAGATGGGTGCAGGCACAGGCCATAGAGTGAAGCGTAGAAACATGTCCCTCATTACAGAGCCTGGTACATGCTGAAAGTGTCTTGGGATGTCCCCACACTCGCCGTATTCTGTAAAGTTGCATGTTTCCAGGCGTGTCAGTTTCTGCGATATACCCATGGACGACGCTGGCAGCCACGCCTGTGCAACTCCTAAGCTGCTGCTCTCACGGACAGTGTTCTGCTGATGCATATTAGACATAAATACTGACACGTAAATGCGGATGCAAACTAGACCATATATACTATAGTATGGTTCAGGACCAGGACACTGCAAAGTAATCTTGGTGCACTCCAATATTTACTGGATCTTATAGTTTGTCATGGCTTGACTATATAACACTGCCTGTTTTTAGCATAGGCCATCCCTAAAAACACTCCCTAAAATGCTAAGTATGGACCTTTTTACCAGCCTCACAAAATCCTAAATTAACTTTGCAATTCCCCAAAGGATGCATTATATTGCTGAGTGCCAAAACTACGCTCTTCTAATGACTATGGTTGTCTGGCTATGGCATCTATTTCCCACATATCTGGGTACTGGCATTTCTCACAGCAGCTCCCTACATGTGGCTACACCTGTCCCATACAATGTCTACTCTGTCCTGGCTTATTTTGGTCCTCTTACATCTGTGGGGCAACCCTGCCTGCCTTCCCACACTCTGCTTTGTAGCAATGCTCCTCTGGTCAGGTCTGTTTGGGCGTGGGAGGGGGGATTTCTGTGCCATCATACCAGGTAACCAGCCTCCAGAAATACCACTAACGGCTTGCTTAGATCCTGGACTGGGTAGGGATGTAGGCCTCATGGCACAATCTGGGGAATGTTGGCACAACATCAGTCATGTCTCCCAGTGCCGGCAAAGCTGATGTATGGCTGGCATATCACAGTGGAACCTAGTGAAACTGCGATCATCTGTAAGGTCCAGGTACTGGCCAGGCAGTCATGTCCTCCCTGAAATGCAGATCAGCACTCCAGATCCTCCCATGCAACCCTCAAATCACACAGATACACTCGCTCAAATTGTAGAATACAGCAGGATTTTCTAAGTCTTGGCCTTATTCCATGTCTCCAGCAGGAATAACTGGCATGGCTCTAGAAACGGCCGTAAACATGCATGATGTTTTCAAGAATATGTTAAACATGAATTTGCAGCTGGCCACACCCCTGCTCTGCCCCCTCAGGAACTTGTGCTAGCAAGATAAATATGAGCGATGCCATGTAGCAGAATATATTTGGAGACATTTTCAGCACATAAAACATCCCCGGCACACATCCAAATGCTTATTCAGTTTCCGGAATGACTTCTATGTGCATAACTTTGTACTTGTCCACATTAAGTTTCATGCCTAGGCTCCCAATTTATCAAGGTCCTCTGACAATTTTTCACAATCCTCTTGTGGCTTAACTTTGAATAAGTGTCTGCAAATTTTAATCACCTCCCTCGTTCCCATTTTATAAATGTTAAGCAGTGGGCCCAGCACACATTCCTGGGGTACTCCACTATTTACCTTTCTTCATTGAGAAAATTGACCATTTACCCCTACTGTCTTCTAGTTTTTAGGCAGTTACCAATCCACAGTAGGGCATGGACTCTTATCCCGTGACTTAATTTCCTCAAGAGTCTCTCGTCAAAGGTTTATGAAAATCCAAATACACCATATCCACTGGCTCACCTTTCTCTAGCTGTTTATTCATGCCTTCAATGAAACATGGCAAACTTAGGCAGACTTCCCTTTGCTAAATCCATGTTGGCTTTGTCCCAATAAACCAGGACTATCCATATGTTCAGTAATTTTGTTATTGATAATGCTTTCCATAGTTTTTCCCAGCAATGTGACATCGGACTCTTTGGTCTGTAGTTTCCCAGATCACCTCTGGAACCTATTTATAAAAATTAACATCGTCTCAGCCACTCTGATCTTCAGGTACTATAGACTATCACAATTTCATTTTTGATTTTTCTGCATTCATTAAGTGTTAAGTCTGTCAACTCATGGTAATCCCATGACTAGCTGTCCTAAGCTTTGTTCAGTCAGCTGCTAATTGATAGTGACATCTATAGTTGCTGTTGTATCAATCCATCACATTGCTGGTCCAAGCATCGTCTTTCACTAATCTCTTTCCGAATGATGTGTCCAAGTATGAAAGCCTCCAGTAACAATCGATTTTGTTCAAGTCGCCCATGGCACATGCAGTGTTCATGGCCAACACCATAATTCAAAGGCATCTGTTCTCTTCCTGTCTTCTTCACTGTCCAACGTTTGCATCCAGATGTTGAAAATACTATAGCTTGGACAAGTAGAATCTTTCTACATCTCTGCAATTGAAAATCTTGTGTAGGTCCTTCATAGACATTCTGCCAAGAGCAGTGTTTCAGATTATTATGGATTCAAGAAAGTCAAAGTTGCCTATTTCTTCTCCCAGGATGAAATTGATTTTTGCCAGTTGACAGGGTCTGTCTTCACACGTTAAGGTGTAAGCCCATTTACAACAGTTACTTGATCTTGATAAAGCATGTGTTTGAGTCTTCACGTCCAGCGAGTAGCAGCATATCATCAGCAGAGCAAAGGTTTTTTGAGACGTCATGCCTTTTTTCTTCATACAGCCAAAAAAGGATTAGCTGAAAAAGAAATGTCTCTGATTTTTGTTCTACATATAAACTGAACACATATGGGGCAATATGCAACCTCATAAGCCTTTGCAGACTTGAAACCATTCTGTTTCTCCTTTTTCCATTTGAACTGTTTCTTGTTGGTTAGTATCTCTCAAATCATCTTTGTATGCATTAAAAGTTTGTTGTGCTTTAATCGATGAAATAGCATAAGCACAAATCGATTTGCACATATCAAAAATCTTAAGAGTTATTAAAATGCACATGAAACAAAAAAATATATATAAAAGTAAGGGAAGCAAAGCTGAATTTTTGGCCAATACACACCTCTAAAATTTAGACTAAATGTGGTATAAATTCTTTGAAAACAAAGCCTTCATTTAGATGCCCGAAAACTAGGAACTTGCAGAGTTCTATCGGTCCCTGTTTAGAGTGTGAATGGTATGGCCCTAATTAACTTTATTGGCATCATTCCTACATCTTTTATTAGCACAGAGTTCTATTAGCTGTTTGAGGAAACCTGCCTGCCTTGCAGATGGGTTTTTTTTTTATTAAACTAAATTCTTTGACGATGTCCCTGAGCATTTGAAGCCCAGAGGTCCCTCGTCCGATCACTTGGTCTTAGTAATGTAGTTTGCAATAAGATATGGCATAGAGTATTTGGCAATGCATGCTGGACTGTCTTCTACACTGCACCTAAATCCGCCCAGAAGTAGGAATCACCATGGCAAACTGCTGTGATTACTGGACTTGCTGAGATTCTCCATGTTAAAGATGAAGACATGCAGTTAAAGGTCAGAGGTGCTCCACTGAAGTAACGGTGATCCAAAAGATCCATCTGAATGGGCTTTGGGTCCCCAAACTCTTAGGAACCCTTTTTGGTACCTGATATTCCAAAGCTTCAGAGTCTTCTCTGCAAGTCCCCCTTTTTTTCTCTTGGATGTAGTGCTTGTGTGGGGTGGTTCCCTCTTTATTCCATTTTCACCACAGAACATGCTCATGGAGACAGGGTCAATTTAGAACCATCTGGTGTACATGTAAATTGCAGAAGTTTTTGAAAGGGAAAGTGCATCTGTAATGTGCCGTCTCAAACTGCTGTTGCTTGCATGTGTATCTAGGATCTCTAAGGGAAAAGAGGACTGTAGTAGAGCTGCTTAGTTGGTATGCTTGGACAGACTGACTGTGCCCTACGGTCTTTATCTGCTGTCGTTTTTCTGTTTGTATACTTCTAGTGGCCGCAAACAGATGCATAAGCATATGTGTCTGCCAGGATTAATATGAATAATGGCATTTTGGCTGGAGTTTAAGGTTTGCATGCATATCTTGCAAATTTTGTGTAAATCTTAAACTCAGTCCAACTTCACCCCTGGAAACACCAACTTTAAAACCATTTACATATATGTAGGGACACTGCAACACACACTTCATAAATGTATCCTACATCTTGGCTGTTTCCAGGCATAAATAAGTTTGCATACAGGAAAACATTTTTTTCTAAAATGACCTTTTTTTAACCTCTGGCTTGCCAGAGGTATCTCCACAGCAGCAACTCTGCAGGGTCCTCTGCCCTGTCTACACAGCTGCGTTTGTCTCCGGGCTCCAAATTCAGAGTCAGACGGTGGTTCTCCCCCCCCCCCCCCCCTGGGATTCTATAGGACTCCCTCTGGACCAGGAACCCACACTGCTCTGGTCTACCTTTGACTGACCAGTCCTCATGAACATACTGACCAGTCCCTTGAACTGAGCCACCGTGGTCATCTCTGAAAGCAGCACCATGACTCATAGCTCAGCCCTAGCCTACTCTTGCCTCTACTAAAGTACTTTGTGCTGGGAGAAATACTGGCCCAGTGAAGGGAGTGCAGCCCTTTTACACATTTCAGCTCAAGCAGTATGTTGGTCTTTAAACATTTTCTGGAGTGGGGGGGGGGGGGGGGTTGTCCTAAGCTACTGGTTTCATGAGGCTCTTGTATGTTTTACTATAAACCAAGTTAAACAATTGTTAATTCCCTGTTTAAGTGACTTGCTTCTGCTATGGGTTGCTCCAGAGAGGACATTCCCATCACAGTTCCTTGCAGATTTTCAGGAATCTGAATTCTGCTGCACACCTCGGCACAATGAGAGAAATGACAGCAGTAGACCCATGTGCTGGCTAGACTGAGATGAGCTGCTATGTCCATCTCAATCCTGGCATGCACAGAGTTTCTGGGGCTTTTGTTCACCAATCTACAGGGTTTTTATTAGAGCACTTTTTTGGTCTTGCACCACATGGTTAATCTCGCTTTCCTAAAGTGAACAGAATTCCAGCCTAGGCCTCTAGGGGCTCACTAGAGTAAGCAGCAGTCTAAACTAATTTAAATTCTTTCTAGGGAAAACATGATTAAATATGTTGGCTTGTTTGGTTCTGGTTGACCAAGAAGCCCAGCTTTGGATGGACTAATGTTGCACCTGAAAGTTCAGATACAATCTGCATTTTTCCCCGTACCCTTACTTATCTTGGCCAATACAGCAACCCATTCTGTCGACCTTGGGCCCTATGTCCAGCCACTATATGTCGCTGTTGCATAGTGACTGAAACCCCCTCTTCCCCAGGGGCTGTGAACATTGCCTTTGCCAAATTCTTAGCTGATCTGGGGAGCAGATCTGAGCCTTGACTTGCTTCACATTGTCATGCAAAGACCTGTGTTCACTTGTCTGTGTTGCCTTGTTTGCCATTTGCTGAAGTGGCTGACTAATCCAACTGTAGTAGGAAGCCTTGTGTTCTGATTTCTTGGTGATTAGGATAGCTTTGGTTTTCTAGTGTGTAGTCCATGTGTTTTTAATGTGGTGTTCATACTTCTTGATTCTACAGGAATGACAGTTTCTAGGACATTGGCAAACATCAGAGGAATTTAAAGGCTGAAGACCTCATAGACCAGGCACAATGTCAACCGCAGGACTTGCTGCCCAGGAGATCAGAGTCCCTCTAAAGAATGAAATCCATTTTTTGCACGGTCAAAGCATAGTGCATCCAAAAGGATACTGGGCCAGTACCAGTGGGTATGAAAAGTAAGTTTAATGTGTATGGAAAAGGAGCACCCCTTGCGTATGTGATCTTTGAGACTATATCCTCAAGTAGAGGGTCCTGTCTTTCCTGTTAAGATGCAACATGGTGGAAAAACAGTATCTTGCTCATGTAGTGAGAAGATGGTGACCCTTTTACCCCATTTACACCAGAAATCACTAATATACATGGAATTGAAGGTTAAGTTAATTGACTTGCAGTTGTGCTATCTAAATGTTGTCAAATACCCTCATGTTAAATGTAACCCTCCAATTGTGATGTGACCACATTGATTGTAGGATAAGGTGGTATACAAATCTGTCTAAATAAAATAAATGAATAAATTATGTAGATGGTGGGCATGAAAAGGTCTGGATTTAGAGACCATAAAAATACATTTAAATGACTTACCCTGGCCAGACTTGCTGACAGATTAGTTATAGTGGCTTAAATATACAACATTAGGCACAGTAATAGAATTAGCATCAAACAGCTGCTCGCAGAGCTGTGACTTCTTGACCAGTGGCTCAAGGGCTTCTCGGAAAGACTTTATGCCAGTGCAGCTAATCTTTAAATCTAAATTAAACATGGCCCAAGAGAAACTGGGATTTGCACTAGTACTGATGTCACACGAGTGCCACCAGCTTTTTCATGGAGACCTAAAGGAACCTAGATCTCCTTGTGTTTCGGTACCTTTTATTGCACCATCATAAATCGCAGCTCGTAAAAAAAGCAAATGTGTGTGTTTTAGAGAATTTGGAATAACATTTCTTGAGACTTATCTAGCTAATGACAGAGTTGAGTGCCCTAAAATGTGTTCAGCTGTCTTTGCATGGTGTTCATATGGGCTCCCCACAAACTACTATATTTTATTTGTTTTTCCCCAGCAAATATCACTGTGCACAGCAATGAGTTAACATGTGATGGCAATGAAAGATTGTTAACATTATGCTCGGGGTAACCTTTATAATGGGGTGCCTAATATAAGGCAGGCAGAAGGCACTTATTTCAAGCTTATTAGACAAGAGTTGATGTGTGTTTTTATAACATACTGGTATAAATGGCTGAAAATATGCCTTAATTTAAGGCATGATCATTTACACAAGCCAAGCTGATCCAGGTGAAATAGTCCTGTCCAGAGGTTAGTGTGGGCTTATGGTAGGTGTGGTCATCCATTAATACAATTCAGGTGTATTTGTTCGTTTATATAATTCAGATTTCACCATATCATAGCATAACTTTGTGGATTACCATAAAATATCTTAAGAGAAATTGAATTAACAAAGAAATGAGCAGAGCCCTTTTAGCTATAGGGAGAAGAGTACATTAATTATACGCCTTCAAATGAAAAGAGCTAGAGAAGATAAAACGGAAAAATGGCACAAGTAGTCCCAGAGCCACCAAGCGAAAATACCCACCACTGGCAATCATGAAAGGAGCTAGACGGGTGACTCTTTCCAGAGTTAGTCCTTGTTTCGTTTTTCTCCATAAGCCTAGTAATATAGCCTCTTAGATCTGAAACCCTGTAGTGCAGACTTCATTGGCCTGCTCTTTGCATGGCAATTCAGGAGAAGTCTTAAACTGGAAGTTTGCCATCTATGAGTCTGTACCACTGCGTCCCTGTCGACAGTGGTGCAAGAGTCGTATACATGAATCACTTGCAGGCCTCCTCCCCTTTTGGGGGTTTGGGTACTTAGTGTGCAACACTCTGCAAGTAAGGAAACGCAGGATACTGTACTTGAAGCGTGACCTAGTTAAGTTGTTAGTAACTTAAGATTCAGATGGAAAATAATCCTACACCTTTGGGTTGGTTTTAATTGGGAGGACTCCTTCTGTCTTGCAGCACCTACTTTGACATGGACCCTATAGCAATGGCGTACAATCTGAAGTCTGCCACACCGCCACATTTATCAATAGGTAAGTATCTCAGCTTCCCGGGGCCTTAGGACTTCTTTCTGGAAAGCGGCCCTGTTAAACTTTTATAGGCCGTCTTGAGATTTGTGATAAAAGGGGAACCCAAAAATGCCATGGAAATGCATCAAATGTGAGCACATATTTGAGCAGAGTCCTGCAAAAATATCTGTATTTAGTATGGTGAATTAACGTCGTTGAAAACCTGAAGCCCTCCAGATACAGCAGGAGCTGTGACAGATCAGTTTGAAACCTGCATGGTCTTGGAGGGACCACCTTTAAGAATGAGAGCAAGTCAAGTCTCCCTGCTTATACAGCCTTTAGCACCCGCGGCAATGAGTACTGAATCACGTTGCCTTTTTTAATCATCCAGGCACCTGCCCACTAGTAACAGGATTGAGTAAGTCCCTGATCTATCCATTCCCCCCGCCCTCACCCCAGTGCAGCTCAGATTCAAAATGTCTTTCTGAAAACAGAACAGCGTTTGCCCTGTGGGATAATCGCTCGTTTATCTATCCAAAATGTTTTTCCATAGCTACCATAGCCTAGAAATACCTTGAGATTTTTAGTGCCTGTAAGCACATGGTCTGACCCCTAATGGAAGCTTTTTGCATTCTTAGAGCAAAGGTTCATCAAGCCCAGTGTCTTGTGGCCAGTCTAGGTCACAAGTACCTATAAGATCTTTGTGGCAATCTTTCTCTTTTGCAGATTTTGGCTTCAAAATAACTGACTAATGTTTAAAAAAAACATAAAAATAGAGTTTGTTTAATTTTTGTTTTGACAGTACTGAAAACACACATGCCCATGTAATGCCTTTTGAAGGACTGATGTTGGGCTATTAATAAAAGGAAAAATAGTTAAACCAGATTTATTCCCTGCAAAACAGCAAGAACCACATGGGGACATCAAATGAAAACTTTTGCAAATGATTTTTGCTAGTGAAATCATTGAGGCAGTTTGCTGAAACCCTAACAATGTCCCCTTTGAACTTTCTGCAAGTCTTCACTAGTCTTAGTGGATATGTAATAAAATCAGAGGCTGTGAATAAAGTGAGTAATATTATCCATCCATGTCTGAAACACTTTTTCATGTCTATTAAAGTAATCGGTAATTGTACATGATTTGCAACTTTGTTTTTTGTTGCACAACCATTTCAATCCCCCCCCCCCTTTTTTTCTGTTTTTTACAGGGCACATTTCACAGCCAGTCCTAACAAATGGTGGTTGCTGGACAGAAAATTCCATGAAGGTTCCATCAAAGAAACCAAGTCCATTACATCTGACAGTTCCGATGGGTGACCACTTGCTGATACATGAAGAAGATCAGGTGGTTCCATCTTTTAAGAAACTTTCTGTGAATGGGATTACTGGTTCTGAAAAGACTCCTCCCCACACCCCCATAAAAAGTGGACCACAGCAGTTCCATGCTGTCCTTTGTAATGATCGCAGCTCAAGACCACTTCCTCCACTGCCAATTTCTGAAGACTTCGCACCAGATGACTTGGACAGCGAGGTTGAATTCTTGACCAGCTCAGATACTGACTTACTGCTGCAGGACTGTAAGTCTTTAGCTTTTAAATATGGTGTTCCAAGTCGAAGGAGCTTCAGAGGCTGTGGACAGATTAACTATGCCTATTTTGATGGTGTAGCCCAAGTCAAGCCGGTGGACAATAATTCAACAGCTAACCAAAATGGACATGTTCAAGAGGCAAAACCTCAGAAATTGGACCAACCCCACCGGAGACTTAGACGATCCCATTCGGGGCCAGCTGGATCCTACAATAAACCTGCTATAAAGGTGTCAAGCGCTTTGAATAGAACATCTCCTAATTCTGATGAAGAAAAACCTGAGGTTCCGCCCAGGATTCCTATACCTCCAAGACCAGTCAGACCTGATTATCGAAGGTGGTCTGCTGAAGTCACTTCTAACACATACAGTGATGAGGACAGACCTCCTAAAGTACCCCCACGAGAACCTCTCTCACGAAGTAACTCCCGCACTCCAAGCCCTAAGAGCCTGCCATCATACCTCAATGGGGTCATGCCTCCCACGCAGAGTTTTGCTCCAGATCCTAAATATGTTAGCAACAAGGGCTTACAAAGACAACTGAGTGAGGGATCTGCCAATAAAATTCCCTGCATTTTGCCCATCATTGAGAATGGAAAGAAGGCTAGCTCGACACATTATTATCTTCTACCTGAGAGGCCCCCATACTTGGACAGATATGAAAAGTACTTCACAGAAGCCAGCACAGAAACAAAAGTGCAACCCTGTTCCACTGACTGCACCACAACTTCAGTATATACCAAGCTGGACTTAAAGCCTTAAGCAGATGATGTTAATGTTGTCTGTCCTCCTATGTGGCTTCCACATAAACTTTGGACATGATTTTCACAAAGGTCATGTTGGAGGTAGATGTCTTTTTAAGCATGTTACAAAGCATTGAGCTCTCATAGGTTGGAGTGAAATAGAAACTTGCGATCTCCTAGAAGGGAGCATGTTCCATCCTCTTAGAAAAAAGAAAACAGATGGTGTCCTCATGCTGGACTTTTTCAGAAGCAGGTCCTTTGAGCTGAACAATGTGTAAGTAACAGAAGAGATTGAAGAGTAGGAGTTACCTTCCACAATGGCGAGATGAGTGATACAGGAATCCCTACTTTTGCTTTTCTGTCCTCCGTTTTTATTTTGTGCAATTGGATCAACAAAGGAAAGAGAAGGTGGCTGATCCAACTGCTGATGTTCTTTTTTTCTATTTTCTAGAAACCCATGAAGAGTGTACGGAAACTTCAGTATTGTAAATGTTAATCTTGTCTTTCTTATCCAAGGGCATACACTGGATGTGATTTATATGTTGACTCGTGCTGGGTTAAGCCACCTTATGTCATTCGTAACTGAAAAGTGTTAATGATGCCCAGAATGTGCCGTGCTGAAAGCTGGTGGGCATCTGGAATGTTTCACATCAGTGGGTTATAGAGACCAAGCAGAGGTGGCATATTAGTTTCCAGGGTACGCTCATAAAGGTGGTAATTAATTTCTAGTGGCCCCTTCCAATTTGAGAGGTGTCTTCCCCCGCCCCCGCCCCTTCCATCCTCCCTCAAGTTATTCACAGGTTTTGTACAACCCAATGTTGACTTTTACATCGGAATTCTCATGACTGTTGCCTTTGCTTAAGTCTCTTCCTCTGATGCACATAGGGAAAGTTTTTTTGGGGGGAGGGGGGTTAAGCTTGCATGGAAAAATGCCCATCTGTTTCCCAGTAAATGAGCATCATTGGCAGCATAAGCTCCTTTACTTTTTGTGATCCTGTTAAATACAACGCAAGCAGGTCTTGTTTGTGGGGAGGGAGGGGGGGGTTGTTTCAGCATTTGGGCTTAAAAACCCCAGCAAACGGGACGGTAGAGCACACAGAAAAGGCAATATTGAGTTCTTCATTCTGGACCTGGCTTTCTCCCATTTCAAACATTTTTTCCATAGGCTGCTTTCAAGTCATTTGATGTAGACGTGCAGAGAAGGTGAGGCCTGTTTTGGCTGGATCTCGCGTCTCTAGGAAGTTGTAATTCCTGCAGTGAAGTTGCTAGTGGTTTGATCCAGGCAGGTGCAGAGCTATAAGGCTTTCCTCATAATACAGTGATAAAACAATTCTGTTTACAGTTTAATCACTAGAGAGATAGTTTAATTAAAGTTACTATATTAGTACAAACTAAATGAAGGTAAAATGTTATGCTCTAGAATATGCACTGACCTTTAATGCATTATGTACAGTATTTGCCGTTTAAAATGATTTTGTGCATTTTTGTTTTGGATAATACTGTGTGATGATGTCTATTGAACTTTAATAAAATATAATTATACTTATTTATGAAACACTGTAATACCGCTCCTTGCTTTATTGGCTTTTAATGCAACTTGTCATGAGCTGCCTTCAGTTTCACCCAATATCTAAAGAATTAAAACACAGCGACTATGTGTGAGAGATTTACTGTATATCTATTCACTGCATGAAAAGCTCTTATAGATATGCTGAAAACTGGACTGACTGGGGATACTCCAGGAATGGTCTGAGGGACACTTCTGTAATCCATGTACAGTAGTGCATTCAGAGCCCTGGTTTATTTCTTAATGGGATAGTCTGATTTTTAGCTTTTCCCATGTTGACATTTCTACTCCTAAACAGCCTGCCCTGTGTTACACAAATTCAATTGCAAAGCAAGTAAATTACGGTTTAAGAAAATGGGGCCCAATTTGGTAGGGATGTCAGAAGTTGTCATTTATTCTGTACCTAAAAGATTCAAGGTGGTTGAAACAAGATGAATTTTGTGATCCAGCTGCCAGAGAGCCCACAAAAGTTTTCCACTTGTGTAATATCTGGGGAAAATTTGCCAAACTAGCACCAGAATGAAAAAGCAGCGACACCATTGTCTAGACTTCGCTTTTTATAGTGCTGTCTCATGCTCACCATTCATAACCATTGTATGTCCTTATCAGTTCAGGCACACACCATGTAAAGGCAGAATGACCGTAGAATGCCTTTTAAAGCAAATAGCAAACACAGGCTGAGCACAGGTAGGGTCTAGAGGACCCATCTAGTCTGCCCAACTTATTGGCACGCACAGTGCCACAGACCAGTTGTATTTCCCTTCACATTCACAACTGATACTTTTGAGGTCAATGGTCAAAGGGCACAAATATTCAGAGGCCAATGTAGGAGCTCACTAGGGCCGAGTTCCTAAACTGATACTCAATTTGCCAGGCTCCTAAACTTAGGAGCATAAAAATCGGGAGGCAATGGGTGGATTTAGGGTGTGGATACAACCTCAGGGTAATCTGCCCCTGCTCAGCTTTTAATTATCAGGCATTTCAATATGCCCTGGTGGGCAGAGAGCTGCTGCCTTATGTTGCTGAAGAGGAAGGAAGTCAGGGCCTGTCATGTGCCTGCTTTATACATCCGCACAGGACTTCCTGTATTAATAGAAGTCTGTGCTGAAGGAAGGAGGCAGGAATATGGCAGGGCCTGGAGCCTCGCAGCAGCTCGCAGGCCCTGTGCTTTTTAATTTGCTGCAGGCTGGGCCACGGGGATCCTTCGGGTGGTGAAGTGAGGAAATGGGCTGGTAAGAACCTCCTGAAACTTAGTACTGACTTCCAGCACCAGGTGCTTAAATCGGGCTCTTCAAAGGAGGAAATGAATGGCAGGCCTACATTGGCAGCAGCATTTTCAGGTTTCTAAAGCTAGATGAATTTTCAGCTGAAAACTTAAGTCTTTTGATTAGTGTTGTAAAATTAGCAATTACCACACTAATTGCAAAAATTAATATGTAGTAGAGAACTGTTGGGGGCAATCCCAGCATGTTCCCATACAGTTTATACAATTTACTGCAGATTAGTGCATGACCTATAGACATCATGTAAACAGATTTCTTATCTGCTACAGTAACAAAGCCTTAGTAACTGTAAGGTGCAGTCCATGAAGGGCCTGCCAGTTATTATTACTAGGCAATTGCCCAGGGTGGCAGTTTCGTGGGGGGTGGTGGCACAAAGCAGAACATTCAAAGCTAACCAATAGATTCTGGCAGCCGGCGGTGGGGAGGGGAAGCATAAGGCTTAGTTTGCCTACGGTGCAAATCTTGAATGAATTTTGGGGCCATCCCAAGTCCATGCCTGTTCTGTACCTTTTTCCATACTGTGTGTACTTAACACACAAATTAGCATGTGTTAAGCGCTTAACACACTTTAGTAAAAGAGCCCCTTTGGATGAAGATAAGCTGAATGCTTACGTTTAGGCACCTATCGGTACATTTCTCCCAGGAAAATAGGTGCTGGTACTTGTATGCAGGACTCTTTCAGTAATACATGAGGACCATGGGTCAATTTTAGCAGGCAAGGGGAAAGGTGCCGATACTCTGTACCATAGAGTACACACTTAAAAAAAAATACCCTGCAGCTTATTAATATCGGTCCCTTTGTACTTATCCCCTGCATTTTTAAATCCTGTTAATGATGCCAGCAGCACCCTTTCTCTATATTTTCTGACCTCTGGAACCTTGCGTGACCTTTCGTTAGAGGACGCTCTAGAACAAGTCTTGCTTAAGCATTATTTATACTATTAAGGAATTTAACTTTGTTGTAGCCTCTACTTAAGCTCTTCTCGGACGGCCTTTACAGACCCTGCACTGTTTTGATGGCCCTTCACTAAATTGCCTCTACTGTCCTTTTTTTGAAGACAGAGCTTCTAGGACTGGACACGCTACTCGAGATCAGTGTTTTTCTCAAGCTGGTTCTGGAGTCAGGTTGGGGTCAACCAATAGACAGCCTAGGGTACTAGCCTCTGAGTAGTAGCAGTCAAAGCAAAATAGATCTTGACTACCACACAAACTCGGAGCAGTCAGCACATTTTTACCTGTAGAGAGTGTGGGTGCACCCACTTACTTTTAAATATTAAACGTTGCTTTGTATGTTCAATTATGCATTTTTATAAGATGGGAGAGGTGGTGTTGATGATCATGATTTTAGTTATCAATCTCAGGGGTGACGGCCATTAGGCTGAAGGCTTTTGTCTAGGGTGCCAAATACCCTTCCACTGGCCCTGCTCCGGAGTACTCCTTACTTGGGTTTTAGGATATCCACATTGCAGTCTTGTGCATAGTCATTGCAGGTATCTTGAAAATCAAGATTTGTCTCAATCTGGTGCCGGCCTTCAGTTTTTCTACTACTTATGCCTCTTCTCTGTACACTAGCAATCCTCTAATTTTGTCAGCTACCTTTATGGTGCCATTTTAGCTACCTGGAGTTTATTCAAAGTGATCAGTCGGTCCCTCTCCAAGCGAGTGACTCCAGTTACCTTTGTGTACCACTAGAACTTTAGCAAAGCTGCTGGTGAACCAGTAGATATCTAAAGCTTTGTGTGTTTGATATTCTGAGTGGTTCATAGACTGATCCATTTATACTGTAAACCACCTTATTAATTCTAATAGTGACAAAGCAACAATAAAGATCTTGCAGCTTGAAAAAACATCCAGTAATCTCCAAACCAACACAGCTATTGGAGCTGTCCTACCAGGATAGTAATCCTGAAATGGGTCAGATCTGCAGTTCAGCCCCTATAATTTAGACAGTTGCATAATCTGAATTATTTGAGTTTCTTACACCCTCCAATTTTCTGTCCATATCCTATTCAGGGTTGTACCATGCCCCAGAAAAAGGACTAGCTAATCACATAGGGGAATGTCAGTCAAGATCTACAGTATGGGTGCCTACATAAATTTGTTAATCGGGTCTAATTCGCTGCTAGTTTATTTGCACTGGGTTCACTATACTGAGATTTAGCGGTTTAGGCAGCAAATGTAGCGATCATCTCCTGAGTTGTCTCAGGGCTAGAGACAGGTCTATCACTATAGCTTTTATTATGACCTTTATTAAGTCATTCACCCCCTTTTGGGGGGAGAGAGGTCAATACCAACTATATTTTGCCATAAGTTGCCAACTTGATCTAGGCCAGGCTGAGTAGTCCTGTAATTGTTTCAGGACCTATAAATGCAATGAGATGGGGATTTTAAAACCAAGCAGGATATGGGTCCATGGTGTGACTGCGCCTTGAGTACTGGGGGCAGTGCTGGTCGCCCCATCTCACAAAGGGTATAGCAAAACTAGAAAAGGTTCCGAGAAGAGCAGCAATGATAAAGGATATGAAATGTACCCATTATGAAGAGACTAAACAGGTTAGGGCTCGTCAACTTGGAGAAAAGCTGACAGAGGAAAGGGTAGTTTAAATGAGTGGAGGGGAACAGGCTTGACCTTTTTTCAAAGACAAACAAGGATATCCATGAAACAAGCAGCAGATTAAAACCAAATTGTAGAAAGCTGTGGAATTTGCTGTTGGAGGATGTAGTTGAGGCAACTAACAGTGTGATTCAAAAAAGGTTTGGACAAGTTCCTGGAGGAAAAATCCATTAAATTCTTATATCTATAATATGGAGAGAGAGAGATTGTGATTGCTCATCCTGTGAGAAATTTGATCTGCTTGGGTTCAGACATATACTTGTGGCATAGACTGGCCAATGTCTGACAAGATGCTTGGTTTGATGGACTCAGCGTGGCTTCTCTTAAGCTCGTAGATTGAAAAGGATCTGGTTGCCTTACCTTCCTTCCCCCCACCCCCCGGAAGGTAGGGCTGTGGCTTAACCCTGAAAATCAGATGCTCCCTTCTCACTCAGTTCGGCCTGAATATAATGTTAGATGCCACTAACAATGAAGATAGGGGAGATTCACTTGAATCTAAGGCTCAGATCTGATGAGTCAAATGACGGTGGAATTGGTACTGGTTAGAATCCTGTAATCTTCAGTCCATCAAGGTTTGGTGCAAACCATGTTAGTCACCTCTCCTAATCTTTTAGCTCATGCATCCCACCCACAAGCAGGCTCCTAAGGAATTATTAGGCAAAGTGCATGCAGCTTTAAAGGCAAGGCTGTCTAGCACATTGCTTGAACTTAAATCTCAATAAGTTCTGGCTGAATTTGGGCTGGAGGAAAAGGAAGGCGGGATCAGCTGATTGTCTTAAGTGTTAGGTGGAGAGGAGTTGACTCGAAAGTACAAAGCTGAAGGGAAGGGTTGCAATTAAAATAGGATGAATCATAAAATGCCATGGTATCTACCATAATCCTTATGCTCTCTAAATGTCTAGAAAAAAAGACTATGTACGGTACTCTGTATTTTCCATTGTGTGCACTGTGGTCCAAGACTGGACTCCTGATAAGAGGTCCCTACTGTATCAAACTTATCAATAAGCCAGTTTGGGTCATTTCTAGCAAATCTGAGATCATAGCGCCACTTAACCCTAGATCGGTGGCTCCCAACCAGGGCTGGTCCAATCACTAGGCAAACTAGCTGGTTGCCTAGGTAGGCAACCTCTGGAGGATGGAAAAGTAGGCCATTCAAAGTTAAATAGATTTTCACAGCCAAAGAGGGGTGTAAAGCTTGAGGTTTGCCTAGGGCTCCAACACTTTGGACCAACTTTAGAGCCAGTCCTGCTCCCAGCCTGTGGTCTGTGGACCCTGGGACTCATAAGGAGTCAACAGGACATAGAAAAGAAACACAATTGCCTAGAGGGAAGAGACTGGGAGAAAGGGAGACAAGTGAGTCTGGTGGAGACAGGAAAGGATGAAGAGAGCTAGGAAGGATAGGCTCGGGGCCGGCCCATGCACTAGGGCCACATCCAGCTTCTCGCCTGTGGCGGGGAGGGGGGCAGCACAGCGATCCCTCTGGTGCATTGGGCTTTAAAGTGCTCATGCTGGGGTGCTTGCAGCCTGCCACGATTTTCCCCCCTCCAACAGGCAGGCCGTGAGCACACCAGTATGGGCACTTTAAAGCCCAATGCACCAGAGGGATTGTTGTACTGCCTCCCCTCCCCCAGACAAGAAGATGGGTGCTGGTGGTGGGGTGGTATGGCTGGCCATGCATTGTCACAATCCTTGGGCGGCGGGGAGTATCCACCTAGGGCGGCAGAAACCCTTGGGTCAGCCCTGAATAGGAGAACAGATCTGGAAAGAGTGGTAGGGGGGAAAAATAAGGGTCCCTGAACCTTTTAGGAGTCAAGGGGTCCATACAGTGAAAAGGGTTGGGAACTTTATCTAAATCATGGGCAGGCTCCTAGAATGCCATCTCAGATCATAATATTATCTGTCAGGGTTTTTTCTTTTTTTTTTAACTTTATCACGTTCAGGGTGGGAGGCCTGCCTTTTACCCTCTTACTCACTCATAGTTAAGCCATTTATTATAATCCACTGTTAACATGACATGGTAGTAAACTTACTGAACTTTAAACTACCACCTCTGAACTTCACTTGGGGCTTTGTCTGGGTGTGGCAGAGAGACTGCTTCATTTCTTTGTTCTGTTGTGAACATGCAGTGTGACAAGTCATCCGCCACCTATGTTTTATAGCTTCTGTTCTATTCTATTTTAGGACAGGGAGGGAGAATGGTCCTTGTCCAGCCATCCTTTAGGAGCTGCCAAGTTACACCCCTTGTGTACACACACTAGCAAAATATCACAAAATGTAGGCTCCCAAAGATAATCGTACAGCAGATGGTGGCTATAATACTTTTGAGTATACGTGACCCTATAACAGTTAACCTTCTATTTTAGAGTTTTGTTTTTGCACAATTTTGTCAATAGTTCTGTATCCCTAGTGTAGAGAATAGGGTCAAGGATTGGGGTTTTGTTTTCTTTAAAATGAAAAATTTAATTCCAATGCAGTTTCTCAGCCTGAACTGAACCAGTTTCTTGAAACTTAAAGCAAATACCCTAAAATGTTCATTTTTAACATGCATGAAAACAGTATAACTATTTGATATAATATAGGTTTAAAATGTCTTAGTATTTCTCAACAACAAATGCTAAAGTGATTTCTTCACCACCAGCCCTTTCTGTCTAAGAGGGTGTTTGATTGGCCAACTACACTTTTAAGTCCCAGGTAGGCATACCTTCAAGTTTGTATGTGTCCTGTGTCCATAACTGAAGAGAATATACTGTCCTCGTTTGTGCCTTCATTCATCTGAGCAAAGAATCGATTCTTCATGTTCTTTCTAGTGGCAAGATGGAATTTGACCACCTCTAGCGACACTATACATCCTCCCAACAGCGCACTTGAAGTCTAATCAGTTCTGAGTGCATTTTTTTTTAATTATCTTTGGATGTGCCCTTCACTGATCTGCATCAGCGTCCACCTGCTTTCCAGTTTTTAACTATAGAAAAGATCACAGCATGAAATTCTTAAATAAGCCACTTTTTAATTACCATGAAGGCCCATTTCAGAAAGCTGTGTAGGTGCAGTCTGAGATGTCCCAGTCAAAATTCTGTAGGAAAGATAGCAGTGAAGGTGGGTACACGTAATGTCTTCTAAAATCAACCCATCTCCGCCAGATAGAAAAGACATGGGGTCATGCTGAATTATACCCTAGATATGTGCTTACACATAGCTGATATGGGTGGCCATGGGCTCAAATGTAAATGTGCCCATGATGGTATTCAGGAATGGGCATGTCTATCTCTTGCCACATCTATGTCCTGGACTGCGATTTTGCAAACAGACATACAGCAGTATGGCCGCCAAGAAAAAGGTCAGTTTATTTACCTTTATGCTTTTTTGGCTTCTTTTCTGTACAGGTCTTTGGTTTCAACAAGCACTTGGCAGATGCCACTTTGCACCCAGGGGTGGTTATAGACATGGACGTGTCTGCCGCACGGTTCAAACATGCAGCACTGTTCTAAAATTGAGCATGCATAGGTCTCTCTTTGGGTCATGTCCTCAGGCGGCATCGATGTTGTTGCACAGGGTATGTGTAAACTCGGGCCATTCTCAAATGGAACATTAATGTGATTTGCACTTCTGATGGGGTATTTTAAGATATGGGAATCCTGAAAAGCATTTCTAAAATGACCCCCTAAAAGCTTAAACACGATATTCAAAGCGTTTATCTGTTTAGCAGGATCTCCTAACCTGATAAACTTCACTGGGGGTATTACTGCCGCTGCCTTGCCGCAGGCACTGTCGAAAGAGCACCAGGGTGGTCCTAGTCCTTATTTCTGTGAGCGGCAGTTTTCAGTCCTCTAACTGGATAAGTGGCTGCATGAAGTTAGCTCAGCAAAATAGCTGTCCTAGCTCAGGCAGTTTGACTCTCTGGGGTAGCGCTTGAATATCGCTGCTATCTGGCTAGCCACGCTAGCCGGTGTTAAAACGCTGAAGGATAGCCGGATTCTGGTGCTGAATATCTGGTTTCAGTGTTACCTGGAGTGGCCAGGTGCTTCAGCAGCGCTGATTACTGTAAGCTGAATATATCAGGGCCCGTCATCTAAACGGAATTAAAATGCGCAGCTCGTTTACTCCTGCCCCACTGCTTCTGCACTTCTCCAGATTACAAGATCAAGTGCATCTGTAGACTGGCAGTATATCGATAAGAAACTGCCAACAATGGTCACACCATAAAACAAACACAGTTTCCTAACCTATTGTGGAATGTGAAATTGACCTCCGAGGGTAGAAGGTTAGTGATCTTATGGAAAGTAAAGATCAATTATATTTTGCTTGAAAGCCAAGACAGATCTTACTACACTCTGCTTTATCTTAAGTCAACAAACTGGTTGAAAGGAATTGGCTAAGCTGCATATTGTAAGCTAATTTTGACACTAATTAATTTCCATGGCAACATGAACTATAAAGGAAGAGTACAAAAAAAATGATGCCAACTGGCTACTCTAAAGAAAAAGTACTACCTAGTTTCTTTTGAATTGCAACTTTACCTTTGATTTGGCCTGTTGGTAGTCATGTTCCCTGCTTTCATTTCTTAATTGTAGTCTCTAGCAAAATGGTCGTATTTATCCGCAGGGAATTCTGGCAAGGAGCAACACTGTATGAATGAGCTCTTAACAGCATTACACTTCATCACAAACCTACTGATTTAGAGGCTGATTCTATAATGTGCACATCTGGCCAGCAGAAACGTCTAACGTGAAAACGTGCGTGTAATATACCAGATTCTGAAACCGCGGAGATACCGCACCTGTGGTTCTGGAATCAAGGAGATATACATTCTCGGTACGGCATGAACAACACATCAAAGGTGACATGGGCGCACACTGCTATACTTGGACATGTGTGCGATGCTGCTTGTCTCCATGCGACATGCCTCCACAGGCAAAATGAGCATCTCCGAAGCTGATGCTCACACTGACAGGGTAGTGTTCATGCAAACAGAACAGTAATACTGATGAAGCAGATTAGGTCATGCAACCCAGGCTAGATATACAAGTCTGTTGCATGCCCTCTGTGCACCAGAGCTATTGAACAGGCAAGGGGAAAGGGGGATGGTTGTCCTGACAGATCCTGCAGCAAAACAGACATGGCATGCGATGAACACCGTAGTCATTGGATCAGTGGCCATCGCTGAAAACAGTATGTGCAATGCGAGGAATGGGCCAGAGAAAACTGAAACGGGTCTGTAGCTAGATGGCAAAACATATCCCTGGCCATCATAGGAAACTATCAGGATGCTAACATGCAACAGTGCAACCATCAAACACACGCCCCAAAGCACCATCCTCTTGTCCTAACAAATGTGCACAATGTTTGAGACCTCCGATGATGCATTTGGATATGCATTAGTGCCGTCTGTACTGCAGCATGCCCCCATTTCAAGGCTACCCCTACCATTCACACAGGCACCTACTGATGCTGCAGTCAGCCCTACGGTCCAGGTACTGGCCAGGCATACATGTCCCTCCTGAGTTGGGTATCAGAACACCAGGGCCTCTCCTGCAGCCCTCATACATCTAATACACACACACACACTCCTGTTTGTAGTCACAGATATCATACCTCTGCCACGGCCATGCCCTGCACCTATACACAACTGCTGCTTCAGCGTAATTGCATGGCATCTCCAGACTACACATCTCATCTGCATTGCTCAGCCAAGCACATACCATCCCTATAGCTATGTTCCTGTTTCTCCAAAGCATATGTTGGGGAGACCTTACACAGCCCCTTTGGCATATACAGCACATGCCAGAATACCGACTATTGCAGTGCTTTACATTTCTGTTGGAGCATTGCTTACTGTTACAAACGTCCCTCACCTCTGCAGTCTATTCATTTCCACTGCATTGTTGGCTCTCCCAGGCAGCAGACACATCAGATCACTACAGACTTGTCATAGCCATTCATCTCTATGGGACATGTTGGAGTTCGGGGAGAGATTTCTTCTAAGTCCTGCCCTTATTCCATGTTTCAGCAGGTATAACGTGGATGTAAGGGTGATATGCTGGGAATGTACATGGGTCTTTCCTGGATATGCTTTATACGTCTCTGTGCTTGACCACACCCCCGTTCTGCTCCCTCCTGCCCACATCCTGAGATCCCCGTTTTAGTGCCATGTACGTGCAGGGCTGCTTGGTGTCAGAATGAAGGTCTAGATGTGTTCAAATGAAACACGTCTATCTCACACGTTCACAGGGTTTATTCATGTTGCAGAATGACCTCCTTAGGCTCATTACATGAGTGGGGTCACCTTCCTAACTTGTCAGGGGTTCTCACCTTACTCTGCTTTCTTTCTCCCCCTCCGTCATGTTGATCCAGTCTGGATTTACTCGGGGCTGGTTCAACTATTAGGCAAGACTAAGTAATTGCCTAGGGGGCAACCAAGACTAGCAATGGTTGAAACAAAACAATAGATCCTGACGGCCACACAAACCTTCAAAAACTGTGCGCACATTCTTTTACCTGCAAGGAGAGCAGGCACACAAATACAAAGCAAAGTTTAACATTTAAAAGTATGATGTCTGATTATGTATTTTTGCTAGGTTGATGTTGCAAGAGTGGTGTTGGGATGATCATGACTGCTGCTGAGTTTATTTGGCAAAATACACCGCACTGATAATGAATAGCGCGGCATAGAAGAGACGTTAAATAAATAAATAAAAATCTAGGGGGGAGGGGGAGGCTGAAGGTTTGCCTAGAGTGCCCAATACACTTGCACTGCTCCTGGATTTACTCCACTCAAGCCAATCCTGGATTCAACCCCCCCCCCCCCCCACCAGTCTAGAGTTCAGATTATCCACAATGACTCTGAGTGAGATAAATTTGTGTGCAAATTTAAGAACTACACGTACATAGCATGCAATGGAATAACATCAGGGGTTAAATTCATTGCTTTGCATATAGTTTGGTTGGTCCATTCCTTTTTACACACACTACTAAGACATTTATCCACTCTTTAGTCACCTCCGTCCAGACTACTGCAACCTCCTCCTTGCTGGTCTCCCTCTGAATCATCTCTCTCCCCTTCACTCTGTTCAAAACTCAGCTGCGCAGCTAATCTTCCGCCAGTCTCATTATGCTCCTATAACCCCTCTCCTCAAGTCACTTCACTGGCTCCCTATCCTTTTCTGTATTCAGTTCAGACTTCTCCTACTGACCTATACGTTCATGCACTCTGCTGCTCCTCACTACCTTTCCTCTCTTATCTCTCCCTACACCTCTGCTCGGGACCTCTGCTCTTCTGGCAGATCCCTTCTCTATTACTGCCAACTCCAGACTTCGATCCTTCCACCTTGCTGCTCTTTATGCCTGGAACAAACTACCCGAGTCTGTACATCAGGTTTCATGTCTGGCCCTTTTCAAATCTAGGCTAAAAACTCACGTCTTTGAGGCAGCTATGGGATCCTGATCTGCTTTGACTCTTATGGGTTTCCTTACCATTCCCCTTGACATTTCCTTGTTCTCAGCTGTTTGTGTTGACCGTCCTAATTAAATTGTAAGCTCTAATGAGCAGGGACTGTCTTTTACATGTGTCTGTTTCAATGCTGTGTATGCCTTGTAGCGCTAAACAAATCTCAACAGAGTAGGTTTTATGCATAAAAAAGTTTTAGCATGCATAGAAGGTGCACAGGTAAGACAAATGTGTGCAAAAACATGAAAATAAAACACATGAAAATTGCAAAAACTTTATTTAAAATGAAGACAAGCCAAACTAGATGAGCCTGTTCTGGACTAAGGCCAGCTGGCAGCCCTCTTATCACGTTCCTCTCCGTAGTCTTCAATGGCAGCTTTCTTAAAATATCTTTTGCCTTTATTCGTCGTCTTAGATTTCAGTTGAATCACTCTGTTAAATCAGGTTTCTGAAAAGTTTGGGATAATCGACACAGAACACCCATGGTTGGAACTGGGGCTTCTATTCTTAGATATTTATACATTGCAGATGTGGGTGTTTATTTTCCAGCTAATTCGGGATGCTTGGTGGGTATGCACATGGGTTGATTATAGAATGGTATAATTAATGTGCATCCTTGCAAAACACAGGAATGGAACTTTACAGGAGCTCTCTAGCCAATGCTCCCTCTCTGCCCCTTATGCTACGATTTTATACATATAAGTACTTGACTTTATAAAATAGACATAAACCAGTTGTGTGAAAACATGCATTAACTAGATATGACTTTATAAAATTACCCTCCATATACCCAATTAGAATTTCAAATATGAATGCTTTTCCTGTATCCCAGAAAGCATCCCAAGCACCACACAATGATGCAAGCAGTATTTGATAGTACACGTATTTGCTCAGTTATTTCTTGGGCCTAGGTTTGTTTATGTGGGAATAGGAAGTAAACTGAGTCCACAGTTCCTAATTACTAAGTTGTATCTTTCCAGCATTTAGTACTGCCGCCATTTAATCTGTTTGTACTCTGGTCTCGTGCTCTGAATTCCAGTACAATAGGATATTCCTGACCTGCAGATTTTGGTTGCTACCCTCTTTGCTCTGCAAGACAATCATTAAGATAAATCTCAGCTCGTGAACCTCTGGTGAATATTAATAAACTGACTTTCTAGCACCCTGGGATCTAAAGAAGAATTATAATGGCTAAGAATACTTTCCGAAAGATGATCACCGTAAGTGAACAAAAAGCTTTGTATTAAAAAAAAAACAAGAAGGGGAGAATATTACTTTGCAATGTAAGTTCCCTCGGACGGTACGGGTCGGAAAGCTGGGTGATGATATCAGCAATGGAAAGTCACACTGAGATGTAGTTTATATGTAAAATGCTGAAGATATCTGGGGTAACATTCAAAGCAAGTTATCCATTCACCAGCATCCAGCGAACATATAATTTGCTTATTCCATTATTTTTTTTAAATAGATACTATCAGACCATTTCAATCACTAACCGGCTCGACACTATCCATTTAAAAAAAAAAGCCTTGGAGCAAGAACTGGTAAAATATTATCCAGAAAGCAGCGAGGCTCAGCCCCTATCCAGATAAGGTATGCATAGGGCTTCCGAATAACTGGAACACAGTGATAAAACACTCCCAGCGAAGACATTCTGCAACCTCGATGTAGTCAGCTGTGCCAGTGACCATAATGGAACAGGAAAGTGGGCAACCATGCCCGTGACCCTAGCTTTCTTTCCTCCTGACATAGGTGCCAGTTCTCGGAGTACAGTGGGTGCTGAGCACCCCCAATATTGAGCAAGATCCTTTACCGTGTCCATAGAACGATAATTCGTGTTCAATATAGCACCTCCAATCATTTTGTAAAGTTGGCTTCTAGTCCTAGAAGTGCTGATTTTTTTTTTCCCTTCGTACGAGTTTGTTTTATGACGTGGCCTATGGACTGTAAACTGTCCTGCAGATATAGGCTGCGCCTGGCACCAGCCATCGCACGCAGTCCAACTCTCCATGTGCAAACTGACTACAGTCATTTATATGCAGCGCTTGCTGATAGCACTCTTTACTCTAGATTGCAGATTGCTCACTTTATATTGATTTTAATGATTTCATAACAACCATATAGCTTGGCAGCTTCTGTTGTCCATACGTTTCCTTCAAAACTGAAATGCTGCCTTTAGCAAGCAGACAAGGACCATAGCGAGCATCACTGAATAAACAGTAACTATAAGTAAGAGTAAATAATTTTGACCGTATTATCCAGTCAGTGCTGCTAAATGTCTTCACAGACTGCCCTACTACTATCCGGTCAGTGCCAGGGTAAATGCCAGGGCAGAGTGGGTATGGTGCCGAGATTTACCCGGCTAGTGCGATTTTCAGTAGCCCTTGCCTGAGCAGCTACGGCCACATGAAAAGCAGGCCTAAGCTGCAATCCAGGCAAGCACCAGCCAAAATCATGTTAGGCTGGCACGTGACCAATTAGCGCTACTCAGCCCTGATATTCAGCGGCAGCTTTTATCTGGACACTGCTACTGAATAACCCTCTGATATTTAGGCATAAGAACATAAGAAATGTCATAATGGGTCAGACCAAGGTCCATCATCCTGTTTCCAACAGTGGCCAGTCTAGGTCACAAGTACCTAGCAGGTTCCCCAAAGTCCACAGCTTCCACAATGCTTGGGATAAGCAGCAGATTTCCCGAGTTCCCTTTAACAATAGCTCATGGACCTTTCCTCCAGGAACTTGTACAAACCTTTTTTAAACCCGGCTACACTAACAGCTTTTACTACATCCTCTGGTAATGAATTCCAGAGTTTGATTATACATTAAGTGAAAAAATATTTTCTCTTATTAGTCTTAAATAGGTTAGTTACACTGTAGCTTCATTATATGTCCCCTAGTCATAAGAACATAAGATATGCCATACTGGGTCAGACCAAGATCCATAAAGCCCAGTATCCTGTTTTCAACAGTGGCCAGTCTAGGTCATAAATACCTAGCAGCCTCCCCAAAAGAGACAGGTTCCTCAATGCTTGTATTGGGTCAAGCAGTGATATCCCGGGTCCCTTTTAATAATGGTTTATGGACCTTTCCTCCAGGAACTTGTCCAAACCTTTTTTAAACCTAGCTACACTAACAGCTTTTACTACATCCTCCAGTAACAAATTCCAGAGTTTGATTACACGTTGAGTGAAAAAATATTTTCTTTTATTAGTCTTAAACAGGTTACCCTGTAGCTTCATTGCATGTCCCCTAGTCTTTAAATTCTGATGATGTAAACAATCGATCTATTTTTACCCGTTCCACTCCATTCATTAATTTATAGACCTCTATCATATCTCCCCTCAGCCGTCTCTTCTCCAGGTTAAAGAGCCCTAACCTTTTTAGCCTCTCTTCATAGGAGTATCCTTCCATCCCCTTTACCATTTTGGTGGCTCTTCTCTCTATCTTTTCTAATAACGCTATATTCTTTTTAAGATACAGTGACCAGAATTGCACACAATATTCAAGATGTGATTGCACCATGGAAGCATACAGAGGCATTATAATATCCTTTGTTTTATTTTCCATTCCTTTACTTATGATACGTAGCATTCTATTTGCTTTCTTGGCCGCTGCTGCACACTGGGCGGAAGGATTCAACATGTTATCCACAATGATGCCTAAATCTTTTTCCTGGGTGGTGATTCCTAATGTGGAAACTTGCATCGTGTAACCATAGTTTGGGTTGTTCTTTCCTAACTGCATAACTTTGCACTTGTCCACATTAAATTTGATCTCTCATTTGGATGCCCAGTCTTCCAATTTATCAAGATCCTCTTGCAATTTTCCACAGTCCTCTTGGGTTTTAACACCTTTAAATAGTTTTGTGTCATCTGCAAATTTGATAACCTCACTCATTATTCTCATTTCCAGGTCCCAGCACAGATCTCTGGGGTACTCCATAATTCAGTTTTCTCCAATAGGAATATTGGCCATTTAGCCCTACCCTCTGCTTTCTATCTTTTAACCAATTCCTGATCCACAATATACACTACCTCCTATCCCATGACTTTTTAATTTCACCAAGAGTCTCTCATGAGGGACCTTGTCAAAAGCTTTCTGAAAATCCAGGTACATTATATCAACTGACTCACCTTTGTCTACCTGTTTATTCACTCCTTTACAGATTAGTAAGACAAGACCTTCCTTGGCTAAAACCATGTTGGCTGTCTCTCATTAAGCCATGACTATCCACATGTTCAGTAATTTTGTTCTTTATAATGGTTTCTACCATTTTTCCCACTACTGACATCAGGCTCACCGGTCTGTACTTCCCCAGATTACCCCTGGAACCCTTTTTAAAAATTGGCATTACATTGGCCATCCTCCAATCTTCAGGTATTTCAGATGATTTTAATGATAGTTCACAGATTGATTTATTTATTTATTTATTTAGACAGTTTTGTATACCGCCTTATCCTTCAATCAAAGCGGTCACAACACAATTGGGGGATACATTTAACACGCAGGGATATTAGACACATACACTAACACTTACAGGGAACATGGGCAATGGAGGGTTAAGTGGCTTGCCCAAGACCACAAGGAGCATCTGTGGGACTAGAAACCCCAGTCTTTCCAGCCCAAGGTTGCTGTCCTCTAGTGGGATTTGAACCCCCGACCTTCCGGCCTGAAGTACCTTGCCCCAACCACTAGGCTACTCCTCCCAATGAGATTACTAATAGTAGGTCTGCAATCTTATATTTCAGTTCTTTCAACAGCCTTTGATGTATACCATCCGGTCCAGGTGATTTGCTACTATTTAGTTTATCAAATAGTTGTAATACATCTTCCTGATGTATTGATATTTCTTTCAAATCTGCCACATCACCCTCAAATACCATTTCAGTCATGGGTAACATCCCTATATCTTCCTCATTAAAGACCATTTATTGTCCTTTTATTGCTGTATGAATGCTCTTCATTGGGTTGTTTCAAGATTGCAGCTAATTCTTTTACTGTAAATGCATTTTTCAAATTAAAAAACCCTGGTGTTTGTGCTGATGAAAGATATTTAAGGGGTGATTTTGACCTTGATATATGAATATGGTCTTATGATGTTTTAATCCCCCTTGCTGAGGCCCTTTAAAACCCAATGATTGCTTCTTGATGTGCTCAGGTTGCAGGTTTGAGTGTGTTTAAATGATTCTTGTGTGCTGTCTCACTTTATGTTTTGTTTCATATTTTTGGTGTGAGAATTCTCTATTGGAGATTTTTTGTAGGGAGGTATTTAAACATCTCTCCTCTCTTGTCTTTCTTCTGAAGTATATATATTGAGATCTTTAAGTCTGTCCTCATATGCCTTATGATGAAGCCTACTGATCATTTCGGTAGCCTCCCTCTGCACCAACTCCATTCTGTTTATATCCTTTAGACGATAGTCTCTGGAACTGCACATAGTACTCCAAATGAGGTCTCACCAAAGACTTATACAGAGACACAATCACCTCCTTCTTCCCTCAATTTCTCTCGCATCCACCCCCCCCCCCCTGCACTTCTTTCCCCCAGTTCTCTCTCTCTCTTTCTCGTTATCATGACCCACCCTCCTGCCTGCTTCTCCATTGTCCAGTCTTTAAGTAATGGTTGTTAAAAAAACAAGGCATTTCATTTTGACTTCTCGACCGCGATCAGAGTGGGAAAGTCTGAAAGTAAAATGCCATGGTTTCAGTCTCTCTGTCTCCACTGCAGCAGTGAGGCTGGCACCAGCAGTTGCCCAATGAGTCGAGCAACCAACTAAGAGGACGGACTCGGATGTCAGGCCAGTAGTAAGTTACTATAACTAACTGCTCAGTACTCAGCTGGCCACAGTGTTGGTATTTGGCAATGGAGGAGGGAGGACTGGGCCACCGGAGGAGAGGAAGGGAAGGCTGATCAGTGAGCAGAGGGTGGCTGAAAGAACTAGAGGATACTCATGCATCCTCGTGGGGCCTCAGCACTCTGTTTTGCAGAAGCGGAGAGCAACTGGCAGCAGCATTCAACGCACCACATGCCATGAAAAAAAGCAAAATAAAATGCATACTGTGTGTGTTTGTACTAGTCATTTCTTGAGTGACCTGAGCCGATGATGAACAGTTACACAAGTGCAGTCATGCGTGTAGCTTGCCGCTCGATCAGTGCAGCTGCATCTGCCCAATGTACCCAGAGCCTCAGACTCCTGATTGGTCAGCAGAGCTAGTACATATGTATGTGTGTGCATGCGCAGTCCTTCTGCTGGCTGGACACTGTACAGGAAACTTAAAACCGGGCTGTCCAGTTGAAAACCAGGCAGTTGCTCACCCTATAATCACCATATCCAGATACTTAAAGGCACGGTCCTAAGCAGTTTACTCAGGTGTGCACAATTTACAGCCTATTCAAGCTACATAGGCTAAAGGAATTTATTAGTGTAAGAAGGCATGGATCCAAGATAAATGTTGTGACTGTTAGCAGCTGCAGTTCCTCTTGACTTGGGCCGTCACTTGGACTATTGATAGCCATTAGTCTAGGGACGATTAGCCCAAGATAAGTTGGGTTCCTACAAATATGGCGTGCCTGCCTATAAAGGAAAATGTAGTATAATATAGGAATTTTTCTTACTGGTTTCACACTTCTTTGGACTACCAATGTAGCATAGATGTAATCCTCAATAGGATGGTGCTCTACCTCCTGCTAAAAAAAAAGAGCATCCTTCCTTGGAAAGGAAAAGCTGTAAAACTATTGGCCACTATTTAACATCCTATGTCTAGGAAAATTTATAGAAGAGTTAGTCTGCATTCAACTCAATTATTGGTTAGATCAGAGAAACTGTCTGCATTGGTATCAGTTTGCATACTGATCCGAATATGGAATGGAGATAGTCCCTGTATCACTACTAGATGTTCTCCACAGAAGAACAGCATTGATAATAGAGGTGTCAGTTCCATGTGATTATTCTGTGAACCGCGTCGACAAGCAGAAGATCCTGAAATGCAGAGACCAAGAAAATATGGCAGAAAGATACCAAAATATTTCTCATTGTATTGGAAGCCGCAGGCTTGATAAAGAAGAACTTCCAAGCACATCCTGACAAACTACCCATACCTGTTATATCTTACGAACTCCAGAATTGGGCTCTCTTTGGCTTGATGCAAGTACTATGCCGAACATTAGCAGTAAATTTGAGAGACTGAGATCATACTCCACATACCCTGGTTTAGAAGTGAGGTTCATGATTTTCATGGAATGTGCAAAACTAATTCATTTGAAGCAACTGCCCTGTGTAAAACCATGGGGTTCCACCTTGGTGTTAGTGCTGCTGAATTTGGCACTATAAACCACAATATCATGCTAGCAAGACTGGAAGAAACACAGCTATAGGAGTTCAGATGGTATCTACCAGATAAGCAATGGTGGAAATTATCGCTCTGATCCCACATACCAGCAACATTCTACTCAAGATCATTCAGCAGAGAGTACAACCATATCTGGAATGAGAACTGCCTAAAATGCAAGCAGGGTTCAGGAAAGGGCGAGGACGAGAGATATCATTGCAGATGTGAGATGGATCCATAAAAAGACAAAAGAATACCTATATCTATATGTGTTTTATTGACTACAGCAATGCTTTTGACTGTGTAAACCATGAGAAATTCTGGGCCATATTAAGAAGCATGGGCATCTGATCGTTCTCTCGCACAATCTTTATATTGATCAAGAAGCAACAGTTCGAACAGAACAAGGAGAAACAGAATGGTTTAAAATCAGCTAAAGTGTAAGACAAGGCTGCATACTTTCCCCCTACCTGTTTAATTTATATGCAGACAACTGAGATGTGAAGATTAGTAGAAGACTCATCGACAACCTTCGCTATGCTGATGATACCACATTACTGGCTGAAAGTGAAGACAATCTGAAACATTTGCTTCTCAATATCAAGTAACATAGTCTTAAAATGGGCCTGCGCCTTAATGTAAAGAAGACAAAGATCCTGACAACTGGCAAAATCAATAAGTTCATCATTGATAGAGAAGAAATTGAAATAGTGGACAACTTTAACCTGTTTGGATCAACTATCAAAAAAGAAACAATAAACAGTCAAGAAATCAGACGACACATTGCTTTTGGTAGAATGGCTATGAAGGACCTAGACAGGATACTCAAAAGCAGAGATGTCTCTCTCCATGACAAAGATTCAACTTGTTCAAGCCATGGTATTTTCAATAATGTCATATTTTTTTTTTTTTTTTTTTTTACATTCTCTTATATACCGCGCTATTCTGCATCAGTGCGGTTTACATTGAACAAACTGAAATTACATTGAACAGGGCATTATAACTTGGAGATAACTATTTTACAGGGAACATGGGCTATGGAGGGTTAAGTGGCTTGCCCAAGATCACAAGGAGTGCCTCTGAGACTAAAAAGATAGGAAGAAAATTGATGCCTTTGAATTATGGTGTTGGCGACAAATACTGTGTATACCATGGACTGCCCAAAGAACAAACCAGTCAGTACTAGAGATCAAACCTAAGCTTTCTTTAGAAGCTCAGATGACAAGACTTTGATTTTCATACTTTGGACACATAATGCGAAGAGAAAGATCATTAGAGAAAGACATCATGCTTGGCAAGGTAGAAAGCCAACGCAAAAGAGGAAGGCCAGCAATGAGATGGATTGATACAATAACAGTAGCTATGGGTGCTACTCTGTCAACAATAGGCCACCTGACTGAAGACCGAACACAGTTTGGGACAACTATCTAGAGGATCACCATGAGTCGACACTGACTCAATGGCACTTAACCACAACAATAGGGAAAAATCCCCAGTCGCCCAAGAGCACGTGATTAAGAAGGGTGCATCCTTGAAGGATACTAGCAAAAGATTGAAGTTAGAGCATATTGACAGAGAGGTTCCAATAAAGACAAAAGTAACCCAAATGCTCTTAAGCACAGAGCAGACAGAGCTTAAAGATTCCGAATCACCCCTGCCTACCAATAACCAGATTAATATGAATAAAATACAACCTTTAAAATGCTTGTATGCAAATGCTAGACGTTTAAAAAATAAGATGAGAGAGTTAGAATAGATAGCACTAAATGAGAGGTTAGATATGATTAGTCTCTTGCAGACCTGGTAGAAGGAGAACAACCAATGGGACACTGTGATACTAGGGTACAAATTATATCACAATAATTTTTTTTTTATGCCATCAAGTCAGTGTTGACTCCTGGTGACACAACTACCTCTGGGTTTTCTTGGCAATATAGATTGCCAGGTCTTTTCTTCCAAGGCAATGGAGGGTAAAGTGACTTGCCCAAGGTCACAAGGCGTGCCAGTGGGAATCAAATCCTTGATTTTCTGGGTACTAGGCAGTTGCTCTAACCATTAGGCTACTCCTCCACATTGCAATGATAGAGTAGATCAAACTGGTGAAGGGGTTTCACTCTATATTAAAGAGGACATTGAGTCACACAGGATTAAAGATTTGCAGGAAACAAAATATACTGTAGAATCTCTATGGATCAAAATTCCATGTGAAAAGAGGATGGTGATGGCAGTTGTGGTGTACCATCGACCACCTTCCAAGAATGAACAAATGGATGATGAAATTCTCAAAGAGATCAGGGAAGCTAACAAAAGTTACAACACAGTAATAATAATGGGTGATTTAAATTACCCTAGTATCAACTGAGTCAGTGTCACTGTCTATTAAGATATTTTAATCAGGTCCAGATTTAGCCATTGGCTTGCTGGTCTTAAATGGGTTACATTGTGGCTTCATTGCATGTCCCCTAGTTTTTCTACTTTTTGATGGAGTAAACAACCGATCTACATTTACCCGTTCCACTCCATTCATTAATTTATAGACCTTTATCATATCTCCCCTCAGCAATCTCTTTTCCAGGTTGGAGCCCTAACTTTTTAAGCCTCTCCTCATAGGGATATACTTTCATCCTCTTTACCATTTTGGTGGCTCTTCTTTGTACCTTTCCTATTTCCGCTATATCCTTTTTAAGATACAGCGATCATAATTGCACACAATATTCAAGGTGCGGTCACATCATGGAACAATACGGAGGCATTATAATATCCTTTGTTTTATTCTCCATTCCTTTCCTTATGATTCCTAGCATTCTATTTGCCTTCTTGGCCACTGCTGCACACTAGGCGGAGGGTTTCAATGTCTTATCCATGATGACACCTAAATCTTTTTCCCGAATGGTGGTTTCTAAGGTGGAACCTTGCATCGTGTAAATCATAGTTTGGGTTGTTCTTTACATAACTTTGCACTTGTCCATATTAAATTTCATCTGCCATTTTAATGCCCAGTCTTCCAATTTATTAAGGTCCTCTTGCAATTTTTTACAATCCTCATGGGTTTTAACAACTTTGAATAATTTTGTGTCATCTGCAAATTTGGTTACCTCGCCCATTATTCCCATTTCCAGATCATTTAAGAAGCAGCTGGTCCAGCATAGGTCCCTGGGGTACTCCACTATTCGCCTTTCTCCATTGAGAAAATTGGCCATTTAGCCCAACCCTCTGCCTTCTATCTTTTTATCCAGTTCCTGATCCACAATACTACACTGCCTCCTAAGCCAAGACTTTTTAATTTTGTCAAGAGTCTCTCATAAAGGACCTTGTCAAAGGTTTTCTGAAAATCCAGATATATTTTAACCAGCTCACCTTTGTCTACTTATTTATTGACATCTTCAAAAAAATAGCAGATTAGTAAGATAAGCCTTTTTTGGGCTAAATCCATGTTGGCTTTCTCCCATTAAACCATGACTATCTACATTCTCAGTAATTTTATTCTTTATAATGGTTTCTACAATTTTGCCCAGTACTGATGTCAAGCTCATCAGTCTGTAGTTTCTCAGATCACCCCTAGAACCCTTTTTATAAATTGGTGTTACATTGCCCATCCTCCAATCTTCAGGTATTACAGATGATTTTAATGATAGTTCACAGACTACTAATAATAAGTATGCAGTCTCATATTTCAGTTCTTTCAACACCCTTGGATGTATACCATCTGGCCCAGGTGATTTGCTTCTCTTTAGTTTATTAAATAGTTGCAATACATCTTCCCAATTTATTGTTATTTCTTTCAATTCTTCTGATACATCACCTTTAAGTACCATTTCAAGCATGGGTAACTTTCCTACATCTTTTTCAGCATAGATTGAAACAAAGAATTCATTCAGTATCTCCACTATGGCCTTAGTGCCTCCTTTACCCCCTCTATTATCAATGGTCCAACTGACTCTCGCCCAGGTTTTTTGCTATGAATGTACTTGAAAACATTTTTATTATGCATTTTTGTTTTCATGGCAAGCTTTTTTTCAAATTCTCTCTTTACCTACCTTATCAATGCCTTGCATCTAACTTGCCAGTGCTTATGTTGTTTCCTTTTTTCATCCTTTGGCTCCTTTTGCCATTTCCTGAAAGATGCTTTTTTTTTGGCTACAACAGCCTCTCTGACCTTCCTTGGCCAAGGAAGCTGAAGCCCAAGTGAGGCTCCATATTGCCTGCAATGGTGAAAAAGCAGGAGGATTATTTGCATAACCCCCATGCACGATAATAAAACACAAATCCTTTCTACCTGAGAAGCTGAGAACAGAATCATATCATACTTCATGACCTTTTTATAATATTAACCTTTTATATGCTGTTATATCTGCCAGCTGGGTGAATTGGAAGACATGAGCTGTTTTAAATTCTTCTGCACCAGTACTCTGGTCGCAAACATGCCTGTCATACCGTGCCCCCGGGGCTGGCCCCAGAATTGCTTCAAGGGGTTGGCATTCTAGGCAGACCTTAAGCCTTATGCCTCCATGGCTGTCAGGATGCATTGTTTAGCTTTGCATCCCCTACTCTTTGTCGCTACCTAGAAGCTGCCCCCCTAGACAGCCACCTAGTTTACCTAATAGTTGGGCTGGCCCTGCATGCCCTAGCACAGCTTTTGCCATTCTATGGATTATAGGGATGGAAGCTGCAAAGTCTGTTTCCCTGATCATGAGGGAATGAAGGGTGAGCACCCGTCTCTCCCTATGGAATCATGAATGGGACTGTTACTAGGCTGGGGTATATTTAGAGCTGTATTCTGTTCGATACAGACCAGTATTCAACCGTCATGGGCAACATTTTGTTTTTTAAATTCTAGCCACAATAGCAAAAAAGCCCTCCGGATATTCAATGCTGTTATCCAGGTATTGGCCAATGCTGAATATCTGGAGAATGCGGTGACCAAAGTTTTGCTGTCCTAAGTTTATTCAGATAGCAGACTGAATTTTGCCGCTATCCGAATCATTTGTCACTCGGTCCATGGACTGCTCCAGCAGATGGAGCTAAGGTAGTCTGTAATAATCAGCAGCAGTTACCTGGAGAGCAGCCTACAAATATCTACTCCTTCATTTTTTGTGCATCTGAAAATGTTGTAGAAAAGAGATCACAGCGCTTCCTGATGGGTTAATAGTTGTCAGACTGCTAGATCCCGGTGCACTCAAAGGTTACTGCAGTGTATCTGTCCTCGTGTTGTCAGATTTGCTAGATTTGGCTAGCACACCCAAGGATTCATTAACGAAGCTCAATGACCAGACAGGATGTTCAGCTAAGAACATTGCAAGGCACAAGTCAAGGAGACGCCTTTGACACCTGTCTTTAAATGACACTGGAGGAACACGCCTTGAAGCAGTTTGTTGTAATTATAAAATTGCTAAAGTCACTTGATACGCTTATTTTCTGAAAGAATACATCCATCTAATCCTTTCTGCCTCTATTTCAGCTGTTAGCACGTCAGCGAAATGCCATAAAAAATATTTCCCTGCACTCCCCCTCCCGCACCTCCAAAGTCTATTGCGAAAAGCTGCAACTGACACATGATATTTCTGCAGTATATTAGGATGTAGTTTGCAAGTTATACATTTATGATCTATGGATCCTCTGTTCTTTTTCTTTCCCAGCTCTCTGCCTGCCTCTCACATATTGCTGGCATAGAAAAACTGGATCAATCCTACACTGCAACCTCACTGTGGCTCTCCTCCAGAGGGATCCTACAGAGTACTGCAATTATGATGGAAGGACGTGTGCCTTGATGCAGCAAACCGACAGAGCCACACCATTGGGTATTTAGCCTACGTTATTGTTATTTTCTTATGTTGCCAAAAAAGAGATGGGTTGGAGGATGAGGGTGGGGGGAAGCTATTAGGCTCTGCCCTAGGGAGATTCATGACTGGTATTAATAGTTTTTAAGCACATCTCTGAAATTCACAGAACTGAGGTTACAAGGCAGATGATCTTTTGCTCTGCCTGCCCCCACTTACAGCTCGATGCAGAAGCCCTGCACTAGAGCCTGCGTTGCAATGCTGTAAGCAAATGGCATGCAAATGAGCTCTGTGCAAAAGTCTGCTAAACCAGGCGAGCAAGCCAGGCGCATGCTCACAGTGGTCTGCGTTAGCAGCACCTATATCCTGCGCACAAAAAGGCGCTTGTGCGGATGTGCTGGAATACTATTTGGCACATCCCATTGTGAGCAGAACGTCTGCTCACAGTAATATGCGCCGGCTAGCAATCCAGCACTTGCGCATAATATTCTTCCAGCACGCTTCCTTTGCCATTTTTTTCAGCCATCTCTTCAGCAAAGCCAGAAAAACGTCGCAGGAAACGTACACTGTGGAAATAGGCATAAATTCTTCAGCAGCACTGATGGCAGACTTTGCGCTAACCCTTAACACCTCCTTAGACCTCGTGTTAAAATTTCACGTGAAGTTCAACCTTCTGCTCTTCTGTGCATTTCATCACATCCGCGCTGCATAGCTCATTGCTTCATTACCATGCATCTCCATAATTTAAATGCATGGTGCATTGCTATTAGCACAGACATCTGCTCAGTTTTTCTGCTTGCATTAGGTTCCTTCTTGCATTGTGCACCCGCACCGGCTCAGAAAATGTGATGTAAATAGAGCTCAGATGCTTGCAGGACGGCAATGCTCATTTCTGCATCGAGCAGTCAGTAGCATCCGTATAGGAATTTGGAATCTCAAAATATTTAACAGGCAGAGATTGAAGCAAGGAAACAAGATACAGACACCAGGTAATGCTGACCTATTTCGGCAAACAGCAAAATGCAAACAAAAGAATTATGATGTGAATGGTGAAGAAATAATTTGCTCTCAAAATGCACAGAGCTTTTGTTCTATGTGAAGCAATGTAGGGGGCTCGGATTAATTGTCTTCTGCATTTTCTATTTCCTTAGCATTGACAGGCGTTGGCTTGAGATGCTGCAGAGGTCGTTTGGAAAAGCTCATGGTATTGCAAAGCACGCAAGCACGTTCACAGCTGATTTTCAAGGGAAACTGCCCAGATTAGTTCCCTCTGAAAATTAGCTGTAAATACCTGTGTGTGCAAATGGTACATGTACAGGCAATATCACGGGTAGCCAAATACTGTCCACATGTTTAAAAATCACATGCATGTGTACTGCTTTCCCTTCTGGACTCTACTTGCTTTATTGCGGCTATTAGTACAGTTGTGTGCAAATACTTAGGCACCCCTTGTCAAATCCAACAGCATGTTTTGATGAATCCCTAAGCTGATACAATTCTACATGCTACAAGGTTGAACACAACAATTTTCCGCAACTGTTAATGCATACTTACTATTTACGCAATGCTTTTCACAGATTTAAAATAGAAAACAGTGGGACCAGTATTCAGAAATGCCGCTATTTAAATGCCATAGTGGCCAGCAGTGATGTTTACGAGCTGCTACTGAATATCTGGGCTCAGTGGTGCTAACTGGGTAAGTACCAAGTTAAAGTGATTTTCAATCAACCCTTGGTCAGCTTGCAGCTAAAGCCAGTTTTTCATGCAGCCTAAGTTGTCTGGACAAGGGTCGCTGAAAATCGTACTGACAAGGTAAGTGTCAGCACTCATTTGGTTTCTGCTGATGATAACTGGATAGTGCCAGAGTGGTCTGTGGAAATATTCAGCGGAATTATCTAGAATGGACTGGTGAATATTATGGGCTGCCCACTGCTGGAGGGAGGAGTGGTCTAGTGGTTAGGACAAGGTACTTCAGGCCGGAGGGCCAGGGGTTCAAGTCCCACCTGGGGACAGCAATCTCATGCCGGAGGGACTGGGATTTCTAGTCCTATAGGCACTCCTTGAGGTCTTGGGCAAGCCACTTAACCCTCCACTGCCCATGTTCCCTGTAAGTATTAGTGTATGTGTCTCATTTCCCCTCATGTTAAATGTATCCCCCAATTGACCACTTTGACCTGGTGAAAAGCAGGATATAAATACAGTTAAATAAATAAATTTAACCGGCCTGTCTCTGGTTGGTCAGCCATCTAAGGACTTTCAATATTTCCACTACTGGGATTAATTTTCAGCACCACAGTCATCATAGTAATTTGAACACCAGCCACGGTAGTTAAATTAATACATATATTCAGGTATTCCAGTCAGGATCATTGCCACAGTCAATGTGGTTTAGGCCTGCTATTCAGACAGTCTAAACTAAACATATAGGAGGTCATTTTGGAAGCTCTATTCATGCTTTGGATGTCCGAAAACAGGCTTAGAGATGTCCAAAGCACAGAGACATTTTGGAAGTTGGATCTGTGGATGTCCCTAGCATGAGAACATCCAAGTCTAAACAGAGCATGGTGGATCCGTGGCTGGGGCATTCCCAGTAACCTGGATGTCTCCGCCTGATTTCAGAAATGTCCTGGAGGTCAGGAGTCACGTCTAAGTGCTTGTTTTGGCTGAAAAACGTCCAGAGGGTGTAGAGAAGAAAGCACTTTTTCTTTCCTGGTACTCAGCAAAATTTCAATGGTAGCGAAGTAGGATTTGAATCCTGGCTTCTCTGTTCCTTGTCCAGTAGGCTATTCCTTGTCCAGTAGGCTGTTCCTTGTCCAGTAGGCTTCTCTGTTCCTTGTAACCATTAGGCTATTCCTAGACGTCCAGGTTCCGAAATACTATTCTGGGGATGTCTATGTAGATCGGGCACATCCGCCACTGTGAAATCATATCTGCATTTGAACGTACCTGTTTTCATTTCAGACACTCTGGCTTAGACATCCCAGATTGCACTTGGGCGTCCCTTCTAAAATTATCCTCATAGCCTATCTGCATAGTGGCTGAACATTGCTGCTACACAGCTAGTCTTTGGTTCCCATCCTTGCTCTGCCCTGCTTCCACCCCTTCACTATTTATTTATTTATTTCATTATATTTCTATACCGCACAGTCACAAATGCTCATAGCAGTATAAAAACAGAAAAACAAAACAAAACAATAAACAGTCAATCCTCATCTTCACAAAAGCCTATAAAAACAAATAAGTCTTCAACTGAATTTTAAATGCTTTAAAATCTGACTCCTTATGTAACTGCTCCAGAAAGGGGTTCCACAATAAGAGTGTCTACATCCGAAATGCCAAAAGTGGGAATTAAACTTGCAAATACCCCTCAATCCTGGAACAATAAATAGTCCGCTTTCCTCAGATCATACTACTCGAACAGAAACATATTCCTGCAGATAAACAGGCACCATCCCATTCAAAGCCTTAAATAACAATATCATAAGTTTGTAACAAATCCCAAATGACAGGCAGTGCAGTGCAGAGGTGGCATGGTAATATTTGCACAACCATTTTACGAGTTTCACCACTGTATTCGGAACTTGTTGCAGACTAGTCACTTCCTTAGCAGAGAGACCCAATAACAGTGAATTGCAATAATCTATTTGAGGGTGAACCAATGCCCTCGTTAACTAACACCAACCTCTCTTCTGAGAGACAAGGCCAATTGTACGAATCATTCTCAAAACCCGAAACAAGGGCTTAATCGCCATTGAAATATGGTCATGGAAAGTTAAAGAACTATCTAACCAGACCCCTGTGCTACAACAGGAACCAACAAACCCATCCAACCGCAAATTCTCAACCTTCCTACTGTTTGATAACCAGAAAATCTGTGTCTTCTGCAAATTCAAATTTAAAAACATTTGAGCAAACTCCTTTTACAACATGTTGATGCACTGCTTTACCAATGGAAACAATTCTTGAACATTGTCTCCTCAAGGTGCCTCCGCCTCCGACCCCCTCCTTCCCTTTCTGCCCAAACCCTGACTGACTACTTCCATGACAAAATCCACAAGATCTCACTCCCCATGAGATCAGCTACTTCACCTCCTCCTTCCCTTCACTTCCAACTTCCCCCCTCTACCTCTGCTACCCTTTCTTCCTTTTCTATGATCTCTGAGGAGGAAACCACTCACCTTCTTTCCTCATCCAAAAACTCTACCTGCTCCTCTGATCCTATTCCCACCTGTCTCCTAAGCTCCATCTCCTCCACTGTAGTCCCTTCCATCTCTCATATTCTCAACCTATCGCTCTCCACTGCAACTTTCCCTGCAGCCTTCAAGCATGCTGTGGTCACTCCTCTCCTCAAGAAACCCTCACTAGACCCTACCTGTCCTTTTAACTATCGACCCATCTCCCTCCTCCCCTTCATTTCTAAACTACTTGAACATGCAGTTCACTGCCATTGCCTCAACTTCCTCTCCTCTCAAGCCCCTCTGGATCCTCTACAATCTGGCTTTCGTCTACCAAAACATCTATTGCCAAAGTCTCCAGTGACCTGTTCTTTGCAAAATCCAAGGGCCTTTACTCGATCCTCATCCTTGACCTTTCTGCTGCTTTTGGCACTGTAGACCACAACCTTCTCCTTGCTACCTTGTCCTCGCTTGGTTTTAAGGGCTCTGTGCTATCCTGGTTCTCTTCTTATCTCTCCCATCACTCCTTCACTATTTGTTCTGGTAGATCCTCCTCTGCTGCTATCTTGCTCTCAGTTGGTGTACCCCAAGGGTCTGTCTTGGATCCACTCCTTTTCTCTCTCTTTACCCAGTTCCTTGGTGCACTCATCCCTTCCCATGGCTTTCAGTACCATCTTTACCCTGATGACTTTCAGATCTACCTCTCTACACCAGAAATCTCTCAGGCAATCCAGGCCAGGATCTCTGCCTGTCTTTCTGACATTGCTGCTTGGAAGTCTCACCACCATTTGAAGTTGAACATGGCCAAAACTGAGCTTCTTATTTTTCCCTCTAAACCCTCCTCACCCCTTCCTCCTTTCTCAGTCTCTGTGGATAACCCTCTTCTCCTCCTTGACCCCTAAGGTTGCAACCTTAGGGGTCATCTTCCTCCTTGTTTCCTCAGCTTGCAACCTTGGGGTCATCTTCGACTCCTCTATCTCCTTCTCCACACACATCCAAATGATAGCTATTATCATCTATATGCAGATGATATCATGCTGTATACTCAACTGGGCATCTGCAACCCAATTTACAACGCCATCGAAGCCTGCCTTAAAGAAACCCAAACTTGGCTCCAGAAAAATAATATGACCATCAATCTTAAGAAAACTGAAGTAATGTTTATTTCCAAGAACTCCAAATTTAATCCTCCATCCACAATCCTGCTAAATGATAGCCCATATAACATCAAGAAAGAAATTAAATACCTGGGAGTTACACTTGATAGAAACCTTAGTATGGAACCACATCTAAGGTTACTTAACAGAACAATTTTCCATAAACTTAGAATCCTACAACCACTACGTAATATCATTGAGCAATCTGATTTCAGAATGGTAGTTCAGGCTCTCATAATTCCCCACCTGGACTACTGCAATGACATACTTCAAGGTCTACATAAAAAGACACAAAACATTCTCCAAATGGCGAAAACGTCACTGCACGAATCTTAAGAAAGGTGCGGGTATCGGATCATATCACCCTGATTCTCATGGATCTTCATTGGCTCCCCATACAAATTCGTATAAAATACAAGATAATAATGACTACATTCAAAATAATTCACAACATAGCCCCATCACACCTCGCTACACTCATCAAAGTACAACCCCCTAACAGGAACAGAAGAACTCCCAAGCTCAACCTGTTACACGTTCCGAACACTATACGCAAGGCCAAATCTACTACAAGCAGCAAAATGTTCACATATGCAGCCCCCATTCAATGGAACAAGCTCCCGGACACCTTATGAGCTAACAAGGACTTACAATCCTTCCGCAAAAGCCGAAAAACGTACTTATTCCAGGAATGTTATGACATGACATAACTTAACATCCTCATCTCAGCTCCTCACGACACAATTACCAACAACACATACTGGAGACCCAATCCATTCAAGCATGCTCCCTATGCTGCAAACCTCAATGTAATTACTCTTTAAATAGCTCAATGTATAGAGACATTCTTGGAAGAAATACACACATCTATGGAATTACTCTGTAAATAGTTCAATGTATCTGATCCTCACTATAGTATATAGACTTTGTGGTTTTCTATTAACATACCACGATCTGTACATAGTTCTAATCCTGTCACATACACACTAATGTTATGATACATACTTAGTACTAATCCTGTTACCTAATATATGTTATATGTTATATGTGCATAGTTATAATCCTGTTATATGTAACTTCATGGTTCAAGTTAAATGTTATAATGTAAACCACTTCTGATCTCTGGAAGGAGCGGTATAAAAATGTAACCAAATAAATAAACAAATAAATAAATAGCTAAAACCTGCTGTTTCTTTCTCTACAACATTACCAAATTCGCCCATTCCTTTCTGAACACACTACTAAGACACTTATCCACTCTTTAGTCACCTCCCATCTTGCCTATTGTAACCTACTCCTTGCTGGTCTCCCTCTGAATCATCTCTCTCCCCTTCAATCTGTTCAACACTCTTCTGCATGGCTAATCTTTCACCAACCTCATCATGCTCATATTACCCCTCTTCTCAAGTCACTTCATTGGCTCCCTATCCATTTCCGCATCCAGTTCAAAATTCTCCTGCTGACCTATAAGTGCCTTCACTCTGCAGCTCCTCATTACCTTTCCTCTCTTACCTCTCCCTACACCCCTTCTCGGGAACTCTGCTCTTCTGACAAATCACTTCTATCTATGCCCTTCTCTTCTGCTGCTAACTCTAGAGTTCGTGCCTTTCATCTTGGTGATCCTTATGCCTGGAACAAACTATCCGACTCTGTACGTCAGGCTTCATCTCTGGCCCTTTTCAAATCCAGGCTGAAAGCTCATCTCCTCACTGCTCCTTTCGGATCTTGACTCCCCTAATCTCCTTTGTGTTTTCTTACCATTCGCCCTAGATGTGTTTTATGGGCCCGATTCTGAGTCCCAGCAGGAGGTGCAGCCCCGCAAGCCATCCTGACCCTATTCCCCCTCCTGCTCTCCCTGCACTTCTGGAGCTGCAGGAGAGGGAGAGCCGGTGGGGGGCAGGAGAGGGAGGGGGCAAGGTGGGGCATAGTGGGAGCAGGCCAAACCAGCAGGATGAACAGGGCCGATTCATGTCACGGTCCTGTTACGTCCTGCAGGGTCAGAGGGGACATGCTGATTATTCCACCTTCAAGGTGGAATAATCAGCACCGGTGGGGCAATCGGGCCTGAGGAAAAGGGGGATCTTGGCCGCATGAGCCCGGGGTGCCTGCAGGGAGGATGTCCCCACAGGCAGGCAGGGGCACGCCGGGCCATCCCTGGGCCCGATCCTGTGTACTGATCCCGATCCCACAGTCCAGAATCAGGTCCTAATGGGCCCATCTTGCTCGGGGTCATCTGAACGGCCCAGACTGCCTCTTCGTGAATCAGGCTCTATGTCTACAGCTACTGTGCTGTCTGTCTTGACTAGACTGTAAGCTCTGATGAGCAGGAACCGTCTTTTACATGTGTCTGTGCAGCGCTGCTTACATCTTGTAGCACTATACACATGTTCAGTAGTAGTAGTAGCAAATTTTATAAGAATAAAAAACAAACATAACATTCAACTAAATATATACGTAAAACATAAGCCCGAATTACAGTTAATGAATGTCACAAAATCGTAAGATCACTAGCAGCACTAGAAGGGAATTTTAGAAGGGACGTCCAGGTGCAATCTGGGATGTCTAAGCCAGAATGTCTGAATTAAAAGCAGGCACGTCCAGGTGCAGACATGATTGATTGATTGATTTGATTTATTTAAACTTATTTTTATACCGCTTTTCTACTATTCAAAGTTTACAGTGAAACAACAGATTAAGAGGCTCATAAGGCACGCTGTTTTACAAGGAACTCATTTCTCAAACGTGGACATGCACAATATGAACAGCTGCAAGGTGTCTACATAGACATCCCTAGAATAAGCTTTCTAGGAATAGCTTAATGGTTAGCATAGTGGGTTAGGCAATGGTGCAAGCCAGAGATCAAATCCCACCTAGTGCTAGCATTGAAATAAATACATTGTTTAAACAACCAGTTTTTACATTTTTTTCTAAATAACGGATAACTTTTTTTATGTTTCAGATCCAAGGGCGTAGTATTCCAGTGCTGCAGTGTTACTACTGATATTGTACAAGCCTGAGCTGAAATGTGTCCAGTATCCTTGATAAAGGCAACCTAGATCCATCGACCAACATAATGCTCATGGAGAAAAGCACCCGACAACACTAGGTTGGAGATTTTCGGAACCAAATTCCTGAAAAATCCTGAAAACAAACGTAAAAACCCTAAAAGGGATTCTCAAGTCAAGTGGTGTTCTCTGCAAAGAGTTTGTATCAAGGAAAGAATCTTTTCTTGGACTTTAGAAGGTAGTTTTATTTTTGTGCTTACAGTCATTGAGAGGAAGCAAAACAATATCCACCTTATATAACCTCAAAGCAGGTTCAAGAATTCATACTGTACTTCCTTGTACAGCTGAACGCTTAATAATCTGTATGAAACATCATTGTAAAAGGGTGACAGGGAATGTCTCAGATAAATTATTTCCATCTTAGCCACAGCTATCCAGGGTTGGGCAATATGGTGGTATTGTAAAAGATTCCTGTAAGCTGCAGTCACTGAGAGGAATGACCCAAAACACTCATCTCTGTGCATAAAGGTATTTTATTGCTTTTATAACTATGATGCTAGACACCCCACAATTGTGATAACCTGAGGCATGTTTACTAACGTGCACTAAATGTTAGCATGGAGTTTGTCATGTGGTAAGATGCTGCGCTAACAGCACAGGGCCTCATGCTAAAAATCGCACATTAACTGGGTAGTGTGTGTCTGGGCGGGGACTGACAGCGCATCACGGTTAGCGAAGGTGTTATGGGCATGGGCTAACTGTGAAGGTTGCAGTTAGCTCAGGTACACTGAATACTACTGCAAGCGGTGGCGATAGTGCACCCATGTACTGGTTAGCGCGGTGTGGTGCGTTAGCAACGCGCTTACAACAGCAGTCGGATGCACACATTCCCCTAAAGCCAGCGTGTGCCTCTATGGTTCAAACACGCACTACCAGCACACCCTTTAATTAACAAGCCCAGGGACCAGACCAAACAACAAAGCACAGTACTCACAGAAAAGTACAACAAACCAAGTCCAGAGCAAGGTAACAAAACGCCAAGTTTATTGAAACCAAGGAGTATCGATCACCGGGCACAGCCGTGTTTTGGCATAGCCTTTGTCAGGGATAATTAACACTAACACTAACTGAGCTCAGACCCTGGTAATAAGATCAGATGCAGCAGAAGAGGAAGTTTCCCATCCATATATAAAGAAGCTCAGCAAGACACACCCTTGCTGGTTCAGCAGCTTTAAGTAGACCTGTCCTGTGTCTACTGCTAACCCAGCTCCCTTCATCGTTCAGTGAAGGGTTGTTTCTACTTCCACTTGCTACCAAGATTGCCAACTTTTTCTCCATGTCTGATTCCTGCTCCTCTCCTGCCAAAGCTACCCCTATTTGCTTCTGCTCCGTATCTGATTGTCTGCTCCAGTCCAGTCATCATTTCCTTACCTGGTTCCTGTTCCTGCCTGCTTCCTGCATCTCTCCACCGTTCCCTGGGCCTAGCCTCTGCACCCACACTCCTGCCCAAGGTAAACCCTAACACCATGCTATGTATAATTCTAGGCAGGATACAAACACATAAGTAATACAAATCTCAGTGATATAAACATACATAATAAAAACAGTGACGTAATACAAACAAAATAAATAAATCACAAGAGCAAGACACATACATAAAAACAGGCGAAACAAAAGCAGCAGTGTCAATATTGCCCCATTAATTAAATACTTATAAAGGAAGCCCAAATAACATATTTAAAACGATTTGGAACTGAAGCAGTTCCAACATTTATTTATTTATTTATTTATTTGTACATTTTTTTATACTGCTTCTTCCAGAGATCAGATGCAATTTACAGGTAACAGAATGACAATAATAATGAGATATTATTATTTTTACAGTGAACATTTTTAGAACCTTATAAAGAACAATGTAGAACAATTCAGAACATTATTTTTACAATGAACATTCTTTTAGAACAATGTAACTAATGCATACACTAGTAAGACTGGGCTGAGAATTCAAAACATAACGAAAAAGCACAAAGATGGTGTGAATTTTCATTGCAAAAATGACATCATGGACTTTTTCTCATCTTTTGCTTGAAGAAGATGTTTCACATTTGCAAACAATTCCTGAGGACAGCAGCCAGCCAAATGAATTCTCTTTACAAAAAAGATCTTTCTTGGCTTGTTCAACAGCATATTTATAGCTCTCAGACTGTCTGGAATGAAATGCAGGAGCATTTGGAAGAAGATTTACGACTGCATCTCTCAGCCTGCTGTAATCATCTCTTCCCCTCTTTAAGACCTCTAGAAAGCCAAGAGGCAAAACTTGTGCACCTAGAAATCTGACTGGTAAGTCGAGGCAAATGAGCGGAAGGTCTAGATTTAGGAGCATATCTTTTAAGAGCCTAAGTGAATTCTCAGCTAAATAAATTAGGGCTTGATATTGAATTGAGCTGGGTATGCGCTGCTACAGCGCATAGCCATCTCTGCCGACCTCTAACCTGCGGATATTCAATGCTGGGGTCATATGCGGCCCCGGCATTCAATATCCAGGATTGCTGCACATGCCTCGGAGCCGCAGAAGCTAACCGGTAGCAGCGATATTGCACCGCTGCCTAGTGAACTCCCGTGGGTAAAACTAGGCCAGCTTTTGCTTTGCCTAGTTTTACCCGCAGGTCGCTGACCAGATAGCAGTGCAATATCACCGCTACCCAGATAGTAACTGTCACTGCCTGTGCTCTGCCCCAGTATGGTCACGACACCCCCCGATGCTAAGCAGTTAGCGTCAGGGCATGTAGGAGAGATAATCAAGGATATTCAGCGGCACTAATTGTTTTGAGCTGTTGAATATCCCATTTACATGGTTTACAGGTCTGTAAATTGTATAAATGCCTTTCGAATATCAGGCCCTTAGGTTCCTAGGTTTGACTAAAAATACTATTACTACAGTACCACTAAGCATTTGTATAGCACTACAAGATGTAGGCAGCGCTGCATAGACATATGTGAGAGACCAGTCCCTGCTCATCAGAGCTTACAATCTACAGCCGCACCACTATGCATAGAAAGCCGCTGCTGATCGCTGGAAGTAGCAGGATACAAGTGTACACTAAATAAATAAATAAATCTAGTCAAGACAGACAACACAGTAGCTGTAGACATGGGAAACATCTAGGAGGAATGATAAGGAAACACAAAGGAGATCAGGTGAGTCAGGATCCAAAAGCAGCAACGATGAGGTGAGTTTTTAGCCTGGATTTGAAAAGGGCCAGAGAAGGTGCCTGACGTACAGACTCGGGTAGTTTGTCCAAGGCATAAGGAGCAGCAGGGTGAAAGAAGTGAAGTCTGGACTTAGCAGTAGAAGAGAAGGGCACAGATGGAAGCAATTTGCCAGAAATGTGGAGTTCCCAAGGAGGGGTGAAGGGAGAGATTAGAGAGGAAAGGTAGTGAGGAGCTGCAGAGTGAATGCACTTATAGGTCAGCAGAAGTTTGAACCGATAGGGAGCCAATGAAGTGACTTGAGAAGAGGGGTAATATGAGCATGATGAGGCTGATGGAAGATTAGCCGCACAGCAGGGTGTTAAACAGATTGAAGGGGAGAGAGATGATTCAGAGGGAGACCAGCAAGGCGTAGGTTTCAATAGTCAAGACAGGAGGTGACTAGAGTGGATAAGTGTCTTAATAGTGTGTTCAGAAAGGAATGAGCGGATTTTGTTGATGTTATAGACAGGGGTGGCTCTATAATGAGGCGGAGTGAGGCGGTAGCCTCAAGCGGCAAACTTTTGGGGGCAGCAAAAATGTCCCCAAAACAGCCGCCTCACTCCGCCTTGAGATTAAAAAAAAAAAAAAAAGATGGACAAGCTGCTGCGATAGCGATAATTTAAAATTAAAAGGAAACCGGTGCGGAGTCTTCCGTCCTATGGAACCAATGCTGCTGTGTCCCACTCTAGCGTCACTTCTTTTTGGAGGTGGGACACAGCATCAGGTGTTCCATAGGGCCGGAAGGCTCTGCACCGGTTTCCTTTTCATCTTAAATTATTACCACTATCGCAGCCGCTGAGGAAGGGGAAGGAGCAGAATGGAGACAACACAGGGGAAGGAGAGGGAGTGAAATTGGGCTGACATGGGTGGCAGGAGGGGGAGCGGAATGGAACTGACATGGGCGTCAGGAGAGGGAGTGGAACGGAGCTACATGGGGGGAAGGAGAAGGAGCTGAATGGAGCTACACCAGGGGAAGGAGAGGAAGTTGACTGGAGCTGACAGAGGGGGAAAGAGATGGCTGGAAGGGAGCTGACAGAGGGGGAAAGAGAGGGTTGGAAGAGAGCTGACAGAGGGGGAAAGAGAGGGCTGGAAGGGAACTGACAGAGGGGGAAAGAGAAAGCTGGAAGGGAGCTGATACACGGGGAAATAGTGGGCTGGAAGGGAGCTGAAAGAGGGGGAAAGAGAGGGCTGGAAGGGAGCTGCCAGAGGGGGAAAGAGAGGGCTGGAAGGGAACTGACATGGGGAAAAGAGAGGGCTGGAAGGGAGCTGAGAGAGGGGAAGGAGATGGCCGGAAGGGAACTGACATGGGGGAAGGTGGGGGCTGGATGAGAACTGACATGGGGAGAAAGAGGGGGCTGGAAAAGAGCTGATACCCAAGGATGGTACTGGAGGGGGACTGGAAGGGTGATGACACTAGGGAAGGGAGGAGGGGGGACTAGAAGGGAACTGACACCTGGAGGTGGGACTGGAAGGGAGCTGACACCTCTGGGTGGGACTGGAGGGAGCTGACACTTTAGGATAGGACTGGTAGGTGGCTGGGTAATGGGGAGGAGGTTGGCAGGGAGGGAGCATTGAGACTGCAAGGGAGCTGACACGTGAGGAGGGTTACTGGGACTGGAAATAGGCTGATGGAAGGAAGTGAAGAAAGCAAAAGAAGAGACAAGAAATGGCAGGTAGACTATAGATCATAGAAAGAGAGCTAAGAAAAGACAGGAAAGCAGAAGCCTCAGATCAGGAAACAGCATGACCAGAGAATAAAATAGTCTGACAACAAAGAGAAAAAATAAATTTATTTTCAATTTAGTGATTGGACTTTGCACTATCTTTATATTTTGCACAGTATGGGGAAATGCATCTCTTATTTATCTGGTGTTGCACTGCATGCAGAGTCTGGCTTCTTGGGGTTTTGGTTTAATTTTTGTCTAAATATTTTATTTTTACTTTAGGTTGTGATCACTTATTCTGTACTTGGTGAGAGTCTGTGTTCTGAGTGTGTGACCGAGGCTAGGTGTTTTGTTAACATGGAGTTTGTATGCAGGGATCTGTAATGTAGTAGTTTGCCTTGTTCAGGTTTTCAAATAGGTGTCAGATGTTCTAGGGCCCACAGCAGTATTTCTGGGTGGGCACCTTGTATGAGTTTTGGAAGTTTATGCTGGTATGTATGGAATGGAAGATTTGGTCTTGTAGACCTTTGATGACTTTTGTATTAGTTTCCAATATGCCTGGTACTGGAGAATGTTTGTTAGTGAGATTACCAGAATCATTTTTATTTTTTAAGATATTGAGTTCTGTGGTGAATGTCCTAGTTCTGCTCTGCACCCACTGTTGAGGGAGGGGCTTCTGTGGATACAAAATGTATTTATTTATTTATTTGTGCTTATTTACTGCCTTTCGAGAATCAAAGTGGTTTACATAGAACTTTAAACGGTAACTTTTGCATTAAACAATGTTGATAGGATTAATAGAATTAATCATTTTACAATTTAACGTGAAGTAATTAACTTTTTTTTTTTATAAGATTTTAACAAAAACATTATACAAGATAATGAAAAGGAAATTGACATTCCATCTCAAAACAAATCAAAGAAAACATCAAAGATACAACAACTCAAGAACATCACTGAAGCCCACATCAAGAGAGTGACAACTGCACTTTAAATTAGGAAACTTAACATCCTACAAGGATAGGAAACCAAGTCCGAAGACCACCACACAGAAGGTGATTACACATCTCCAACCCCCCTAGAGCCCACTTTATCCGCTAGAAATTTCTCTAGATGAGACACGTCCTGGAAATTATAAGAGGCATTTTCATAATTTATTATACATCTACAGGGGAATCGTAAAAAAAACGAGGCCCCTATAGCCTGTACTCGAGATTTAAGAGCTAGAAATTGTCGCCGACGCATCTGCGTAGGACGAGAAACATCGGGGAAAATATTTATCGGTTGTCCGCAGAATTTGGTTAATTTAACCTTAAAAAAAGCTTTAAGGATACGTTCTTTCATCAATAGAGATGAAAAAGTGACCAATAACGTAGCGCGAATTGAGATTAAATCAAGGGAATCTTCTAAGAAAGCCGTAATATTGGCCACAGAGGGGACAATTTCATCCAAATCACCCTCAACGGGATTTACTTTTTTTGATGCGGCAGAAATATAAAATATCTGTCGAATCTCAACAGGGTCAGATATACCTAAGATTTCCTTCAAATATTTATCCAAAAGAATTTGGGGAGAGAGTAGAGAAGTCTGAGGGAAATTTAAAAATCTCAAATTATAAGCCCGAATTGAATTCTCTAAGGTCTCTACCTTGTTATGTAAAATTAAGGAATCCTTAATTCCCAACACATTTACCGATTGAAGGGGAGAGACCTGTGATTTCAATTTGGCAACAGCAGAATCAACCATAGATAATTTCTTGTCAAGCTGTTGTAACGAAACAGTAGCTTCTTGAGTATATTGACACAGAGAGCCTACAGTGACCGAGACCTTGGTATCAATATACTTTAGAGCCCTCCATAAATCTTTTAAAGTAACATCCTCATCTGGGAGTAGGACAGGTAATTCCGGACCACCTTCCAGGGACGGAAGGTGCACAGGAGTAGGAAAGGAGATAAAATTTTCCAATCTGCAAACTTCAGAAATAGAAGCAATCACATCGGTATCCAACGGAGCTGGGCAAGGAGGGGGAGATCTCCCACCCGGGCTTAAAGACGCCCCTTCAGGAGACGATTGTGCCAACGGTTTAGGTGCAAAGTGTTTATCCAGAGGACCAGTTAACTTACTATCCCCAGAGCCGGCCTCCGGAGGTATGGGCTGGGATTTACCCTTGCGTTTACCCATAATATACAATAAAGGTAAATATCAGCAACAAAACGAGAAAACAAATAGCACACACAGGGTATATTCCAAAACCACAACAAACCAAAACAAATAAGGTAAATAAAACGAACCCAGGCGCCGCACGCGTCGCGGTGGCGTCGAAGGGGCATCTAAGGGGCAGAACCTGCCCCTTTAGACACGGCCCTTCAAACACGCCCCGCAATCGCGCTCCGCAATCGCGGAAGGAAGGAAGCAGACTTATAAACCTAAAGAAGTCCCACAAGGAGCAAGCTGCCCAGGGCACGCCTGCCCGGTAAAGTCAGAAACCACTGCAGCGTCGGGAAACAGGTACAGGCACTATAAGCACACTAGCCCACTGGTCAGGGCCGCACCTCCACACACATCAGCAGTGCACTCCGACGAGATATTCTCCAGGCGGTAATTTAAAGCTCCACAGGTCCCACAAGGAGCAAGCTGCCCAGGGCACGCCTGCCCGGTAAAGTCAGAAACCATTGCAGCGTTGGGAAACAGGTACAGGCATTATAAGCACACTAGCCCGCTGGTCAGGGCCGCACCTCCACACACATCAGCAGTGCGCTCCGACGAGATATTCTCCAGGCAGCAATTTAAAGCTCCACAGGTCCCACAAGGAGCAAGCTGCCCAGGGCACGCCTGCCCGGTAAAGTCAGAAACCACTGCAGCGTCAGGAAACAGGTACAGGCACTATAAGCACACTAGCCCGCTGGTCAGGGCCGCACCTCCACACACATCAGCAGTGCACTCCCTGAAGTAACTTTTGCTTAAACAATGTTAACAGAATTAACAGAATTACTCATTATACAGTTTAATGTAATGTAATTGGTAACATGTGGGTGATAAGGGTAAAAAGGAAATACTTAAACAGCTACTGTTAATTTCCTCTATTAACTATTTATAAGAGAGCGGCAATATGAACTATTTATAAGAGAGTGATAATATGAACTTAGTAGCCATCCCTTAATGAGAGAATGGATTATGTTTTGGTTAAGTAACTTCTAAGGCTATTCCGTATATGTTCATAAAGAAAAAGCAAGAACCATAACACAGTTCATAACAAAAAGAAAATGAGTTATAATTTAGTTTTATAAAGTGTGCTCTGGTTCTCACTCATTCTTTTAGTTCCTTGGTGTGCAAACATCTTGCATTTCCTCCATATTATCTAATCGGCTTTTTGGTTTGATTCAGTCCCTGTCTGGAGTTTTGAGAAAGCCCTTCCTCCAACACTATGGGGGGAGGGGGGCCATCTTTATCCCTCGCCTCAGGCAGCAGATTGCCTTGAGCAGCCCCTGATTATAGAGAAAGAATGGCAGGTCTTAGCTATCACATGGAGGTGTGTGGAGAAGGAGAGAGAGGAGTCAAAGACAACCCCAAGGTTACGAGCTAAGGAAACAGGGAGGAATAGACACAGAGACTGAGAAAGGAGGAAGGGGAGAGGAGGATTTAGGGGGCAAAATAAGAAGCTCGGTTTTGGCCATGTTCATTTTCAAGTGGCAGTGAGAAATCCAAGCTGCAGTGTCAGAAAGGCAGGCAGAGATCTGGGCCTGGATTACCAGAGAGATTTCAGGTGTAGAGAGGTAGATCTGGGAGTCATCAGCATAAAAATGGTACTGAAAGCCATGGGAAGAGATGAGTGTATCAAGGGATTGGGTATAGAGAGAGAAAAGGAGTGGACCCAAGACAGATCCTTTAGGTACACCAACTAATAGCAGGATAGCAGCAGAGGAGGATCCACCAGAACAAACACTGAAAGAGCAATGGAAAAGATAAGAAGAGAACCAAGATAGTTCAGAGCCCTTAAAAACAAGCGAGGACAAGGTATCAAGGAGAAGGTTGTGGTCAACAGTGTCAAAAGCAACAGAAAGGTCAAGAATGAGCATTGCGTAAAGGCCCTTGGATTTTGCCAGGAACAGGTTACTGGAGACTTTGGCAAGAGTCATTTCAGTAGAATGTAAAGGACAAAAATCAGATTGTAAAGGATCCAGGAAGGCTTGAGAGGAGAGAAGGTTGAGGCAATGGCGGTGAACCACACATTCAACTAGTTTAGAAACGAAGGGGAGAAGGGAGATGGGTTGATAATTAGAAAGACAGGTAGGATCTAGTAAGGGTTTCTTGAGAAGAGGTGTGACCACAGCATGCTTGAAGGCTGCAGGGACAGTTGCAGTGGGGAGCGATAGGTTGAGAATATGAGAGATGGAAGGGACAACAGTGGAGGAGATGGGGCTTAGGAGATGGGTGGGGATAGGATCAGAGGAGAAGATAGTGAGTTTGGAGGAGGAAAGAAGGTGTGCAGTTTCCTCCTCAGAGATCATAGAAAAAGAAGAAAGGGTAGCAGAGGTAGAGGGGAAAAATTGGGAGTGAAGAGGGGGAGGAAGGGAAGTAGCTGATTTATTGGGGAACTGGAGGGTGATCTTGTGGATTTTGTCGTGGAAATAGCCAGGGTTTGGGCAGAAAGGGAGGGAGGGGTTGGAGGCGGAGGCATCTTAAGGAGAGAGTTGAGAGTAGTAAAGAGGCGGCGAGGGTCAGAGGCAAGAGAGTTAGTCAGATGGACATAATAGTCTTGTTTGGTGAGTGCTATGACTGATTGGAAAGAGACAAGCATGAATTTAAAGTGTAGAAAGTCCACAAGGGAGCGGGATTTGAGCCAAGTGTGCTCAGTTGAATGGGCACAGGAATGTAGATAGTGGATAGTGGAAGACAGCCAGGGCTGGGGTATAGTACACCTCACAGGACGTGGTATGAGCAGAGCAAGAACATCCAGAGCGGAGGAGAGTACAGTGCTATACGAAGCTACTGCCTCATTAACAGACTCAGATGACATCGTGGAGGAAAGAGGTGATGAGACAGTGGAGGAGAGAGCCAAAGGGTCAATAGCATGAAGATTTCTAAAGAAGTTGGAGGAGACAGGGTGAGGTTGAGGCAGTGAGTAACGAAGAGTGAAGCTTAGCATGTGATATCTGACAAGGGAAGAACTGAGGCACAGAGGTTTGATAGCAAGCAATTAGAGAAGAATACAAGGTTGAGGCAGTGGCCCTGCTGGTGAATGGTGGCAGTATTACAAAGCTGGAGGTTGAAAGAGGAGGTAACGGAAAGGAGCTTTAAAGCATAAAGATCAGAAGGGTTATCAACATGAATGTTAAAATCCCCGAGAATAATAGTGGGGGAAGAGAAATCCAGAAAGAAGGAAAGCCGTGAGTCAAAGTCAATAAGAAAGGTAGAGGTGGGCTTGTCAGGGGGGTCGATAAATAATAGTTAACCGGAGATGTAGTGGAGTGAAAAGGCAGATAGAGTGGACTTCAAAGGAGAGAAAGGAGTAAGACTGAGGCAGCAGGAGGAGTTGAAATTGGCAGGAAGGAGAAAGTAGAAGCCCAACAACACCACTACAGCCAGGCGTGTGGGAGAACTGATAGCTGCCATGACAGAGAGCAGCGACTGACACCAGGTCTTCTGGGAGGAGCCAGGTCTCAGTTAGAGCAAGAAGATGGAGAGCATTAGAGATAAGGAGATCACGAATAAAGGCAAGTTTATTAGAGATGGAGTGTGCGTTCCACAAGCACATGAGAAAGGAAGAGAAGAAGGAAAAGGAGACGGATATGAATAAGATTTGAGGTGTTGCATGACAATCTCTTCTCAGAGTGTGACAAAAATCTAGGGGGGCCAGGGTTGGGGTTAATATCTCTGGATGAGAGGAGGAGTAGAAGAGTGCGGGGCAGAGAGGAGACAGCATGGTGGAAAAAGGGTGAGGTTGTTTTAGAGAGAGAGTGGAAGGCTGTATGAGAGGGAGAAAGTTGTGAAGCTCAAGAGTTGATGACAGGGTAGAGGACAAGATGGAGGGGAAAGGGGGGATGGTAAAGGAGAGATAAAGAGAGGAGGAGTGAAAGTGTTGGTAAGAGGGAAGACAATTAGGGAGGTTGAAGAATAGGAAGACAAAGTGATGAGGAGCCATAGAAGAGAGATGGGGAGGAGAACAGAGGCCAGAAGAAATAAGGATAAGTGGGAGAGAGCCCACAGGGGAGTAGGTGCACTTGTGTATAAGCGTGGTAATGCGCAGAAGATGGCTATAAGAGACTGAATGCCACGGGGTGGTGGGTAGGGGGGAGGGAGGAAGGGATAAAAGTTGTGAGGATATGTAGGAGACAGGTAGGAATGGAGAAAACTGAACAAGCTTACGGATAAATAAATAGCACACTAACAATGGTACAGATAAAGAAACAGCGCACTAACGGTGATAAAATAAATATTTCACTGGACACGCAGGACTCACAAGCGGGAAGGTAAGAGCGCCCAAACTGGCAGCAAAGCAGAGGAGGGAGAGGCAAACAACAGAGCTAAACACACGTAAAAACAAATTTAAGTATCTAATTTACACTAGGTTCGTAAATTTAGGAGCTCAGCTTTATTTGAATATTGGGCCATAATTAATTTAAGGTTTAGTTATTTTTCAAAGCCAAAGCAGGTAACAGAGGAAGAAAATACCTCCTCTGTGCTCCCAACCATCACTATCTAGTTCTGGCAAAGGGCATAACTGAATCTATTGTGTGTTTGCTTCTCCTTGTGCTTCTCCCAAGCAGGGCAAAGGTAGAATGACGTAGAGATGACCCTGAGGTTTGTTTGTTGTGGGGATGGTATTTACTGTACTTGATAGTGTGCGTACACATGTGACATTTGGATTGATTATACACCACTTCAGGTCATCTGAGGACAGGCCTGCCGCTCCTGTGGTTCCAAATATTCCAGGGTCCTATTTTCTTTTTAGGTAAATACATCTCCTAATCCAGGATTAAAAACAACTTGGGCATTGAGGTGAAGCGAAAGGGGGCGGAGCCGCAGCCTGTCTCTGGTAATTGAGGATCTGACATGTTCCTGCTCATCGTTTAGCATATGAAACACGTGTTAGATGGGCCTTGATCACTGGTGGACTGTTGGATGTGATTCAGTAAAGATATTTTTCATGCCATTGGTTCTCCTTGTTTTGGTGCTCTGTGATGGGGGGGTTTTGGCACTGGATTGTACCTCCTGGAGTGCATCTATGGTTCACGGCCTTATAAGCACTCCTGCATTCCAAAATAATAGGGATGCTGTGCGCTTAGTTAAAGTGACATTGAAAACCTCAACAGCACATCACCACCGAGTAATTAAATGAGAGGTTCTGTTGCTAGAACTTACATAAGAACATAAGATAGGCCATACTGGGTCAGACCAAGGTCCATCAAGCCCAGTATCCTGTTTCCAACAGTGGCTAAACCAGGTCACAAGTACCTAGCAGTTTCCCAAAAAGACACACAGGTTCCACAATGCTTGTATTGGGACAAGCAGTGGATTTCCCAGGTCATCTTTAATAATGGTTTATCGACCTTTCCTCCATAAACTTGTAAAAACTTTTTTTAAACCCAGCTATACTAACAGCTTTTACTACATCCTCCGGTCATGAATTCCGGAGTGTGATTACGCGTTGAGTGAAAAAATATTCTACTTTTTGATGACGCAAACAATCGATCTACATTTACTCGTTTCACTCCATTCATTAATTTATAGACCTCTATCATACCTCCCCTCAACCGTCTCTTTTCCAGTTTGAAGAGCCCTAACCTTTTAAGTATCTCCTCATAGGAGTATCCTTCCATCCCCTTTACCATTTTGGTGGCTCTTCTCTGTACCTTTTCTAATTCCGTTATATCCTTTTAAGACACGGAGACCAGATCTTCACACATATTTCAAGGTGCGGTCGCACCATGAAACGATACACAGGCAGTATAATATCCTTGGTTTTATTCTCCATTCCTTTCCTTGAACAGAGTAGCACTTTTTTTTAAAGTTGAGGACACTTCGGCTGAAACATACTAATTTCTTAGAGTGTTCATGAATCTCACGTTCATGGACATTTCTTCGCCTTTCATAGGGTAATTTTATAAGGAACTGCCCAAATGCAGGCACCAACAATACGTCCAAATCATAGTATTTTAAGGCCCAATATTCCAAGGGATTAACACAGTTATCAGCCTTGCTAAGCCCCTAGTTGGGATATTCAGCAGCACTAACACGGGCACCGCTGTTGCTCGCCCGCTGCTAACTGGTTAGCATTGGGGTGTTACAGGGACAGCAACCAGCGATAACCGGACAGGCCAAAGGTCAGGCACCATGAAGGCCAGCCTAACTTTCACCACTGAATTAACCGGGCAATGGCTGAATATCCCCAGTGCCCAGTTAGCTTCATGGTAATCCGGGAAATCTGAATATTCAATGCCAGGGTCCAGATATGGTCACAGCATTGAATATCTGGGTTTAAATTGCAGGGGCAGCAGCTAGCCACTGCACCGTTTTCCAAACTCACTTATTCCAATTGTTATTTTAGAAGTATGTGCGTCACCCTGCTGTTGCATACTTTCACTGTGGGCACAGTGGGGGTAGAGAGCACAAGTGCATGCGTAAATAATAAAATCTCCTAATTTACACACATCTACGCCATTTCTAGGGCTGCGGCAAATGATCCTGCCTGACATTTAACGCATGTATTTGGCCGCTTATGCTGGTATTCTGTAAAGAAAAGGAGGCATCTACATTTCTTTATAAACTATGCTTGACGTAGACACATCAAAATGCACATTAACTAGGCTGAACTTTATAAAATTCCCGCTTGAAGTTTTTAACGGTCTGTTCTTTTACGCACAGTGGATCAGTCCAATGACCCTTGAGTTAGAAACACAGTCAGCATTCAGGCCGCTATCCTACGTCTAATCCTTTAAGAAAGGAGGCTGCGTTGTAGCTCAATGAGTTCCCTCCGAGCTGCACAGGCTGTGTGTTACTGATGCATGAGGAATCTGCCCTTGGACAGTACTGACACTATTATTCTGCTTCACGGCTCATCTATTTAGAGTGGTCAGTTTGAAATTACGAGACTCTCTGCTTTTGGCGTAATAGCACCAACATTCCTGATTTTTTTAATATGTTAAGTCACTTTGGTGTGCATTTTTTAGGCATCTAAACAGCTTGAATGCAGACTAACCAATGCACATCCCCGAGACAGAGAAAGGGAGTTATTTTAGAAACTTTATTCACAATTTCCACATGGTAATGGCATCCAAATGTAACTGTTGATTTTACAAAGGGCTATATTTACACATGGATGTCCTGTGTAAGAGGGGGTGTCGGGGGTGTGGTTAGGGCAAGTCCTGGGTGGGTCCAAAATGTACATGTGCATTCCCCATTTCACACAGAAAATATATGCATATGGTGAAAAGTTTCCATTTGGGGATTAGCACCTGCTCCCTGGCACCTATAGGCTTTTACAAAGTGCTCATTTTGGCCAGAACTTTCCAGGGGTTATCCTCCTTAATCCCTCATTGTTTATTTCCCCTCCCCAAATTCTTCTTAAATGAAGCTAGAGACCTCTGTAGTTAATATGCAGCATTTACATATATAGTTTTGCAAAATGGCCCACATGCACATGCTGGCATGTCCGTGTGGGGGTTGTGAAACACCAACTTCCATGTATAAGTGACGGCATTTACACATGTATGTTGTCCAGTTGCATCCGTTGATTTTCCCACTTGTAGATCTGTGAAATGGCTCCTCCAACTCCACGTATCATATTTATATGAACTCCAGTTTCTCCTTCTTTGTATTTTAGAAAAGGTTCCACGTCTGTCAGAGCCTTTTCTAAAATACCAACGGAATTGTGTACATCCCAACCTCAACATCTCAATTCTGATTTCTACGTACTATTTATTTATTTATTTATTTATTAACAGGGTTTTTTGTACCGCCTTTAGGCCAAAACGCTTTACAAACTCAATTGAGTTGTAGTTATATAGAACGTAGGGGTGATACTAACTTGGCGTTAATAAAAATGGGGGCGTTACATAGTTCTGCAGGAGGGGGTAGAGGTTATCTTATATAGAGTTATGTGATTTCATTAGAACCATAGTGTTCAATGGAAAGATGAGTCTTTAATAATTTTTTCAGGTCCCGTGTAGACTGTGCTGATCTTATGGGTTCCGGGAGTTGTGGGGGCGAACAGAGTGAAAGCTCTATTATTCATTTGCTGGGTGCTCTAGTCTTGAGGGCAGGGATGACTAGTAGGCTCTGGTTCGCTAATCTTCTTGCCCTTGTTGTAGGCACTCTACTTATTAGGGCATTAAGGCAGGGGGCTGATAAGTTGTATAGGATTTTGTATATAGTAGCTACGACTTTGTGCTTTATCCTTTGGGCTATTGGAAGTCAGTGTAAGCTCTTGAGGGTGGGTGTAATATGTTGACATTTTGAGGTGCCTGTTAAGATTCTAGCAATGGTGTTTTGCACTAGTTGAAGTGGATATAGTGCTTATTTTGGTAGCCTCTGGTAAAGCATGTTACTATAATCTTGTTGTTGTTGTTGTTGTTAAGTGCCGTTGAGTCGGTGTCGACTCATGGCGATCTAGGTGGGGTGTTATGATGGATTGGAATACTGCTCTGTAGTTATTTTGGTGGAATAATGGTCATAAGTGTTGGAGCGATTTCAATTTAAGGTATGTAGTGTTGGCTGACTTCTTGATATGGGAGTGCATGTTGAGGTTCCTATCAAGGATTATACCCAGGTATTTGACCTTGTCTTTTACCGTGATCTCTGTGTGTTGGAGTGTAAGCTTTGCTGGTGGAGTGAAGGATGGGTCTCTTGTGATCAGTAGTGCTTCAGTCTTGCTGCTGTTCACTGTTAGGTATACAGTAGTCATGCAAGGAAGTCTGTGGTGGCTGTGAAGCAGTCTGACATGGCTAAGAAGATCGGAGTTAGAGTGTGAAAGGGCATGTAGAACATGATATCATTGGCATATAGGTGTAAGTGCATGTTGAATTTTCTGAGCAAGTTGCAAATGGGTTGAATGTAAATGTTAAATAGCTGAGCTGATAAGGCTGATCCTTGTGGTATGCCTTGCTTTAGGCTGAAATGGTTTGATTTGAGGAGACCAATTTTTACTTGCAGCTGTCAGTTGGAGAGGCATGAGGTAAACCAGTCTATCATGCTATTGTGGAGACCTATGTCACTGAGTCTTGTAGGTAGGGCGAGATGGAGTCAAAAGCGGCACTGATGTCCAGGAATATCATTGCAAAGCCTTGATGTGGTTTATCAAGACCCCTGATTACAGTGTCAAAGAGTGTAGTGAAGAGGGTATCTACACCATGCTGAGAGTGGAAACCATGTTGCTGGAGGTCCAGTGGTGTGTGAATGTCGACATGATCTTGGAGCTGATGTTGTACTGCTTTTTCTATTACCTTGGCTGGGAAAGGGGATGCTTGCGATAGGGCAATATGAAATTGGGGCAGACTGGTCCATTGATGGTTTTTTTATGATGGGTCTTATTGAGGCGTGTTTCAGGGTGGTGGTAAATATCCTTGAGAGAAATGTTGACGATCTTTTGTATTGTTGAGGAGAATTCAGTTCAATGTGATTTTATCCAGGAAACTGGGCATAGATCAAGTGGGGAGGTAGTAGTATTGATGCCTCTAATAATGTCTGAGAGCTCCTGTAGTGACATCAATCTGAAGGTGTCCCAGTTGTGTACTTGGGTAGGCTTAGCCAGTGTGTGTAGTGGGGCTTTGGAGTGGTGCTGTACGGGTAGTCTGCCATGGTCTGTGGGCCGAGTTGTGATTTTGTGTTTGTGAGGGATGCTGATGTGGGATCTTTAGTGAGGGAAGACACAATGGAGAATAGTTCTCTGGGATGGTTAAGGGATTTCATAATGATATTAGAGTAGTATTCCTTTCTACAGCTGTTGGTGAGGCTGCAGTTTAATGATGAATTGCTCCTTGATGGATCTATCCTGTGTTCTTTTCCATCTTCTTTTGATGTATCCGAGCTGTCATCTGATGACTGAGTTTATGGGAGTACCAGGGTAGTTGTCCAAAGCTAGGGGAGGCAGTTGAGCATCGTGGTGTAAAGGTAGTGGCATTGGCAATCACTGTGTTCAATGAGTGGATTAGACTGTCCAAGTCATGTATGTTGGAGACCAGGTGTAGGGAGACGTCATCTAGGAAGGATTGCTTGTTGAATGCTTTGAATCAGCATATGTGGACCGCTGCTGGGGAAAGTGTGAGGTCTGGGATCTGACTGGAAAGATCAGGGAGATCATGGCATGATCTGACCATGGCACAGGGTCGATCTGGGTGTTGAATTCTGTTGCAGGGAGATGTCTAGGTGCAAAACAAGGTCTAGTGTCGCTCCTTTAGAATGAGTAGACTCTTTGATTATCTGGTGTAGTTGAAGTGCTTCCATGGCATTGGTGAATGCACAGGCTTGCTTAGTGGTGGTGGATACGAGGTTTAAATCCCCAAAGAGGAAGAAGTGTTTGTTGGTGTGCATGCATGCTTCTTCTAGCAAGTCTGATAGGTCTTCTGTCTCTGAGGAAGGTGTTCAGTATGTTAGGCAGATAGTGTGGTCACTATTGGAGATTGTGCGGAAGTCCAGCGTTTCTAAGGAGTGAGAATTGAGCATAGTGAAATTCAGATGTTCTTTTGGACACTTTCTCCTCTTCTGCCTGCTCTGGGGCAGTTGAAGAGCTTGTGATGGCAGGGGGGGGGGGGAACAACTGGTTAAGTAGTACATTGTCAGTGGTAGATATCCAGGATTTGGTGATGCACATAAGGTCAGTGTCGCTGAGGCACATGAAACCTGCTATAATGGGAATCTTGTTGCGTATTGAGCAGGCATTGATTAGTGAGCATCTGATTGGATAGTGAGGTCAATTCTGTCTAGTGTAGGCTTTCTGTTGTTGGGTGGTGTTAATTTCCAGTAATCTACATAGTGGTTTTATGCATGGTGCTTTGTGGCAGGTGACTGGAGTGGGAAGCCTTGGTTGGTGCAGAATTGGAATGTTGTCGTTGTAGGTTGCTACCACTTGTGGGGGTATTAGAAGAAAGAGGAGAGTCTGTATCGTCATTGTGTAGGATGAGAGCTTGTGGAGAATCGTGTAGTGCTGAGGAGTTGGAGACTCACCAGATGAATCTTTGCTGGCTGTTGTGGAAGTTCCTTGGAATAAGGTGTTTGTTTTCTTCCAGCACTGTTATGAGATCGCCGAGTTCTGGAGATGCTGTTTGGGAAGGGGATCAAGTGTTCACTCGTGAGACTGAGTCCTGCTCTCTAAAATGTGTCTTAGAATGCTACGTTTGTTTGGTTAGGCCCTAAAACCAGTAGGCTATTCAAGATGTTTATTTCATGCATCTTTATTGTGAACATTTGCTTACACCGGGTCTCCAATTTATGCAAATATACCTCATGCATATTCATCAGATACCCTCAAAACCCAACTGACTGTAGAAGCAGTAGGACATGTTTGTGAACCACCGTCACAGAGCATTATTCCAAAAGAATTTTTATTCAATTAGCATCCAAAGAAAAACTCTTTATTGAATAAGACAAAAAAACAACAGGGTTAAAGCCATTTCTAATATTTATACCTTGTTTCCCCTGGCTGATGTTCTCCTTTTCCTCCAAAGGCAGACCAGAATGCAGCTTTCTTTTTCCTTTGAGCAACCCTTCCTTCCTTCCTTTCCAGCATCCCAGGCAATTGAAATGGACAAAGGAACAGCAGGTGCCTTGCCTGTGAAAAGCCCTACGACATCAGTATGAGCTCTGCCCTTTCAGCAGACTGAATGCAGCAAGTCCCAGTTCTCTTGCAATGCTGGAACACATCCTACTGGAAAGAAGCCTGGGTCGCCTTCTTGGCACCTTGGCACTCCGCTGCTGGGCTACCAATTGCTCAGGGGATAGGCAGCCTTGCCAGAGCTTAAAAAAACAAACCACAAACATCTCCATCACCTCTTTACATTGCAGCTTCAAAGGAGCCCCTTGTGGAGTTAGTTCACGTTTTCATAAATTCACTCGCTCTTATTCAGCCCCAGGGAGCTACGCCATTGCAGATATCCCAACCTGGATGGAAGCTGCAGCACGTCTGTGTGTGCATCTGTAGAGTGGCTTGAAACAGAGGTGTGCGAAGGAGCAGCTGACGTGTATGAACCCAAATCCTTCTCCTAGGCTCCAGTTGCCAGAGCACCGACCAAGAAGCCAAGAGAAATGCCGAGATGCAATTGAGTCTCCTTATCCTTAGTGCTGTCGCTTCATCACCCTGTGCCTCTAGTTACCCAGCTGTCCAATATCCAGAATAAAAACTTTACTCTTGCTCCTTTGACCTCTGGGGGTTTTTTTCAGGAGTGCGCTGCTACATCATCAGGGCCCATGTTACCTTCTTTGTTGCCCCCACCCTGCCTCCTTTCATGAGCTTCTCTTCCCAACAATAAGTTTAGGAGCTATGGTGGGGTGAGAGTACGACTTTTCTGGTGGGTGAATTTGGGACACTTATTCCTCATCTTGCCAGTAGTGAACAAGTCGCAAATTTGCAGGGAAGCGAGTTATTGGTCGGTTGACCATCCCCATGGAAAATTCTAATAATGTGCTCTCAAAATATACCTAAAGGCGCCTTCTTTCTGTTTTCACGGTCATTAGCAACATGTTAATTTCATGTGGAGACGAAGTCAGAGACTTTAAACTAGGTCCCAGGATATTTTACACCAATGAGTTATACATATTGTTTATCAAATAATAAAACCATTTCCAAACTTTGATATATCTTGCTTGATATTCTGCCCCCTCGTGCTTCTTTTTTCTTCATTCTCTGGTTTTGTGTCTTATCTCTGCTCCGTTTTTTGTTTCTCTCGCTGTTGTCCTCTTTTTTCTTCTTCATTGTTTTAGTTTTCTCTCCTTACTTTATGCCTTTCCTTCAGAGGACTACATTAGTACTTCCTCCTCCTTCTCTCATTTCTTTCTGCTTGGCTCCTCTTTCTATTCTTCCTTTTGCTGATTCTCATCTTTCCCCATTCTTCCTCCTATGGTCTCTCCACCATTATTTTTTTAAATCTTATTATATTATACATTTCTAATTTCTTAATATATTGGCACTAAATTGAAATACGGGAAGTAGACATAGCTGTGACTTACCCACACAAAATCAAAGTACAAAGAGAACTATATATAATCTCCCTTCCAAAAAGAGTCTGCAAAAGGGAGGGTGGGGGGTGCAACTCCATAGAAAGGTCCAGCAGCAGAACAATCAAGGAAAGAAGTGAAAATGCAAATTATTAATGAGGGAAGTTATCCTCTAGTTTGCAGTAGCTGTGATTTACAACTTTAAACAACTGAATTAGTGAAACTGGAAGCCCCCAAGACACTGGGATTCCCAAGGATAACATCCCCTTTCTTTATTGGACCAGAAATACCTTAATTGTGAGAACTAATAGACAATAAATCTAGTTAAAGACACAGTCAAAATACATTTACAAGGTAGATGGGCTATAAAGAAAGTCCCTAATAGCAGGGATTATTCACATATAGCAAAATCCAGCATAGCTTTACACAGGTCTGGAAAAATCTTTATCTTCTGACCCATGAAAATATCCCATTTCCCAAAATAATTATCCAGCACTGCATCTCACTGTTAGGAGAACACAAGGGTAACCAGCAACGTGGTTCTTTTAGTCTCCTCCTCTCCTCCCCCCCCCCCCCCCCAAGCTTTCCAAGAAAGCAGACAAGTCCAGACAGTCAATAGACGTTTCCACAGGTCTATCTAAGTCTCCACTGCAAGCGAATAGTTTACTCTGGGGGAAAATAGAAGATATTATTAATAGGTACTCAAGATCTCTCCCAACTAATGTTTGAACAGCTCTAGGGAGATGGCTGGAAAATTTAGTACCTACAGGTTCACAGGTTTAACTAATCTCTGGCTTTTCCAGCCTACATTGAGTTACACACCCCACCTCCTCCTGCACCATAGAAACATGATGGAAGATAAAGACTATACAGCCTATTAGTATGCCCTGCCATACTAACTACTACAGTCCTTTTTTACCTTTAGAGATCTTCTCTGTTTGCCCCATGTTTTCTTGAATTAGCGTAGTTACGCACCTGTAACAGGTGTTCTCCAAAAGGAATCAGTCCTCACATATGGGCGACCTCGGCACCAATGGAGCCCTCATGGAAGCATCCCCCCAGCTTTCAAAGAAAGCCTTTGGGAGATGCCACCACGCATGCATGGTCCCCTTCCCGCCCAAGGGTGCCATCTTGCACAGTCAGATGACATAGCTAAAAGACAGCAAAAAATAAAAGATGGTAATGGAGCAACTCCAAGGGGAAGAGGGAGAGTTGTGAGGACTGATTCCTGCTGTCCCCGGAAAACACCTGTTACAGGTGAGTAAAGACGCTTTCTCCGGGAACAAGCAGGAAGTCAGTCCTCACATATGGGACTCCCCAGCTACAGGCTACCGAAATCCCATAACAAAAATAGAGGCTCCCTCACAGGAAGCCACAAGCAGCAGCAATTTAGTCCATGTCCATAGAAGGACCTCTGTGTCCAATGAAACCAGCACTCCGGTAGCCTGAACACAGAAGGGTCAGAGGGTAGAAGTTGCCTAGACCCCAAAAAGGTTACGGAGCACAGCCTGGCTGAAGGCACTGTCCTGTCGGGACTCTCTTTCCAGGCAGTAATGGGTTGTGAAGGTATGGACTGAAGACCAGGTGGCAGCCTGGCAAGATGTCCACCATCGGAACAGAGTGCAAGTTTGCCACCAAAGCTACCATGGCCCTGACACAGTGCGCCATGACGCAGCCTTCCAGAAGGAGCCCCACCTGCTCATAAGCGAGGGCGATACAGTATCCAGGTGGACAGCGTACGCTTGGTCACCACCTCCCCCAGCCTACTGGGGTCGTAGGAGATAAACAGCTGAGAAGCCTTGCTGTGGCCCTGAGTGCATTGGATATAGAAGGGCAAAGCTCTCTTACAGTCCAAGGTGTGAAGGACCGTCTCCATCCCACAGGAGGGAGGTCTTGGAAAGAAGATAGGGAGCACCACTTCCTGGTTAAGATGGAAGGGTGACACTACCTTCGGCAAGAATTTGGGGTGCGTGCGAAGCACCACTCTGTTCTTGTAGAACCTTGTATAAGGTGCCTCTGCAACAAGGGCTTGGAGCTCGCTAACTCTGCGAGCGGAGTTGAGCGCAACCAGGAAAACCACCTTCCAAGAGAGGTAGCGAACGTGGCAGGTAGCCAGAGGCTAAAAGGGTGGGCGAGTGAGCTGCCCCAACACTAAGTTGAGATCCCATTCAGTTGCCAGAGGGCGAACCAGGGGCTTCGACAAAGAGCAGGCCTCGAAGGAAACGGGTCACCAATGGTTGAACCGAGAGGGGCTTACCCTCCACCGGATGGTGGTGCGCCGCCAGGGCAGTCAGGTGCACTCGGACGGGGTTAGACTTGAGCCTGGACTGAGAGAGGTGGAGAAGGTACTGTAACACCTGAGGCACCAGGCAGAAGAAAGGATTAGCCCCCCGTTGGGCACACCAAGCAGAGAACCTGTGCCATTTGAGGGTGCAAACCTTTCTAGTAGAGGCCTTGCAAGAGGCAAGCAGAATGTTCTCCACATCAACCAAAAGGTTGAGAGGGGCCAGAGTTACCCTTTCAGCAGCCACACTGTCAGCGAGAGGGAACAGAGGTTGGGGTGCAGGAAAGAGCCCCCTTCCTGGGACAGAAGACCCCCACTGCCAACCTCAGAAGCATTGGGAACCACGGCTGCCTGGGCCACCGAGGAGCTATCAGGATAAGCGAGGCCCTGTCACGGAGGGTCCTGAACAGGGTCTTGGCAAATCAGCAGCGTCGGAAGGAAGGCGTACACGAGGCCCTCCGACCATGAGACCAGGAGCGCGTCTGCTGCCATTCTGGAGAAGTTGGCCTGCCAGGAGCAGAAGCGGGGCAACTAAAAGTTGTCCAGACTGGTGAACAGGTCCATCACAGGTTCCCCCCAGAGACGGAAAAGCTGACTGGTCACGCTGGGGTCCAGCTGCCACTCGTGCAGCTGGAGAACTCTGCTGAGTCTGTCGGCCAGCAGGTTGTCCTGGCCTGGCAGGTACACTGCCTGCAGGAGAATGCCTTGATGGATTGCGTATGAGCAGAGGACCAATGCCTCCTGACAAAGGGTAAGAGACCCCATGCCCCCCTGTTTGTTCACGTAGAACATCGTCACCTGGTTGTCTGTCTGGACCAGAACCGGCTGGTGATGTAGGTGATGACAGAAGACCCGCAGGGTATGGCCCGGAGCTCCAGGAGGTTGAGCTGCTGGGTGCTCTCATCTGGTGACCAGTTGCCCTGAGTGCAGAGATCTCCGCAGTGGGCTCCCCAGCCGAGCAGGGAGGCATCCGTGGTGAGGACCCTTGAGAGACTTGGGGCCTGAAAAGGCATGCCTGCTTCGAGATGCCAGGGCAACTGCCACCAGTCCAGGGAGTCTGCTAACTGGCGGGACACCGAGACTCGGTCCCAGGGATGGCCCGTGGCCTGAGACCACTGGTCCTGGAGATACCACTGCACAGTCTTCATGTGGAGGCGGGCATCTGGGGCGATGTGGACCATGGAGGCCATGTGCCCGAGGTGGCTCAGAAGGAGCCGGGCGGGCACCGATGGACAGCACTGTATGTCCCGAGCTAGGGACCAAAGCTGATCGGCTCGGTCCTTGGGCAGGAAGGCCCTCGACTGGAGGGTGTCGAGCTTTGCTCCGATGAACTCCAGGCACTGTGTCGGGAGGTGAGACTTGGGGTAGAGTGTGACAAAGCCCAAGTGTTGCAGAACCTGGATGGTGAGAGTGGTGGCTGGCTGTGCCTCCCCTTATGAGCCAGTCGTCCAGGTAGGAAAAAACAAAGATCCCCTGGAGCCGGAGGAAGGCGGCCACGACTGCCAGGCATTTTGTGAAGACTATTGAGGCAGAGGCTAGGCCGAAGGGGAGCACCCTGTATTGAAAGTGTCTGCCCCCTACTACGAACCGCAGATACTGCCTATGGTTGGGGTGGATGAGAATGCAAGTATAAGCATCCTTGAGGTCTAAGGAGCATAGCCAGTCTCCCTGCTGGAGATATGGCAGCAATGTTCCAAGGGAGAGCTAGAATTTCTCCCTCACCAGGAATTTGTTGAGGCTGCGCAGGTCGAAGATGGGCCTTAGGCCCTCTGTCCTCTTTGGGATGAGGAAGTATCTGGAGGAGAAACCCTTGCCCCTGAGGTGGTGGGGCACTGGTTCCACCGCCTTGTCCTCTAGAAGACCTGCCAACTCCTTCAGGAGAAAGTCCCAGTGTAGGGGAGACCTGAGGGACTCTCCCAGGAAATAAGAGGGAGGTGTCTGAGCCAGATGGAGGAGAGAAGCCTCCCTCACTACCCTCAGTGCCCAGAAATCGGTGGTGATAGCTGTCCATCTCTGGGCATAAAGGGCCAGGCATCCCCCTGTGGGCTGCTGACCTCCTTGCGGTAGAGGCGCTATGCTCAAGGAGTCAAAAATCCCCCCCCCCCTGACTCGGCCGGGACCGGTGCCTGGAGTTTTGGAGCTTTCTACTTAAGCGGGCCATGCTCATGTCCCTTGGCCTGCTGATGAGCCGGTGAGGCCTGATAGGGTGGGTAGTTTCGGTAAGCAGCTCCCTTCCTCGGGTAAAAGGGCTTTTTACCCAAGCCCTTCCGTCAGAGAGGGGCAGTGATCTTCTTAGACAGCCTGGTCCTCATCAAGAACTCAGTCTCCAGCTCGGCCACCTTGTCGGTCATGGATTTGCCAAAGAGGGTCTCCCCTTGGCATGGGACATCGACCAGTTTTCCTGAACCCACTGCTCAAGATCGGACAACTGAAGCCAAGCTTGGCAGGATGCACCGATGCCCGCTGCAGCTACCCGAGCCGCTGACTCAAACCCGTCATAGGCCGCTCGAGACATTAATTTGGAGCACTCACAGATAGCCTTGGCCAGGCTCTTGAAGCACTGCAAGGGTTCCTCGGAGGAACCAGCCGAGAACCCAGCAAATTCCTTCGCCAGGTCTCTCAGGTACATGCCCATGTACAGCTGGTAGGCCTGGATGCAGCAGAGGAGCATCGAGCTCTGGTAGCACTTTCTGCCGAGGGTGTCCAAGGTGTGGGCCTCCCTGCCGGGGGGGGGGGGCACTGAGGAGTGCGTCTTCTGGCTTTTCAGCCAACGCATGGCCGATTCCACCACCATGGGGTTATGCGGCAGCTGTGACTTCTGGAAGCCCGGGCTCCAGTGGACCCGATACATCAAGTCGAGCCGTCTGCTCACCACTGGTACTGAGGCCGGTGTCTCCCACATGTGGAGCATGAGCCGTTCCAGGATGGGAGGGATGAGTACGATCAGCGATTCCCACAGAGGGGCCTCGTACTGCAGGATCTCTAACTCATCCACCCGAGGGTCCTCCTCCGACTTGGTCAGGAATGCCAGGGCCTTGGACATGTCCTTGACAAAGTCCAAGAAACCCATGTCCTCGGGCAGGAACTGCTGCCGAGGTTCCAACATGGAGGAATCTGAAGGGACGTCGCGGTGGTGACAGGTATTGGGGAACTCCTCATCCTCATCTCCCACTCGGAGTAGGACTCGCCGGAGGGCTGTTTCGTGGGCCTTGAAGGCCCCGATGCTCTACGGCCAGCACCCGGTGGACTTACCGGGGAGGACCACAGTCCTGATGAGCGGGACTCGGAGCATGACCTCGGCAGAGGATTGACTCGAGGCCGAAGGACCTCGAGGATCGGCTCGGCCTCTGAGGACGTCTTGGACGTTGATGGCCTAGTGGTCGGGGAGGATGAACCAGTCGAACCGGACACCACCACCCACTGCTGGTCCATGAAGGTTGACAAACTGTGCTCCAGGACCGCCATTCTGGACTCCAGCCCAGAAGGCTCCACAGCCTTCGCCGCGGGCACCGAGGGACTCGGGCCCGATGCCAGTTCCCCCGAAGGGGAATCCTCGACAAGGATGGTGTCTGGGGACCGAGGCCAATCTGTGGCCAGATCCTTCTAGGGGACCTTCGCAGGTCACTCCTTCTCTGATGCCTTAGACAAGCGCCTCAAACTACAGGACCGGGCCCAGGGAGCTCCAGGCCGATTGGAACCATCCAAGGACGCCGCCTTCAAGGGTTTCTTCTTCTTTCTGGGCAATAGAGCAGTGGGAGGGGGGGGAAGATGGAAGGCAACCATGGTGTTCTTGTCCAACTCCCCCCCCCCCAAATGCTGATGCCATAGGCATCATTTAGTTCACCTAGTAGTAGAGCCAGCCCTGGCAGTGCAAAGGAAAATAAGTCTGGCTACACTGCTGCTGACCTCCATTGGCTGGCCCACACTGTGCAATTCAACTCTCCTGTTGCTGCCACCTCATACAAGTACTGTTAAAACTAGAACAGTGAGTTGGGATGCCTGCTGTACGCCATGCCCCCCAACAAATTCAACATGCCCGACTCCTTAGGCAGTTTATAGGGTTATAACACACTTCACGTCCTCTGCATTACATCGGGTAGACCCAAGTTCACTTGGACAAAGAAATAACTTGTGTACCTAAATGTAATACACCCTGAACTTGGATCTTGAAAAGTTGAACAATAAATCTCAAATCCAAAACTTTTATTATCCCCAGTACTCTCTCTCACAAATCCACACAAAGCAATCATTGCACCAGTGAGTCACAGGATACCAAAGTGCTTCCTTAGTGCCTGCCGTATGTTGTTTCTACCTTTTCTGCTCATATCGTTTTGACTGTGACTGCTGTTGTTCTGTCCTGTTTTCTCAGACTGCTTAGACCACTTAATTTGACCAGATACCTCCAGCAAGTAGCATGGCTGCACTCCCGTGGCCATATGATTTCAGGTATCGCCTCCTCAACCCTGTACTCCTTAAGAGAAATTGCAGTGGCATCAAGCGCCGCAGGTCATGCTCCTTGGGCGAGTTCCTTGGGGGTGGCTCCGGCGGCACAGGCACTCATAGGCAGCCACTTGCTTCCCTCATGCACTGCACATTCAATATCTCTAATATCTTCTCAAGCAGTTACCGTTCACCACTCCTTTTGAGTTTATGGGTCGTGCTCCTGGCCTCCCCACTGATGGCCTTGATTCCTGTCCTCTGGGGCCACCATCTCCTCTGTACTCCTGTCCCTATTGTTGCTATGCAGGTTCTGACAAACCCGATTCCTTGTATCACTGCTGCCCTTTGCTTGGTGGAGCAGAGTTCTGCTTAGATACCTCTTACGCCTATCTGGTTGGGACTGATACACTGCCGATCTCTACGCAATAAAACACTTCTTATTAGAGACCTTATTGATCACAACAACTTAGATCTCCTTTTTCTAGCAGAAACTTGGCTGAGGGAGGGGGAGGAACCTCTTCTGAACAGGTGTCTTCCACCCATCTTCTCAGCTATATCTCTACCTTGCATTGGGTGTACTGGAGGAGGGGTAGCTGCAATTCATCGCTCCTCCCTTCCAGTATTCTAGATTACCTCCCCTTCCATGCACTACCATGAAGCCCTCCTCCTCTTTCTCCAGTTTCCTTCACCTGTACATTGTCTCTTAGCCTATGTTCCCCCCCCCCCTTCTCTCTCTCCCCATCTCTGGGATAGTTTGTTTGACACGATCTCCAACATTTCTATGCAGTTCCCTCACCTCCTTCTTCTGGGCAACTTCAACATTCGCTTCCACTCCCCAACATCTGGTCTGCTCTTCATCTTATATCTCACACCAGCTCTCCGACCTATGCACAACACCTCTCCCTTGGTCTGACCACTTTTATGTCCAAGTCGCACTTTGTCCCACGCCTCTTACATTCCCCTATACTCCCGTGATTCCTTCCAGTGTTGCCTCCACAGAGCATCTCAGGTATTTCACTAGGCGTATTTCCCCTACCACCATTCAGGATTTCCCCACTGCCAATGAGCTATTCCCGCTTGCTTTCTCCTCCCTCTCTCCAGATCCTCAAGTCTTGTCCTGGAACACTTCTCTTACCACCACTCTTAACCATATAGTCCCATAGCATCCATGCCCTCCCCCACAGCCCTCTCAACAACCTTGGTTTCACTCCATCCTCGGTCTGCTTCATTCTCAGCTATGCCACTATGAGCATCTCTGGCGCAAATCTCATTCATCATTTGCTCTTCAGTCTGTCAAGTCCTGCCACCAGTCATATCATAACACTTAATGATGGGTCTTCGTTACAGAGTGTGCATGTACTAAGTTTTACTCAGATACACTCCAAATATATCAAAAATAGTAGATAATGCATTTCAAGTTGCTCACACAGGTATTGCTTATAGTGAAGTACAACCACAATGTATCCCACAAGGTCTCAGACTTAAGGGTGCCGTGGCCAAAACTGACCAATGGCAACTCTCAATTTGCATCAATGACCTTATGTTTTTTACAAATAACAAGGTGCACAGTCACAATTGTTCATCCTGCTAAAAGTGAGTACTTGAGTTAAAACTATTCACGAAAACGATATTCTTATCTTATTCGCTGTATCACAACCAATGTGGCCAAAAGAATCTTCTCAATTATTAGAGTCTCCGAACGCCGTCAACAGGCACTGCCTACGCGTTTCACTACGCGGTTCACCAGGGGCTATTAGTTGAATGCCAAACGTTCATATCAACAGTGCGTCTCCTACAAACTTCCAGAATGCTGCCCACGTTCACCTCCAAAACCAAGACCGCTACTCGCAATTTCATTAACCAAAGGCCGGTGGAAACGCCGCGTTGTGGGATACATTGTGGTTGTACTTCACTATAAGCAATACCTGTGTGAGCAACTTGAAATACATTATCTACTATTTTTGATATATTTGGAGTGTATCTGAGTAAAAATTAGTACCAGTCATATCATATGCAAGTTCACCAAGCTAAATGTTCCTACTTTTCCAATTCCATCTCCTCGACATCTAATTCCATGTAGCAGCTATACTCAGTTTGGAAGTCCCTTTCTCTGCTAACAACATACCCAATTGCCCTGCCCCTTCTCAACTAGTCACATTCTTCTCCTCAAAAGTTCTCAACCTGCATTCTGCTATCATTGCCTGCCCTCCCCCCATCGGGTCTCCTCCCTCTCCTTCCCCGCCACCCTCTGCTTCCCTCTCTCACCAATGGATCATGTTCTACCCTATCATGCCAGCTGAGGTCTCAAAACTCATCTCAACATCACACAAGACTTTCTGCCCAGCAGATCCCATCCCATCCTCGTGGCTATTAGAGCTAGCTTTGGCACTCCTCCCTTTCATTCTAACTATGCTAAAACTCTAGTCTGTCTTCCGGCTCCTTTCCTATAGACTGGAAGCATGCTCTGGTTTGCCCCCTTTTAAAAAAGCCTTCCCTAGATCCCCTGGAGCCTACCAGCTATCAACCCATCCCCAATCTCCCATTCCTTTCGAAAATTCTGGAAAAAGTCGTGTTTGCAGAATTCTCCCAGAACTTAAGACTCCACTCACCACCTGCACCCTGGCCAATCTGGTTTTCGCCCCGGTCATAGTTTTGAAACCATTATGCTCTCCTTTCTTAACGATCTGCACACTGCTCACAACCAAGGTGATATTTCCATCGCTGTTGCCCTTATGGTTATGGTTATTTATTTGATATACCACCCTTCTTTGGAAATCAGAGCAGTTCACAATTTACAAAATATTAAAAGATGGCACAAGGCCAGAAAGTTTGAAAATAAATTACAATATAAGACAGGAAAGTGATAGTAAGAGAGCAGGGCAGAGAGAACACATAAATAGACATACTTTGGAGACCACAATCAGACATGAGGGGAGGTCAAAGGCTAGGGAGAAGAGGTGGGTTTTTAAATTCTTCTTAAAAGTAACATGGTGGGGTTCTAGTCTGAGGTAGGTAGGTAGGGAATTCCACAGAGCGGGACTTATGCAGAGGAGCGAGTGGATTGGAGATGGGCACATGAGGGAGAGGGCAGGAGAATGTGATTAACATGAATGAGCGGGGGATATGCCAAATATTGGGGAATGCTAGTATGGAGAACCTGGTGGACCAAAGTGAGGATTTTAAACTGAATGCGAAAAGTGATGGGCAGCCAATGGAGACGAGTGAGGAGAGGTGTTACATGATCTTGTCGTGTGGTGTGTGTAATAAGGCGAGCCACAGTATTTTGGATTCATTGTAGTCTATGTAATTGTGACTGGGGAAGGCCGGTAAGAACAGAGTAGGAAAAATCGACACGCGACATAACTAATGACAGGAGGAGAGTGGTAAGAGCTGGTGGGATGAGGAAGGGGCGGATTGCACGGATCTCTCATCAGCATTTGATCTGGTAGACCACTCCATTCTTCTGTCTCAGATTCCTGATGCGGGTCTCAGGGGCACTGTCTTCCAACGGTTCCACTCCTTTCTTCTCTCTCTTTTTCTGTGATTTCTGATAGCACCTCATCGGATCTTGTTGCTCTCTGCTGCTGGATTCTACAAGGCTCTGTCTTAGCACCCCTCCTATTTAATATTTTCCTCATCCCACTTGCCCTGCTCAGACAGCAGTTCGGGCTATCCGCCTATCATGCGGATGATAAACTCCTGTTACATCGCACCTCTCCCCAGCACCCAGACCTCACCCCATTGAATGACTGACTGCTTAGACAGGGTCTCTGACTGGCTCACATCAAACTGTGTACACCTAAATGTATCCAAGACATTGGCAATCCGGTTCACTTTTGAAAGTCCGTGTCCTACCTTGGCTCCCACATTTTCTAATTACACTATACCACTAGTATCCTCCTTTCATTATCTAGGGGTGACACTGAATTGCACACTTTCTTTCCATGAGCACATATCTCTTCTCATCCATCAATCTTTTTTCTTTCTCCATCAGGTACACACCATCAGTCCTTTTTTGTCTACACCGGCTTTAACCACTCTCCTTCTGTCTTTAGCTATAAGTAGGCTTGACTTCTGTAATGTAGCATTCACTGGGAGGAGTGGCCTAGTGGTTGGGGCAAGTTACCTCAGGCTGGAAGGTTGGGGGTTCAAATCCCACTAGAGGACAGCAACCTTGGGCTAGAAGGACTGAGGTTTCTAATCCCACAGGTGCTCCTTGTGGTCTTGGGCAAGCCACTTAACCCTCCATTGCCCATGTTCCCTGTAAGTATTAGTGTATGTGTCTCATATCCCCTCATGTTAAATGTATCCCCCAATTGTGTTGTGACCACTTTGATTGAAGGATAAGGTGGTATACAAAACTGCCAAAATAAATAAATTACCTAATCATGGCTTCAGCTAGTGCAGAATACCACAGCCTGGATTATTACCCATATCTAGTGGAAAGATCACATTACCCCTATTTTGATTCAGATACATTGGCTTCCACTGGCTTACCACACCCGGTATAAAGTTCTTACTCTTGCTCACCATGCCATCTACACCTCTACCCTGCAATATCTAGCTGACTTGCTCCAATTTCAAATACCCACCTGCACTCTCCGTTCCATTCATGTCAGTCATCTGCTCATCAGTCCACCAGACGCTCTGCATTGAAAACTTACCCCTTCAGCATTACATTTGACCTGCCTCCTAGCTCCCGTTGACTCCTCCCTTTCTCCTCTTTCAACAAGTTGTGTGAATGATCCTTCGCTGTCATGTCATTTATTGTAGTTCTCTTTCCTTTCTGGCCTTGGCCTCTCTATATTCTGCATTGTAAAGCACCTTGATGTAATAAAGAAACATAGAAACATGACGACAGAAAAAGACCACATGGCCTATCTAGTCTGTCCTTCCATAACAACAACAACTACAACAGTCCACTTTTTACCTTTAGAGATCCTCTGTGTTGGTCCCATGCTTTTTTGAATTCAGTTACTGTCCTCATCTCTACCACCTCCACTGGGAGACTATTCCACGGATCCACTACTCTTTCCGTAAAGAAATATTTCCGCATATCACTCCTGAATCTATCTCCCTTCACCCTCATCCCATGTCCCCTCATAGCAGAACTTGCTTTCAATTGAAAGAGGCTCTCTCCCTGAACATTTATGCCACAGAGGTATTTAAACATCTCAATCATATCACCTCTATCCCGCCTTTCCTCTAAGGTGTACATATTAAGATCCTTAAGTCTGTCCTCATATGCCTTATAATGAAGCCCATTAATCATTTTAGTAGCAACCCTCTGCACCGACTCCATCCTGTTCACATCCTTTTGAAGGTGCGGTCTCCAGAATTGCACACCATACTCCAAATGAGGTCGCACCAAGGACTTATACAGAGGCATTATCACCTCCTTTTTTCTGCTAGCCATTCCTCTCCGTATGCACCCAAGCATCCTTCTAACTTTTGCCGTCGCCTTTTCTACCTGTTTAGCTACTTTAAGATCATCAGACACAACCACGCCTAGGTCCCGCTCTTCTTTAGTGGACAAAAGTACTTCACCTCCTATACTGTATTGCTCCCTTGGATTGCTGCAGCCCAAATGCATGACCTTACATTTTTTAACATTAAATCCCAGCTGCCAAATTCTAGACCATTCTTCAAGCTTAGCTAGATCCCTCCTCATGTTTTCTACACCTTCTTGGGTGTCTACTCTATTGCAGATTTTGGTATCATCCGCAAAGAGGCAAACCTTACCCGACAGCCCTTCCGCTATATCACTAACAAAGATGTTAAAAAGAATCGGACCAAGGACAGATCCCTGGGGCACACCACTGCTAACATCCTTCTCCTCAGAGTGAGCTCCATTTACTTGTACTCTTTGCCGCCTCCCACCCAACCAATTTCTAACCCAAGCAGTAACTTTAGGGTCCATCCCTAGGGTGCTCAGTTTGTTTATAAGTCGCCTGTGAGGAACAGTGTCAAAGGCTTTACTGAAATCTAAATACACCACATTTAGAGCTCTCCCTCGGTCCAACTCCCTGGTCACCCAGTCAAAGAAATCAATCAGATTTGTCTGACAAGACCTGCCTCTGGTGAATCCTTGCTGCCTCGGATCCTGTAATCCGCCGGACTCCAGAAACCTCACTATTTTCTCTTTCAGCAGCGTTTCCAGTAATTTACTCACCACTGAAGTTAAACTAACCGGCCTGTAGTTTTCAACCACATCCTTACTTCCGCTTTTGTGTAAAGGCACCACATGAGTCTCTCTCCAGTCCTTTGGCACCACTCCCGACTCCAACGAGGCATTGAAAAGGTACAGTAAATTCAAGTGCCAAATAAACATAAATGTAGAACTATCACAAATGGCAGTCATACCTATCACACTGTTAGCACTACAGAGTCAGATTAAAGCCATGGCCTTGCCGGAACCAAACCAATTTAATTTTCACACTGTCCACAATGAATATTAACCAGATAGATCTGCATCCATTTGGCTTATGAATCAGATTATTTTGCTTAGTTTTTCCAACTAGACCAGTTGTGCTGCTTGAGGGACGTTTGGTGAAAACCACAGCTGTAAGGACGCCCAAAAATGATTAAGCTAATGAATTCCTTTTTTAGTCTTGGACTGTTAATAGGCTGCAAAATTTTGAACAAACTCATCCCAAGAATAAATCTAAAGTAGTGGCTTTTATCCTGTCCAGGGCAACACCAACCAGTTATGTTTTCAGGATATCCATGATAAATATGCAGGAGATAAGTTTGCATTCAATGGAGGCTGCGCATGCAAATCTCGGTCATGTATAATCATTATGGGTATCCAGAAAACCAGACTGGCTGTGTGCAATATTCCCACAAAGCTGCAGGAGCGTCCTCTGCTGGTAGGAGGTGGTGCTGCAAAAGTGACTAAACATAACACCTCCCTACAGGCAGGTACGTTGGCTGGTTGTGTCCCAAGGACAGGGCTAAGACCCTGTTTTAAAACCATAAGGACTATTATTTAGATCTCTCCTTGGGAAACCGGAGAGTTCCCTGGATAATTAAGGTCCTGGGAGGCAACACTTTCTCTGTCCCCACTCACAGCCACATAAAGTACAAGCAGAGACAATCACGATGCAGAAATGTAGCTAGAAAGGAACTACAGTACAATGTAGGAATGCAAAGAAAAAGAGTCTGTTTATGGAGCCGACCTAGTAAAAGAAATATGCTCACTGTCTTAGCCTGATGGCAGGACATCTGTAGTAGACTAAAAAAAGGCAGACAAGTGTATTAAATTTTCTATCCAAGATTATCCGTTTTCTATAGTAGCAGCACCCTCCAGTGGTTTCCATTCAAAATGGCATATAAAAACTGTGCTTCGTTTCTGCGTTTTAGCACATTAAATGCAGAAACCTAAATAAATTGTAAAAAAAAAAAAAAAACATGAAAAGGGAAGTGGAGGATCCATCTGAGGGCTGGAGCAGTCACCAACATCAGAGTGAAGTAGGGAGCCCAAATGGGATTCCCTGGTTGCTTGCTGCACAAGGATGCCCAAGGGCGTTCCCTACCCCCAACATAGAAGTTTAAAATCAAGTTTCATGGTAGAGCTGCATAAGCAAAGGGACCCTTCAGGGCCAGAGGACTGAAAAATATCTTTAAAAGAACAAAAGCAAAGGTAGTGCCCCCCACTTATTTACACCTCTGCATCAGGGAGTGGGCCTACAGAGAAGCACTTAATACAGCTTGGCTTTAAGACAGTCGGACAGTGTCTATCCTCAGTTTCTTCAGGTTCTGGGGCCTCCGAGACCCATTTCTAGAACTCCCCCACCAGTTCCTTTTGGATCTTGGAATCACTGGGCCTTGGCTGGTTGGGTTCGCAGGGAGGCCTCAGAACTTGCCCAGTCTTTAACAACCCATCCTGCTGTACCCTTTCCCTTTGGTTTTTAAGCTACGTTTTCATTGGCAGGGGGAGCGAGGGGTTCAGTATGCAGGATGCCCCATTAGCTACTGCTGTTTCCTTACTAGGTATCTGCAGTTGCATCTTCAATGATATCACATGGCTAATTTCTCACAGGAAACCATTGCAAAGCTGCAAGAAGTGGATGTTAGGATGACTTAGATGGAAGGCAAGACAGTAAAGATTGAGCGCCAGTTAGTTTCCGTGCAAGCAGCTAGGGATACTAATTTAGAGAGCATGTGCCTAGGCAAATTAAAACAGAATTCTTGAAAATTGTACTAAGGACAAAATATTTAAGGTTATTCCATTTTCCTAAGACTCATCTCCTGATCCCAGAAATATTGCTTAAAAACATTTACAAGAAATACTGCAGTTGTCCAATTTTGAGTCCATCCTTTTCTCCAAAATGCACTATATTCCCACTCAGATTATCTCAGTAGGTGAGACTAAAGCATCCATAGGGTTAGTGGGCTGATGATGGTTTGAATTTCACTAATTTCCTGGAATCACCTTCTGAAGATAGCCGCACTACACCAATGGTCTCATTTGCTAATGAGGCAGATAAACGTTCTGAAGGCTTCATTTTCAGAAGAAAGAAATGCTGCCGCTGTTTTGTAGTCAAGAGGTTGCTCTGTTCCCAGATGTTTCTAGGACCATTCAGGCCCACCCAAACATATTTCTTCAGTTTAAATCCCGTTTTAGCTATTAGAGAAGCCTTTTTCCTCAGATTCACTTGGGCATGTCTTGTAATTTATCAAGGTAATAGAAATGGTTGCTGGGGCTCTGTACAGCTTGAGTGGTTTTCGGTTGGGGTAGGGGTACCTGCTTGGGCTATTGTTTTAGGCTAGTTTCACAGAAGACAGAGTCTATTAGGAAGACTCCATTCATTTTTTTGTTTGTGTTTCTCTCTGAACCATAGGTTTGTTTGCACTTACGCAATAAAAAAAAGAAAACTATGCATCTTGGAGAATTTTTTTTAAATGCTGGAGTGTGCCACAAAACTTTGCAGCATCTGCTGGTGGGGACCTCATCCCCTACTGGCTAAAACATACCAGGCCATAGATCCTGCCTGCACACCAGCAGGTCAAAGAGTGAGGCAGAGTACAGCTGGGGTCCATAAGAGGAAGAATCCTAAACAGTATTCATCTTATTTATTATTAGCATTTAGCTCCCGCCTTTCCAGTACCAGTCCAAGGAGAGTTGCAATCAGGTACAGTAGGTAGTTCTCAGTCCCCAGAGTGCTTACAATCTAAGTAAGGGTGCTTTTCTAAAGGTATATGGAAGGGAACCTAAAAGGAGTGGGCCCCTAAGGTCCAGACTAAGGGAAAGGGAATCCCAAGTTGGAAGGGCAAGGGGCTGGAGAGGAGGGGCAAAAGGTAGGGAAGACTGCACAAGAATTGGAATTGAGAATATGAGTGCAGGGTAGGGGGCAAAAATGTATGAGGACACATACTACCCACCATCCCCAGCTCTTCACCCACCCACACCCCCCTGCATGCATACATACACCAACCCAGCTCACCTCTCCACACACACATGTACACAATGCATACACACATGCATTCCTTCATGCCCCACACATCACCACTCCCCACCCACCCCTACAGATTCAGATCCAATCAACCCACCCCATCACACATCCTCTTAACAAAACACAGCCATCCAATCTTCTCGGGTTTTTTGCAGGCACAGAAAAACTCCCCACCCTCCCATGTGCACCCGCACACATTTCCCCTCCTACACTCAGCCCTTCATCTCACCCCTCCACCCTATTATGCATGTGCACAAACATGCAGATACCATCAGCCCAGCCCTATGGACACCTGCAGACATCCAACCTCATATGTTTGCTTGCACATACACACACCCCCACCCAGTCCCTCAACCCATTGCTTGTCCGCACGCACACAGCCCACCCTCAGCATTTTACCCTCACCTCACACTATGACATACACTCAAGAGCTCTTCCCCTTATCTCCCACATATCAAGCTCAACTTCCCCCTATGAGGCACACACTCCCAACCCCACCCATCCATCCATTAATGCACATTCACCACACTGAAAATAAGATATACACACAAAACTACTCCCCCCTCCTCCCAAGGATATATGCACATTCACAGCCCTTCAACCCAGTCCCCCATGCATGCAGAACCACTCATCTCACTCCCTACCCTCCTTGCACAAATACACAGCCCCTTACCATGCCACACTCACACCATCAACCTGCCCCTCACAGGTGTACACACAGACACTGTGCCCCTTAGCCACCTCACTTTATCCCACATCCTTTCCCACAGGCGCACAGCCACACTCATCCCTAGCCCCTCACCCATCTTCCCAGTACACATACACTGAGAAGTTACTCGTTCCTCCACAACTGTGCACATGCACAGACACAGCCCTTCAGGTCCTTCCCCACATCCATACATGTGCTCACCCCCTCCTCCCCCCATCATGTTGCTACTGCTAAGGATCAAAATTCCCAAATAAGGACATGCTCCCTTACATGGCAGCATCGGCCATAGTGGTATCACCACAAGGCTTAGTGTTACGGGGAATCTAGCCACTTCTTTGCACAGACCACCAATGCTGTAGGAGCAACCGAGACTCACTCCTAGTCCTCATTAGCCACCACAGATACCCCTCATAGTAGGTGCTGCAGATATTAAGCCACACTAGCCCTTTAGGCTTTCCAGGAGCATCAAGCAATGCATTAGTGGCTCGACAGAGTCGATGTTACCTTTTCATGAATACAGAATGCAACTTGAAGTGTTTAAATAAAAGCTGCATTATTGCATTTTGCATGAGGTGCTTTGCATTATTTGCATCTCATTTTGTATCTCGTGCTGCAGTAAAACAGGCATTAAGTGCAAGTCTCTTTAATATGCATTATTTTATTACAAATAGCCTAATGCGTTTTAGTAATTAACCCTTTAAATGTCTATGACTAAAATAGTTTCCCAAGTGCTGACAGAATGGGGCATGCGCACGGTTAGCACATGACAATTCTGAGATTGCATTTGTGTGGATGTCTATGAAAGACCAGCACCAGTATCACTGCCCCATCATTAACCATGAAAGCGCAGGAGCCTGTTGCATAAGACCTTCCAACACACTCAATGGAGTTGCAGTGTGGAACTTTGAAACCTATGTCTTCACAAAAGGTTATCTAGAGCATCGGGTGTAGCTAGGACCATCTAAGAGGTATTCACTCCCAGTCAAGGGCTAGCAACAAGTCAGATTTTCATGATGTCCCTAATGAATATGTATGAGAGAGGCTGGTACACAACAGAGAAAGTAGGTATGCAGCTCACACACATTTCTTTAGGGACATCATAAAAAACGGACCCATCGGTGGCTCTTAAGGACTGGGAGTAAAGACAGCTGGTCTAAAGAAATATGACAGGTCAAAAAACACAAGCAAAGCCATGTCCTTGGTTAGAAGTTTATTTCCTCTCTGTGAGCATTCAGGCCACCAAATGAGCAGTGAATACAAATTCAGCATATGACTCACATATAGGCCAACTGCTTTTGTGAATTATTAAATGACACATCCAAGCTGAACATATCCAGTTGTTTCTTTTAACTGAAGTGCAATATTCTATTGTGCAGAGCTCCACTTCCTTCTAAACCACTGTGCAGAAAATTCAGACTCCTCCATGTCAAGGTCCTCTGGCAGCAGCCACTGACTGGGAACAGCGACCCATCTGTTCTAATCCTTCAGGATCAAGGGGGACTTCACTTGCTCTGCCACCTCCTTCCCCAGCAAGGCCTCCACGATCGTTAAACCAAACAAAAAGCTGGTGCCAGGCCCGCGGCTGGTGATGAGGTTCCCATCCTTCTCCACCAGGTTTTCTGAATATTTATAGTGTCCTTCACCAGAAATGAGAGAGAAAAGATTAAGGCCGATTCAACTCGCACACTCAAGACTATACTGAACGGAGAATTCCTAAAACAAAGTTTCCTGGGGCATAACAGCTGAACAGTATATTCAAGAGCATTTAAGAATAAAAGGGGACTGGCCATAATAAATGGCGTTTAGTCAAAAAAAAAAAAAAAAAAAACAACCCACATAAAAAAAAAAAAAAAAGTTAGACACAGATCAAAACATTTGAGCTAAGGGGGAGGGGAGGAAAGAAAATAAGACAAGGGTTGATATGCTAAGCAATCTGACTAACCCTGTCACTGTAATAAATCCTCTCCCTTCTTGGTGCCATCCAGCATTGCAGTTACAGATCTACAAGGAGACACCATGCTAGCTCCTCAAAAGCACTATACCGAGAAGCAGAACATTTGGACTACAGAAGGCCACAGCTTCAAAATGGTGCATCTTTATGCACAAAAATCTGTAGTTTTGTGAAAGTTTTGGAAGGGAAAGCACGGCTCAGGGAATCTTTCCAAGCCCTGTGTGTGAATGTGCTCACATCTGTATGTGTGTTGCCTCTGTACTTCTGTTTTGACTGTGCATCTTTGTATATTTCATCTTTTTTGTGTGTGTGGGTAGGTGTTTCTGCATATATCTGTGTACCTATATCATCTATATCAGTGTTTTTCAACCTTTTTTGTGCAAAGGCACACTTTTTTCATGAAAAAAATCACGAGGCACACCACCATTAGAAAATGTTAAAAAAATTTACCTCTGTGCCTATATTGACTATATATAAAGTAATTCTCTTGAATAGGAATCAAACACTCACACCACCCCCCCCCCCTCTACTGCTGGTTCACTCACCCACCCCCCTGTCACTTACTCACCCCTCCTGCTGGGTCACTCACTCACTTACCCCCCCCTCCGGTGCTGGGTCACTCACTCACTTACCCCCCCCCCTCCCCTGCTGGTTCACTCACTCACTTACCCCCCCCCCCTCCCCTGCTGGTTCACTCACACCATCGCCCCCCCCCCCTTGCTGGTTCACTCACACACCCCCCCACCTCCACTGGTGTTTCTCTCACACTCCCCCCGCTTTGGTGGTTCACTCACAATCCCCCCCCCCTTGCTGGTTCACTCACACTCCCCCCCCCCTTGCTGGTTCACTCACACACACACACACCCCCCTCTGCCCAAGCCGCTGCTTCTGCTTTGTACAGAGCAGCGGCTGCACTACACTTACATTGAAAAGTAAAGAGAAACTGTGTCAGGAGCCCTCCGGTCATCGCAGAGCCCGAGGAAGTGATGTCATGGGGGCGGGCTCCTCACAGGCTGTCTTTCCTTTTCAAATTAACTTTATTGCAGCTAAAGTTAATTTGAAAAGGAAAGACAGCCTGTGAGGAGCCCGCCCCCATGACATCACTTCCTCGGGCTCTGCATGATCGGAGGGCTCCTGACAGTTTCTCTTTACTTTTCAATGTAAGTGTAGTGCAGCCACTGCTCTGTACAAAGCAGAACCAGCGGCTGCACTGCTATAGGGAATCGCGATCGCGTTCGCGCCGCGGACTTCGGCACAAAAGCCGGTTTTTTGCTCTGGCCGCTCCCGATCTTGCGGCCAGAGCAAAAAAAACGGCTTTTCAATGGCCGGTTTTACAACTGTGCCGGCAGCCGGCCTGGCCATGGAAAAACCGGCCAGGCCGGCTGAAAACCGGCCGGTTGGCAACCCTAATTTGTGAGCCGAGGCCACATGTTACGGATGAAATTGGAATTTTTCCCACGGCACACCAGACAATATCTCACGGCACACTAGTGTGCCGCGGCACAGTGGTTGAAAAACGCTGATCTATATTAGCTTATTGGGAAAGGAGAGGCGAGGGAAGTTTGAAAAGGGTAATTCCTTAATTATGTTACAGTGAAGTGTACAAACTGCTTCTCTTATAGAAACAGAAAGGCTTTTTTTGTGGTGGTTGGGGGGTGCAATTTCTCTTCCACACCCTCCCCCCCCACCTCTTGACCATATGCAGAAACTTCACTTACAGCACATGACCACCATGCTCACCTCCTCCCTGCCAGCGAGTAGAGCAGCCTTCCAGTGCTCCACCCACACAGCCTTCTAATGGGCTAGAGACTATCTACTGTCCAATGCTCTTTACACTAGGAGCAGGCTAACTGCACAGAGGGGAGGTTTTAAACTCAGAAGAGGTGAAAGACACATTAGGAATTCTATCTTCTAGACCAGTGGTGCCCAAACTTGGGGTTGGGACCCCAATGGGGTCGGGACCCCAATGGGGTCGGGACCCCAATGGGGTCACACATTAATGGATAGAGCCACAGAAGCATGGGCTACCAAAAACAGCCCCCCCCCTCTCCCCACAAATGGGTCACAACAGTACTCCATAAAAAGTAACAAAAATTATGGAGGAGGTAGTGAAGACATCAAGCATCAATCGAGACCCAGCACCTTAGGTCTTTGATAGCCTAAGCCTCAATATTTCTCTCCACTCCACCACTTGGAAAGTGCAAAAAAATAATGCATATATTTTTTGAATTTTCAAATATTTCGAAATATTTTCTAAAAATGTATATCAATCCCAAAAAGGTCCAAAAAACAAAAGGATACTTAGCTTAAAGTACGTCCAAGATGAAAGCGTCACACAAACTTCAATGACTTGATAGTTGAGAAAAGGGATTTGCTGTGCCAAACATTTTCATCAGAAGCCAAAAAACCTCCCAACTGTATTTGGGGCTCGACATCGATGTTTCAGCCTCAAAACAAAGGCTTGCATTAGCACACATGCTACAAATAACAGGTGTACTATATCTAACCGGTGTCAGCATCATCACTGCACACGTAGGCAACTGCCAATGTAAACACTCAATTTAAAAAAAAAAACACACAAACTTAATAGAAAAGACATTCCGCTCAATTTCAGCATTTAAGCCCAATGGAGTAACAGTGACACAACAGACTGAACCCAAAAATCTGCCAGTCTCTGATGTTGTCACAATGCTTTTTGAATCACGGTTACCCTCCCCATCATGTGTCTGGTTTGCTTATGTTCAGGGGTCCTCATTACAGCCAGGGGCCTGTAGGGGCTCATTGTATACTGTGTTTTTCACAACCATTGTTTCAGGTACTGGTTTGTGTTGTAGGATCACAGTTTTTTGGGAACCCCCTGTGGAGGTTCCCAAAAAGGATGATATTCGTTTGATCCATCATTGCCACTTTACTCAACATGTTATTTTTCCCAGAGATTTTCGTTTTGCTGCTTTGTAGAGGGTTCAGCTGTCTATTCTTACTGTAAAAAGGGAAGCCAGATCACCACCACAAACTAATGCTGGATTTATCAATTCACACTGTTACTCCATCAGGCTTGAACAACAAAATTGAGTGGAAAGTCTTTACATTTTTTTTATTGTGTTTACCTTGGCTGTTGTCTACCCATGCTATGATGCTGACATCAGTTAGATTGATGTAGTACACCTGTTTTAGGTTGAAGGGGTATTTGGCACCCTGAGATGCCATCCTTTGGAGTTCACTATTTAAATGGCCAAGTGCTTTTGGTGCCTGTTTAGAGCACTCTTGTTTTTGATAGCACTGCTGGAGTGAAGGGTTTTTTCTGTATGTATGTGTGCTGACTCAAGTGGGTTTTTTTTTTTTTTTTTTTTAAAGGCCAAGATATCTATGTTGTCGAGTCCCACATACAGTTGGTTGGGAAGTTGTTTTTTTTTTTTTAACCTCCCGATGAAGATGTTTGCCACAGCGAAACCCTTTTCTCAACTGCTATCAGAAGTCACTGAAGTTTACCTGTGACACCGTGATGCTTTCATCTTGGATGAACTTTAAGCTAAAGTACTCTTTTGTATTTTGGACCTTTTTGGTATCAATATAGCATAGTTACTCACCTGTAACAGGTGTTCTCCAGGGACAGCAGGAATCAGTCCTCACATATGGGTGAGGACCGACAGAGCCCTCGCAGAAACATCTCCTTTGGGAGATACGTGGTCCCCTTCCTGCCCAAGGGCATCACTTAGTCAGATGACATACCTAGCCGACAAAAGAAGATGGATACAGTGAGGGTTGTGAGGACTGATTCCTGCTGTCAGAGAACACTTGTTACAGGTTGAGTAACTATGCTTTCTCTGGGAATATGTGAGAAGGTCAGTCCTCACATATGGGACTCCCTAGCTACAGGCTCTAAGAAGATTGCTATCCTTCCCCGATAGAAGGGTTCAGGAAAAAAGCCCTTTTACCTGAGGAAAAGGGCTGCTTACAGAAACTACCCACATTTCCAAGCCTCTCCAGCTCCCCAGCAGGCTAAGGAAGAGGGGCATGGCCCTCGTAAGCAGAAGACTTCCAAGCCCCAGGCATCTGCTCTGGCCCAGCCTGGGGGGAGCTTTTGACTCCTTGGACACAGCCTCTCTACCCACCCCAAGAAGGACAGCACCCCACAGGGGGACACAGCTAGTCCACTATGCCCACAGGTTGCTGGCCATCACCACCAATAACTGGGCATTCCAGGGAGGGCTACCTTCACCTGGCACAGAGACCTCCCCCCTTCTTCCCAGGACAGCCCCCTCCCAGGTCTCCCCCTTCACCAGGATCTGCTACTGCAGGAACTCACAGGCCTTCAAGGACAAGGCAGTGGAACCAGTGCCCCAACATCTCAGGAGTAAAGGGTTCTACTCCAGGTATTTCCTCATGCTAAAAGGACAGGTAGTTGTCCAGCCTGGCAAAAAGGTCCAGCCATGGGGGTCCCCCAGAGTCAGATGAGCCGGGTGGCCACTCTGGGGTCCAGCTGCCACCCATGCTGTTGGAGGACCTACTCAGTTTGTCCACCAGTGTATTGTCCTGGCCTTGCACATACACTGTCCATAGGAGCATTCCTTGAACTGCAGGGACATGGACTATGGAGGCAAAGCAGAAGCCGGGTGGACACAGAGGGACGGTGTTGCACATCTGGCCAATACTCAAGACGTTCAGCCCAATCCATAGTCAGGAAAGCCTTTGCCTAGACAATCTTTGTACACTGATCACACTTCTTAAAACCACTGGTAGCCATGGGTGAAAAAAAAAAAGAATTACCCTGGCAAGGTCAAAGACACACAGTGCTGCCAGTTGGAAAAAATTGAAAAGGCACCAAAAGCCAAAAAAACGAATACAGACCTGAGATTCTATGCTAAAGCAGTAGACTTAGGTGGCGGGAAAAGTACCGGTGCAACTGGAGGAAGAGTATGAAACTCAGATAGCAAAATAATCATCTTTTTCCAGGGAGGAAGGCAGACGTCTGATGAGCTCCATGGGAAAAAGAAAAAAAAAAAAAAAAAGAGACCGAGTAAGATGGCAGCCTTGGGCGGGAAGGGGACCACACATGCATGGTGGCATCTCCCAAAGGCTCTCTTTGAAAGCTGGGAAGATGCTTCCGCGAGGGCTCCGTTGATGCCGACATCACCCATATGTGAGGGCTGACTTCCTGCTTGTTCCTGGAGAAATTTTGAAATATTGGGGGGGGGGGGGGGGGGGACCACACCACCCAAAAAAAATATGCATAATAAAAGTTAATTATTTTTTTGCACTTTACAAGTGGGAGGCAAAGCTATCAAAGACCTAAGGTGCTGGGTCTTAATTGATGCCCATTGATGTCTTCACTACTTCCTCCATAAATTTGATACTTTTTATAGAGTATTGTTGTGACCCATTTGTTCGATGTTTGTAGTATATTTTTTGGTTGGGTAGTGCTGAACGTTATTTTTGTCGTCACAGAAAAATAGCCATTTCCCCTTCTCTTTGGGCTTTCACTGGTGCTTATACTACGTAATGGCAGTCTGTCAGCATGTGGCCTGTGAGCCAGTGAGCATTCATAGGCCCTTGCCCCCCTCCTGGGTGAGCTTCCTGTTAGGAGTACAAACCCATGCCGAGTACGGGGCCCGTAGGCACACACACGGCACACTGACACAAAGGACTGTGCCGACTGCAGCTGCTACTACTTTCCTGCTTTAGATGAGCGGGAGGGAGGCTGGAGACCTGCTATTTTGATTTCACCATCATCTGGGGTCACGTGACTTTTCAGTTGTTAAAATGGGATCATACGGGATAAAGTTTGAAAAGCACCATTCTAGAAATTAATGTAAAGTTCTTCTGAAGCCTGAAAAAAGCCAGACAGTAAGATCCTAACCTCCTGAGCACATTTTAAATATTTGAGCCTGAAGTATGTGCACATTTTGCCAACACTGACCCTGCCCAAGGCAAGAGACAGCGCTGTACCCAGCCGTATGCGAGCGGTGCAGCTGCACAGGGCACAAAGCATTAGAGGTATATTACGGGCTGCCGGCTTCAGCTCTCCTCCCTCCCCCCCCCCCCCCCTCCTCATTGCCTGCCACTTTGTTTTCACTGTGGCGGCTGCAGCAGCAGCAGCAGAGCAGACCTGGACTTAAATTGTTTTTTAAAAACCACACAAGTCTTTCCAACTCTACGCTTGTATGCAGGCCTGGTCTCTCCCTCCCTCTCTTCTCTGATCTGGTCGCGTCAGAGGAGGGAGGGACCAGGCCTGCCAATCAATCAAGCATAGAGTTGTAAAGACCCGCATTTCAATGGCTGCTCTGTTTCTTCCCTCCTCTGATTCACATCTAGGTCAGAGCAGAGAGGGATCAGATCTGTGTACAAGTGCAGAGTCAAAGGATCTGTGTGGGTTTTTTTTTTTTTTAATTGGAAGCCAGGTCTGCTTCACTGCCACCACCTTGGAGAAAACAAGTGGAAGCAGTCTGTCAAGAGCAGGCAGCCAGCTGGACAGGGAGGTATGGGCGAGATAGGGGGGGGGGGGGGCCACCAGATAGAGAAATTAGACCTTACCTGCTAATTGTCTTTCCTGGAGTTCCCTCCAGGCATGCATGGGTTGTGTCTGCTCACCAGCAGCTGAGAACTCAGCATGTCAGAACTGAAACCCAGAGCGCCGCTCGCACAGGGCTAGGTAAGAGTTCCCCCTTTAGTCCTGGGCTGCAGCAGCCTCAAACACACTCCTCTACAACACAAACCTGAACTACTCACTTGCAGAGCTTCCCTCTGCACCCTAGCGCACAGAACAGACATGGTACTCAAACAAAAAACTTGGAAAAATGTCAGTTAACTATTTACATTCTTCCAGGCCAAACAGGCCATGGGAGTGGTTCATTCACAGGAGAAGCCAACTGCTGATGGAGATACTCCAGTGTCTGAACGCTGTACTTCTTTATCTCAGAACTCCACTTCTCACACTGTCTGATGTCAATTTCACAGGGCTGTCTCAGCTCCATAGCCAACTCTGACAAGAGATCCCAGGAAGGGCCCTGGACTGGCCTGGAGGGAACTCAAGGAAAGACAACTAGCAGTTAAGGTCTAACGTCTCCTTTCTAATCATCCCTCCAAGCCAGTCCAGGTACACACTGGTATGTATCAGACAGTAGCTTACAAACTAGAGGGACTAAAAGCCACATCCACTGTTGCTTGTACATCGAGCCCATAATGTCGACTGAACGTACAAAGCGAAGCCCATATTGTTGCCCTGCAAATCTCTCCAGCAGCACAAGGCTATTTTCTGCCCAGGACATCACCTGTGCCCTGGTCTAATGGGCCTGCATACTCTCTGGAACCATTTTCCCCTGGATTATGTAGGCTGAACAGATAGCCCGTTTCACCCAGCAGGCACTAGAGGCCTTGGACACCGCCTCTTCTTTACAGGGTCCTTCAAATAAAACGAACAGCCGGTCTGAACAGCAAAGAGGGTCCATCTCCTTAGCACCATCCACACATCTGCCTGTCCTCCTCAGAGTCCCCCAAAGCCAGAAATGTCAGCAAGGATACCATCCGATTCAGATGAATGCAAGAGACCACCTTTGGGAGAAACAAGGGGACCGGCCGCAACACTATCTTCTCCTTGGACATGAGCAAAAAAAAAAGCCTCCTTGCAGAACAGAGCCTGAAGCTCTGAAATTTACCTCACCAAGCACTGTGCCACTAAGACAGTCTTCAAGGTCAGATCCTTCAAGGACATCCTAGCAAACTGTTAAAAGGGCACCCCCATCAACACGGGCAGCACTAGGCTAAGGTCCCAGGGAGGGACTTTAGGCCTCAGAGGCAGCCGAACAAGCCACACCGCCCATAGGAAAAACACACACATCTGGGTGTGCCACCAAAGAACGACATCACACTTGTCTTCATAGAACCAAGAGCCAAGCCAAGCCCTTTTCCAGCCCTAGCTTTAGGAACAGCAAAATGTCAGGGAGAGCGCCCCCCAGAGGGCTGACATGCTTTTCCGCACACCATTGCTCTAAAACTCACTAAACTGACATATGCTACTGTGATGGAACACTTCTGTGACTGCAGCATCGTAGTGATAACGAGGCATATCCCCAAGCCATAAGCAAGAACCGATCCACCTAAGGCATGAGAATCAGCCCTTAGGACAGAAGATTGATCCTATCCGAAGCCTCCAGGGAGGTGCTGCTAGTAGCTACTTGAGATCCACATATCATGGTCTCAGAGGCCAATCCAGTGCTATGAAGACCACCAGACCGTTGTGCACCTCTATCCACCATAGCAGCCATCTGATCAGTGGCCACAGAGGCAACAAATACAGTAGATCTTCCAATGGCCACTCCTGCATCAGCACATTGAGTCCATCCAACATGCACTTCCTGCACCTGCTGTAGAAATTACTCCCTTTGACGTTGCCCTGCGTGGCCATGAGGTCCATGAAAGGAACTCCAACGCCCTTTGAGGTCATGAAACACTGCCACGTTCAGCTCCCACTCGCCCACATCCAACTGGTGTCAGCTGAGAAAATCCACCTGAACATCTCTGCCCGCTACATGGGCCATGGACAGGGCCGCCAGATTTTGCTCCGCCCACCATAGTAAAACCTGACTCTTCAGCAGCAAGGCACTGCCGGTGCCCCCCTGCTTGTTGATGTATGCCACTATGGTCATTGTCAGAGCAGATCCTCACTGCTTGCTGAGCTATGAAGTGATGGAAGGACTGCAGGGCCAGGAATACCACTCACAATTCCAGATGGTTGACGGACCACAAGGCCTGCTCCTGCGTCCAACTGCCCTGCGCTACCCTTGACTGCAATGTACCCCCCAGCCGGACTAGCTGGCATCCGTCATCATCAATATCCACTGCAGTGATTCTAATGGCACCCCTGCTCTGAGATGATCAGACTAGAGCCACCACTCCAGGCTGACCCGCACTCTCCCCATACATTCCAACTTCTGGGATAATGGATGGGACTGAGACGACCACTGGGACAGCAGTGCATGCTGCAAGGGTCTCATGTGGGCCCACGCCCAAGGCAACAAATCTAACGCTGCTGCCATGGAGTCTAGCAACTGCAGATTTCACCAAGTGGCTGGTGCTTTCTTCTGTAAGAAAAAAAAAAAAAACAGCACCCTTTCCATAGAGAAACCCTACCCACCTGCGTGTCAAACTGGGCCCCCAGGTAGACCAGGCGCTGAACCAGATGGAGCTGACTCTTGGCCAGGATAACCCAGCCCAAACCCTGGAGAAGCTGCATAAATCGCTGTATGGCCGAGACCACCTCATCCTCTGACTTTGCCCAAATGAGCCAATCGAGATAAGGGTGCACCAGAATACCTTCGCTCTGCAGCGCCGCCGCCGCTGCCGCCGCCACCACCAACACCACGACAACCTTGGTGAAGGTACGAAGTGCAGTAGCTAGCCCAAATGGTAGTACCTTGAATTAAAAATGCCCCATAGGGATAGCAGCTGCAGGAACCGTTGGTGGTCTGGCCGAATGGGGATGTGTAAGTAGGCCTCCTTGAGATCCAGAGCAGCGACACTCGCCTGTTCTCGCTGCCAAAATAATTGACCGCAACATTTTCATGCGGAATGCACAAAGCCTGATTCATGTGCTTGAGGTCTAAAATGGATTGGAACGTACTCTCCTTTGGCACCACAAATATATAGAGCATCGACCGGACCCATACTGGTTTGGTGGTACCAGAACTACTGCTTGAAGCCACAACAACTGCTGCAGCATGTCCTGCGCTGCTTTCTCCTTTCCTGCCATCTTGCAGGGGGAGAGAACGAAGGCCTCTGAGAGAACAGGAAAATTTCAGCACATACCCCTCTCGAATAATCTCCAGCACCCACTGGTCGGTCGTAATGTGAGCCCAGGCAGGACAAAATTGTTATAGCTGACCACCTGGGCTTCCCTGGCTTTATTGTAACATTTAACTTGGAGCAATTGGGGGAGGGGGGTCAAGAAACAGCCCTTATTGGCCCCCAGGACCCTTGGAAAAAAAAAAAAAAAGACGACACTTCCCTCTCGCCCCAAAACACCCCTGCTGATACGGGATGAAACGAGGGCCCTTAGGCTCATCCTCTAGTAAGCAGCCTCCCTAGTAAAGGATTTGGGAGATTCTCTCTTCTCCAAGTCTTCCCCAAACAGGAGCTTACCCTTATAGAGAAGCTCGCTAAGCCTTGATTTGGAGGACAAGCCCGCCGACCATTTCCACAACCAGAGGAAACGCCGGGCTGCCACTATAGAGACCATGGTTTTAGATGTCACCCGAACCAGATCTTAAAAGGCGACTGCCATATATGCTGTGACAGATTCCAGCCTGGCCCCCCAGAGTCTGTCGCACTCCAACTCTGTAGCCAGAGAATAGATCCCCATGACACACAGGCCCCATAAACAGAGGTCTGCAGGGCCAGGGCACTTGAGTCAAAGACCTGTTTAAGCAGGGACTCCAGCTTGCAAGCCTGGAGATCCTTCAGTGCCACCCCCACCTTCCACAGGGATGGTGTCTTCTTGGTCATTGCCGAGACCAAAGCATCCACCGTCAGCATCCGTAAAAGTTTGCATTCCTCCTGAGTGAGGGGATACAGGTAATGCATCGCCCTGCTTCCCCCTGAAGGTAGCCTCAGGGAATTCCCATTCTGAATCAATGATTTTCCGAATAACCCTGTGCACCACTCCTCTTGCCTGCTCCCCTTGAAACCCTGCAACAGGTGGTCTTCCAGGGGCTCCTCCACCAGAGGAGGGACGATGTTCAATGTCGCCAGTAAATGGGTGATTAGAGCCGTCAGCTCTTCCCTGGAAAACAGTGGAATCTTCTCCTGCCGGAATTTCTCTTCTAGCTCCAGGGCCATCGGCTCCCCCCAAAGATCCGAGGTTCCTTTCCCCTAGATCCTCAGAGATGCGTGACTGGAGGAGAGTGCTGACCCAGCCTGACTCCCCCCCCCCCCTTGCTTCTTTTCTCCAGAGGCCACCCCCTAGAAGAACTCCTCCTGCGGGGTATCCCCCATCCTTCACCAGTGCTGACCCCTTATTATCAGTGGCCCCGCCCTGGCCAGCTGTTGCTTGAGGTAATAACTCTTATGGAGGGAAAAGGATAAAATCCAGCAAGAAAAAGGGCTCCTGCAAGGCCAAACCTCTATGGCTCAGAGAGAGAATTTGCATCTGCTTGTTTCCTTTTACTCTTGCCCTTCCCGCTGCTTTTCCCATGCTTGGCTGACTCACTCGGGAACATGGCTGCCAGCGCCAAAAAGCTGTAAGTTTTGGCAGGAACCACCAGCTCGAGGGGAATTATCAGGGGAAGGCCTGCTTCTCCCTCCATGCATGCAGAGGTCTGATCTGCCAAAAAAACCCTGCACTGCCTTAAACAAAAATGGCAAAACCCTGATGGCTCGACTCTGCGGCTGCCTGCACAAAGGACGCACTTTCAGAGCCAACCACATGCATGTTTCCGATTGGCCCGCTCACTTAGGCTGCACACCGCCTCAGCAAACTGACCTTCCTGCCTATGTAAGCCCTGCTATTCACTGGGCCCTGTGTCGTGAAACACTGGCTGACTTGTGCCATGCCTGCCCCACGGGAGGCTGACCAGCAAAAAAAACAGCTGCCAACACTGAAGGGGACCCCAGTCCTGTTGCTAATAGGCTCACGAAAACTCTCGCTGAGGTGAGAAAGTGACCTGGGGCTCCCAGATATTTATTCTGTAGGGTTTGATGAGCTGAACAGGGTCTGCTACTTGCCTGCCCTCCCCCCCCCCCCATGTACCAGCAGTGGGGAGACCTCGGCAGCAGCTCTTCAGTCTCCTATGGTGCCCAAAAGCACTCACTGCCTCAGTTTACCAGTGAGGATTTTGTTCTCCTCCTTATATCCTTTAATTTTTGTTTGAACCCTTAATTCCTAACACCTGTCCAGGAGTCCATGCAAGAGCTCTCCACACAGCTGCTGAAAAGATAGACTGGAGTCCAGAACTAAAAAGTGAGCTCTTATGCTGGGTTGTCAGAATTCCGACATGCTCAGTTCTCAGCTGCTAGTGGATGGAGACAACCCATGTGTACCTGGACTGGCCTCTGGAGGGACGATTAAGAAGTGCAAGTTGCACAATTGTGGTTTGGTTTGGCCCTGGCAAGAGATATTAGTTGGCACTACACAACATGACCAATAATCATGCAGAATTTTCCTTAAGTCAGTTTTCACAGTAGAATTAAGAAAACGGCATTTATTCATTCTGATCTATGGTGCATCCCATCAGGGAAAGGGAATTTTCAGTCCTTGTGTGTACTACATTTACACTTGGGGGGGGGGGGGAAAGAGGGCAGGTTAGGGAGTTGAGAGAGTAAAGAATAGGGAGGAGAGTGAACAGAAATTCCGATTCCTGTGTTTCACTATTTGTAAGTTTCTATGTGTGGCCTTGGGCAAGTCACTTAACCCTCCACTGCCTCGGAAGAAAGGCCTGGCAATCTACTTCCGGTGACACTGCCAAGAAAACCCAGGAGCTTCTGGGTCGCCAGGAGTCAGGACTGACTCAAAGGCACACATTGCATTTGCATGCTACCAAAAGCTGGCACTCAAAATAAATGCACTGGGCCATTCTTCGGAGGCTTATCTGGCCTATTTTTTGAACTCGAGTCTCTTTACCAGGTTTTCTGGCATGCTGAGTTTCATCCCATTCTGTTAAAACTTCTAGAGTTATTTTGCCCCCTTCTTGCTGATGGGCAAACAGACATTCTTGACCCTTCTATATTTTTATTTCAACTTGGAAAAAATAAAAATCCACTGAAAAGAACCCCATAAAGAGCCCCGTGGAACCTTTGCACACTTAAGATGGCCGTGCTTTTGTGAAAACTGTTCCATAGAGTTCCGAAGCATTTAGAAGATACTGTGTCAGCGCAAGGTCTATCAAGTTCAGCACCTCACAGGCCAATTCCATGGATGATAAATGGCTTCCCCAAGTCTAGCTGGCTTTTCCTCCAGGGATCTAAACCTCTTGAATTCTTCTATAAGATGCCTGAGGCTGGGGGGGGGGGGGGGGGGGGGGCCAACCTAAGCCACTATATACTAGCAATACAGAGCCTTTTCAAGCACAGATGTCAAAGAGAAAGATCCTTACTGACCAGATGGATGAAATTCAACCACTTTGATCTGAGAGCTAGAGTTCTTGGATACCAATTAAAAACTGGTCTGGATGCATTTGACAGCTGTGCCATAATCACTAATCCACGCTGTAAATCTGAAGTGTCACTATTGCTTTTAAGTTTGCATTATCTACCTGTGAATTACTTCAGCACAGATTTTATGAAAAAAGAGAGTCCCCGCTGAATTAAGAGTATGGTTCTAATAGGAAAATGCAAATCGCTGCCCATCACATTACCTCCATTCATCATCTTGTCTTTGGCCAAGGGGTGGGTGGTAACTGTGCTTCCAAAAGCTATCCCATGAGCGAGAAGTGCAGTGGGGCCTGCAATGACAAGAGCAGCAGAGGTTCGTTAGTCTGACCTATGGATTGTCGTCAGGGCCCTCGGCCTCCTACAGTGAGACTTTGCATTATAGAACTCTGGGGCACAGCTCTTGCTTATAATATACGTTCTTCAGTTTACATGACAAGAAAAATCAAATGTTTATTATAAAGTTTCCTTGAAAACAGATTTTCCTAATCTTTGTTATACTCGTTTTCCATTATTTTTTCTTCTGTTATTTTATTTATTTATTTTTATTCTCCCTTCCTCCCTACAGCACCTCTACTCTGTTGCCTCCCCTTTCTCCAACAGTAATACATATGCTTAGGTCATGTCTCTGCCCTCCGACTGCCATCAGCCCCTTTCTTGGCATTTTAACGGAGGCTGAAACCCTGTGCTATATGGGGCAGTTAATGCCCCTACCAAAATCACAAAAGCAAATCTCATGAGACCAGTATTATCATAAAAGCTATGCGCAACACCGATTCATTCAAAGAGTCCAACTCTTAAAATATATTTTTCTGAGATATTAATTTGAAAAACGTCTCCTTGGGAAGGAGAGACCTCAGAGATCTATCTACAAAGACAGAATCACTCTCAAGGGACAGTCCTTATATTGCACACATCCTTCAATCATTGGTCAACTAGAAACTCCATTTTTCTCCCTTCAGAATTTTTTTTTTTTAAGTAAAAATAGTCTGATATACTTATAAGGGGTTTCCCTCGAGAATGATAATTCCATCTTAGACTGACCCGAGATCTCTAGCCTCCTTAAAGTCTATTTAAATAAATTTGATTATGAGATCTCTTGGAGAATAGTGGCTTTGATGTTACTGCTGCTTTGTGATAATACTGGTGTCACTTAAGTCACATCAGAAGTCTGTGTGATTTTGGCCTGGTGATCAGCCCACCCACACCAAATGATCAAAAATGTGGCAGCAATGTTAATGCTCTGCCACCTCAGCCCCACTGGGGACACAATGTTAGGACTGCTATTAAAAAGGAGAATTAAAACTCACTATCGAGCAGCAATAGAAGAAAAATCCCACCTTTGCTCCTACAACAAATTCTCCTCTCCTTTCTGCACTCTTTCCAGGTCTCCTCCCTCCTAAAGCATTGCCTTTCCCCAGGAACAACTCCTTCCCTCTTCTCTCCCTTCTCCATTTATTTCCGATCTGCTACTGCAGAGTCTTTACCAGGGCTGCATGGCATGTGGTAGACTAGGGCAGGGCTTCTCAGTGTGCCATGGCGCGCTCTGGCCTTGGAAACGGGCAGGGACCTGTCCCATTTCTATTGGGCACTGCCCCGGAGAACAGCCCTCATATTCCTGCTCTAGTCTCATCTCTAAGGCAGCATGTAGAGAACAGCAGGGAAGGGGGGTTGTGCCTGCAGCAGACGGAGCCGCTTTGTTCTCTAGTACGCCCTCTTCCTGTCATTCATGGAATGGAGTGCGACTGCAGCAGACTCTGTACACCCAAGGAGAACCCTTCCGCTCCCTGCTCTAGCTTCTCTCGTCACCAGAAGCAGAAAAAGCACTTTATTTTCAGTTCAGTGAATAGAAGATGCAACACTGCCCAGAGCAGCAGGAGCAAGAGACAGCAACAGTAGAATTAAATCAAAAGAGATTGTGCACTAGAATTTGATAGCAAAGGACAAATCCTGAAATTGTTGTAGCCACACAACCACAGCAATTGACCCCCAATTATTGCAGTTAAACTCTGGCTTTGTCCTTATGTGAAAGCACCCCCCCCCCCCAAACAAGACTAAGGGTAAATTAGACTTACCTGCTAATTGTTGTTCCTTGCGGAACTCTAGTCCAGTCCCGGAACCATAGAGTTGTCAACCTCCTCCAGCAGCCTTGGAGACTGAAATACATCATCGCTTTGCTGGCACCAGTATAAGTAGGCAAGGACCGCCCCCTCTCACCAGTACTTTCAGTCTCCAAGCAGCTTGGAGGTTCTGAGCCCAGGGCTGGGCTCAGTGAGAACAAATAAGCAGAGCTTGGGTTTTTTAATTTAACTCCTTTTGGTTTATTTCCCTGTTTGATTTGGCTACTTTGTTTTCTTTTATGTCAGATCTGCTGCTGCTGTAAGGGTTCCTGTGTCTGTGGACCTTTATTTTTTGTTTCTAAAGGATCAGGGAGTTCTTCCCCCTCCCTCTCTGCATTGCCCCAGCGTCTAAACGAGCACAGGGGAGACAGTGCTGATCCGTGGCCTCCCTGCTCCCGAACCCGCGTTGAAGGGGTGAGGAGCAGGTGGAAGGCGGGCAGTTGCAGCAGCAGCGATGCAGGGGCTGAAAAGCCTGAGAAGGTTGTGCCCAGATCAATCGGAGCTGAAGCCGTTAAAAAAGCTGTGCTCCGGTGCCCTGTTGGCTCCTTTCCCTCACTCCCCTCCCCCTCCGGGATTGGCGGCGGTGGTAAGTACCCACGCAGATCTGCTTTGGGGAGCTGGTTTAAACTGGGAGGGGAGGCTTCGCGGCGGCTCCCGGGGTTGCAGGGTGCTCAGGGCCTTGCCGCGGGGGGGGGGTGAGAGAGTGTGCTTTTTTGAGCAGGAATGCTGGCAGTGGCCATTTTGAGGGCCGCGTTTTCAACGGCAGGATTTATTTGTTTTGGTAGACAGCCTTGCTCCTGGGCTCACTTGGGGGGAGGAGATAAGGAGTTAGGAGCAAATATCCTTATTTACAGTGGTTTTAAATTTGAGCCGGCCTCTTTAAGTTTGTAGCAGCTCTCACCTTCCCTCCTGAATTATTTTTTGCTTGATGCAGGCCTTTGCTGGTGCGGATCTCTCTCCCTTGACTACAGGAGAAAGCTCCGGGACCTGTGCATCCACACTGCAGCTGTGTGAGACGGAGCCTCTCCGTTGCTGCGGGATTTGATTTACACGGTGGAACCGGCTGAGCGATCCTTGCTGCAGCTGCCAGGCGCATCAGCGCGGTTTGAGGATCGGAGCACTTTAAGGAGGTGGTAGGAGCAGGCAGTGTGGCTTTCTGCCCTGCAGGTAAGGCCTTCGGGCTCTGTCGGTCTGCTGAGGCCTCCTTTTTTGGGGCCCTTTTCTCTCTGGGTGTTTGGACCACATGGCGGGAGTTGCAGTGAGAGGCCTGTGTGAGGAAGACAACAAGCTGAATAGCTAGTTTTTTGGGCCTAGTGTTTCTTTCAGACCTCTATTTTTGAGTTTGTTAAAATGCAGGTTTCAAGCTATCTGACCTTGTCCCACCTGTCCCTAAAGCTATGGAATAAACTTCCAAAGTAAAGGTGGCTAAACTCCCCCCCCCCTCAAGCTCACTTTCAATTAATAGCTTATTACTAAAGTAGAAGCCCAGTGGCGAGAGCAGTGGACTGAGAATAGAGGAAACCAAGGACCAAATCCCAGTTCTCCCTCCACTGACACTTCTTTGAGGGGGGTGAGGGGGGCTGGGGTGTGAGATTAAAGGCCTGTGAACTATCATTAAAATCATCTGTAATACCTCAAGACTGGGAAAATGGTCAATGTAACACCAATCTTAAAAAGGGTTCCAGGGATGATCCAGGAAACCAGAGACTGGTGAGCCTGACGTCAGCACTGAGCGAAAATGGTAGAAACCATTAAAAAAGGACAAAATTACTGAACATGTAGATACTCATGATTTAATTGGAGAACGTCAACATGGATTTAGCCTAGGAAAAAAACTCTTGTCTTACTAACCTGTTATATCTTTTGAAGGTGCGAATAAACAGGGAGACAAAGGTGTGCCAGTCGATATAATGTATCTGGATTTACAGAAAACCTTTGACAAGGTCCCTCATGAGAAATTCTTGGCAAAATTTTTAAAAAAAGTCATGAGATAGGAGGCAGTGTACTGTTGTGGATCAGGAACTAGTTAAAAGATAGAAAACAGTAGGGCTAAAAGGTCAGTTTTCTAAATGGAGAAAGGCAACTAGTGGAGTACCCCAGGGATCTCTGCTGCGCCCACTGCTTTTTAACATTAAGAACATAAGAACATAAAACATAAGAACATAAGATATGCCATACTGGGTCAGACCAAGGTCCATCAAGCCCAGTATTCTGTTTCCAACAGTGGCCAATCTAGGTCATACGTACCTAGCAGTTTCCCCAAGGGACACAGGTTCCACAATGCTTGTATTGGTTCAAGCATTGATATCCTGGGTCCCTTCTTAATAATGGTTTATGGACCTTTCCTCCAGGAACTTGTCCAAACCTTTTTTAAACCCAGCTACACTAACAGCCTTTACTACATCCTCCGGTAACAAATTCCAGAGTTTGATTACACGTTGAGTGAAAAAATATTTTCTTTTATTAGTCTTAAATAGTTTACCCTGTAGCTTCATTGCATGTCCCCTAGTCTTTCTATATTCTGATAAGGTAAACAATCGATCTACGTTACCCGTTCCACTCCGTTCATTAATTTATAGACTTCTATCATATCTCCCCTCAGCCGTCTCTTTTCCAGGTTAAAGAGCCCTAACCTTTTTAGCCTTTCTTCATAGGAGTAGCCTTCCATCCCCTTTACCATTTTGGTGGCTCTTCTCTGAACCTTTTCTAAAATTGCTATATCCTTTTTAAGATACGGCGACCAGAATTGCACACAATATTCAAGGTGCGGTCTCACCATGGAACGATATAGAGGCATTCAGAAATGACCTGGAAATAGGAACAAGTGAGATGATCAAATTTGCAGATGAGACAAAATTATACTAAGTTGTTAAAAACACAAGAGGATTGTGAAAAATTGCAGGAGGACCTTGATAAACTGGAAGACTGGATATCCAAATGGCAAATGAAATTTAGGCAAGTGCAAAGTTATGCACTTAGAGAACAACAACCCAAAAACTATGGCTGCACAATGCAAGATTCAACATTAAAAGAACCACCACCCAGGAAAAGGATTTAGGCATCATAATGGATAATACATTAAAACCCTCTGCCCAGTTTGCAGCGGCAGTCAAGAAAGCTAGGAGTCATAAGGAAAGGAATGGAGAACAAAACCAAAGATATGCCATTGTATCTTTCCATGGTGCAACCACACTTTGAATATTGTGTGCAATTCTGGTTGCCATATCTTTAAAAAAAAAAAAAAAAAAAGGTACAGAGAAGAGCCACGAAAATCGTAAAGGGGATGGAAGGATACCCCTATGAAGAGAGGCTTAAAAGGTTAGGGCTCATCAACCTGGAAGAGAGACTGTTGAAGGGGGATATGACAGAGGTCTATAAATTGAGTGCAACGGGTAAACATAGATCGGTTGTTTACTCCTTCAAAAAAAGTAGAAAAGGACTTCCGGTGACGTCATCGGGACCGATGGTGGGGTAGAAGGAGAGCTCCGCCATCTAAGCCTGTGAAAAGGGGGCTTAAATACCCCTAATTGTGCCAAACGTGAGGGGCAAAGGAGGAGAATCGGTGTCGCTAGACCCAAGAGTCGGGGAGCGGCGAAAGGAGGCAGATCGGCCCTGCATAGGCGACCTACCTGAAGGGGGTGCCTCACAAGTGGCCTGAGGCGCCAACCGCGTGGTGGGCCGGCACCCACGGGAAGAGCGAAGGAAGTGCGGAGAGGCCGCAGTAGAGAGGAGTGTTGAGTGCACGGCCCAGCAAGCAGAAATCCCGGTCACCGGGTAGTGCAACAGAGCAGCGGTCCTGTGAGGGAACCAAAAACTCAACGCAGCAGCAGGGCTGAAGCGCACAGTAATCTTTTGCCTGCCGGAAGTGAGGAGCTGAAGAGCCCAGCGTGCAGCGGCGGCTTGAGTAGCACGGCTCGCCCCGATAGCGGCGATCGTGGGAGAGGGCCGAGCGGAGCCTGGGTGAGTGCAGAGAGCTGTAAGGAGTGCTGCGGGGGAAGTTAACACAGTGGTGGAGAGGGCGCAGAGGAGCCCCGAAGGAGCAGCCAGTTGTGGAGATGGCAGAAAACAAGCAAGGTGTGAGGTGAGAGTACCACCAGTCAAGGAGAGCTGCAAAGCGGAGGCCATAGACGGACCAGAGCCCAGGAGGGGTGGAGGAGAGAGGCTGCTCTTGAGGGGCCTCAAGGTCCAGATGTTGTAGGGGGGGACAGGGAGAGGAGTGGTCCCAGCGCCGCATAAGAGATAACGGAAGCAACGCCCTGCAGCAGCTACAGCCAAAGAAATAAATACAGCTGTGTCATAAAGCGGATCCTAACCCTGAGCCAAGATGGATAAAACTAAAGCAGGGATGTCAGCGCGAAAGAAGTTGGCGGAATTTCGATCACCTTACGGAGCAGCTAAGAGTGGCAAGGAGGGGGTCAAAGAGAACAGCAAGCTGCCAGCAGAGTCCCAAGAGCTAGTGGAAGAGTTGTAGCCCTGGAGGGATTGCGCAATTGAAAGACTGGCTCACTGAGCTAAGGATGAGATTAAAATCAGACATCGGCAGGGTGTCGCGTGAGCTCAGAGTCCATACACTCTCTGAGACAAGATATTGGGGAGATTGGCAACCGACTGGAAGAAATGGAGACCCAAATGCAGCAGCAGGGGGGAGGAAATGGACGAGCTACAAAAAGGCTGGGCAGACCTTAAGCGTGCTCAGGAGCAGCAGCAGATGAAGGTGGAGGACCTGGAGGACAGGTCCCGAAGATGCAACCTGTGGGTCCGGGGTCTCCCAGAAGAAGCTAGGTACCGAAACTGTGAGGATGTGATTGTTAAAATTTTTAGTTCCCTGCTCGAGACAGCAGACCCAGAGGGGGGCACCGAGATCGCACTGTCACAAATAGAGAGAGCGCACAAGAGCCTGGGCCCCAAAAGAGACAATAAACCAAGAGACATTGTGGTATGCCTGGGCTCCTTCAGGATTAAAGAAAGGTTGTTGATGGCAGCCAGGAAGGTGCGACAGTTCCAGTGGGAAGACCACTCATTGGAGTTCTTTCAAGATCTCTCCGGGGGAACACTGCAGCGCAGGCGGGACATCAAAGAAGTTACAAACTATTTGAGAAAAGAGGACATAAGATATAAATGGCTGTTCCCGTTTGGCCTGCTGATCACGGCCAGGGGTAGGTCAAAACGGGTGCAAACTATAGAGGAAGCCTGGAGAGCACTGAAAGACTTGGAGATGCCGAACATCCCTGAAGGGTGTGGGACTCTAGCCCGACAGACCGCTAACACGTCGACGTCCTCACATCCATCCCAGAGAGCTCAGCAGTGGCACCGAGTCCCAGCGGAGGGCCGAAGATTGGCACGACTGCATGGGGAGAGTCCCAGGACACGAGCTGCTGAGAATGGAGCGGGTTGAAGCAGAAAATGTAAAGCTATGTGATTTGCAGTAATGTTGTGTATATTTTTTGGTTGCTGCAGTAGAGGTGCATCAAGGGGGGGGGGTAAAAGGGGAGGTAGTAAGAGAGTAGGAGGTCAGGGGGCAGGGAGGGTGATGAGGTAGGGGAAGGAACAGGGGAAGCCGAGTGAGGGGTTGGGGGAAGGCAGGGGGGGCAGGTAGAGGTTAAGTTGTGGGGGATAAGGGTGAGAGTGGGGGGTGATGGGGAATGGAAGGGGAGGGACAGGCAGGCCCGGAGGTAGTCACCATAATGGAAGACGAATCTCTCTTCGGAGAGAGCTGGGAGGGGGGGGAAGGAGTTTGGGAGGGGGTGAGGGTGGGGTGGGGAGAGGGGGGAGGGGGAGTAGGATTCTAGATGGGCTGGCGGTGGGGAGGGAGGTATATCAGAATGGGTGAATTAAAAATTGTATCATTAAATGTTAAGGGCCTGAACTCGCCTTTTAAGCGGCAGAAACTGTATGATGAACTAGCTCGCCAAAAGGCGGGGATAGGGCTGATACAGGAAACGCACCTTACCAAAACAACGGAGTTTCTGGTCAAGCCCAGGGGATTTGGGGTTTGTATACATGCCTCTAACACAGTTGAAAAAAAGAAAGGGGGGGGGGGGTGACCATTTTGTTAGCCTCCAGGTTAAAGACCCAAGTGCACTCCGTTGTTAGGGATAAGGGAGGGAGATATGTACTGGCGAGGGTGCGGGTGGGGAACGAGTGGTACTGCATAGTGAACTTATATGCTCCCACGGGGTCACAGGGTGAATTTTGGAAGCAACTGACGGAGGAAGTGGGGAATATGGGGGAGGGAACCCTAATATGTGGTGGAGATTTTAATCTTACCTGGAATCTAGCAAAGGATGCAACTGGGGTTCGAGAGGGTAAGCGGGCGGATAGGAAAAGATATCGAGAGTTTGTGGTGCAGAATGGATTGGTTGATGCATGGCGGTTACAATACCAAGGGAGGAGACAATTCTCATATTTTTCGCCCATGCATGGGTCATACTCCCGGATAGATGCAATTTGGGTTTCTAAAGAAGTAGAGGGTTGGATTAGTGAAGCAGCAATGGAGGCCATTACATGGTCTGATCATGCCCCTGTGATGGTTTCCCTGCGAACGGCGGACGAAGGGAAAGGGCTCCAATATTGGAGGTTAAACGAGTCATTGTTGAATGATGAGAGGGTCCGGGAGGAGGTAGGGAGAGAAACTAGGGAGTACTTCATAACTAATGATAACGGGGAGGTTGCATGGGGAGGGGTCTGGGACGGCTACAAAGCAGTGATCCGAGGGGTGCTGGAAGAGATGGATGCACAGGGGAAGTTGAGATCTCATCGGGGACAGGTAATGGCGGTGCGGGCACAGTTAAATGAGCTGCAGGCAGAACGGATACAGTACCAGATGCAACTTTTACGGCAAGAGGTCTTTGAGGGGGGGGGGGGGGGATAAGGCTGGGAAATATTTGGCACAGAGGCTAAGACAGAGAAAGCTGCGCTCCCATATCATTCGAGTCCGCCCTAAGGGAGGGGCCCTGGTAACTAAAGATAGAGAGTTCTACCAGGAGCTCTATAGAGCTCGTGACTTGGCAACAGAGAAAAGAGTGAGCAGATATCTTGCATCAGTGAGATTGCCTAAACTGGGGAGGGAGGAGCAAGGGGAAATGAATAGGCCGATAAGTGGGGAGGAGGTGCAGAGGGCAATTCGACAATTAAAAATTGGGAAAGCCCCAGGACTAGACGGGTTAACAGCGTAATTTTATAGGCGGTTCGGGAATCTCTTGATTGAGCCGTTGGTGAAGTTATTTAACTTGCCTAGGGAGGGAGGGAGACTTGCGGACACGATGGGGTGGGCGGGGATTACGGTTATTCATAAAGAGGGGAAAGACCCGCAGGACTGTGCATCTTACCGGCCCATTTCTCTGCTTAACCTCAATGCCAAGTTACTAGCAAAGGTATTAACAGCTCGACTAAACAAGGTAATTGGAAGGTTGATACATCAGGACCAGGCGGGCTTCATACCTGGTAGACAGGTTGCAGACAATATTAGGAAAATATTGAATATAGTCTGGTCAATTGAGCAGAGCGGGGAAGAGGCCATGCTCCTGTCGTTGGACACCGAAAAAGCTTTCGACCAGGTAGCATGGCCCTTCTTGTTCCAGGTGTTAGAGATGGTTGGGCTGGGAAACAAATTTTTGGCTTGGATAAAGGCACTTTATGATCACCCGCAGGCCTGAGTGAGGGTGAATGGGGCGTACTCGGGGGTTTTCGCGCAGGGGAGGGATACATGACAGAGGTGCCCTCTTTCGCCGTTGCTCTTCGCCATAGCGTTAGAGCCGTTTGCACAGAGGGTGCGAGAAAGAGCAGATATCCTGGGAATACAGGTGGGGACGAGGGGTTATAAGATTTCATTGTTTGCAGACGATATTATTCTAAGCTTGGGTAAACCCAAAGTGAGCATTCCAATAGTGATGTGGGAACTGGAGGAATATGGTAAGCTGTCGGGGTTTACAATTAATTGGGCTAAATCAGAGATCTTAAACTTAGCGGTCTCTGGAGCCGGGCAAGCACGGTTGGCCAAGCAATACCCTTTTAAGTGGGCGAGGGACAGTATAAGGTACTTAGGAGTACGTCTCAGTAACAAAACGGCGAAACTATACAAATTAAATTATGGGAAGGTACTAGGGCAGACTGAAAGTTGGCTGGGGGTTTGGGGGAAGGGGTTTTTTATCATGGTTTGGGCGTATAGCGACAGTTAAAATGATGCTTGTGCCGCGCCTGCTGTTCTTATTCCAGACGCTCCCCACTGAGGTTCCGCGGAACCAATTGAAACGGGTGCAAGGTATGGTGATCAGATTTATATGGAAGCAGAGAAGCCCGAGAGTGGCAATGAGCACACTGCAGAGAGTGAAAGAAGAGGGGGGCTGGGAGTTCCTAACAGGGAAATACTATGAGGCCACGCAACTGAAAACAGTCTATGAGTGGCAGCGAGATGAGGGAAAACAATGGGTGCAGATGGAGCAGGAACAGATGGGGGGGGGGGGCGGAACTGGAGAGGGTGATATGGAGGGGAGGAGCGGGCGCAGCTTCTAACATTAACCCCATGATAGTGCATAGCTTGAAAGTGTGGAAACGGTACAAACAACAGCTGGTGTCGGGAAAAGGATACACACAGGGCATGGGATTAGAGGCCTGTTTTGAGAAGGGGCAGGGGCCGGATGTGCGGACCCTTCGGAGGTGGGCTAAGGGGGGGCTGACGCAAGTCTCCCAACTCTTGCATAACCAGGGGATCTATGGGTTTGAGGGTATTAGGGATCTCTACGGGTTGACAGGGAATGACTATTATGCTTATCTGCAACTTTGTCATTGTCTTCGGCGGCCAAAGGTGTGGAAGGACCTATGGGGACATCGTAGTTGGTTTGAGGTTTTATGCTCAGGGCATTTGGGACAAAAGGGGGTAGTATCACGAATATATAGGTGTTTGCTGGAGATAGGGGAGGGTAAATTACCATATATGTTGAAATGGGAGGAAGATCTGGGGGTACTGTGGAATGAGGAGGTGTGGACTAAGGTGCTCCGGACCATAGCGCATGTTTCTATCTCTGCATCCCTAAAGGAAAATGCCTATAAGGTGTTGTCCAGATGGTACTGGACACCAGTCCATCACATGAAAGCTAAACTCGGACAGGACGACCAATGCTGGCAGGGTTGCACTGAGAGGGGGGGGGATTGGATGCATATGTGGTGGCAGTGTGCTCCGGTGCGGGCATACTGGACGAAGGTTCTGGAAGCGATACATGAGATGACAGGACAAAGTGCCACAAAAGCCTGAAACATGCTTGCTGCACTTTCTAGAAGACGAGATACCCCGGAGGGAGGCGGGGGTCCTACATCATTGTCTAGTAGCGGCCTGTTGTGAAATAGCCCAGCACTGGGGGGGGACAGAGTGTCCCGCAGGTGGCCGGTTTTGTCCGCAGAGTGAGTGAAGTGGGGCTGATGCACCAGTTGACAGAACAGTGCTGGGGGGGTGGGGGAAGGAGTAGGACACGGCAGAGGGGGTGGAAAGGGGTGGAGGAATGGAAGGAGGAGGAGGGGAGCAGGGGGAGGAAGTAAGGAGCGGAGGCAGGTGGGAGAGGTGGGACTGCTGGGGGGGGGGTAGCTGGGATAGGTAGGGTTCGGAATTGCAGGAATTGACCTACGTGGCTGTATATTGGGGGGGAGGGGGGGAGTCAGCACGTGGGAGCTGCCCGTGTTTGTCAAACTCTTTATGGGGTGACTAAAGTTGGGGGATTTAACTTTCGCTGACTAACGCTACTCAACGTGGGGGAATCTGATTACCAGTTTTGATCATGTTAGTGTTTTTTGTATGGGAGCAGTTTACTTCAGAATACTTGTCTTATAGTAGCGATGACGGGGGGGGGGGGGCTTGGGATAATTTGTTGTATTAAACATGTTGTATATTGGTGTGTTATTCATTAATAAAAAAATTTAAAATAATAAAAAAAAAAGTAGAAAGACTAGGGGACACTCAATGAAGCTATAGTGTAGCCCCATTTATGGATAATAAGAAAATATTTTTTCACTCAATGAGTAATCAAACTCTGGAATTTGTTAGAGGATCTAGAAAAAAAATAGATGTTAGTGTAACTAGGTTTTAAAGAAAAGTTTGGAGAGGAAGATCAGAGGCCTGTAAATTTTGGGCTTAGCTGCTAGCCATGCTGCTGCTGGGTAAGGGAAGAACGCCAACAGGGGAGTGCTGGATGCTGCAGGCATCTTCATGGCCAACCCCTGTGATGTCATTGTGGTGAGGCCCCAAGGGATCACATAACCTGGGCCCAGAGGCCCTCTGGGCTGTGCCCAAAGGGGCAGGACACCCCTCCCCCCGACACTGAACACTGACGAGGGACTCCAGAGCTACGCGTTTCTTCTCAGTTTAGGTACCATTTGTTTCACATTTTGTTGTTTTTGCCTGACATATATTCACTTTGCCAGGATGGGGAAAAGGAAGGCAACGAACTTGTCCAAATCTGTCTCTGCTGCTCAGCTTCTGCGCAAGGTAGCAGGGGCCTTTGGACCACCACTGCAGTTGGTGCCAGCTTGCAACTCTCCTCTGAGGGAGTGTCTCAGCTCCACAGAAAGGACCCCGCCACACTTTCCCCAATCCACAGTGGTTTTGGAGCACTGGCTCTTCCCCTCACACCTGGCCCTCTGCCGATGCCAGCTGTGTCACAAGGAGGAGGTCAGGCTGTCTTGCAACCATCTCAGGATATTATTATGAAGGACTTAAGACTTGCTATTTCTAATATTGACTTTAAGCCATCGAGCTCACTCGAGAGGCAGCACAGAAGCTTCAGGAAGTAGATAACAGGTTCTCAGATGTGTGTAGAAATGTTTCTAGAATAGAAGGCCAACTGCAATCTTTAATAAAGGAAACACTGATTTGTTGCAAAGATGTCCTATCTTTGCATTATAAATTAATAATTTATGTTTTTGTAATTTCCCAGTAATACACTAATTGTCTGCTGAAATTTTGCTGGATAAATATTTTAAGGCAGTACTGTAGTCTCAGATGTAGTTCCAATTCAAAGATATTTACCTGCTCAACTTCGTAAAGAGGATACCAATGGCAAAGGAGTGGATGTTTTGCCCCCTAATGTTAGGATCGGACTAAATTTTTGGAGGGCTCCTCAGATGTTATATCTACGAGCCATCTTACTGGAGTCTTTTCTTTCACTAGCTGACAAAACCAAGGTTCTAAAACTCTTTAAGCATAAAGATACTATCTTTTGTGGTCAGAAGCTGAATAGGTTTCCCGATGTCACCAAGAACTCTCGATTTCGTAGGAAACAGTTTCTGGTCTTGAAGTCCAGGGTTGTGAGTTTGGGTGCAACTTTGTTTTTCCTGTGCAAGTGCATTGTTACTTGGAATGGGAACACTTTATTTATGATCCATCTCAGCTGAAAAATCTTTTGATGGAGAAGAAAGTTCCAGGACACCTGGAGTTAAGACATGATTAGCCCATTAGATTTAGTTGGGGGGAGGGGGTGATTTCTAAGACATGATTAGCCCATTAGATTTAGTTGGGGGGAGGGGGTGATTTCTAAGACATGATTAGCCCATTAGATTTAGTTGGGGGGAGGGGGTGATTTCTAAGACATGATTAGCCCATTAGATTTAGTTGGGGGGAGGGGGGTGGTTTCTTCCCTTTGAAACCTCTATATATTTCCTAACTTGATTTATCTGTTTGTAATTTGCTTCTGCTCTTCTCTTGATGTGGACAGTTGTGTAATTACTTATCTTTGTACAGAATTTATATTTCCTTAGTTCTGAATATCTGTATAGAGCATTGCTTGAAATTTTTATTTGTATATTTGCAAAAGCTTAATTTTAAAAAAGTTGACAAGTTTCTGGAGGAAAAGTCCAGAAACCCAAAGAGGACCAGGGAAAGCCACTGCTTATCCTGGGATAAGCATTGTGGAATTTAAATACCTTTTTGGGAAACTGCCAGGTACTTGTGACCTGGACTGGCCACTGCTGGAAACAGGATACCGAGCTTGATGGATCTTGATTTGACCTAGTATGGCATTTCTTATGTTACGATCTTGAAGAAGTTGCTTTTTCTCTCCTCACTGCCTCAAGTACACACTTAGGAGTGCAAGTTCTTTGGGGCAGGGATATTTTGTATCCGTATCACATATATAGAGATATATAGAACCAATGTATATCCCCAACTAGTGGTTCTCAGTCTGTGCTGTGCTTCCTGCTGATAGCACAGGGTACCTCAGAGCTACTGAAGGCACGCTCCGCCAGCCCTCAAATTAAAGAGCCAGCATGTAGCTCTGGAACTGGAGGAAGTGAAACACCCCAAAGTTGCAGAATCAATGACTGTAAGGAAGCAAAGGGTAAATGGTGGTTGGTGACTCTTCTGAAGGGTACTGAGGTGTCCATCTGCCAACCACACTTGATGTCCAGAGAGGTGTGCTGTCTACCAGGTGCCAAATCCAAGATGTTAGAGGGTTTGCCAAGACTCATCAAGCCTACTGACTTATCCGATGTTGCTCATCCATGTCGGCACAAATGATACTGCAAGGTATCCCTCCAAGCATATCAAAAGCGACTTCAGGGCTCTGGTACAGAAAGTGAAACAGATAGGTGCGCAAGTGGTGTTCTCTTCAATCCTCCCTGTTGAGGGTAAAGGCTGAGGCAGAGAAGCTCACATCCTGGAGATGAATACATGGCTGTGTGGATGGTGTCAAGAATAGGGGGGGGGGTATGGGAGGCAGAGGAGGTGGGATTAGGGTGAAGGAGGGAGGGAGGGGTGGGAGAAAGTTTTGGGAGGAGGGGGGTAAAAATTAAACTAAGAAGCGATGAATATGATGGTGGTATATAGGTAAGGGGAGGAAGTGTAGGCTTTAGCGGACAGTGTTGAGTAAAATGTTGCATGTTCATTGAAGTTTGTTGACTGTATCATGGTGCGTCTTGCCTATTGCAGAACTTTAAAAAAAGTAGCTGAAAAGGTGAAGAAAAAAAAAGGAGGGGGCCTTCATAAAATACAAGAGAAAAACAGAAAAGACAAGCATCGATATTTGGAAAAACAACACCACAAAAGCAGCTAGGAAAGCAGTCAGGAAAGCAAAGATAGAAAAAGAAGAAGAAATAGCCAATGTGATGGGGGGGGGACATTTCTCAGATATGTTAATGAGAGGAGGAAATGCAAAAGTGGTACTGTCAGACTCAAGGGTGAAGTGAAGGAATATGCAGCTGATAATAAAGTGGAATTGCTTAGCAACACTGACACTACCACACCTAGCAATGCAAGCCATCAACACCTCAAATATAATCAACCAGTCACACCCATATGGCACCAACCTCATCCCACAGATCCCCCACACAAAAACACTCAATTGTGCATTAACATATGTGCTCAGTGAGGAACAAAATCCCCATCCTCAGAGATTTATTCACAACCTACCACTTAGATATACTCTGCATAACAGAAACTTGGATCACCGAAAGACAAAGAAAGACAAGTTTCTTGAACTAACTCATACCTGAAGAATTCATCCTCTTCCATTGCCCGCATTCTCAAAGAGGTGGAGGAGTCACGTTCATAGCTATATTACACTTCCACTTCCAGTACCACACAACCGAATGCACAGATGAAACAGACTCCCTCCCATAACTAACAACTGAAGATCTACCTCACCTACAGACCTATCCAACATACTGGAAAAAGTACTGGTGAACACCAAATCAAACAAGGATCTCATCATCCTAGGAAACTTCAGTCTCCCCTCAGTGCAGTTAAAAACAGCCACCTTGTTCCTGGAAGCCATATTGGCCATGGACCTCACCCATAAGGGCAATACTCTCAACCTAATCTTCATCAACAATCATACAACATACACAAGCTCCACCCCTTCACTCACTAGGAACCTACCCAGTACCCTGATCAGATCACAGACTACTTTGATGTGTGATGTGGGCTATTGGGGCATCGAAGGGAAAGGGACAAGCTAACAAAACAAAAGAAAAAACACGCATCAAACAATTCAATAAAGACAGCTTTCTAGAAAGCATCCTCCTGCAATTGGAAACTGAATCAAATGAGCCCAACACATTCAAACAACTGGAAACACATCATCGGAAAAGCAACAACCATAATAGCCACCCCACTACACTCAAATAAATCATCAAGTCTCCCTGGTGCACCCCCAACCTCCAAAAGCTCAAAACTCAGCTTCAAAGATTTGAATGAACATGGCGCAAGACAGCCCTTAACAAAGAGTGAATTAACTATCTGAAACTACTAGGCAACTACTGTATTGCAGACAATGCTAAGCATGCATACCATACCAAGCTAATCAATAGCTCTATCAATCGCCCAAGAGAACTCCGACAAACACCTTTCAAGACCACTCACCAGCATCACCCCTCAACAGCTTGCTACCCCACTACAAGCAACTCCACCCCCAACCCAACCCCCAGCCCCCCCCACTCCATATCATGGTCCTCCTTTGACCCTATCAGCAGGGAAAACACTGAATCCATCATATCACTCAACACAACCTCCCCTCTCGATCCATGCCCAGTCAGCTGGATCAAAGCAGAAAAAAACAAGAACTCAGCCCCATACCTCACAAGAATTACCCAATCAGCACTCCAACATGGACAAATGCTTGACTGCCTTAAAACCGCCTCCATAATCCCCCACCCTAAACAAGCCCGATCTCAATCCACTGGATCCAGCCTCCTACAGACCAGTCACCAGCCTCCCCTTTGTAGAAAAAAAAATCATAGGGACAGCTGTTCAGCAACAACGTCAAGACCATAATAGACAGAAACATCCTCCTCGACCCCCAGCAATACAGATTCTGCCCCTTATACGGAGTAGAAACAGTGATGGTCTCTCCTCATCAATACCCTATTTCTTCCTCATCTTACCCACCGAGGTTTAAACTTCTCTACCTAATTCATTTCCCCAATTCCATAGTCTTAATTACCAGTAATCATACAATTTCTTGTTCTAATTGCATCCATGAGTTATGGTTAAGATGGTCAAATATTGTTGCTTTACCTTGTTCCATGTAACATTACTTATTCTAATTGTAACATGCACACTACTGTGACTGGTATATACAAATACAAGGCAAGGATTCCTTCTGATCTTCCTAGATATCTTTGCTGCATTTGACACTGAACCACAACATCCTCCTTCAATGTCTTCAATCCACCGGGAATCCAGAACACAGTTCTCCAATGGTTCCAACCAGACAGTAACAGATAAAACTTACAACAAGCAATTCTACCCCCTACCGCCAAACACAAGGCATACCTCAATGATCCAACCTATCTACCTACAACCTCTCTGCTCTATCATCAAATACCACATCTATGCCAATGACATGCTCTGTGGATCATTCAACACGAAGCAGCCTGCATACTCAAAGCTCCAAGAATACAAGTTTGTTGGTTAGTAGCCAGTTTGAAACATTGGCAAAGCAAATCAACTGTAAGAAGACAAGCATTATTACAAGAGAAAACACTTTCACTCACTCAACCACCCTAACCTTAAACACTCAAAAGTACAATCCCAAGTGAAACACCTCTCCTTCAAAACCACAAATAAACCTGCCAAAAGCAATATACTACAAAGCCAAAACCCTGCAACGCTTCCACCCTCTCCTCAAAGCACCAGACTTTCGCTCTGCACTCCAGGCCATGATTCTGCCACACCAAATTATTGCAACTACGTTCACCAAGGCTTGCCACAATCCAACCTACGTCCCCTATGCGCTACATTTCACACAACAGCACGCATCCTCCAAGGAGCATCAAAACATGATCACATTATCACCATCCTCAAGCTGCTCCATTGGCTATCACTAACCAATCGGATCAAATACAAGACACTCCTGACAAACAAAGCTATTCACTGCCACCCCACTTCAACTTTGTCAGCCCAACAGGCCCAGAAGACTCTCCACCCCCCATGCCAAAATAAAATATAAAGAAGCATATGGATGAGCCATTGAGTTATTTTCCATCTGGAGCACATTACCGGACTCAATGAGACATCACTGACCTCCATACCTTCCACAAGCTCCTAAAAACTAACCTGTATTACGAATAGTTCAGCCCCCTGACCCAATATTTCCCCCCTCCCATACACAGCATAATCTTAGACCCAACACATCCTCTGATGCTACCCACCTAAGTCACTTTGTATACTGTATAACTCTGCCCAACCAGCCATTACACCTTTCCTCCATGCAACAAAAGGTCCCACTGTACATATGGTAAGCCGTTCTTTCAATTGTTCACTATATATAATTTATTGTTCTATGCAACTGATATTCTTTGTTCTATGTCACAGCTTTGACCCAGTGAAAAGCGGTATATAAGCCTTGCTAGATAAATACAGGGGGTCATCAAAAAGATGACATGCACCTCTTCCAGCAGCTTGAAGACTGAGCACTATCCAGTGGTAGAGGACTGAACTGGAGTGATAAGGAAGTTAGTTTTCCTAAGGTTTAAGGCCCTTGCTTCTGAATGGATTTTATCAGCCAGAGTCCTAATACTGAACCACACCATCTGGTGATCACTGGATGAGTGATGATCTCCCACTATGACATCAGAAACACTTTCCCCATTGGTAAGCACCAAGTCCTGTATGGCCCTTCATGTGTGGGTTCCATTACCAGCTGCTGGAATAGTTCTCCCTGTAGAGAGTCCAGGATCTCCTTACTTCTATGACACTACAGCAGGGATGTGCCAATCAACATCCAGCATATTGATGTGACTTATCAGTAGCATCACTTCTTCCATGGCAATACTGTGTGTGTCTTCTATTAAATCTCTGACCCCCGTGCTTCCTCACTCCCAAGTACCAGCACCTTTCATTACTGACTAGAACTGACCATGGTCCTCATCTATTAATGAAAGCCTGCATGAGTACCGGCACCTTTTTTTTTTTTTTTAGGAAGCAAGCACTGGTTTACTGCATCAGGAGTAAGACAGTGCAGTGGTCCTGTTAGATCACTGCGTGCTTAACCAGTGCTGGGCTCTAATGCAGTTTAGTACAGCGAGACCAGTTTGCTGCCATTACATCATCTCCCCAGTGAGGGAATGAAGCAGAGGGCAAGTGGCACTGCATTAACTTTCCATATTATCCAAAAATCTGTCTAAACCCAAAGTGGAGGGGGGGGGGGTGAGTCTGCTGCTCACAGCCCTGACCCACCAAGCTACATAGAGCTTGCAAGGTCATAACTGGTATTAAATCACTTGGCGTGTTATTTGAGAATAGCCTAATGCAAACGTAACCAGATACTTACAACCTTTCCTGGTCTGAAGTTAAAAGGGTAACACAGGTCAGACAGCTGCTTCTTGAGGTCAGGAGAGTCAGACTAAGCTGAATCTGGCAGAGCTTCTGCCATTTGGAGTCTAGCCTGGCAAGCCCAAGCAACAAATCTTTTCCAGAGGACAGAACGCTCTGAAAAGGGTCATGTGCAGGTGAGCGAGCGATGGCATGCACCACAGGGAAGCCGAAGGAGCCCGTGCCTTCACCGACCAGTGGTGGTTCTACCGCCACCTCTGATTTTCAGTAGCCAGCGATGCAAGCAGAGGTGCCATGCACAGACATGGCAGCAGGACTATGCACACCTTCAACATCCCTGTGATGCACACTGTCAGCCGCTAGCAGCTTGGGGAGGGGGGTGGAAAACAAGGGAAGGAACGGAGGTACTGAAAGAAGTTACAGGACTCTGGATTGCGAGTGGACCACAGGGTTCCCATCCACCATCCTATATCTTAACCAAAACAGTGAGGGGACATAATTCTATAGTGTTCATTTCACAGGAAGAAAAGATTTTTATAGAATTGTGTGAGCATGTACCCACATAAGAAGTGTGCCCGCTTTTACATGATCTGCATGTAGGCATTTCCTGGGGGAGGGGAGGCAGAGTTATGAGCATATTTTGGGCGTGCATTTACGCCTCTTTTGGAGCTGCTGTACATTTATGCATGTGCATCTGTTCACGTGACTTTATAAACAGCACATAGTCACCAGGAGCCAGGTGGTTAGCGTGTCAGCTGCAGAAGACGTTTCTTGTGAGAATCTTCTGAAGTAATAACTATTGAATTTAAGCTATGCTATGAAATGGCACAGTCACCGACTCCCTTGACACAGCTTTAGGTTTGCTAAGCGTAAGGGCATGCTCTGGAAATTTGACGACCCTCATCTCTACAGAAGCATAAAACATGGGAACATTTCCTCTTATATGCTGTTTGAAAATGGGGAGATGTGCAATCATTTTTGTGTTTAATAGTAAAATGGGACCACTGATACTCTGTTCCATCTAGACTATATTGGTAGATCAGGTTATGATGAAGGGGGGGGGTCTAAACAATTAAGTGTATGAAGTTCTTTTTCATTCATCTGAGCAAGGTTCTTTAATGTGTGATTTTTTTTTTTTATAAAGACAGAGGCACCTTATCGACTCGCTCATACGCATCATGTTATTAAAATAAAAAAAATAAAAAAAATAAAAAAAAAAAAACACACACACAACCCCCAAGCACCATACGGTTACTAAAACCTGAGCAATTCTGTTGTCAGTAAGCCTGATATTTGTGCGGAGTGGGGAGGGCGGGGGAGAAGAGACCATTATTTTATTTCTTAGGACACCATCACCAATGATGCTCACGGCAGCTTGCAGCATTATTAATAGTCAGGCATAAAACTCCATTTCCCACGGAACTTATAGTCTAAGGGGGCATCTAAGGCAACAGGTGAGAAGGAGACTTGTCTAAAAGTCACAAGAAGCACTGGCAGAGGAAACGCAATAAAGCTTGCTATAAAAAAATGACCTGTGGAAAACAATACCGAGAGTAAAGGGGAGGTCACAGCTAACTTAATCAGGGAACCGGGATTTTGTTTATGAAAGTATTTTATACCAAAACCACCACACATTCGAGTCCTGTACCTGCACAGATTGCAGCGATAAGACGTTTACTGCTCTCCTGTTCCTTCAGCACATCCTTCACAGCAGGGGACTGGAAGAGAAAGCAACATGCCAAATATATAATTTTTATTTTTATATTAAACCATTCAATAGAGTGCAAATCGTCTCTTGATTAAGCCACTAAAATATTGAAACACCCCCTCTAAAATCCTGGTGTAGGGATCACACCATTTTTTACTTTCTCAGTGTCCTCTGGTTTATTTCAACAGGATGTTAGGTTTATTGGGCCCTGTTCAGCCATTTTACAACTTCATTATTATACTCCTGCTGGAATTCTGCACACAATTCAAAATTGTGTACTTTCAGTGAGAATTCAGACTACAATATACTGCTATTTGAATAAATTATGCAGAACGTCACATAATTCAGACCTTTCACACAGAATTTTGAATGCAGAATTCAAGGACTATTATACACATAGCAGCCCACCTCTCACTTAGGGGTGTGTTTACTAAAGGGCGGTAAGGAAGCAAGTGTGCCGTTAATGCCTGTTATCAGCACCCTTAATGCAGCAGAAAGGGCCAAAAACACTGCATTAACAAGCGTTAGAGGGTCCCGCAGTGTTCAGGGTAAAGGAGGTGGAGAGCAGGCATTAATGGGGGTTGACAGCATGTGCTCCCTTACTACTGGCTTGGGCAATCATGTGTTAGAGCCCTCAGCGCTGGAAACCCTAATGCCAATAAAACCTCGCAAAAAGGCTCTCACCTCAAAAGTACCCCTATTTCAATGTCCACAATGTGCTGCACATACAGGGGATCCCAAGAAAGTGATGACTGATGGTGCACTATCAGCAGCAACAGCATGGTGCCCTATTATGGCAGGGCTCTATGTTGATGGTGCCAATGTGGCAAAGGAGGCATCACGTGGGCGATGCTGTGGAGCTGGCAGGTCCACTAGGCAGACAAGGTGGCTGCCTAGGGAGAACATTTGTTATGGCTGGTACGACTCTGCTGTGACAGCGGCAGCACACATACATGCTGCTGCGGTCAGAAGGGAGTTCTGCTACCCCCACTGCCACCATGCCAGCATTGTGCAAGTGTGGTGTGGTGGCACAGAGGGTGGAGCCTGCAGCTGGAGAGATCTGTGTTCTAGTGCTACGCAACAATTGCTGTCAGTGGGATGCCAAGCATATCAACAGCAGGCAGAGTGGAGCAAATCCCCCACTCCCCCTCCCAAGGTCTAAGGCAGCAGCACCTGTGCCCACAGCCCCTGGTAGAGGGGGCAGGAGTGGCATGGTGTGACTAGCTGCAGGTGTGCTACCTAAATAAGACCATGGGCAGCACTGCAGTGGCGGTGAGGGAATGCTTGCATAGACTGAGGGATTGGCTGCTATGCTGCCTACCACCAGCTGTGGACCCTGGGACGTGGCTAGTGTGCTAACAAGATGGCCTGGGATTGGGGTGCCCACACCTGTGCATATTAAGTGGATATGTGCCTGTGGTGCATAAAGAGTGCGCTGAGCCACGAAGTACTATGCAATATGAAAGGCCATATCTGAGGAAAAAACATGAGCACCCTGCTCTCACTTGCCAAATGATGACCAGAATCAGAGCACTTGGGTGACCCCTCTATAACTCAGTACCCAGTCGGACACAATCATCTGAGCCATATGTGGATCTAAATTACCCATTATGGCCAGCAACGTATGAGTGGGGTCCATGACTCACCCATTGCATGGGTGTGCTTGTGGGTATGTTGATCATTATGCTAGGACACCCATTGGCTGGAATGTGTGTGTGTTCAAGTACAATGGCTTGCCCTTTTGACTGGACAGATCCCATATGTATAAGCTACATGGCAGTTGTGCCAGCAGCACAGCAAGGCTGTGCAACCTACAGACCTCACGTCCCTCTCACACACCTCTAACAGACCCCGTCAGACAGGGATGGCACAGAACCTGCAGACAGCTAGCCACACATAGGCACACCCCAAGTCATACCCTCATGCACCCCGACAATGACTACCTGCATACCCATGGACTCATGAATCCACAAGGCTTGCGTTTGGAGCCACAATGCAGGACAGTGTGCATATGAGCGAGGGGTCACGGGTTCAAGCCCAGTCTGCAGATCAATAATGGAATGTCCAATAATAAACCAGTGCTTAGCTGTGGGAATCCATCGCACAGCTAAGCACTGGTTTATTATTTGATACTAAGTAGTAAGGTTGATTAAAGTATTGAAGTATTGAAGAATAATTCACATCTAAAAACTTTTTCAGGAGAATACCTATATGGCTAAAGGTTTAAGTAAGAGGTCATTGATGTATGTTTAGGCATTAGTCCACTGGATCTTTCATGAAAACAGTGGCAGCCTACGGAAACTGAGCAACTGCACAATGTAAGGATGGATGGTAGAGCACTTTAACAGCACCAGCACACTGAGCAGGCCTTGATAGTGCCCATACTGTATAGAGCACGTTACCCTGCACAATGGGCAGGGGCTCACAATGGATGAGCATTACAGGAGGCCTAATGGGCACTACCTTTGGACAGCGGGGTCATGTGCGTTTGTGTGTCCGGAGGACACAGAGCTGCTGCAACGTAGTATGCATACATGTGATGCCCAGGCTTTATGACTGGGCATACAACATGCTGCAGGTCATATCTTCAGCAACTCAACATACAGTGTGAGGGCACAATGTCAAAGCTGCTATGTTTTGATGCGCTCATTGGGGGGGAGGGGGGGGTACACTGCATCTGCAGCATGGGCGACTGCATGTGCTGCAGACCAGGTTGGCTAGATCCATGGCAACAGACAAAACATGGGCTCTCTGCCACAAGCAGTGTAGGAGGACTGTTTGTGGATGTGTCAGACATAGGCCACTGTTGCCCAACATGACCTAACAGCCTGTCTATGGTCCAATTTCCAGTGCACCTTACATTGTACTTTTGCAATGCTAATGCAAATTCAAAGGCTACACAAATGAAGGGAAGAGGATTCTGGATACTGTCTGAAGCAGTCGTTTGCACAGGCTGTAAATGAGCCAGAGGTTAGGTAAATGCAGACACAGGGTAGGACGGTTTTGCAGCAAGCATGGACAAGGCGCAAACATCAAGTCATGCTGAGAGGCCACTCACTGACTGAGCTGCGACCATGTCTCCACATTGTGCTATGTAGTGCAAAGCTGCAGTGATGTGGGTGCAGTACCTTTCCTGGCTGTCCATGCTGTTTGTACCAAGCCAGGGTGGATATGGTTGCTCTGTACACATGCAGTGTGTGATTACTATCAAATCAAACTGGATCTAGCCCTGTGGTGGCTAACACACAGTCTACAACAGCAAGCAGTCAGTCTGCAAGTCCCCAAAGGTAAGCCTATCAGCTGTTCTTGGGCTGATAACTGGTCCTCGCAGGCCCACCATTTGTGTGTGAGCACCCCCTCTCCCCCCGGCCTGCCTAAACAAGAAGTCACAGCATTGGGATTCCTTGGGAACAGTTGCCACAATCTTAGGGACTGAATGGAGATATTATAGATAGTCCCTGGCCAAAAGGATCAGGAGACAAGGACAGTCCAGCATTCTTCAATTGTGCATACAACCAAGTGACTAGCAGCACACACTGGCAGAGATACAGATCTGCTCTGGGACCAGAATGGTCCAGCTATTGCAGTGCAGGCTCTTGGGACCAGGTGATGTGTGCCCCCCCCATATTCAGGGTGACCCCTGAAACCAGTTAGTAGCACCGTTTGCAGCTGATATCTGCCCTAAGCACATAATATCCCTGCTTAAATCTGACCTGCGATGGATCACAGCATTCTCACTGTGGTGCCAAGTTGCAGACAGGCATCAGTTCAGAAGGTGCAATTCATCATAGGTAATGGAGGACCTAACCTATACTGGCACACAGAGCTGAAATTGCAGCCATAGTGGTGACTGATCACTGGGGCATTGCCCAGTACCTGCTTGTCACCTAAGATGGTCTGAGACACGTGCATGGCCCCCCTTGGGGAGGCCAGGCTGGTCTGCAATGGACCACATGGGTCAGTTATGTGGCTTGCGTTCAGTGCATGTGTACCTAGCGTTGGGTGTAGCAGGTCACAGGGGACTACACACCCTGCACATGTGCTGCCTCTGGGATAAGTGACTGCAGCACAGCAGACCCATGCATGTGTTTTGGCTGCCTTTAGTGGGACAGTAGAGGGACATGAGCAGTCTCCTGAAGCAGCTACAGTACTGCATGTTCTGTGCATTATGTACTGCATGTGTGCCACTGTAGGCAGGCCCTAGGTGTGGTGTACCACGGTCTCATGATGTTCCAGCCACGTTGTTTCATTTGCTTAATATCAGACATTGCAGAATAGTGTAGAGGTGTAGCCTAATGGTTAGAGCGCTGGCTCCATAAGCGATCAGTGAGGTTTCGATTCCCACTTGTTCTCTTTGTGGCTGTGAGATACTCTGTTCATTTTGATGTCAGGGACGGTCCAGGGTCTGCTTTGACAGGCAGTCACTCTCATGCTTTTTAAGATGTTCCGATAGCACATGTACAGACCCAATGTGCTATTTGTGATCATGCCCCGAGAGCATGACTTTATTAGCTCAACTGCGGGTCACTGCAGAGGGTCAGACATGTTCACCCTAGTGGAGGAGCAGCCTAATGGTTAAAGCACTTGCTTGGGAACCAAGAGACCAGGGTTCAATTCCCACTAGCACTTGTTATGCAACTGGTGAGAGCATTTTTCAGCAGCCTGTTATATCCTACTCCTTGTGGCCTTTGGCATGTCACTTAATAATCCATTGCTTCAGAATCATCCGAGTTAGCAGTATCCCTGTTTTTAATGTGCATTACCAAATGCCGGCAAAATGTCATCCGCTTTGACTGAAATAAAGTAGATATATCTGGCTGGCTTTTTTAAAAATCTATAGATACACACACAACATACGAGGAAAAATGATTCATGTTGTATTTTGTCAGAGTAACTATATAGCTTTGGCTCCATCAAATGTATACGTTACATGCAGCCACATCATACTCCTGGGATGGCTGCCTGTAGGGATCACCACCATGGAGCAATTGCTGCATCGGGCCAGGATGAGCAGCACCTCTCCAGCTGTTGTATGCACCCTTGTCGGGTAGTTGGGACAGCTGGTATTGGGTCTTCCTTGTGGCAGTGTCACCCTTTTTTCCCCAACACACTACCACTGCATTGATGTCGTCACATCAGCGCTGCATGCCCATACCACCATCCTTCCTCAGCCCAACCATCTGCCTCCGACGACTCTGTGCAGTCATGTATACTCCTCCCAACTGCTACACTTTTGCCGCATTTCGAGGTGTCACTCGTGTCTCTCCTGTGACTTAATCTGCCACTATCCTTGTGATGCACAGATCGTGGTGCTTTTGCCTCCATAAGGCGACAAGTCCTCCCCATCCTATGCCAAACACTGACATTATGGCATTTTATGTGGGCTCCCCTCACTGAATCAGTACAACTGCCTCCCACATGTTCATCCCATTTACTGACTGCCACATAGGATGCCCAAGAATCTGTCAGTTCCATCCGCTCCCACCTGTCCTTCCAGCGAAAGCCAATGTAAAAATGTTGAATGGGACTCCCTTATCCAGCATTAACGTGCCTGCACATCTGGCACCTTAACGTCTGGTGTCCCGGTAGCACATGGTAAGCAGGCCCTTGCGCCCTTACCACTGGAACGCCTACTACCCACCCCAAACCTCTGTCACACAAAGATACCCTTAACATTGTTATCGCCACTCTATGTACCATGCTCCCTTAATGCCCTTTAGTAAACATACCCCTAAATCTTTTGCAAATCTTCACTTTATCCAAATGGAATTTCTGCCTCATCTACCAAATAAAACACAATTATGTTGGATATAGATTAGGAGGATTACCTCTGACAAATTCTGAGCTCCAAGGTTACCACCTGGGAGAACCACCACATCGTAAGGCCCCTAAAAACAGAAAAGGGGGGGGGGGGGGAGAAGAGAGAGAAAAAAAAAAAACACACCACACATTCTTTTTAAAATCAGAAGGGAAAAAGGAATACTGTTAGTATACACACTCACATATTCCCCATATACTATAAATAAGATCCTTATCTATACTGGCTCTTGGTGGAAATTGGATTCTTTGTAGCTTGTGATATTTTCATTACATTCTCTTTTTAGGCTCATATCCCACCTTATTCCCCCACAAGGGGACCCAGAGTTGTATGAATTATACCTTTAAATGTATTTTCTCTTGATGTAAACAGTATTGATGTACCACAGTTTATAGTATAGGACATGTTAAGAATCATCTTTAAAAGGGCAATGGCAGACATGGTGGGCCCCAACAAAGAGCCTTTCTTCAGATACATATTTGATGTTCTCTTGTATTTCATTCAAGTGCATTTCAATTTACTTAAAATGTTTATATTCTGCCACATCCAACATCCTGGGCAGAATACAACTCAAAACATTTGAAATAAAGTACCACAAAATAAGATTAATATAATTGCTAAGAACCCCATGCAGAAAGGGGCACATCCGGCCCAACCTGGTGTCCAAAGATCTGGACAGGCTGGATGTGCACTCGATTCTGATCCCATGGGAGTTAGACTGCCCCGCAGGATCATAATTGGGTGCAAAGGGTTTGGACATGCCCCGATTCAGGCCCCTTTGGATGCCATGCAGTAGCCGCGCTCACCAGAATAGCTTCTTTTCCCTGCCACTCTACCCTGTTTTTGTGTTCTTTTCCTAGACATTTGGATTACACAGGGCTGACTAGGCAAACTAAGCGGATGCCTAGGGCAGCCACATCTGGGAGGGGCCTGTCACACAAGGTTTCACAAAGGCACCAACACCTTAAACCAATTCTGGGACCAGCCCTGGACTAACAGATGGCATACATAGTTCATTAGATACCAATCACTGTAGAAAAACAATTAAAAAGAAAAAAATAAATAAGCTATTATAAAAGGTTGCATGTTATCAAAATAAACCTTTCCAAAAAAAGGGGGGGGGGAGACATTTCACTTACCATTAATTTCCTTTCCTGGAATCCTGCTAGATTAGTCCACACAAGTGGGTAATGTCCCCCTGCCTGCAAATGGTGGAAACAGAAGATACCAAAGGCTTCCGGGAACATGCCCTATCGTGTCAAGCTCCTTATCTCAGTTTCTAAGGCTGATGGCATTTCCTGTTTCCCATCAGCGCTGGCAGGCTCAAAACAGAGCCGCGAGAAAAAGAAACTCCTGGACAGGAGAGCTCTGCCGGGGAGGGGGCCCACAGGGCACTTTATTCTGGTGCTGCCATGGTGGCAGTAGCTCAGGTTTCTTCTTTTTAATTTCCCTTTGCAGGTCAGGCTGGGGAGCACTGCAATGGGCTGATGGGGGAGGGGAGAAGTGTGATGCTGGCCCTGGAAGAAAACTAGGACCTAGGGCTACAAATGGGCTGATGCGGGGGGGGGGGGGGGGGGGGATGGGAGAAGCGGACTGGAAGAGAGCGGATACTGGGAGGGTGTGCCAGCGGAAGGAGGGGGCAGGAAGGGAGCTGACATGGGGGAAGGAAGGGGCTGAAAAGGAGCCAACACGTGGGATGTACTGAAGGGAGACTGGAAGGGAGCTGACACTTGGGGATGGGAGTGGTAGGTGGCTGGGTAATGGGGAGGAGGCTGGAAGGGAGTTGACATGTGTGAATGGCACTAGAAGGGGGATGGACAGAGGGTAGGGTGACCAGAAGGGAGCTGACGGGGGGGGGGGGGCACCAAGAGTGGACATAAGCTAATACCTGGGATGGTATTTGGACTAGAAGGGGCTGGACACCAGTGGCAGTCGTGGGAATGCAAGACGGTTGACACTGGAGAGTATGGGGGGGGGGGGGAGGACTGGAACTGCAAATGGGCTGATGGAAGGAAGAAGTGAAGAAAAAAAAAAAAAAAGGAGATAAGAAATGGCAGATGACCATAGACCACATAAAGAGTACTAAGAAGACAGGAAAGCAGAAGCCTCAGATCGGGACCAGCATAATCAGAATAAAGTGGTCAGACAACAAAAGGTAGAAAAAATAATTTTTATTTCATTTTAGTGATTGGACTTTGTGCGATTTTTATATTTTACACAGTATGGGGTAACTGCATCTCTTATTTATCTGACGTTGCACTGCATGTGGAGTCTGGCTTCTTGGGGTTTCAGTTTAAATTTTGTCTACATATTTTTATTTTTACTTTAGATTGTGGTTACTTATTCTGTACTGAGGCCAGGTGTTCTGTTAACATGGAGTTTGTATATAAAGAGCTATGCTGTACTGTATTAGACTTGTTCAGCTTTTCAAATAGGTGTATGGATGTTCCAGGACCCACTAAAGTATTTACAGTGACTTTTTTTACATGGGCTCCTTATGTGAGTTTTGGAAGTTGATGCTGATATGCTATGGTATTATATGGTATGGTAGATGTGCTCTTTGTTGTAGTGTTTTGTATTAGTTCACAATATGCCTGGTACTGGAGAATGTTAGTGAGATGATCAGAATCAGATTTTATTTAAATTTTTTTTTAAGATATTGAGTTCTGTGGATGAATGTCCCGGTTCTGCTCTGCACCCACTGTGGATGCAAAATATATATTGAAAAAGAAAAGGCAAGACCCATAACACAGTTTATAACAAAATAAAAATGAGTTATAATTTGGTTTTATAAACTGTGCTGTTGGTTCTCACTCTTAAGTTCCTTGATGTGCAAACATCTTGCATTGCCTAAATATAATCTAATCAGCTTTTTGGTTTGGTTCAGTCCCTGATCGGTGCTCTGAAAACCCCCCACCCACATCTACGGGGAGGGAGGAGGGGTGGCGCCATCTCATCCTTCGCCTCAGGCAACAGATTGCCTTAAGCCACCCCAGCAGGTAAGTGAAGTAAGAAAGGCAAGAGAGATTTCTAGACAAAGGCAGTAGTGGTGGGCGAGGGGAGCAGGCCAGGCAAGGCAAGTAGAGAAGATGGGGGAGGGGGGGGGAGAATCGTAAAGAGCAGAGGGGGATAGTATGGATGTGTGCGAGATCTGCAATGTATGCAGATCTCTCATGTACACTGAGTGAATATCCTGATAATCCAGCTGTCTGTGGGGTTCACCAGGACAAGTCTGAAAAACAATGAACTACCAGCCTGAGCATAAACATAAGTTTATTAGAAGGTAAATGGAGTGGAGGAGTGGCCTAGTGGTTGGGGCAAGGTACTTCAGGCCGGAAGGTCAGGGGTTCAAATCCCACTAGAGGACAGCAACCTTGGGCTGGAAGGACTGGGGTTTCTAGTCCCACAGGCGCTCCTTGTGGTCTTGGGCAAGCCACTTAACCCTCCATAGCCCATGTTCCCTGTAAAATAGTTATCTCCAAGTTATAATGCCCTGTTCAATGTAATTTCAGTTTGTTCAATGTAAACCGCACTGATGCAGAAAAGCGCGGTATATAAGAGAATGTAAATAAATAGCCATTCATATATAAAAGTATTTTACTTCCTTTCCTGCAGCTGTGCTTTCAACCACGTCTGAATAAAATAAGGCAGAGGCACAATACAGGCCATTTGAGTTACAAGTGCTTTATGCAGCTGACTCCACCATCCCAAATACAAGGTCAGCATCTTTATGCCTAGGGCCACATTTACTAAGTCTTTTCTCCTATTCTCTATCTACATAGGAAAACTGATGTATATTATGTCCCAAATTAAGGGCTATTGCTACTTAAAAAAGGTTAAACTCTAATTCAAAAATCATCTAAAATCATAGATCAAATCAAGCACAGCAAACCTCCTTCCTGGCTTCTTCCAGGCTTGTGTCAGGGCAGATGACGACATCTCTGCTGCACTGGACGGGGTCCTTCCCTGTCAAGCCTGCAACCGTCACTTTGATCTGCCATTTGTAAGACAGATATATATTAGTTTTATAAGAGGTATGTTGTCTCAGAAACTAAGGGGTCTGTTTGCTAAGAGGAGCTAGCGGCTTCCATGCAAAATTGGAGCCGCGGCCCAGTTTTATTCAATAGGGCTGTGGTTCCAATTTCACATGGAAGCCGCTAGCACCACTTAGTAACAGACACCCCCCCCCCCCCCCAAGTCAGAAGCTGGTCCATCATCAACTAGCCTCTTGCCAGCACAGAATGCTACACCACAGAACTACTGATCATTTGTATATTGCTTCAAGGCATATGTAGCACTGTACATTTAGATGTAGGAGACAGTCCCTGTTCATCAGAAAATCTGCACAGCCCAATCCCATTACTTGAGTATGCCTTTTCCAACACAAACATCTACTTTTATTGAGCAGAAATGTGCCATTAAATTTAAATTTTCATTTACATACTGCCATTCAGTCAGGAATGCATGACAGTTTACATCAAGAAAACAAACCCATTTGGTATTCCCAGCCACACAAGGGTCATAACTAGGGGCTGGGTGCGAAGGGTAATTGCCCAGATTGCAAAGTCTATGAGAAAGGAAAAATGGCAAACAAGCAAGCATGTGCAGGCAAAAAGCTAAATCTCTGCAGACCGTCCAGGCTGGGAAGTGGAGGAATGGGAATCTGATCAGAGGTTTGGATGGAGAGTAGAGCAGTGTTTAGGGTGGAGGATCGGGGGAAAAGACAAATGTCCTTGCCTGCCCTGGGCACTAAGTGACGGTTCTCTTTGAAACCTGCAAGCTGTGCCCCTCCTAAAAAAAAAAAAAAAAAATCCAAAACACTAACCACTCCCCCCTCCCCCAAAAAACAGAATCCTACTGAATATTAAAAGCAAAAGTCCTTACAAGAGGTGGGCTATGTGTAAGTAATTCCACATCTGTCTGATGCAATTGCTAACACATTATTGCTAACGGGGGTGAACATTACTAAAGGACACATCCTAGCAGAGGACTGTATGCAGATTAACTTTTTTGTTTTAACATTTGTTTTTAGGGTTCCCCTTAAAAATAACTCGGGACCCACTAGTTTTGGATCTACAGTTGACTGCAAGGCCTATGCAGCAGTTCACAATGATATATGAATGATTTGGGGGAGGGGGAGTAAGCACAAAACCTGTCAATCAGTACCAAGTAACCAATCGGTGCCCGCAGCAGTACCACCCCCAAGACCCAGTTTCTAGAGAGAACATGCCAGACCAGCATTCTGATAGGAAGATAACCATAAATGCCAGTGCACGGGGGGGGGGGGGGGGGGGGGGGGGGAGGCTAAGTTCATAAACCAGGAAGCTTTATTAAGTAACAGAAGAAACCTGAAAGAGGGTTATTAACAAAGTCGCAAAAACTCCCAAGAAATATATACTGCAATTCAATACAAATACAGGGATATTTTTAATCCCGCCTATTCCTGAGCCCCCACCTCCAACTGCGTTAATTTGTAAGGACATAGTAAAAAGCTGTAGCTTTGCCATGAAATGCCTAATTTTGTCCTGGTTTTTAGATTTCCATTCAAGCGCTATTGTAGGGAATCTATAGCCTTTAACATAATGCTACTGTGGGGATGTCACTGATCAGAGCAGAGCCAGCCGCGCGTTGCTTTTGCTCTTTCGGTGAAGCGGTCGAGAAGACTTTGCCCTCTACCCGCGTTAAGTTCTAAATGCTAAAACCCCTGTAGCTTGCTCTTATTTTATTCCCTTCCAGGCGCGTTGTTTCTAGAAGACGGTACTCACGCCAGCCCTCCTCATGAGGTCCGTGGGAATCACGGTCTCCATTTCCTCAGCCCCCTTGGCCAGGATCACGAGGGCGCGCTTCACTGCCATCTCGCGCTATTCTAAGCGGCGCTAAGGCTCGACCGTCTGCTGCTGCCCGAAGAAGAAAAGCGCGAGTCGCCGCGAGCTGGGGACGAGCTCTTAGAACACGCTGCCTTGCGTCGGGAGACGGGGAGCCGCTGAGGACAAACTTACTCGAACTGCACAATTCAAATGCTCAGGCTTCTATGCAGAGCTTCTAATCTAGCACAGCTAGGGTTGCCGACTTTTAGAAAGAGAAAAACCCATGCCCTCCCCCCAAAAAAATAATTGCAGAGAGGGCAATGTGCAAGCTGAAAAAGCCCATTGCTACACATTCTTAAACAGAAATTGCATACTAACAGAATACCCAGCATTGGTTGCGCACACGCACAATACACATAGACCAGTCAGGTTTTCAGGATTCCCAGAATGAATATGCATGAGAAAGATTTGCATGTTCTGCCTTCATGGTATGCAAAACTATCTTATGCATATTCATTGTGGGAATCCTAAAAACCTGACTGGCCTATGAAAAGAGAAGATACCCACTGAAATGGAATCAGAGAAGATACCCACTGAAATGGAATCAGGACCCCCAGTGTAAATAAGATGTAGATATGTTATACAATGTACATAGTTCCCCCCAGTTACTTCCAAGTTGATCTCCTGTTTATTGTAAATACAACTCAGGGTTCCTGTGTTGTATGGTTGATGTTGAATGTAAACCGCTCTGATCTAAAATAGAGCGGTATAGAAGAACTGTTAAATAAATAAATAAAAAATAAATATAGACAAAAATTAAACTAAAACTTCAGAAAGCCAGACGATGCATGCAGTGCAACACAAAATAAAAGACAGCAGATGTCAGGGTTAGCACTGTCAATTGCCCTGGGTCCCCAAGCCAGACAGGGCCTCAGATCTGTCTGAGACTGAAAAAGCCTGAAAGCTTACTAGTGGGCTTTAGGGTCCCCCTCAAATTTTTTGCCCTCGGCTACACCTCAGCCTTGTCCAACACCAGTCCTGACTCCTGGCAGATTAATTTCCAAACGCCAACATTTTCCAATCATAAAATATAAAATAAAATTATATTTCTACCTTCATTGTCAGTCATTTTATGTTTCTAACTGTGTTGGTCCCAGTCTCTGGTTTTTGTTTTTCTCTGTCTTCTCTTACCTCTATTTTCATGGTCTCCTCTCCATTTGCTATTTCTTCTCTCTGCTCCTGCCTTTACGTCCTTCCTTATATCATATTTTAACACTGATCCCTTCCTTTCAGTTTTCTTCCATTTATTTTTCTGCTTCTCTAACCAGATTTCACTTCTTTTCCTTACCAACCACTCCTTAATTTCACTCTTTTCATCACCCCAACCCTCCCATTTCTTAGGGGTTTTTTTCCTTCCCCAGCCTCTTATGTCCTAGTTTTTCACTAACTGTCCCCCTCTATCTCCCATGTACAGTATCTCTCCCTGTCAATGTCCTGTTTTCCCGCCTCCATCCAGTATTTTCCTATCTCTGCTTCCATATTTCCTCTGTGTTTCTATTCCCCATGTCCATCTCTCCTCTTATCCCGTCCCTCTCCCATGCCCAACATCCCACCTCTAAATCACCTGTATCCCTACCTCCAATGCCCGCAGTGTGCCCCTACCCCCCCCTCCCCCTTCAAGGTCCAGCAAAAGAAAAAGCAAGATAGAGCACGGAGTCTGCATTTAGACCATGCACACACTGAGATGGTTCTGTGATGTCCTGTCCCGCTCTAACATCAGATGGGACGGGCCGTCACAGAGCCATGTCAGTGCACACATGATTTAAACATAGGCTGTGGGCTGCACTCTCGCATCAAGTTACAGACCTGAGCAGCCCAATCCAGGGTTTTATGGCGGCAGTGACATCATTTAGGTTAAATAGTGGCAATTGGGAATTGGAGCATCAGTGGTCGGAAAACCCTGCCTTTCATTGACTGGTTTTACTGTCCTGCTGATCTCCCATTTGTGAAAACCAGCCAAGTTGACCTAAAACCAGTCAGTTAGCAACCCTACCTCCCTCTCATACCCTTCTCCTGTATTCACCATTTCTCCTCTCTTATTCTCCCCCACCCCCATGCTTACCTTTAATCCTATTCCTCCCTCCCCCTATGTCCACTATCTTCCCTGTCTCTGACCTGTGTCCAGAATCTCCCCTTCATCATCCTTTATCTCCTATCTGTGCCCCACGCCCCATCCCCCTATGTCCTCCACCCCAAGTCCAACATCTGCTCTCTACCTGCATCTACCATTTGCCTTCTGCCCTTTACCCCCACCTTGTATCCAGCACCTGCTGTCCATCACCCCATTCTCCCCCCATGTCCAGTATCTGCTCTCCATCCCTCTATGCCCTCATCCAGAGTCCAGCATTTCTGCTTGCCCCCTTCTCCAGCTACCAACCAATGAATCTCTCTCTCGTTGCACCCAACGTCACTCTCTCATTGTCGTCGTCCCCCCATAGCCATCACCCAATCTCTCCCTCTCCTTGTCCCATGCCCCTCCCCCATCTCTCTCTTCCTATTTGCCCTTGCCTCCCCAAGCCATCACTGATCAGTTCTCGGTTGAGAGGAAGTTCAAACAGTATGGGGCGTTGAAGCCCATGTGTGTGGTGCATGTTGGATATGCAGCACATGCATGAGCTGCAAAGCCCCATATGAGCCCCCTTAACCTACCACCAATCCTCAGTATATGCCAGAATCAATCCCCTTCTCCCATCCCGTGTCATCCTCAAGCATCAGATCCTCCTAACATGCTTCCCCCTTCTCCCAACCTACTATCTACCAGTACCATCTTTCTTTCCCCCTCCAAACCAGTATATCCTGCTGTCTCCTTATTTCCCCCTCCCTATGCCCAGCACACACCTCTGTCTTCCTCTACCACTTCATGATCCAACATCTCCCCTCTCTACTCTCCAACCAGTATCCTCCTCTTTTCCCTACCCCCCCCCCACTGATCCACCATATCTCCTTTCTCTCTCCCTACTCCCACACTCTGATCCAGCATTTACAGAGCTCCCGCTGTGATAGAATTTAAAAAAAAAAAACCTCTCACCCTCTCCTCTGATCCAACCGCAGCTCCTGCATCTTACAGGCTGCAATAGAAACAATAATTTAAAAAAACCCCTCATCCTCTCTCCAATCCAGCCATAGTTGTGATAGCAATAATGTTTAAAAAACCAAAGCAGGTGCGCAGCTGCTGCATCCCAGTCCCTCTAGCATAACCTCTTTTTTGGGGGTGGGCTGCAGCAGCAGGCCGGAAGGGGATGCACCTGTTTTGCTTTTTAAACATTAGTGTTGTTATCACAGCCATGGCTGGATTGGAGGAGAGGGTGAAGGGCTTTTATAATTATTATTATTGCTATCATAGCTGCGACTCTGTAAGATACAGGAGCCGTGGCTGGATCAGAAGAGGGTAAGGCTGTGGGGGAAGAAGAAGAGAGAAAACAGCCAACCCCTGGTCCACCAGAGCAAATAAAACAGCTTTTCTACTGCCAGTTTTAGCTCTCTGCAAGCAGCCAGCCTGGCCATATAAAAACCAGCTAGTTGGCGACCCTAAGCACAGCTGTCTAACTGCCCTAGTTTCTGGAGGAAGACTTCAATGTGTTCAATGTCTTTACGCATTTTGGTACCTGTAGTGCTGATTTCAAATAGAAAAACTAGGATTTAAATTGCGAGGTTTCAAATGGAAAGAGTGTATGGTCCCTAACTCAATGCCAGAGATGCTCCAACCCGTCTGATTTTCAGGATATCCACAATAAATATGCATGCGATAGATCTGCGCACAGTGGAGGCAGACAGTGGATGCAGACCTATCTCATATATATTCTTCGTGGATATCCTGAAAACCAGACTACTTCATAGATGGGGACCACTTTATTGGGTCTAGTTCATAGGGTATAACACTCCACTGCCTGTGAATAAGTTATATCCCATTCACCTACCATGATCTAACTGACCATTCCCAACCTTTATACCAATAAATATGTTCAAGTTAATCTTGGGCTCGTTACTAATGTAAATAGTTATGTCATACTTATGCTCAGTGTACATTATGATTAGTTCAATGTAAACCACTTTGATACCATGAAAAGCGGTATAGAAGAAATGTTAAATACATGTAAATAGAAAAACCTGCATCATGGTACTTGGCATTCATAAGACCAAGACCGGCTTAACCATTAGGAAATCTAGGTGGTTGACTAGGGCAGCAGCTTCCAGTGGTGGGAGGGATGAAAAGAGCAGCTGCAGTCAAAGCTACTTCAATAGACCATCACTATGTACTTTTACCCACCAACAGATCCAGATTTAGGCACCAGAATGCTGCTCCATAGCCTTGCCTCCAACTTGGCCTTCTCCTACTGTTGTCTTCTTCGGTTGCTGGTTCCCAAACAGTCTCAGCAGCTACATCAACTTAGACTAGGGGTTTGACACAGTTTTTCAGGATAACCACGCTTAATATGCACGAGAGAGATCTGCATGCATTACATGCAAATCTCTCATATGCATACAGTATTTATTGTGGTTACCCTGAAAACCTGAATGGCTAGGTGTGTCCCAAGGACTGAGTTGAAAACATCTAACTAAACCCAAAACCATATGTCAGACTCAGAGTTAGAACACTGTCTAAGAGCCTGCTGAAGCAGGGGTGGCTCTATAAAGGAGGCAGAGTGAGGCAGTCACCTCAGGCGGCAACCTTTTGGGGGCAGCAAAGATTGCCCCCAAAAAGACCACCTCACTTGGCCTTCAAAATAAAAAAAAACAAAAACAAAACAACAACCCCCCCCCCCCCCCCCGGTCTCAGAAGCTGCTGCAGCAGCAGCAGAATGAAGTGCCCTACCGCCTATTTCTCCCGCGCCGTGCCAGCTCAGCTTTGCAGAGCTGCAAAGGGAGTGTTTCCCTTTCCCACGGCTCTGTTAAAGTTGAGCCCGCTGGCGCTGATGGGAAACAGGCATGTCCTGTCTCGCACTGGAAATATTATTGGGCTGATGGGGGAGGGCTAGGACTGGAAATGGGCTGATGGGAGGGTTTAGAACTGGAAATAGGCTGATGAGGGGTCAAGAATAGAAATAGGCTGATTGGGAGGGTTGGGGTTTTTCTGGACTTCCCCTACGATTATTTGGGGAATTTTCTATTTTTGTTTGGCTGTTTGTGTTCAACCCCAACATCACATATACAGGACCAACCTTAAACAAATTGCTCATGCCACCGTAAGAGCATGGAAAATTTTTTTATTTATCTTGCCAGGTCTGTAACATCACAAGCTTTACTTTTGATTTATAAGGTACAAATTTCAATATCAATCCATAGCATCAATACATCTATATCAAGCAAAGCACCTGACAAAAGTGTAAAAAAGGTCCTGGGACAGAGAGAGAGCCTTACTCCAGTGAGATCAGCTACAGTCTATTTATCAAAATTTCTTTCCCATATTTATATTCATTTTCAAGCTCAGATTTTCTTTACTCATTCTCCATTATTCCAAGAAAATCTGCTTCCCAATCCTTTACTCTCGTTTTCTCTGTGACATCCTGTCTCTCCATTCTCACTCGCCTTCTGCTAGTCATGTTTCCTGCAGATAAACTGTAGATACTGATGTTCGTCTTCCTTGTTTATGTTCCCCTTTATTCATCCAAGAGGCCCAAGTGACAGCCTTTCATTAGCTGTATAGCGTTCAGAGACTCTCATTGTATCAGCTCTCTGGGACAGGATATTAGCTCATTTCATTGCTGATTTTTGAAGTTTCAGTGTGAAAAATTCAGAGCAAGCTGTTTCTTAGGCCTAAGCTATAGACGTTAGCACAAGATGGATTCAACCTGTAACAAAGGTACCTGATGGGGATTCATTTTTTTCCCTACAGGAGGGGGGGCTAGGCCTGGTAATGGGCTGATTGGCGGAGTTAGGCCTGGAAATGGGCTGATTAGGGGGGCTAGGACAAGAAATGGATTTATGGATGGGGGGGGTTAGGACTGGTAATGGGCTGATGGGTGGCTAGCACTGGAAATGAGCTAGGACTGGAGTGGGCTGTTAAGGGGGATAGGACTGGAAATGGGCCAATGGGGGAGGGGAGTGGAGGAGAGGGCTGCTGGCCCTGGAAGAAAACTAGGGTTACAAATAAGCTGATGTGCGGGGATGGGAGGATACTGAGAGGGTCTGCCAGGGGAAGGAGGAGGCAGGAAGGGAGCTGACACGGGGGAAGGAGGGGGCTGGAAAGGAGCTCATATGACTGGGGAAGGAGGGGGCTGGAATGTAGCGGATACCTGATATGTACTGAAGGGGGACTGGAAGGGAGCTGACACTTGGGGATGGGAGTGGTAGGTGGCTGGATAATGGGAAGGAAGCTGGAAGGGGGATGGACAGAGGGTAGGGCGACTAAAAGGGAGCTGATTGGGTGGGGGGTGACACAGAGTGGACGTGAGCTGATACCTAGGATGGTATTTGGACTAGAAGGGGCTGGACAGTGGGGAAGGAGGGGAACTGGAAGGGAATGGACACCAGTAGCAGTCATGGGAATGCAAGGCAGTTGACATTGGAAGGTACTGGGAAGGGAGGACTGGAAAGGGGGCTGATACTGGGGAGGGTTACTGGAACTGGAAATGGGCTGATGGAAGGAAGTGAAGAAAACAAAAGAAGCAATAAGAAATGGCAGATGGACCATAGACTACAGAAAGAGAGCTAAGAGAAGGCAGGAAAACAGAAGCCTCAGATCGGGACCAGTATGATCAGAGAATAACATAGTCAGACGACAAAGGTAGAAAAAATAATTTTATTTAATTTTAGTGACTGGACTTTGTGCTATCTTTATATTTTACATAGTAGGGGGGGGGACTGCATCTCTTATTTATCTGATGTTGCACTGCATGCAGAGTCTGGGTTCTTGGGGTTTTAGTTTAAATTTTGTCTACATATTTGTATTTTTACTTGTGGTTACTTATTCTGTACTTGGTGAGGGTCTGTGTTCCAAGTGTGTGAGTGAGCCCAGGTGTTCTGTTAATATGGAATTTGCACATAAATATCTATACTGCACTTTAGTAATTTGACTTGTTCAGCTTTTCAAATAGGTGTATGGATGTTTCAGGGCCCACAATAGTATTTACAGTGACCTTTTTTTAGATGGGCTCCTTATGTGAGTTTTGGAAGTTGGTGCCGATATGGTATGGTATGGTAGATTTGCTCTATAGCTACTCAGTGACTTTGTTGTGGGGTTTTGTATTAGTTCACAATATGCCAGATACTGGAGAATGATGATGTTAGTGAGATGATCAGAAACAGATTTTTTTTTTAAGATATTGAGTTCTGTAGGTGAATGTCCTGGTTCTGCTCGGCACCCACTGTGGATGCAAAATACATGTTGAAAAAGAAAAAGCAAGAACCATAACGCAGTTTATAACAAAATAAAAATGAGTTATAATTTAGTTTTATAAACTGTGCCATGGTTCTCGCTCTTTTAGTTCCTTGGTGTGCAAACATCTTGCATTTCCTCCATATAATCTAATCAGCTTTATGGTTTGGTTCAGTCCCTTATTGGAGTTCTGAAAAAGCCACGCCCCCCTCTTCAGGGCATGGAGGTGCCATCTCATCCTTCACCTCAGGCAGCAGATTGCCTTGAGCCGCCCCTGTGCGTGTGGGGTTTGTGCTGTGAAAGGAAACATATGTTGAAGGGACAGGGAAATGCCATTACTACTGAAACAGGAGTGAGCAAAATCCTAATAAAAATAATGTGTGTCAAACAAAACATGGCACAGGGCCCATGCTTTCTCTTCCGGCTGATGGATTTATTGACTCCTTCACTGCCTCATCTCATCAAGAATAAGTTTGGGTATGTTGCTATTGAGATTATGACAAACTAAGGTTACAGGTCCCATATCAGGAAGTTGCATCAGAAGTTTGTCTCTTCTTGGATGAGAAATGGAGAGGCAACACTTTCCTGCTGCTCCTTCGGTCTTGTGGAAAAACTGCAAGGCAATTCCCAAGACAGGTCATTCACTCCTTGGGTAGCCGGACTGGGTATGCCACACAAGTAGTGGGAGGGAAGCGTCCCAGCCCTTGCACAACAGCAACACCTAGGAACGACATTTAAGGCCCATGACTGCAGGGTTCCACAGGGAACCTGATGCATGGCCCCAGCCCAGGACCATTTTGCAATGACCTGATTAGGTATATTGGAGAAGAGGATAGAAAATAAGGAAAATCCCCACATGACTACAAATAAAGCTTATGCTATCAGACCCAGTACTGGTTTCAATTTGAAACCTCCCCCTCTCCCCCGAACAAAACAAAAACAAAATTGTTTCTAAAGCTGGTAATTTTATATGCAATATGTTGTTTTATTATTGTCTTTTGATATTATTGTAATTAATATTTTGGCATGAAAACATTTTTTTAAATTACAATTTGTTGTATCTCACCTATCATAAATTTCTAAGTGAGTTCCAAGTTTGCATTCACAGTTAAAATACACAGCTTATTACAGAGGTTATGCAAGTAGATTGACAAGCAGAAGCTCAAAACTATTTGTCTATGACAGGAGATAACATGGTTTTTAGCTTTTTTTTTCTGAATGTCAGCTAGCGTAGTTAAGTACATAGTTCTGTAGGCAGTGCGTTCAATAGTTGGGCTCCAGTCACTGAAATAATAATTCTCATTTTTACCAGTCGAGCTGTTTGAATAGGAGGCAACATAAATGTATCTTTTTGACTGAATGTGGATTTCTTGTTGAATCTTGATATTTCACTATGTTTAGTATATCTGAGATCCATCACATATTTTTGATTTTGAATAAGAGTAAGAGAAATTTAAATGAATTCATTGTTGAATAACTCCCTTATTAATACATACTTTCTGACAAATACCTAACTTTCTGTCAAGTTACCCAATTCCATGAGGATGATATTGGCCAGTCCTGGTGTTGAACTTACATCTCAAAGCAGTCTGGTACTTGTAGTCCCCAATTCTATCCACTGCCCCTAATACATTAGGAATAGGCTTGTCAGAAATCCAGGACTAGCTTAAGATCCCCCTCCTGGAACATGATAGCTCTGAACCAAGTGAGAGCTCAACAGTCCACACATGAATGACACTATAGATTCCCCCCTCCTCACACATCTTTCTTCTAATAACCTCACCCAATGGCCCAAAATTCCAAGCTCCAGTGTACAATTTTTAAGAAGAAATTAGACCTCACCTGCTAACTGCCTTTCTTTAAGATCCCTCCAGGCACGCATTGGTTGTCACCATCCACCAGCAACTGAGAACTGAGCATGTCAGAACTCTGCCAAACCAGCCTAAGAGCTCCCCCTTCAGCTCCTTCCAGTCTCCTATTCACAAAGCAGCTTCTCAACTACTCCCAAGTGCCACTCAAGAGATGGTATTGTGAAAAATTCCTTTAAAAATTCCTAAAAAAAGAAATATGAACTGTATACACCCTGCCAGGGAAGGACAAGTCGTGGAAGCATGACCATTCCCTGAAGGACTCATCTCCAAAACAGAACACACTAGAGTGAGAGAGCTGTACTTCTGTACCAAAGTCCTTATCCCCCATTGTATGCCACCAATCTCACTGGGCTCACTCCAGGTCTGAATGAAATGCTGTAGAACCGGGGAGGGCACTGGACTAGCCTGGAGGGACCTATCCTAGCCCCCATCAGCCCATTTCCAATCCTAGCCCCCATCAGCTATTTCCAGTCCTATCCTAGCCCTCCTATCAGCCCATTTCCAGACCATGTCTCCCCCATTAGCCCATTTCTAATCCTAGCCCCCCATCACCCATTTCCAATCCTATCCTAGCCCCCCCATCAGCCCATTTCCATTCCTAGCTCCCCCATCAGCCCATTTCCAGTCCTACCTAAGCTCATCAGCTTTTTCCAGTCCCCTCCTAGCCCCTCCATTTGCAGTCCAAGGCCCCCATCAGTCCATTTCCAATCCTAGCTCCCCCATCAGTTATTTCCAGTCCTATCCTAACCCCTCCATCAGCCCATTTCCAGTTGTATCCTAACCCCATCAGCCCAATTCCAGTCCAAGCCCCCCCATCAGCCCATTTCCAATCCTAGCCCCCCATCAGCCCATTTCCAGTCCTAGCTCCCACATCAGCTATCTCCAGTCCTATCCTAGCCCTTCCATCAGCCCATTTCCAGTCCTATCCTAGACCCCCATCAGTCCATTTCCAGTCAAGTCCTCCCCCATCAACCCATTTCCAGTCCTAGCTCCCACATCAGCTGATTTCGTCCTAGCACCCCATCAGCCCATTTCCAGTTCTATCCTAGCCCCTCCATCAGTCTATGCCCAGTCCAAGTCCCCCATCAGCCCATTTCCAGTCCTAACCTAGCCCCCCCATCAGTCTATGCCAGTCCAAGTCCCCCATCAGCCCATTTCCAATCCTAGCTCCCCCTTCAGCTATTTTCAGTTCCTATCCTAGTGCCCCATCAGCCCATTTCCAGTCCTAGCTCCCACATCAGCTATTTCCAAACCTATCCTAGCCCCCTCATCAGCCCATTTCCAGTCCTTGTTCCCCCATCAGCCATTTACAGTCCTATCCTAGCCCCCCATCTGCCCATTTCCAGTCCAAGGCCCCCCAGCAGCCCATTTCCAGTCCTATCCCAGACCCCTATCAGTCCATTTCCAGTCAAGTCCTCCCCCATCAACCCATTTCCAATCCTAGCCCCCAATCAACTCTTTCCAGTCCTATCCTAGCCCCCCATCAGCCCATTTCCAGTCCTAGCTCCCACATCAGCTATTTCCAGTCCTATCCTAACCCCTCCATCAGCCCATTTCCAGTCCTAGCTCCCCCATCAGCTATTTTCAGTTCCTATCCTAGTGCCCCATCAGCCCATTTCCAGTCCTAGCTCAAACATCAGCTATTTCCAATCCTATCCTAGCCCCCTCATCAGCCCATTTCCAGTCCTTGTTCCCCCATCAGCCATTTACAGTCCTATCCTAGCCCCCCATCAGTCTATTTACAGTCCAAGCCTCCCCCATTAGCCCATTTCCAACCCTAGCCCCCCCATCAGCCCATTTCCATTCTTAGCTCCCCTATCAGCCATTTCCAGTCCTATCCTAGACCCCTATCAGTCCATTTCCAGTCAAAAGTCCTCCCCCATCAACCCATTTCCAATCCTAGCCCCCAATCAACTCTTTCCAGTCCTATCCTAGCCACCCATCAGCCCTTTTCCAGTCCTAGCTCCCACATCAGCTATTTCCAGTCATATCTTAGCCCCTCCATCAGACCATTTCCAGTCCTATCCTAGCCCCCCATCAGCCCATTTCCAATCCTAACTCCATCAGCTATTTTCAGTTCCTATCCTAGTGCCCCATCAGCCCATTTCCAGCCCTAGCTCCCACATCAGCTATTTCCAATCCTATCCTAGACCCCCATCAGTCTATTTTCAGTCCAAGTCTCCCCCATTAGCCCATTTCCATCCTACCCCCCATCACCCATTTCTAATCCTATCCTAGCTCATTTCCATTCCTAGCTCCCCTATCAGCCCTTTCCAGTCCTACCCAAGGCCCCCCATCAGCTATTTCCAGTCCAAGGCCCCCCCATCAGCCATTTCAAGTCCTATCCAAGCCCCTCCATCAGCCCATTTCCAGCCCTAGCCCCCCCCCCCATCAGCCCATTTCCAGTCCTATCCTGACCCTCTTCCCCCCTCCCCGAAGAGCCCTGAGGCTGTCTGACTGGTTTTAGTGAGAGTTGGAGAGGCTCCGGCTCACCTCTGACAGCTGCCGAAGTGAAGAGCGCTGTTTATCTCACTTTGGCAGCTATGTTCTAGTATAGCCCGCTGGCACGACAAAGGGAATTTCCTGTTTCCGGCACTCGGTGGCTTATACTAGAACACAACTGCCAAAGTGAGATAAACTGCGCTCTTCGGTGGCTGTCGGAGTTGAGCCGGAGCCTTTCCGGCTCTCTCTAAAGCTGACCCTGCCGGTGCCAAACAGCATGTGAGGAATGTTGTTGACAAGAGGAACCCTGAAGCATGGGGCCCTGTGCAAACAACATTCTTGCACAATGGACAGGCCGGCCCTGATTCTAGTGGATGTGTGGAATTGGCTTCACCTGTGAGAAAAGGAATACACCTGTTATTTGGCCAGACATGATTTGTATTCTCATATAGACTTTTGGTTTCTCCCACGCTCAATACTGGCTAGGCTTGCGAGGACCAAGAACTGTGAGAATCATCCTATAAAACTGTCTGATCATGGCATGGTGTCCTTACAACTGGTGGATTTAGATCCTAATAGGGATAGGGGGCAGTGGAGGATGGATTGTCTTCTCTTAAATCCACTCTTTGTAGAACACTTGCAGAAGGAATGGTATGCCTTTGTTCATTTCAATGGTGTTCCTGATACCCACCTGCATATTTTATGGGATACCACTAAATCAGTTCTCAGAGGATATATTACCTCTATTGCCTTGGTACTTAAAAAGCAGAGGATGGCTAAATATGATTTGCTTTATGCCAAATTAACCAAACTTGAGTGACAGCATAAATGGCATTTGCAAGAGGAAACCCATACTCACCTATTGGCAGTTCAGAAGGAGATAAATGCCTTCAGTATTGAGCAAACGGCCAAGGCTATGCAGTTGACAAAAAGGTATTTTTATGAGCAGCTTAATAAGATTTGTATTCAGAAGCTGAAGGATGAGGTGGTGAGCTCTAGAAAAATGCAATTTGCTGAATGTTATCACCAGTTGTACTCGGCTCAAGATCCGGTAGGGCCAAAGTGTTTAAATACTTGGATACAAGGGTATTGCTTGTCACAGTTGGAAGCCTCTCAAAGGGAATTTCTTGAGGGGCACTTCACAGAGGGGCGAAGTGATCCAGGTGATTAAAGAATTAAAGCCTAATAAGGTTACAGGACCAGACTCACTACCAGCAGAGATTTATAAATGTTTTGATAATCGCCTTATGCCAGTATTGCTCAGGGCATTCAGTAAGGTGGAAAGTCATCTTTTTATTTTAGTGCCATCAAGTCAGTGCTGACTCCTGGCGACCCAGCTGCCTCAGGGGCTTCTTGGCAATGTATCACTGGAAGTAGATTGCCAGCCTTTTCTTCCAAGGCAATGGAGGGTAAAGTGATTTGCCCAAGGTCACAAGGAGAGCCAGTGGGAATCACATCCTTCATCTTCTGGGTATTAGGCAGTTGCTCAAATAGCGTAGTTACTCACCTGTAACAGGTGTTCTCCAGGAGCAGCAGGAATCAGTCCTCCCATATGGGTGACGTCGGCGCCGACGGAGCCCTCGCGGAGCAATTTTCCCCAGCTTTCAAAGAAAGCCTTTGGGAATTGCAGCGCGCATGCGCGGTCCCCTTCCCGCCCAAGGGTGCCATCTTAGCCAGTCAGATGACATAGCGAAAAGACAGCATAAAAATTTGCAAAAAAACTAAAGCAGATAATTGCAACTCCAAGGGGAGGAGGGAGGGTTGTGAGGACTGATTCCTGCTGCTCCTGGAGAACACCTGTTACAGGTGAGTAACTACGCTTTCTCCAGGACCAAGCAGGAAGTCAGTCCTCACATATGGGACTCCCAAGCTTAAGGCTACCGGAGACCCTAAGCACAAAAATGAGCTCCCTCTAGCTCAGCAGTACAGAAGGAAGGAATCTTCGCTGAATTATTACCCACCAGTAGCCCCCATCCGGGATGGAGGGTAGGAGTTGCTCAAACCTCGAAGAGATTTCGGAGGACTGCCTGTCCGAAAGCACTGTCCCTGCGGGACTCCCTCTCGAGGCAGTAATGGACCGCAAAAGTCTGGCTCGAAGACCAAGTAGCGGCCCGGCAGATGTCTGCCAATGGAACAGAGCGGAGGTAAGCCACTGACGTAGCCTTCGCCCGAACACAATGAGCCATGACCCGACTTTCTAACGAGAGTCCGGCTGCCCCATAAGCCCAAGCGATACAGTCAGCAACCCAGATGGACAGAGTACGCTTGGAGACCGGGAGCCCCAATTTATTGGGGTCAAAAGACACAAAAAGCTGAGCAGCTTTACGGTGCTCCCGCGTACGGTCAAGGTAGAAGTTCAATGCCCTTCTACAGTCCAGGGTATGCAGGACCATTTCAGCTCGGCTGGAGTGTGGCCTGGGAAAGAAGGTCGGAAGTACCACCTCCTGATTGATGTGAAAAGGGGAGACCACGTTTGGAAGAAATTTAGGGTGAGTCCGTAGGACTACCCTATTTTTGTAGAACCGAGTGTAAGGGGGATCAGACACGAGGGCCTGCAATTCACTTACGCGTCTAGTGGAAGTGAGGGCTACCAGGAATAAGGTTTTCCAAGAAAGAAAACGGAGAGAACAGGTAGCCATAGGTTCAAAAGGCGGACAGGTGATCCGCTGCAAAACCACATTCAGATCCCAGTCAGGTGCTGGCGGGCGCAGAGGTGGTTTAAGTAGAAGGAGACCTCGGAGAAACCTTGCCACGAGAGGGTCGCTGGAAAGAGGTCTGCCGTTCACCGGCACATGATGTGCGGAAAGAGCACTGAGGTGAACTTTAACGGAGTTGGACTTAAGTCCCAGATTAGAGAGGTAGAGCAAGTACTGCAAGATCACCGACACCGAGCAGGAGAAGGGATCCTGAGACTGCTGGGCACACCAAGCGGAAAAGCGACGCCATTTAAGGGCGTAGCATTTGCGGGTAGAAGGTCGCCGGGAAGCTAGGACGACCTCTTCCACCTCTGCCGGCAGTAGAAGGGGAGCAAGGACTACCCTTTCAGCAGCCAGGCCATCAGATGTAGAGATCTGAGGTTGGGGTGCAGTAGGGACCCCTGATCCTGTGTTAGGAGATCTGGTTGAAACCCCAGAGGGAACGAATCCTCCACCGCTAGTTGCAGCAGGAGTGGAAACCACGGCTGTCTGGGCCACCGAGGAGTTATCAGGATCATGGAAGCTTTGTCTCGGAGAACCTTGAAAAGAGTTCGAGAGACTAGCGGTATGGGAGGAAAGGCATAGAGAAGGCCTTTCGACCATGAGAGCAGAAAAGCATCCGCCGCTACTCGAAGGGGATGCGGCTGTCGAGAGCAGAAGCGAGGAAGCTGCCGGTTGAGAGGACTGGCAAAGAGATCCATCGTGGGGAGGCCCCACTTCAGAAAAAGTTTCTGAACTACGAAGGGATCCAGTCGCCACTCGCGCGGCTGGAGAATTCTGCTGAGTTTATCCGCCAGGCAATTTTCTTGGCCTGGGAGATAGACTGCCTTGAGAAGAATGCCGTGGCTTACGGCCCAAGAGCAGAGTCTCTGTGCTTCTCGACAGAGAAGGAAGGAGCCCGTGCCCCCCTGTTTGTTCACGTAGAACATGGCAACTTGATTGTCCGTCTGGACAAGGACGGACCGGTGAGAAGTCAGGTGGGAGAAAGCCTTGAGAGCCAGACAGATCGCTCTGAGCTCCAGGAAGTTGATCTGCTGCGCAGACTCCCACGTGGTCCAGAGACCTTGAGTACATGCCCCTTGGCAATGCGCTCCCCATCCCAGGAGAGAAGCATCGGTCGTCAGCACCTGAGCCGGCGGAGGAGACTGAAAAGGCATTCCGAGTACGAGCTTCGGCCGATGAAGCCACCACTGTAGAGAAGAGGCCAGCGGGCCTGAGATCCGCACTAAGTCGGCTAGGCCGCCCGTGGCCTGTTGCCACTGCTTGCGAAGGCACCACTGAGCAGGCCGCATATTCAGGCGGGCATTGGGGGTCACGTGGACGGTGGAAGCCATGTGGCCGAGTAGTCTCAGGAAGCGCCTGGCCGAGACCAGGGACTGGCTGCGAAAACGGCCGGCTAGGTCCATGAGCCGTTGAGCCCTGTCGAGAGGCAGGAAAGCTCGCGCCTGAAGAGTGTGCAATCTTGCGCCGATGAACTCGAGATCTTGCGAGGGGAGCAAAGTGGACTTTGCGAAGTTTACGACAAAGCCCAAGTACTGGAGGAGAGTCACAGTGCGGTGCGTGGCTTGTGTGACCTCTTGAGAGGACGATGCTCTGATGAGCCAGTCGTCTAGGTAAGGAAAGACATAGAGGCCCTGAAGCCGGAGATAAGCCGCCACCACCGCGAGACATTTTGTGAAGACTCGTGGTGCGGAGGATAGGCCAAAGGGCAGTACTCTGTACTGGTAATGATTTCCTGCCACCACAAACCTTAGGTATTGGCGGTGGCTTGGGTGGATGAGGATGTGCGTGTAGGCATCCTTTAGATCCAAGGAGCATAGCCAATCTCCCTGCTGGAGGTAGGGCAGAAGGATTCCAAGGGTAAGCATCTTGAACTTCTCCCTCACGAGGAACTTGTTGAGGTTGCGCAAGTCCAGGATGGGTCTGAGGCCTCCTGTTCTTTTTGGTATTAGGTAATACCTGGAATAAAAGCCTTGACCTCTCAGGTGGTGGGGCACCGGTTCCACAGCCTGTTCCTGAAGAAGACTTGCTAACTCCTGAAGGAGTAAGTCCCTGTGCAGAGGGAGTCGTGGAGGCTCTCCCGGAAAATAGGAGGGAGGGACCTGGTGGAAGTGGAGAAGATAGCCTTCTCTCACAACCTGAAGCACCCAGGCATCTGATGTGATGTTGGACCACCTGTGGGCAAAGTGGACCAGCCGGCCTCCTGTGCTGGGAGGAACCAGCTGAGGGGGAGAGGCTATGCTGAGGAAGTCAAAAACCCCCACCCTGCTGAGCAGGGGCCGGTGGTGCAGGTTTGGGGGCTTGCTGCCTACGGGACCCGTTACCCCGTCCCTTGGCCTGCTGACCCTGTTGGGGAGCTGCGGAGGCCTGATATTGAGGGTAGTGTTTATAGGCAGCCGCCTTTCTCGGGTAAAAGGACTTCTTTCCCGAGCCCTTTTTCTTCTGGGAAGGGGCAGAGGTCTTCCTAGAAAGCCTAGTTCTGGTGAGAGTCTCCGTCTCGAGTTGTGCAGCCTTCTCAGCCATGGGCTTGCCAAAGAGGTTCTCACCTCGGCAGGGGACATCGACCAACTTGTCCTGCACCCAGGGTTCAAGGTCAGACGACTGAAGCCAAGCCTGTCGGCGGGCACCGATGCCGGCTGCGGCCACACGAGCCGATGCTTCAAAGCCATCATAGGCTGCTCGAGAAATGAATTTGGAGCATTCCCGAATACCAGTGGACAAGGCTAGGAACCTCCGCAAAGGTTCCTCGGACAGTCCAGCAGAGAATCCGGCTATCTCTTTAGCCAGGTCTCTAAGGTACATGCCCATGTAGAGCTGGTAGGTCTGGACCCGACAAGCAAGCATAGAGCCCTGGAAACACTTCTTACCGAGGCCATCCAGGTTGCGGGCCTCCCTGCCAGGAGGCACCGAGGAGTGCATCTTCTTTTTATTTTTTTTAAATCTTTTATTTATGATATTTTCTTGAATACAACACAACCATTAAGAAAATGACAGATACATCAAATTGATCCACAGAATAAATGAAACCTCATAACAGATAACACATCAAGTGAGAGAAGCCAGCATATACAATATGTAAAAAAAAAAAACTAAACAAAGAAATCAGGAGTTTTATACTCCACAATAGGGAGCTAATAAATGCAAATCCATTCCCTCTCACTATTTCCCAGCAGTTTCCCTTTCATTCAGAAAATTAGACAAAGATGAAACATCAGTAAATACATAGGTCTGCCCTTCATAAGTTACAACACAGCGACAAGGAAATTTTAGAAAGAAACTAGCTCCTAATGCCACTATTCTGGTTTTAAAACTCAGAAACTGCTTACGACGAATTTGAGTATGGCGGCCGACATCCGGAAAAACCTGGACTTTAAATCCACAAAATAGGACCTCCTTACATTTAAAGTAGGCCTTTAAGACACACAGTTTAACAGACTCAGAACCAAACTGTACCACTAAGGTGGAACGTTTGGTGATTACGTCTTTTGAATCTTCCAGGAAGGCTGTAAGGTCCTGGCCAACAGAACTGGGAGAAGGTACAAGATCTCCAGCTCCCTGAGGTGTTGATCCAGGGCCACGGATTAAGTAATACATATGACTGATATCCACATTATCTTGGAGGTGTAAAACCTCTGAGAAATATTTTTCAAGCAAAATTTTTGGGGACAGCAAATGGGTCATTGGGAAGTTAAGAAATCGAAGATTACATACTCTATATTGATTCTCCAGCGCTTCTACTCGATACGATAATAAAGAAGAATCACGAATCAAAGCAATTCGAGTATCTTGGGAAGACTTAAGCTGGGAATCAGATAGTGCAACTGAATTAAATAATGAACCCAACTGCTGATCCATACTTTTCATTTTACATACAACATCTTGTGAAAATTTACATAATGATGACACAGTAGAAGTTAATCTAGAATCTATATTTTGAATAGCAGCCCATATGTCTTTTAAAGTTACTTCCGCAGGGGTAGCAACTGGTAATGCGTCGGCAGACATCAGGAAAACCGGGAGTGGCAAAGGCGGAGAAACTTCAGAAGGGTCTTCTACAATAGTAGATGAAAAGGGAGCCTGCGGGAAAGGAGGGGGAGACCGGGACTCAGGGCTTAACGAAGCCCCTTCCGGTGATAGAATTGCTGGCAGCGAGGGAGTCAGGTGTTTGTCCATTGGGCCCATCACCTTACCTTCTTTCCCAGTCTCATTCGGCTTAGAGCCGGGTTTCCCTTTCCTCTTGCCCATAACACCAGACAAACTCTCCAAACTCCTGCTCCGTTCAACACTCCTCACGTGCGCCGAAGGGGCGCAAAAGGGGCGTGACCTGCCCCTTAGACCACGCCACGCAGGCCGCAACACGCGGCCGCGTGTAGGAGCCTCTGGGCTTTATACAGCAGGTGGGGGGGGTCCTCCGGCCCTGGGACCGTCCACCAAAACGCCTGCCCGATGTTCCGCAGCACCAGGTCTCACGCTGCACAGCTCCGCCTGAGTGTTATAAGCGGCAGCTCCCTCCAGCAGCGGGCTTACTCTCCACAGCAATACCGGTACCTCCGGGCTTTATACAGCAGGTAGGGGGGGTCCTCCGGCCCTGGGACCGTCCACCAAAACGCCTGCCCGATGTTCCGCAGCACCAGGTCTCACGCTGCACAGCTCCGCCTGAGTGTTATAAGCGGCAGCTCCCTCCAGCAGCGGGCTTACTCTCCACAGCAATACCGGTACCTCCGGGCTTTATACAGCAGGTAGGGGGGGTCCTCCGGCCCTGGGACCGTCCACCAAAACGCCTGCCCGATGTTCTGCAGCACCAGGTCTCACGCTGCACAGCTCCGCCTGAGTGTTATAAGCGGCAGCTCCCTCCAGCAGCGGGCTTACTCTCCCGAGGAGTGCATCTTCTGGCTCTTAAGCCTATGCATGGCCGATTCCACCACCATGGTGCGGTAGCTGTGCTTTTTGGAAGCCAGGGCTCTTGCGGACTCGATAGATGGAATCGACCCGCTTGCTTAATACCGGCGACGATGCCGGACTCTCCCACATGCGGAAGAGTAGTCGTTCCAGCATGGGAGGAACTGGTACAGTAAAGTGCTCCCTGGCGGGAGAGTCGTACTGAAGGGCGTCGAGCTCTTCGGCTCGAGGCTCCTCCTCGGGATCCGCAGGGAAGGCCAAAGCCTTGGCCATATCCCTGACGAAGTCCGAGAACCGGGCATCCTCCGGGGGAGACTGTTTCCGAGGTTCGGACTCAGGGGAGTCCGAGGGGACACACAGAGTCCGAAAAGAATCAGGTGACTCTTCCACTTCAGACTCCCAGGCCGACTCCGAGGAGGAATCGGTGGGGTCAGTTCGGGCGGGCGGAGGCGTCGGCCGCCCCGACGCCGAGGGAGTCGGCGTCCTCGGTCCCGAACGGGAGGCCGAGGGTGACCTCGACCGAGGATCGACTCGAGCCCGCATGGACTCGAGGATCGGCTCGGTCTCCGGGGTCGACTTAGACGTCGACGTCCCGGCGGTCGGGCAGAGGCGCCAGCGAGGCTAGCGATCAGTGCCCGCTGCTGGTCCATGAAGGCAGATAGTCTGCTCTCCAAGGCCGTCAACCTGAGTCCGACCTCAGGCGACCCAGCAGCCCCCGACTCGGGCCCCGACGGCGTCGGGCCCGACGTCGGACCCCTCGGAGGCGAGTCCAGGAGGACTACAGGACTTACCCGAGCAGGCATCTCCGATCCCAAACGAGGTCGCTTCGGGATATGTTCCTTCTCCAAAGACCCGGGACGGCTATCGGGGCTATGCGACCTGGCCCTCGCGGAACCAGGTGCGTCCACCGACGCCGCCCTCGTGGGTTTCGCCTTCCGTCGATGATCCCCGGAGGGAGAACCTCTGTCGGAGGAACTCCGGCGATGCTCAGAGCTGGAGCCTCTGGACGCCGAGGCCTCCGACGAGGTCCGGGTACGGGCGGGATCTGCGAAGATTCTTTCCCGCTGATGCCGCCGACTCCGTAACGCTTTGGAGGACATTTTGCTGCAGGCCCCACAGATCAGTTCCTCATGATCTGGGCCAAGGCAGCGGAGGCAATTATCGTGTGTGTCAGTGAGTGACATATTTCTGTCACACTGAACACACCTCTTGAAACCACTGGCAGCCATCGGGGGAAAAAGGGCCCCTGCAAGGTCAAAGGACCGGGCTGCCAGCGAAAAACCGAAAATGAAACTGACAGAAAAATCAGGAAAACCGAAAAATAAGAGAAGGACTCGCAACGGCGTCGCGAGTCCGGGCAGGAAAAAGACCGGCGTCGAACCGAAGAAAAAAGAGAAATAAATCACGAAAAATCAACTTTTTCAGCGGGGACAAGAAGACCACGTCTGTAGGGCTCCGCGGAAAAAAGAAGACTGGCTAAGATGGCACCCTTGGGCGGGAAGGGGACCGCGCATGCGCGCTGCAATTCCCAAAGGCTTTCTTTGAAAGCTGGGGAAAATTGCTCCGCGAGGGCTCCGTCGGCGCCGACGTCACCCATATGTGAGGACTGACTTCCTGCTTGGTCCTGGAGAAACTAGGCTACTCCTCCAAACTCGCCCAAAATCATTTTACAATGCAGTGATTACTGTTCTATCCAAAGAAGGGAGAGAGCAAACTTCTTGTGGAAACTATAGACCCATTTCACTTTTGATTGTTAATTATAAAATTTTGACTAAGATTTTAAGCCATCACATAGAAGGCATTATATTGACCCTGGTTCATACAGACCAAATCGGCTTTATTGAGAATAAATATGGGGCTGACAATGTGCACAGGCTTCTCAACATTATCTATGCTGTAGGGGATAGAGAGGGTGACTATATTGTGCGGTCATTGGATGCAGAGAAAGCCTTTGACAAGATAGGGTGGCCCTACCTCTTTCAGGTACTCCAGGGGTTTGGGTATGGCCCCAAATTCTGTCAATGGATAGAGTCCATTTACAGGGCTCCAACAGCAGCTGTGCTGGTGAATGGCAATTTGTCTGAGCCGTTCTGATTAGAAAGAGGGATCAGGCAAGGCTGCCCTATGTCCCCCCTTGCTATTTGCGCTAGTTTTGGAGCCTTTTGTATATAAAATAAGAGAGAACTCCATGGGATAGGCATTCCTATAGGTAATGAAACTCATGTGATCTCCCTCTATGCAGATACCACCTTCATTTACTTGAAAAAAATCTATACAGTGCATACCCCCTCCTCATGCAACACATTCGGGAATTCAGAATATGGGAGCTGACATTTAATGATAAAAGAATGCAGGGTCATGCATTTAGGCTGCAAAAATCCAAAGGAGCTGTACAGTGTAGGGGGTGAAGTACTTCTGTCCACAAAGAAGAGCGGGACCTGGGCATAATTGTGTCTGACAATCTTAAAGTAGCTAAACAGGTAGAAAAGGTGACTGCGAAACCCAGAAGAATGCTTGGGTGTATCAGGAGAGGAATGGCCAGCAGAAAAAAAAGGAGGTAATAGTGCCTATATATAATTCTTTGGTGTGACCTCATTTAGAGTATTGTGTCCAATTCTGGAGACCACACCTTCAGAAGGATATAAGCAGGTTGGAGTTGGTGCAAAGGGTGGCTACTAAAATGATTAGCGGTCTTCGTTATGAAGCATATGAGGAGAAACCTAAAGATCTTAATATGTATACTTTAGAAGAAAGGAGGGATAGAGGTGATATGAGACATTTAAATACCTCCGTGGCATAAATGCAATGGAAGGTCTCTTTCAATTGAAGGCAAGCTCTGCTACGAGGGGATATAGGATGAGGGTGAAAGGGAACACTCAGGAGTAATGTGCAGAAATATTTCTTTATGGAAAGAGTGGTAGATGCGTGGAATAGTCTCCCAGTGGAGGTGATGGACACAAGGACAGTATCTGAATTCAAAAAAAGCATGGGACAATCACAGAGGATCTTTAAAGGTAAAAAGGGGACTATTGTAGTTGATATGGAAGGGCAGACTAGACAGAAACATGATGGCAGAAAAAGACCACATGGCCTATGTTTCTATGCTAATTTCAGACCTCGATCCTTTCACCTCGCTGCTCCTTATACCTGGAACAAACTACCTGAGTCTGTACATCAGGCTTCATTCTCCAGCCCTTCTCAAATCCAGGCTGAAAACTCACCTCTGAGGTCATTTTTGGATCCACTTACTCTATGTGTTTCCTTACCATTCCCCTAGATCAGTGGTTCTCAACCCAGTCCTCTGGGACCCCAGACCAGTCAGGTTTTCAGGATATCCTTAACAGGGCTGGTTCAAAGTATTCAATACCTTGAGTGAACCTTCAACGCTATGCCCCCTCCATAGTCCAGCATATCTCCTTCCCTTCTCTTCATCCCCCCCGGTCCTGATGTCCAGGTAAAAAATTGAACTCTGAAAAGAATAATAAGACGACCCTCTATCTTTTTTTTATCAGCGTATAGTTTGCCAAAAGTGGGGAGAAGCAAAACCACCCTCTCGCCGTGATCACACCATTTTAATCATTTGAAAAAGTAAACTAGCAGAGTTATTTACATTTTGGTTTCTGTGGTGAAAATGAGCTTGGGGCAGACTGCAGCTAAGTGAAATAACTTTATTTGATAGTTTACTTTTTCAAATGATTAAAATGGAGTGATCACAGCGAGAGAGTGGTTTTGCTTCCCCCCACTTTTGGCGAACTATATTCCGACAAAAAAAAGATAGAGGGTCATCTTATTATTCTTTTCAGAGTTCAATTTTTTGGATGTTCTTATTTCACTCTGAATAAGGTTCTCTTTGTTCTGCTGATGTCCAGGTGGCAACAAAGCCAGGCAGCAGTACAAATGTGCCTTATCTCCATCCTGCTGCCAGGCCAAGTGAGGTTTCAAAAGATGAAATAGTTCAGTGGCAGGCCTTGCAGCACCCACATGCGCTCTAGGCCGGCTGCATTACGCACTCTCTGACAGGATGTGTCAGAGGTAGGAGGCAGTGCCTGATTCTGCACATTTATGCTACTGCCTCCCCCCTACCAAATTCCACTGCCCTAAGCACATGCCTAATCCACCTAGTGGTATGGGCCAGCATCATTCCTTAAAACATTACATCAGAGTCTATAAACTGATAAATGAGTCTTCTGCTATGACTAGTGTGCTCATAGTGATAAATGAAAGAAAAAAGAAAAGACAGCTGATTTCTCAGCTTGAAGACAGCACTGTGGCTCAGGGTAGACTATCAGAAAAGATTTGTTATTCATTTAGAGTACGTACATAAAAAGGTTTGCCAGTCATTCTTAGAAGGGAGATACGGCGATAGTTGTTACCATCATTGTTGAGCACTAATGTTGCTACATAAACATTGTAACTAGATTGATATTACCAATTTACATCATCATCTTTGTAGGTTATCTATTTTTGGGAAGCAGCGTCTTCTGGCCACAACCAATTTTTTTTTTCTTTTTTTTTTAGTGGTGACTTAGAAATGGTACAATGGATAAGAGCAAAAATAAATCCCCCATCCCAGAAAGCGTAGTTACTCACCTGTAACAGGTGTTCTCCAGGGACAGCAGGAATCAGTCCTCACATATGGGTGACGCCGACAGAGCCCTCGTGCAGAAAAATTCCCCAGCTTTCAAAGAAAGCCTTTGGGATTGCATTGCATATGCGCGGTCCCCTTCCCACCCAAGGGTGCCATCTTGCTCAGTCAGATGACATAGCTAAAAAGACGGCAAAAATGAGAAAAAATTAATCAAAGGACTGCAACTCCAGGGGAGGAGGGTGGGTCGTGAAAACTGATTCCTGCTGTCCCTGGAGAACACCTGTTGCAGGTGAGTAACTACACTTTCTCCAGGAACAAGCAGGAAGTCAGTCCTCACATATGGGACTCCCTAGCTATAGGCTACCGAGAACCCATAGCTGAAAATGGCTCCCTCTAGAAGAGCCGCAGCAGCAGTGATAGGATTTTTCTCCGAGAACGCAACCGCCATGGTAGCCTGACACCAAAGGGTCGGAGGGTAGGAGTTGCCTAAACTTTGAATAGGTTACGGAGTACTGCCTGACCGAAAACACTGTCCCGCCGGGACTCTCTCTCCAGGCAGTAGTGGGCTGCAAAAGTCTGGTTTGAAGACCAAGTTGCAGCCCGGCAGATGTCTGCCAATGGAACAGAGCAGTGGTTAGCCACCGATGCGGCCTTATCCCTGACAGAGTGGGCCGTGATTTGGCCCTGCAGTTGGAGGTCAGCTGCCCTGTACGCCCAGGCGATGCAGTCTGCCACCCAGGTGGATAACGTGCGCTTGGAGACAGTCATAAGAAATGAAGAGCTGGGAAGCTCTCCGATGTCCCCGCGTACGTTCCAGGTAGAAAGTGAGCGCCCTCTTACAGTCCAGGATGTGCAGAACCGCTTCTGCCCTGCTGGTATGTGGCCTGGGGAAGAAGGTTGGAAGAACCACCTCTTGGTTGAGGTGAAACAAGGAAAATACTTTTTGAAGGAACTTGGGGTGAGTACGTAAGACCACCCTGTTTTTATAAAACCGTGTATACGGTCTATCCGATACTAAAGCTTGCAGCTCGCTCACACGTCAAGCAGATGTGAGTGCCACCAGAAAGAGTGCATTCCAGGAAAGGAAGCGGAGATGACAGGTGGACATTGGTTCAAAAGGTGGGCAAGTAAGCCGCTACAAGACCACATTTAAGTTCCACTCTGTAGCCGGTGGGTGAATCAGAGGCTTCAAGAGTAGGAGGCCTCTGAGGAATCGGGAAACCAAAGGGTGAGCTGAAAGAGGATGCCCGTCCACTGGAGAGTGGTTAGCTAATAGCGCACTCAGGTGGACTCTGACAGAATTAGACTTGAGGCCTAACTCTGAGAGGTGGAGCAAGTACTGTAATACCTGAGGTACTTGGCAAGTGAATGGGTTCTCCTTATTTTGGGCACAACACCCTTCAAATCTACGCCACTTGAACGCATAGGATCTTCTAGTGGATTGCCTCCTAGAGGCCAGCAACACCTTCTCAACCTCCTTGGGAAAGAGTAGAGGAGCAAGTACTACCCTCTCAGCAGCAAGGCTATTAAGTTGAGGGATTTGAGATTGGGGTGTAGCAAGAAACCCTGTTCCTGGGTCAAGAGGTCGGGCTGCACCCCCAGTGGGAGTGGAGTTTCGACCGCTAGTTGAAGGAGAAGAGGGAACCAAGGCAGTCTGGGCCACCTGGGGGCTACCAGGATGACAGAGGCCTTGTCCCGGAGAATCTTGAACAGAGTGCATGCCACTAGGGGTGTGGGTGGGAACGCATAGAGAAGGCCCTGTGCCCACGAGATCAGGAAAGCATCTGCCACCATGCTCAGCGGATGTGGCTGCCTCGAGCAGAACCGGGGCAACTGATGGTTTTGCGGACTGGCAAAGAGATCCATAGATGGGAGACCCCAGCGGTTGAAGATCTGCTGGGCTACACCCCGGTTCAGTTGCCACTCGTGAGGCTGAAGAATCCTGCTCAACTTGTCGGCCAGGAGGTTCTCCTGACCTGGCAGATAAACTGCCTTTAGGGACATGTGATGTTGCACTGCAAAAGAGCAGAGGTCCAGAGTTTCCTGGCATAGGATGCGAGATCCTGTGCCTCCCTGTTTGTTGATGTAGAACATCGTTATTTGATTGTCTGTCTGTATCAGCACCGACGGATATGAAAGAAGATGACAGAAGGCTTGAAGAGCTAGGCGGCTGGCTCAAAGCTCTAGAAGATTGATTTGAAGTGCGGCTTCTCACGAGGACCACAGACCCTGAGTGCATGAACCCTGACAATGGGCTCCCCAGCCCAGCAAGGAGGCATCTGTAGTCAGCACTCTGGTGTGAGAGGGAGGTTGGAATGGTACTCTCTGAAGCAAGTTGGGGGGGTGAAGCCACCATTGCAGGGCAGTCACCAGCAGCTTGAAAATCGCTACCCTGTCTCTGAGGTGGCCGGTGGCTTGCATCCACTGGTCTCTGAGGCTCCATTAAGCTGTGCGCATGTGGAATCGAGCATACGGAGTCACATGCACTGTGGAGGCCATGTGGCCCAGGAGGCATAGGAAGACCCTTGCAGAGACCTGAGGTCTGTGCTGGACCTGCTGTATCAAGTCCAGCAACCACCTTTGCCCTGTCCAGCGGTAGGTAAGCCCTTGCCTGAAGTGTATCCAGTCTTGCCCCTATGAACGCCAAGTTCTGAGTGGGGAATAAAGTGGACTTTGTGTGATTTATAACAAACCCTAGGTGCTGGAGCAGGATGACTGTGCGAGCAGTGGCCTGCTGTGCCTCCTGTGCCAACTGGCCCCTGATGAGCCAGTGGTCTAGGTATGGAAGACGAAGACACCCTGGCTTCTGAGGAAGGCCGCCACCACTGCTAGGCATTTAGTAAATACTCTGGGAGTGGAAGCTAGGCCAAAGGGAAGCATTTTGTACTGGAAGTGGTTTCCTCCGACCACAAACCTGAGATATTGTCTGTGGTCGGGGTGTATGAGGATGTGAGTATAAGCATCCTTTAGGTCTAAGGAGCATAGCCAGTCTCCCTGGTGGAGGTAAGGCAGTAGGGTCCCAAGGGAAAGCATCGTGAACCTTTCCCTCACCAGGAACTTGTTCAAATTTCGTAAGTCTAGGATGGGGCGAAGGCCTCCTTTTCTTGGACCTTGGTCTGACCCAGTATGGCATATCTTATGTTCTTATAGAAGGGACCCAGGATATCAATCCTTGACCCAGTACAAGCATTGCGGAACCTGTGTCTTTTGGGGAAACTGCTAGGTACATATGACCTAGATTGGCCACTGTTGGAAACAGGATACTGGGCTTGATGGACCTTGGTCTGACCCAGTATGGCATATCTTATGTTCTTATGTTCTTTTTGGTATGAGGAAATACCTGAAGTAGAAGCCTTGCACCTGCAGGTGGTGGGGCACCGGTTCCACCGCCTGATCCTTTAGCAGACCTGTCAACTCCTGCAGGAGGAGATTCCTGTGAAGAGGGGGCCTGAGAGGCTCTCCTGGGAAAAAGGAGGTGGACACCTGGTTGAAAGTAAGTAAATAGCCCTGCTGGACTATTTTCAAAATCCAGGCGTCGGTAGTAATGTCTGGCCACCTGTGGGCATACAGAGCCAGCCTTCCTCCTGTGCAGGGCCAAACCACTGGTGGGTGAGGAGCTATGCAGTGGGAGTCAAAAATCCCCTCCTGGCTGGGTAGGAGCCAGAGGCTTGGGGGTCTTCGGCTTATGTGGGCCATGCACCTGTCCCCTGGCCTGCTGCCCCTATTGTGAAGCTGGGATGGCCTGGTAAATGGGGTAGTTTCTGTAAGCCGTACCCTTCCTTGGGAAAAAGGGGTTTTTCCCCCGAGGCCTTCTTCTTGTGAGAAGGTGCAGATGTCTTCTTCGACAACCTTGTCCGGGTCAAGTACTCGGACTCGATTTCTGCAGCTTTTTTGGTCATGGGTTTGCCAAAGAGGTTGTCTCCTCAGCACGGGACATCGACCAACTTGTCCTGAACCCATGGCTCCAGGTCCGACGACATGAGCCAGGCCTGACGGCGTGCACTGATGCTGGCCGCGGCTACTCGGGCCGAAGCCTCGAAGCCGTCGTAAGCTGCCCGAGACATGAACTTCGAGCACTCTCGGATCCCCGTGGACAAGGCCTTGAAGCGCTGCAAGGGTTCCTCGGCGAGACCAGCTGAGAACCCGGCAATCTCCTTTGCCAGGTCCCGCAAGTACATAGCCATGTACAGCTGCTAGGTCTGGACACGGCATGACAGCATCGAGCCCTGGTAGCACTTTCTGCCGAGGGCGTCCAGGTTCTGGGCCTCCCGACTGGGAGGCACCGAGGAGTGTGTCTTTTGGCTTTTCAGCCATTAAATGGCCGATACCACAACCATGGAGTTGTGCGGCAGCTGCGCTTTTTGGAACCCAGGACTCTTGCGGACTCAATAAATGGAATCGACCTGCTTGCTGAGCACCGGCATTGAGGCTGAGGACTCCCACATGTGGAGCATCAGCCATTCCAACATTGGAGGCACCGGTACAGTAAGGGCCTCCTTTGGGGGAGAGTCATAATGGAGGGCATCAAGCTCCTCGGCTCCAGGTTCCTCCTCGGCATCCACAGGGAATGCCAAAGCCTTGGCCATGTCCCTTACGAAGTCCGAGAACCAAGTGTCCTCCGGGGGGGGGGGGGGGGGGACACCAATTCCGAGGCTCCGAAACCGGAGAGTCCGATGGGATACACCGGGTTTGGAAGGTTTTCTGGGGAGTCTTCCTCCTCCATCTCCCACGCTGAGTCCTCCAAGGAGGACTCGATGGGCTCCGGCCCCGACTGCCCCGACGCCAAGGGCACCGGCGTCGACGACCTCGGCCCCAAACTGGAGGTCGAGGGGGACCTTGGCTGAGGATAGACTTGAGACCTGATCGACTCGAGGATCGGCTTGGCCTCTGGTGTCGATTTCGACGTCCTGGTGGTCGGGGCGGATGGACCGGCGAGACCGGCCATCAACGCCCGCTGCTGCAACATGAAGGCAGCCATGCTGCTCTCCAGGGCCGCCAACCTAAGACCGAGCTCAGAAGGCTCCGCAGCTCCCAGCTCGGGTCCCGACGGCGTCAGGCCCGATGCCGGCTCTCCCGGAGGAGAGTCCACGAGGACAACAGACATTACCTTGTCCGACGTCTCCGGCTCCTTGCGAGGTTGTTTAGCCGGCCGCTCCAACTCCGAGGACCTGGGGCGGCGGTCTGGGCTCCGTGGCCTGGAACCCGAGGGCCCAAGCCGATCAGAGGCATCCAGCGACGCCGCTCTCGCGAGTCTTTTCTTTTTCCGGTGTTTCCTGGAGGGAAACCCCCACTCAGAATACCCACGACGGTGCTCGGGCTCAGAGTCCCGAGATGTCGAGGCTTCCGACGAGGTCCAGGCCCGGGCGGATGCGGACTCAGGAAAAATCCTGTCATGCTGATGCTTCCTGCTCCTCAAAGATTTCAAAGACATCTTACCACATGGCACACAGACCACCGGGTCATGGTCAGGGCCGAGGCATCGGAGGCAGCAGTCGTGTGTGTCAGAGAGAAACATCAACTTCTTACACCGATCACACTTTTTAAACCCGCTGGCAGCCATCGGGGGAAAAAGGGCCCCTGCAAGGTCAAATGACCGGGCTGCCAGTGAAAAATAAAAAGAGCACGAACGCTAGTCACGAAGGACAAAAATGAAAAATAAGACCGGACTCGATACCAGTGTACTGAGCCAAAGGTGGGAAGGGGAACCGGTGTCGAACCAGGAAGCTGAAAGAAATAATTCAACTTTTCTACTTTTTCCACGGTGAAAACAGGACCACGTCTGTTGGGCTCCGTTGAAAAAAGATGACTGAGCAAGATGGCACCCTTGGGCGGGAAGGGGACCGCGCATGCGCGATGCAATCTCAAAGGCTTTCTTTGAAAGCTGGGGAATTGCTCCGCATGAGGGCTCAGTCGGCGCCGACGTCACCCATATGAGAGGACTGACTTCCTGCCTGTTCCTGGAGAAACAGTCTACTACCTATTTTTTAAACTCTGCAGAAGGTTGTGCTACTGAAACTTTAAGAACTACTTTGAAAAGGTTTTAAGATGGAAAAGTCTTAACCATAGCTACCACTATTTCCTGTATTTAGCAAAGAGATATTTACTGTCTTCAAGGCAGCTGATCAAGTCATACAGAATCTATGTCATTCATGTGTGACATTTCACCCACGTCTGATGTCATTATGTAGCCTATAAACCAATGAATGTCACTGACACACAGCAAAGCTTGCAACATTTCTGCAAAGTTATGACACGTCCCCACTAGCTTGATATTCTGAAGACTATAAGTATAAAGTATTTATATCCTTATATCCTAGACAAAGGAAAAATATACAGTATATTCATCATACTCTTTAGTTCTGGGTAAATTGGTTACCAGTAGGTACCAGCTCATGGAATACCTCTATCAACAGTGCTCAACTTGCAGAACTTCTAGTGGCTCAAAAATTCAGAGATTTCTTCACTTAAACTACAAAGGAGTAAGGAGTAACCTGTCACAGAAAAGAGTTATTCTAAGAGAATGACCTCTATCCACCAATTTGTTAGCAATACAAATGCATTCTTTATAACTGCATCACTTACTGTTATTTTCTATTAGACACCTTGTTGAATAGCAGGAAAGTATTAGTACTAAATAATACATAGAATGATCTGGCAGTTTCTCATCTTGTTTTTCCTCCTGCCCTCAAAACAGAGGTATCTGGATGGCTCAAGAGACCCTCCTTAATTTGACAGCTGGATTGCAACACCTCAGCGGTACACTCCCCAATGCTGACTGGCATTGGTAGGCGTCTTCACAGTCGTAACTGCAATTGTCAGTCCCTTCCTGGGTCTGAATATGCCACTTTTGAAGTTTGCTCAGGCTCTGAACTCGGATCACTGTGTTACAGTCTTCGCCATTAGGTTCATCCTCACTTTTAAGCCTTGTTACTCTGACTGATGTTATTTTTATAATATTTTCAAATTAGCTGACCATAAATGCATAAAGATAAAATGAAAATAAATTAATGTACTGTAAATACATCCCAAGCAGTAGCACTAGAACTCTTCAATAGAGCTTCTTATTTGATGCAACATATACAAAGAATTAAAAACCTGCGCACACATAGGACATATTCTTTTAATTTGACCAAAACTAAAAATGTCAAGTACCAGACATAATGCTACAAGACAGTACAATAATATTTGTAAGTGAAAAAACATATTTATATTTCATACAATTAAAACTCCTCCACTAAACTAATAGAAAATAAGAAACCTTCTGATTTACATGAGGTATAAGACCTTCTGCTCCCTTAACACGACACTCAAACAAAAACACTAGATCTAAAGTTTCCCATATTTTGAGATCTTGTCTTCTAAATAAAGGGAGGAATAGCTACTTGTGGCTCGTGGACAATCACATCTACATTGAAGACTGCTGTACAACCTGTTAACCTTCATCACTTTCAAGTATCAAAAAATATTTGAGTTTACATCTGGGCTACTGAGAATCATTTTTAGTCTCTTGTGTGTAAGGTTTGCCTTCTTGGTTCTCACACTAATTCCCTGATATCACTGTTAAAGATGTTCCAGGCTGAACAGCATATCAAAAAAGTTTAAGAAAAGCGCTTCAGTTTTACTAATTCAAGAAATAAACTACAAAATCCCATTGGGCCATATTCAAAACCTAAATATACTGGATGATTATGGGGTGTTCTGGAGCCTGAATAGGTTCATTGCCCATTGGGATTCAGGACTTCCAGTCAAGAATGGCAGACTGTGCAGTTAATGTACAACCCAACAAATAGGGTTTGAAAATGTCTTCAACTAAATAGTGCGAAAAAGCTCAAAATCCAACGTTTTCATAACATCTACCAACATGAACAATGGCATTTTGACATCACAAAAATGAAAAGCTTATAAATTAATTGGAAAATGGGTACTGTAAATTAAAAAAGTTCTTCTGGTAGACTAATGGAAGATTAGAGCTCCTCATGGTAGAAGTGTTCATCATGAAGTTGCCTGCCATAGTCTGTTGCTTCACTGCTGAGGAATAACTCATAGTTCTCAAGAACCTCTGCTTCAGACAGCTTCCTGTCCCCATCTGTGTCTATTTCTTCAATAAGATGAAATGCCTTAAAAAAAAAAAAAGAGGTAGCAAAATAATTGCTGCTCATGCTTGATAAATTACAGTAGCACTTGACATGATCTAAGAGCGACAAGTAAACAGATCTCTGGAAATAAGGAGGTCTATGAAAAGAGAATTGCTGGAGGACTAGGCTGCCAGCTGTTTGTAAGTCTAGGTATTTTTTTTTAGGTACCTTGAACACATGCCTTCAAATAAGGAGTACAACTAAAAATTTGTTAGCTGTTCTATTGCACTTCTTTAGAAGTTGAAAGCAGCACTATAGAACGGCTTCTAAAACAGCACTGTACGGCCCAGGATTTTCATATTCCAAGTGAGATTGACAGGATGGATGAGGGGGGAGGGGAGAGCTGAGAGAGAGGGAGATTGGTGGATAAAGAAAGTTTTAGAGAGACTGTGTGGAGAGACTCAAAGTACGTATTATGAACCCCGATATCAAATCCTTTCAAGAACTTGGTAACCATTGTAATCTTCTTACACCAAACACAAATAATAAATAAATATAAAACAAATGGGGAAAGCATGTGGAATATGATTCAAGGAATTCTACCATTCCCTCTCCCTTAGTGTGTGTGTCTGTGCGTCTGACTCAGAGGAGAGAGGGGATAAGCACCGGTGCCACGTTTCTTTATAGCTAAATTTCTATGCTGTAAAAACTAGATCTGCTTCTCCAACAGAAATGTAGTGGGCCTTTTTTTGGGGGTGCTTATTTCCCTGGAACCCTCAAATCTGATCTGGCCCACTGTCAAACCTGATGTGCACTTTCACTGGATGTTCCCACATACCAAATTTGATCTTATTCTGCTACATTTAGGAGTTTTGTCCCCACAGACGTACATTCTTTACCTCTTATGTATAAAAAAAAAATTACCACACATTATCTATTTATCAAAACACTTCAGAAGAATGTACACAAATAGTCTCTAGAGTAGATATCATAGTCAAGAAGTTCAGTACCTGGACATAGCAGAACAGGTTATAAATGATAAATAGAAAGTTATTTTCCTAGTTCTTGCCTATAACTGGTATATATGAAATAATTCAGCACCACTATACCTCCTCCTGTGCAATACCCTGATTATTAGGTGTGAGCCAAGATAGGAGCTCCTGAGGGTTCAGCTTGCCATCATGATCCTTGTCGTAGTCATTCACAAATCGATCCTTTTCAACAAGTATCCATTCTGGGTCTTCCTGTGTATCTTGGTAAAATATATATATTTATATGTATATAAATACTAGAATGTGAAGAGCACAAGATTTCCAAGTTTTATTTTTACATTGTCATGTTCAGATGCACAGCACAAAACAACTTTCATTAGTTTTAATATTTTTATTTTTACTTTGTTGCTTATTGTCTAATTTTATGTTGTTTGGATTATTTGTTTCTGTAAATGCCTTTGAATGGTTATTACAGGAATGCGCTATATATGCTTTTAAAAGTGAAAATTATGTCACAATTGAAAAGTAAATTTCACTGAAGTAAGGTTTGTGCTAAAACAAAATAGGATGTGCCAATGAAAACTATAAATCCTGACTACAAAATAAAAATCTCCATCATGTCTTTCTTTTGGTGCCAGCACCACTGTAAAGAGAAGAGAGGCCTTCCTATAAAGCTAATACCATAAAAGGTCCAAATCACAAATGTTTATTTGTTTTAAAAAGATAATAACATAGGCAAGATTTTTTCATTCCTTTGTTTACTTTTTTGACTTGGTTTCCTCATTCTCCATTGGGCTTCCAGCTCAACCAGAATCAGCTTCTACGGGGCACTGGAGTCATCTCCTCTAACCTTGCCTAGCCCAACTCTTGCACTGCTGTCCTTGGCCAGGGACAACTGATCATGATTCCCTCTGGGACTCAGTACATACATACCCTAGCTCTAGCGAGTAGGAGTCACCACTTAGCAATAGTTGGGATCTCCCTCTTCCCAAGCAGATAGGAATGTTGCTTCCACAGTATCCCAATCCCAGTTGACCTGGGATGAAAACCCAAGTCTTCTGTATAACATGCACAACGTTGCTGTTGAACCACTGGATCAGTCCAGCTTTAATTGCTAGTACTTATGATATTGGTAAAGGTGAGTAATTAAATCACAAATTCCCATATGATGGTAGCCTACTGTTGTGATCTCTGAGGGAAGCTGCTTGCGTTCTCTTGGACACTAACACTGATTGTTATGTTTAAGGCACTGTATGTTGAGAGGAAGACCTGGGGTAAGGACGTTTTCTTTCTTCTTGGGTAAAATTATTGAAAATATTGGTAGTAGTAAGGTCTTCAGTAAGAGTGTGGTTGACTTCTATGGTAGTTTGAAGAGAGCTCTTTCACTGCTGAACTGACATTTTGTTTTATTTGGGATACTAGTCTCTTTCACCTTTGATCAAAACAGGCTGTCTCGCCTAGCCATGGGACATTGGCTTGATTTGATTTTAATAGTAATATTCCCCCCTAAAAATGATATATAAACAATATTAAGAAAATATTAACCAGACTGGACTAACTATTGTAAACAATAAGATGAAAACAGAAGGGGGATCATTAATATAAGCTGCTGAGGGCTGATAGCACCAACTTTCTACCCAAGAGAAAAAGTTATTTTAAAAAGCCACTTGGTTATTCCCTTTTTGAAATTTTTAGTAGAACTCTCCAAATGTAAGTAAAGAGAAAGATTATTCCACATAGTAGGGGCAAGGAAACTCAAGGCCAAATGTCTGGCTATTTTATTCTGCAGATCTTCTCTAAGTTCTGATGCTTTAAGCCATGCCGTTCATTGAGCAGAAGTATGAAAACCGCTGCTCTAGATAAGAAGTGGAATGAATAAGTGGATTCTTCGAGATTGACCCGTAGGGACTCTTGCTGGTTATCAAGCTGGTGATAGTGTAGGATTTGAAGTTGGTGAGCTGTAATCTTCATAGCTAGAATGAATGGTTGTTTGGTTTACTCTTTTCCCCATGTTTTCTAGTAGTTTGTGATCCTTACCAGGAGGCTTAGCAAATGTATTATATTGCTTCTGAAACCATTGACTGATGAGGAAGATGGGTATGATGATGTCCTGATGCATAAAGGACTTGTACTGTAATTCTAGCCTCTCTGCTTTCCAGATAGATATTTCCAGATCCGGTAGAGTTTGGTGTATTAGTACTGCTATCTCTTCTTTAGGCACACCGCAGGATGGACTGAAAATCCTCTCTCATTAGCCAAGGTCAAACTTATAGATAGTGCCAAAGCTCTGGAGACATTTTGTAAGAATTTTGGATAGGAGTATTCCTCATTTGAGATATTGAGAGGGGGAGGAGGCTTCAGTAGGCTGTTCTGGGATTGGGGTATCATCCTGTTCTGGAGAACTGCTCCCAATGCTGTGAACAGTCTATGCTCTTGGGGAAATAAATCCAAAATCATCACAAACTACAGTATATAAGATGCTTTATTCCTTAATGATTTATTTATTTACATTCTCTTATATACCGTGCTATTCTGCATCAGTGCGGTTTACATTGAACAAACTGAAATTACATTGAACAGGGCATTATAACTTGGAGATAACTATTTTACAGGGAACATGGGCTATGGAGGGTTAAGCGGCTTGCCCAAGACCACAAGGAGCACCTGTGGGACTAGAAACCCCAGTCCTTCTGGCCCAAGGTTGCTGTCCTCTAGTGGGATTTGAACCCCCGACCTTCCGGCCTGAAATGATGTTCAGTTACTTGCCTGGATCTCTATTGTAGTCACCAAGGAATTCATCCAAGTCAACAAACCCATCTCCATCTTTATCATGCTCTTCTAAAGCCCCCTCAATCACAAAATCCTGTAGTGCACATCAAAGGCATAAAGTCCGTCAATTAGCGCATTTTCTAACATTTTATCTTAGACAAAAATGTTTCAGGCTAAACATATCATTGTCTTCCTGAATGCACAGCACAAAAGCATTAAAAAAATAGGCAGAAGGAGTGAAAGCAGTTGCAAAGAGCAGCTCAGGGTCTTGTACATTCCTCCCTCCTTCCACTCACATTCCCTGGAGAGACGGAAAGAGGAGCCAACACCAAGGGCCACTATGGAGCATATTCCCACCAGGCTTCAAAGGGAAACACAGCCTATGCCACCTGGGTAAGGACCTTTGTTGCCATGGCCAAGTGAGACTCCATGAGTGTGGCTGGAGGGGTAGGGCACAGAGTGGGGCAAAACATGCTTCTATTTGCAAGTGAGAGTTCATAGTAACTGAAAGGCTGTCAAAGCTTAAACTCAATAACAAGCAGCAATAAAGATTCCAGGCAGATAAAAATTAAAAAAACAAAAAAAAATTAAAGAAAAAAATAGGCTTCTCTCCACATACTACTACTACTTATTTGTATAGCGCTACAAAGCGTACACAGCGCTGTAGAGACATGGTTTAGAACCCTATATTTTATAAGTGTGAAGTTCAGAGGAACTACCGAGCTCCAAATTGTGGCTAACACCATGTTTGAATCTTTACACTATCCTGCTGCAGTGATTTCAGTACTAAAAATCCCTTATCTGTGCTCACCCCTTGACCATGAGATTTTCTGCTTAGCAGTTGAAATTTAATGTGGACAAGTACAAAAGAGCAAATATAGAATGTTAAAGAATTATTAGGAAAGGAGTTAATAAGATGTAGCATATCACAAGCCTCTGTCTAGAGGCATGGTGTGAATACATCTCGTCACCCTCATCTCAGAGAAGATATAGTGGAACTAGAAAAGGTACAGAGAAATGAAATAAAAATAAAGGGACAGAATGGTTCTCTTATGAAAAAAGGCTACAGGAGGTCAACACTCTTCAGTCTGAAGAAGAAAAGACAGAGGAGATATGATAGACATTTATAAAATCATGAGTGGGGTGGAACATAAATAGGGAACAATTACTTATCTTTTCCATTGGCACAAGAACTAGAGACATGCCATGAAATTACCTGCTATGATTTAACCAAATTGGAGAAAGACTTTTAACACTAAACACACAATTAAGTACATCTAGTACAGCTGGGTTTAAAGGAGTTTAGGCCAAGTTCCAAAAAGAAAACCCCATAAATTAGGCAAGTAGACTGGGGGAAAGCCACCGTTTATCCCGGAGAGTAAGTAACAATTAGATCTACTTCTTGGGATCTGCCAGGGATGTCCAGTGATCCAGATTGGCTTACTGGAGCTAGGATGCTGGGTTCGATTGACCTTTGGTCTTACTACCGTTGACACATTTTGTGTTCTTAAGAAAGAAATATGCTTTTATATAAGCACCTTCTCGTCTTTCTGCCATGAACGTTTATTGTTGCCTAAAAGATGCAAAAGATGTCCTTAAAAAACAAACAAAAAAACCTTACAACCGTTTTCCTGCTACACAATAAAGGTGAAATTAGACCTTACCTGCTAATTGGCTTTCCTTGAGTACTCCCAGTCCAGTCACGACCTCTGGGTAGTCAACCCTCACCAGCAGCTTGAAGACTGAGCATGTTATCTTTTGATGACATCAGTATACATAGGCATGCCATCAGTATACATAGGCTGCTGGCACCATCTACAAACCCCAATAGCCTATTGACAAAGCAGACTCACAGGAGCAACAAATAAGCAGTTAATATTCAAACCAAATACATTTCAACCTTACAAACAACCAGGCTCCCGCCACCGTACCAGGGGCCCTCTCCCCCCCCAGAAAAGAGGAAGCTTACCTGTCCTTTCCGTACTTGAAACCACAAACACAGGAATCAGACAATCCTAAAAGAATTTACTGTGCTGCTAACCAAATAACACGGCTCTCTAGAAGAGACTCCCACGCCTCAGCTTATAAACCTGCAACCCCTGGACCTACACATTTATTTATTTAACTAACCCGTTTTCTATACCACCTTATCCTTCATTCAAAGCGGTTTACATTATGTAATCACTACAAACAGGTACTGGATACGTTCCTGAGGCAACGGAGGATTACGTGGCTTGCCCAAGGCCACAAGGAGTGTCTATAGGACACAACTATGACCTTCTTCAGGCCTGGGTTGCTACTGCCTTTGCAGACAACCGAATCAGGGAGTGGTGGTACTCGAGGAAAACCAATTAGCAGGTAAGGTCTAATTTCACCTTCCTTGTCATCCGTCCAGTCTTGACCTCTGGGATTTAACATAGAAGTACTAACAATGGGAGGGGGCTGCAAGCCCGGCCTGAAGTACTGACATACCAAATTTGGTGTCCCTTGCTGCCTGCACATCCAGGTGATGGTGCTTCACAAAAGTATGGAGAGATGACCATGTGGCCGCCTAACAAATATTTCCCAGTGAAACTAGACCATATTCTGCCCACACGTCCGCTTGAGCCCTGGTCGAATGAGCCCACAGTCCTGCTGACACAGTCTTTCTTCTCAACCAATATGCTAATGCGATCGCCTCTCTAATCCACCTGGAGATGGAGGCCTTCACTGCTGCCTCCCCCTTATGCGGGTCACTAAACAGAATGAACAAATGATCCAATTTCTGTGAATGGAGCTGTCCTCTTCAAATATCACCGCAACACCCAGCGCACATCCAAGAGGCGTTGCTGCGGATCCTCTTCCAGCACCCCCGAGAGCACCAGCAGAGTAACTGGCTGATTCAAGTGAAAAAACGAGAGAACCTTGGACAAAAAGAGGGTACCAGACGCAAAACCACCTTCTCCTTTGAGATGGAAAGGTTCCCTACAGGACAGCGCTAGCAGTTCCGAAATTCATTATGCGGAACATATTGCCACTAGGAAAACCGTTTTCGGCATCAAGACCTTCAGGGTACAGGAGTCCAATGGCTCAAAAGGCTCACCCGCCAGCACCGATAACACTACGTTTAAGCCCCAAGGCAGCACGACGGACTGCAGCAGTTTCACCACTATCAGAAACCGAACCACATCCGGGTGTGTCTCTAAATGACACCCCCTGGATCCTATCTCAGTAACAGGCAATGGCTACAACCTGCACCCGCAATGAACTACACACTAACCCCTTCTCTAGGCTGGATTGCAGGAAGACCAGCACTTTGGGCACTGACGCCAATAAAGGTTTATACCGTCTCTTACACACCAGGCCTCAAACATCCGCCAGACTCGGATATATGCCAGCAAGATGTATTTCCTTCGAGCCTTCAACAACGTTTTAATCACTGGCCCCGAAAAGCCACGCTTTCTCAACCTAGCCTTTTCAGGAGCCATGCTGTAAGCGAGAATCAATCCACCTGCAGCATTAGCACGGGTCCCTGTGTCAGAAGGTTGGGCTGGACTGGTCATCGTCATAGCCAGTCTGCAGTCAGCCAAACCAGGTCTGCATACCACGGGGCTTTGGCCACTCGAGGGCAATCAGGACAACCATGCCCTGGGGTGCTTTGATCTGTTGCATCACGCGCTTTATGAGTACCCACGGGGAAAAGACATACAGCAGCCCCTATGTGGGCCACCGCTGCACCAGGGCGTCCAGGCCTTCCGACATCCTCTCTTCTCCTGCAGAAGAACCTGCTGGCCTTGGAGGTTGCCATGAAGTCCATGATTAGTGTGCCCCACTGTTGCATTATCTGCGAGAAGACAGCGTCGCTGAGCACCCATTCCCCGGGATCCAAACAAAAGCGACTGAGGTAATCTGCTGTCATGTTTTCTATTCCTGTGACATGCTCTGCTGATATAACTTGCAGATGGACCTCTGCCCATTCCAGTAATTGATGTATGCCACCATGGTAGCGTTGTTGGAGAAAACCAGACTGTCTTTCTCTACAGCTATGGGTGGAAATGCTGTGGCATAAGGAAAACCACCCGCATCTCCAGCCTGTTGTTGGGACAACCGCTCTCCTCCAAGGTCCACCTTCCCTGAGCAATGCGCCCCTCGCAGTGAGCCCCCCCAGCCCAACAGGCTGGCATCCGTTGTCAACAGAATCCAGTGCGGCGTTTCCAAGGGCATCCCTGCTGATAAGTTTTCCAGACATCACCACCACTGAAGAGCCCTCCTGGTCATCTGCAGACAGGGCAACGGCCACGTCAGGTGATGCAGTTGGTGTGACCATCTGCACAGCAATGCCCTCTGCAACGGACGCATTTGGGCACACACCCACAGGACCAGCTCTATCATGGCTGTCATGGTCCCTAACAGCTAAAGATAATACCAAGCTGTCGGCACCTTCATCCTGAGGAACTGCTTTACCAGCTGCAATACAGACTGCGCCTTCTGCTGCAGCAGAAACACTTTTCCTGTGCGGGTGTCAAACCGGACCCCAGATACTCTAGTTCCTAGGATGGCACCAGCTGACTCTTGGCCATGTTGATGACCCAGCCGAGGCTTTGCAGAAACTCAACAACTTTCGCTGTGGCGTGTTCACTTTCTTGCTTGGATTTTGCCCGAATGAGTCAGTCGTTGAGGAAGCACCAGGATCCCTTCCTGACAGAGTGCCGCTACCATCATGACCATCACCTTGGTGAAAGAACAGGAAGCCATTGCCAGCCCAAAGGGCAATGCCCGAAATTGGTAGTGCACCATGGGCACTGCAGAGAAACTGGTGATGTTTGGGTCTGATGGGAATATGTAAATATGCCTCTGTGAGGTCAAGTGATGTCAAAAACTCCCCTTGACACATGGCCATAATGACTGGAGAGTCTCCATATGGAACCAGGGAACGTGCAGACACCGGTTACCTGCTTGAGATCGAGAATGGGCCGAAAAGAACCTTCCTTTTCTGGTACCACAAAATAAATAGAGTATCAACCGCAGCCGTACTGGTCCTGGGGGACCCACATTATGGCCCCATCTGTAGCAGCCACACTAGGGTGTCTCTCACTGCCTTGGCTTTGCCATGTGCTTTGCAGGGAGACACATGAAGGAGGGAACTAGTGGTCTAGCGAATTCTAATGCATAGCTCTCCCTAATGATCTCTAACACCCATTGGTTAAACATGATTTGGACCCGGGCAAGATAAAAATCCTGCAGCCGAACTCCTACAGGCTACACCACCACCTGGGCCCCCCCTCGTTTCATTGCATCGTTTTCTGGCCAGGGGAAGAGGAGGCAGAGTAATAGCCTCTCCCTGCTCCTCAAAACCACCAAAAGGCTCGTTTCCTCGGGGTATAACAGCTCCTCTGGTAAGGCACGATCTGCACAGCGCAGAATCGCCTGATGTCTTGCGACAATCCCTTCACCGGAGTTGGGGCCCATACCTGCATCTGCCTGTCTTCAGGGAGACACCCTCCTTTGGACTCACTTAAGTTCTTCACCAACTTTTCCAAACAGAAACTTCCCCTTGAATGGTAGCTTACTTAACAGAGACTTGGAGGAGACATCTGCAGCCCAATTCCACAGCCATAGATAATGGCATGCTGCTACCACTGAGGCCATGCTCTTTGAAAGACCTCTGATGAGATCACAGAAGGCATTCGCCAGATACACGGCCCTCGACTTCAGTATTGCCACTGCCTCTGTTGGCTTCTGGGCTCCTTTTTTGGCTCCAGAACCCCCTGCACCTATTGCAGGCAGGCCCTGGCTACAAATGCCCCACAGACAGATGCCTGCAATGACAGGGCATTGATGTCAAATGTCTGCTTCAACAACATATCCAACTTTCTATCCTGCACATCCCAGAGCGCCATGCTGCCCTCTTCTTGGTCACCGCCAGCACTTCAGCATCTATCTTCAGGGAGTAGAGTATCTCCTGCTCCGTTATGAGCATCGCCAACTCTTACCTGCAGAAGACACGGACTATGCAAGATTCCTCTTCCTGCGGGATCTCAGCTTCCTCCAGCTCCTCTGGCTCTGTGCCCAACTCTACCATGCACAGGTCTACCTGCTCATTAGAGAGACAGGGACCCCGTCTCCTCAAATGAGTCGCCCTTGAGCCTACGCCTGCCAAAGGCCGGCTCCTTGACCATCGTCTTCTCCATGTTGGATGCCAGTCGTTTCTTAGCTCTGTCCGGAATGGGGGACGAGCCACCCTTCCACCATTGCTTTTTGCAGAATGCCTTGTGCATAAGAAGGATGAATTAGAGTGATCACCCCCCAACCTCTGGAAGGTTGAGGGCCTTGGCGAGGTGTCTTCTCTGCTGTATGGCTGTAACATTGGAGGGGGGAGCCGGCTCCTCCTGACACTCCTGTGGACAAGTTCGGACCCTCCCCTTCTATTACGAGCCACCACCGGAGGTCCCTGCAGGCAGTGCTCACCCTGAGGTATCTGATTCATCCTCCTCTAGCCCTTTTTCAAATTGTTTCGGCTTCCATCTTGCATCCGCAGCAAATGCCCGATGCAGAGTGTGTTGCTTGCCATGCCCTGCAAACCAAGCACCGTGGCCTGGCAGGCATAATCCAGCTAGAGGATAAAGAAGGCTCTTTTACCCCTTCCATGCTTCTGTCAGCCCTCTGCAGCCACCAGATCTGATTCTGTTCTGTTTTACCATTTTCTATTTTCCCCAAGAAATGATTGCCTAAACTCTCCTGGGAACCTCGAGAGACTCCCAGCCAAAGGCCCTTGCTCAGATGCCAAAATAGAAAATCTTGGAGGCTGAGGCAAAGACCTCGAAAGCGCACTTACTCACCTGTAACAGGTGTTCTCCAGGGGACAGCAGGAATCAGTCCTCACATATAGGTGACGTCGATGCCGATGGACCCTGCGCAGAGCAAATCCCCAGCTTTCAAAGAAAGCCTTTGGGAACTGCTACCATGCATGTGTGGTCTCCTTCCTGCCCAAGGGTGCCATCTTGCTCAGTCAAATGACATAGCTAAGATGACGGCAAAAAAATAAAGATGATAATAGGACTGCAACTCCAAGGGGAGGAGGGAGGGTTGTGAGGACTGATTCCTGCTGTCCCCAGAGAACACCTGTTACAGGTTAGTAACTACGCTTTCTCCAGGAACAAGCAGGAAGTCAGCCTTCACATATGGGACTCCCCAGCTACAGGCTACCATGAACCTATAGCCAAAAAAGGCTCCCTCATCGAGAGCCGCAAGCAGCCGCAATGAAATAGGACCTGCATCCAAGGAAGTAGTACTCCAGTAGCCTGAACACAGAAGGGTCGGAGGGTAGGAGCTGCCTAGACCCCGAAAAGGTTACGAGTCCATCCTGGCCGAAGACACTTTCCCGTCAGGACTCCCTATCCAGGCAGTAGTGAGCTGTGAAGGTACGAACCAACAACCAGTTGGTGGCCCAGCAGATGTCTGCCAGAGGAACAGAGTGCAGGTGAGCCACTGATGCCGCCATGACCCTGACCCTATGAGCCATAACACGGCCTTCCAGCAGAAGCCTCGTTTCCTCATAAGCCCTGGCAATACAGTCCGCCACCCATGTGGACAGTGTACACTTGGTCACCGCCTCCCCCAGCTTACTGGGGTCATAAGAAACGAAAAGCTGAGAGGATTTCCAGTGACCTTGAGTACGTTGAATGTAGAAGGACAGAGCCCTCTTACAGTCCAAGGTATGGAGCACTGCCTCTGCCCGACTGGCATGCGGTCTGGGAAAGAAGGTAGGAAGGACCACCTCCTGGTTGAGCTGGAACGAGGAGACCACCTTCAAAAGGAACTTGGGGTGCATGCGAAGCACCACCCTATTCTTGTAGAACCTGGTATAAGGCCTCTCCACCATGAGGGCCTGGAGCTCACTCACCCTCCGGGCGGAAGTGAGCACAACCAAGAAAACTACATTTCAGGAGAGATAACAGAGGTGGCACATGACCAACGGTTCGAAGGGGGGCCGGGTGAGCTGCCCAACACTACACTGAAATCCCATTCGGTCGCCGGGGGGTGGACCGGGGCTTTCAACAGGAGTAGGCCCTTTAGGAACCGGGACACCACTGGATGAACTGAGAGGGGCTTCCCGTCCACCTGATGGTGATTCACCGCTAGGGCACTGAGATGCACTCTGACGGAGTTGGACTTAAGCCCTGTCCTGGAGAGGTGGAGAAAGTATTGCAATACCACAACCACCAGGCAAGAAAAGGGGACTATCCCTTGCTCAGCGCACCAAAGCGCAAACCTGCGCCACTTAAAAGCGTAGGTCCGTCTGGTAGACACTCTGCATGAAGCCAGCAAAGCATCCTCCACGTCCTTCGGAAGGAGGAGCGAGGCTAGAGTCACCCTCTCAGCAGTCATGCTATCAGCGAAAGGGAGCTGAGGTTGGGATGCAAGAGAGAGTCCCCCCCCTCTGGGAAAGGAGCCGTGGAGCTGACCCCAAGGGGATGGGGGCCTCCACCACTAGCTGTAGGAGAAGTGGAAACCACGGTTGCCTGGGCCACTGTGGGGTTATCAGGATGACTGAAGCTCTGTCGTGAAGAATCTTAACAGAGTCTAGGCGATCAGAGGCTTTGGGGGAAAAGCATACAGAAGACCCACCGACCATGAGACTAGAAAGGCTTCGGCTGCCACCCTAGCGGGGTGTAGCTGCCTCGAGCAGAAGTGGGGCAATTGGTGATTGTCCGGGCTTGCAAACAGGTCCATCACCAGTTCCCTCCCAGGTCTGGAAAAGCCCGCTGGCTACTTCCCAGTTGAGCTGTCACTCGTGCAGTTGGAGCATCCTGCTGAGTCTTCAGGGCGAGATGGTTTGCACGCAATTCCAACAGATTGATCTATTGAGCACTCATCTGGGGACCAAACTCCCAGAGTGCGGTATCCCTGGCAATGGGCTCCCCAGCCCAGCAGGGAGGCATCTGTGGTGAGGACCCTCGAGTGACGAGGGGTCTAGAAGGGTATCCCCGCCTCCAAGTGATGGGGCGAGAGCCACCAGGTCAGGGACTGCACCAGGCACCTGGTCACTCTGACCCTGTCCTGGAGATGTCCCATGGTCTGAGACACTTATCCCTGAGGCACCACTGCACAGTTCGCATGTGGAGGCGGGCATCTAGAGTGACATGGACCGTGGAGGCCATGTTCCCTAGGAGGTGCAGCAGATGCCTTACTGGCACTGAGGGATGGTGCTTTATGTCCTTGGCTAGGGCCATGAGCCTGCTTGCCCTGTCTGCAGGCAGGAAGGCTTTCGACTGAAGGGTGTTGATCCTTGCCTCAATGAATTCCAGCACTTGTGCCGGGCAAAGGCTGGACTTGGAGTAGTTGATAACAAAACCCAAGTGCTAAAGGACCTGGGTGATGGCGAGTTGTGGCCTACTGCACCTCAGGAGCTGTAGTGCCCCTGATGAGCCAGTCGTCGAGACAGGGGAAGACAAAGATGCCCTGAAGCTGGGAAAGGCAGCGACCACCACCAGGCACTTTGTGAATACCCTGGGGGCCGAGGCAAGGCCGAAGGGAAGCACCCTGTATTGCTAATGATTGCTCCCTATCACAAAGCATAGGTATTGCCTGTGGCTTGGGTGGATTAGGATTGTAAATATGTTCTGTTATAATATGACGTTCCCTGTAAAACAAACTTGCTTTGTTAACTATTGTTCACTGTAAACCGCAACTGAACTTTGGAAGATGCGGTATATAAATGTGTATAAAAATAAATAAAATAAATAGGATGTGTGTGTAGGCATTCTTTAAATCCAAGGAGTATAGCCAGTCTCCCTGGCGGAGATAAGGCAGCAGTATTCCAAGGGAGAGCATCTTTAACGTCTCGCTCACCAGGAATTTGTTGAGGTTGCGCAGGTCGAGGATGGGCCTTAGGCCCCTGTTCTCTTTGGCACGAGGAAGTACCTGGAGCAGAACCCCTTGCCTTTGAGGTGGTGGGGCACCAGTTCCACCGCATGGTCCTTGAGAAGACCTGCCAACTCCTTCAGAAGGTGGTCCCGGTGAAGAGGAAACCTGATAGGCTCTCCTGGGAAGTAGTGTGGAGGCACTTGGGCTAGATGGAGGAGGTATCCCTCCCTGATCACCTGTAATGCCCAGGAATCGGTGGTGATAGCTCCCCACATGTGGGCATACAGGGCGAGCCGACCTCCTGTGGGCTGTCAAGCTCCGGTTGGGAGAGGGGCCATGCTGCAGGAGTCAAACCCCCCTCCAGGCTGGGCCGGAACCGGAGCCTGGGGTTTGGGGGCCTTCTGCATACGCAGGCCATGCCCCTGTCCCTTGGCCTGCTGCCCTTGTTGGGGAGCCGGGGAGGCCTGGTAAGAGGGGTAGTTTAGGTAAGCAGTGGACATCCTTGGGTAAAAGGGCTTTTTACCCGAGCCCTTCTTACGGGAAGGGGCAGAGGTTTTCTTAGAGAGCCTAGTCCTCGTCATTTATTTATTTAACATCTCTTTTATACCGCGCTCTTTAAAATCAGTGCAGGGAGGAAGTGACATCAGCTGGAATGGCAGCTTAGGCGGTGAGCTCCGGAGGGCAGCTTATGTTTTGGAGGTTTTTTCCCCTATCCGAGCCCGGGATACAAAGAGCAAAAGCAGACGGTGGTAGAGGGAAGTCTGCAGAATCTTATGGCGACGAGAAAAAAGGCGGCGGACTTGAAGGAGTTCGCGTATGGCAGCGCGAAGTCAACGGCTGGTGAGAAAAAGATGGTGGGACAAAGCGCGGGAAATGGAGAGGCTCCAGATTGAAAGGGGCAGCGGAGCGAGGTCCCTGCGATGGCGGAGATGGTGGTACAAAATGTGACTAGAGAAGAGCTGTGTGGCTGGTTCAGCGATCTTAAAACAGAATTGCAGGCGGTGAAAACTGAAGTTGGAGATATGTGTGCCGCACTGCGAGAGGAGATGGGTGAGTTGGGGAATAGAGTGGAGGAGCAAGAACAGCAGCTGGGACGGCTGGACACCCGGCAGACCGGGGTGGAACGCTCGCTTAAGGACTTGGAGGCCTGGAAGGACTTGGTACTGCTGAAAGTGGAGGACTTAGAAAACCGGTCCAGACGGAACAACTTGCGCATCCGCGGGGTGCCAGAGGAGAAGGAGTTTATGGAAAGTGAGAAGGTGGCACAAGCAGTGCTCAAGACTATCTTAATAGACTTGGGGAATGAGACTGAGCAGGTGGGGCTGAAGTTGGTACGAGCCCATCGTGCATTAGGCCCTAGTAGGCCTAATCGACCGCGAGATATTGTCCTGTGTATGGAGGATTACAAACTTAAAGAGCGGATTATAACTCTCATGTGTACCCGAAAAGATTTTGTATGGCAGGGGTACAATATACAGATTTACCCGGACCTGGCTGCGGGAACTTTACAGCGGAGGCGCGAAATGCAGCCGGTCACGTCCATTCTGAGGAAGGAGAATGTCCGCTATAGATGGTTGTATCCTTTTGGCCTCCTTTTCACTGTTGGGCTCAAGAACTGGAGGGTCCAATCAGTGTCGGAGGCACTGGCAGCTTTAAAAATGGCGGGGCTGGGGAGTGGCCTGCCGAGTGAACCGAAGGGGGACAGTCATGGAGAGGAAGCACAGGCGGCTCGGAGGAGCGGTGAGAAGCGTCGTCGGAGCCCGGAGGTGGTAGCAGAGGAGCAACCTGCCAGTAACGACAGTGATGTGGGCACCTGAAGAGCCGGGGACCATTTTTGGTTGCGCACTTCCATGTGAAGAACTTTGCTCTTTTATATTAATGTTTCATGTGTGGGGATGTATGCTATTGGGGAGGGGGGAGTGAGGGGGGTTGTGGTGGGTGAATGTTGGGGAAGCTGGGGTGGGGGAGCGGAGGGTGAGGAGGGGGAGTATTGGGGTTGTGGGAGGGGTGGAGGTAAGGGAAGGGAGGGAGGTGAGGATGGAGATGGGCTGGATGGGGGAAGTGGGAAGATATGGGGAGGGGGAGAGGGGGTAGGAAGTTGCCTTTGGTTGATGGGCACTACTCCGAAGGAGACCTCCAGAGGGTGGAGGGGGGATTTGGAGGGGTGGGGAAGGGGTTGGGGTTGAGGAAAGGGGAGGGCGGGAAGGGAGAAGGGGGGAAGGGGCGAGAGGGGGGCGGGAGGGGGGCAGAGGGGGCAGGGGGATGGGGGAGGCGGGAAACGAGTGGGACAACAGCAGATGGTAGTGGTTACAATGAATGTGCGAGGGTTGGGCACTTGGAGGAAGCGTAGAATGGTGGAGCGGGAAGGCGGTAGGCTGCGAGCGGATTTCATATGCCTACAAGAAACCCATCTGAAGGTGGGACAGGAGAGGATGTTGCAGACGAAACGTTACCCCAGGGTAATGTTGGCCGGACAGAGAGCGGAGGCTCGGAAGGGGGGGGGGGGTGGGCATTTTGGTGGGAGCGGAGTGGGTGGATAGGGTGGTGGGGGAATATAGAGACAAGAAGGGTAGAGCAGTGGGACTTAAAGTTCAAATAGAGAGGGAACAGGTCTGGATTGTGAGCATGTATGGCCCTAATGAGAAACAGGGGGAATTCTTTGAAAGGATGCAGAATGAGTTGGGGGGTTTGAGTGATGCCCCCATTATTATTGGGGGGGGGGGAATTTTAATATGACTGTGAACCCGCGGTTGGACAATGGGGGGGTAGTGGTTTGGGAAAGCGGGTGGATCGGGTAAAATTGATGCACTTGAAGGAATGGTTGGGGGTGGATGATGTGTGGAGGAGTCAGAATCCTGGATGTAAACAATATACTTGCTACTCAGCACCACATGGCACGTATAGCCGGATTGACATGGTGTGGGCGGGTGGGGGCTAGATGAACAGGGTGGTAGAGGCAGAACATGGTTCCATCACGTGGACTGACCATGCGCCTGTGTGGGTTAAGTTTAGCTTGGGGTATGTGGATGACGGGGTTAAATTCTGGAGGCTTAATGAGGCCCTGCTGGAAGAGCCAGAGGTGATCGAACGTTTAGGGAAGGTGGTGAAGGAGTATCAGGAATTTAATTTGACTGGAGAGTTGGAGTTAGGGATGGTGTGGGATGGGCTCAAGGCTGTGTTAAGGGGGCACTTGGTCCAGGAAGCGGCCCGGGAGCGTCGACGGAGGGGGGAACGGGAATACTGGTTGCTGCAAGATATTGGTCGACTAGAGAGGATAGTACATGGGAGGGGGGAGGGGGGCTGGCGGGAAAATTGAAAGAGTTGAGGGGACAGTTAGAGCAACTGCGAGCAAGCGAAATAGCGTACGAGCTGCGGGTACTGAAGCAAGGGTGGTTTGAGTGGGGAAACAAGGTGGGGAGGCGGTTGGCGCAGACGTTGCGCAGTAAGGTCATGCAGAAGAACATTGGTGGTATCTGGGGAGTAGGGGGGAGGCTGGTGCATGGGAACAATGAAATTAGGGCGACTTTCGCAGATTATTATAAAAAGTTATATACTAGTGAGGTGGAGGGGGGGAAAGCTCAGTGTGAGGCGTACTTGAAAGAGTGTGCCTTGCCATCTTTGTCAAAGGAGGAGACGGAGTGGTTGGATAGACCCATAACGGAGAGGGAAGTAGATCTGGCAATAGGTACGCTAAAAAGGGGTAAGGCTCCTGGTTTAGATGGGTTGTCGGGGTGGTTCTATCAGGTGTTCCGCTCCCTTCTGGGGCCTTTGATGGTAGAAGTGTTTAATGGAGTGTTGACAGGGAGGGAGACTCCACGTTCAATGAGGGAAGCAGGGATAACTCTTATCCCTAAGCCAGGTAAGGACCCAATGGTTTGTGGGTCCTACCGGCCCATCTCACTATTGAACGTTGATGCTAAACTTTTGGCGAAGGTTTTGGCCAATAGATTGGCTAAGGTGATGCCTGCTCTGGTACATCCCGACCAAACAGGTTTTATAGTAGGGCGGCAAGGGGGGGATAATATACGTAAGATATGTAACCTTACCTGGGAGGTGCAGCGGACGGGGCAAAAGGCCGTTTTTCTGTCGGTAGATGCTGAAAAAGCGTTTGATCGGGTGGAATGGCCTTTTATGCTTAGTGTGCTGGAGAAAGTGGGGTTGGGCCCTCATTTCATTCAGTGGGTCCAGGCGATGTATGCGGCTCCGCAGGCCAGGGTGCGGGTCAATGGCAGTTATTCTGGGGCGTTCAGCTTAGGTAGGGGTACTAGGCAGGGCTGCCCCTTGTCCCCTTTGCTCTTTGCCTTGGTGATTGAGCCGCTGGCTGAGAGGGTTAGAGGGTCACCGGATATTAAGGGGGTCTTAATGAACTCCCAGGAGGTCAAAATCACCCTATTTGCGGATGATGTAATCTTTACGATTAGGGAGCCCTTGCTAACGTTACCGATCTTAATGAGGGAGATAGAGTGTTATAGTAAGGTGGCGGGGTATAAGATCAATGACAGTAAATCTGAGATTTTGGGGTTTAATTTAAGTGAGGGGCTGGTGGCCGGGATGAAAGGGGTGTTTGAGTTTAAGTGGGTGGGAGAACATTACCGATATTTGGGGATCCAGATGGGAAAGAATTTGGCGGGGCTGGGGGAGGTTAATTATGGAGGGCTATTGAATAACGTGCGCCGAGATTTGCAAAAGTGGAAGGGTTTGTATTTTACGTGGCTGGGTCGGATAGCAGTTTTAAAAATGAATGTTCTACCACGGTTCCTTTTTTTGTTTAGTTCCCTACCGTGTAAGGTGTCCCAGAACTACTTGAAGCGGGCCCAGCGGGTTATGATGGAGTCTATATGGGCAGGGAAACGCCCGAGGGTAGCGCGGCTTACAATGTTTCGACATAGTAAGGAGGGGGGGATGGGGGTACCCTGGCTGGAGAAGTATTACTTGGCTTCTCAGTTAAGGGCGTTGCAGAGTTGGCAGGGGGGGGGACGAGACTCCCCGGTGGGTGCAAATGGAGCAGGAGCAAGGACGGGGGGGGGGGGGAGCCTGGCGGCGTGGATTTGGGACCCGGGGGCCGTAGCGGAAGGGGGGAGGGGGTAATCCTTTTAGAGCATTGACAAAAGAGCTTTGGTTAAGGTCGAAGCGTCAGTTGTTAGGGGGAAAGCGGTATACTAGGGGTATGTATATTACGGGGGTTCGAGAGTTCGCCCCAGGGAGAGAGGGGGGGGTTGTTTGGAGAGTAGGGGGGGAAGGGGTTGAGGTATATGGGGCAGTTGATCCACTCGATGGGGGAGCTTAAGAGTTGGGGGGAGTTGCAAAGTGAATTTGGGTTGGAGGGTAGAGGATTTTTTGCATACTTACAGGTCGCGTCTTTTTTAGGTAGGAGGGATGTTAAGGAAGATTTGGTTAGTGAGGCCACGGTGGTCGAGACACTGTTGGCGAGCGGGGGGCGGAGAGGTGTCATAACTCAATTATATGGGGAATTGATTAAACAGGGGGGGGTGGGGAGGAGAATACGGGGAGAGGTGGAGTGGGAGAAGGTATTAGGGGGAGAATGGACTCGAGAACGATGGCAGGGTATTTATGGGTGGTCTAAGTGGTTGGCCCCGGGTACGGTATACTTGGAGAGTAGCTTAAAGATTCGGTATCAGACCTATTGGACTCCGTGGAAATTGAGTGTCATCTGTAAGGGGGAATCGGGAGAGTGTTGGAGGGGGTGTAAGGGGCGGGGAGATTTGTATCACCTGCTGTGGGATTGCTCGGTGGTGAAGGGTATGTGGGTTGATTGGGAGGGGGTTATTCGGGAGGTGATGGGTGTTCCAGTTGTTCTAACTCCTGCCATGGTTCTGTTGAATGAACTGGAGGGTGAGGGGGAGAGGGGGCTGCAGCAGATGATTGGATATTGTATTGCTGCAGCGAGGGGGGAGATTCTTTTGCGATGGAAGAGTAGGGATGTACCAACTAGGAGGGATATCGTTGGGAGACTGAGTGGGTTGCGGGGTATGTGCGAAATTGCGGCCTTTGGAGCACATAAGGTGCAGAGTTTTTGGCAGCTGTGGCAGGGGTATGATGGGTGGTTACTGAAATGGCAGGGGGGGAGGGGGGTACAAGGGGTGGGTAGTCGGTAGAGATAGTAGCGGGGGCAGAGGGGGGGTTGGGGATGTGAGGGGGAGGTATCCTGTATGAAGGGTGGGGAGGGGTGCACGGGGGGCGTGGGGGTCTGAATAGGGGGGGAGCGAGCCAACGATGGAGTGATAAGGGCGATATGTTGTTAATGTTGTACTGCCTGATCCTGGTGTTGGGTTCCGCTCTGGGGTAGTTTAGTTTTGTTTGTTACTTCTGTTAGGGGGGTTTGTGGTTTGTGCTTGTTTGGTTTCTGCTGTTTTTATATTGTGTGAACTATAAACAATTGAAAATTCAATAAAGAGAAAGTTATAAAAAAAAAAATCAGCGCAGTTTACAGAAAACAAAATTGTGCAGTGCAGGCAGGACCTACATTGGACTTACAATGAACAGGGACTTACAATGAACTCGGTCTCCAGCTTGGCGGCCTTGTCGGTCATGGGTTTGCCGAAGAGGTTCTCCCCTCGGCATGGGACATCGACCAACTTGTCCTGTACCCATTGTTCGAGGTCTGATGACTGCAGCCAAGCTTGGCGGTGTGCACCGATGCCCACCGCGGCTACCCGGGCCGACTCGAACCCGTCATAGGCCGCCCGAGACATGAACTTGACAGCTTTGGACAGGCCCTTAAAGTGCTGCAAAGCTCCTCAGAGAGACCAGCCAAGAACCCGGCGAGCTCCTTCGCCAGGTCCTTCAGGTACATGCCCATGTACAGCTGGTAGGCCTGGATCCGACAATTCAGCATTGTCAGATCCAAGTCAGTAGTTCATGCTATCACTACCCCCCATTTTGACTATTGCAACAGTCTGTTGCAGGGTCTCCCAGAAAAAAACAAATATCCTTCAGAGAGCACAAAATACCACTGCCAGAATTGTAAGCAAGACCCGACTAACTGAACATATAACGCCCCTCTTATGTGACCTCCACCGGCTCCCAGTTCAGAGTCGGATAAAATACAAGATGCTGATGACAACTTTCAAATTGCTCAACAACATTTCACCATCATACCTATCTACGATTATCCAAACTCTACCAGATTCCAGATCGCATAGGCAAAATGCAAACCATTCTCTTGTAATCCCTCATTCAGTCCATAGAATGAAACACACAACGAGCTCCAGAGCCTTCACCATTCACTGCACCTAGGCTCTGGAACTCATTGCTATTACCAATTCGCAAGATCAAAGACCTCCAGTTCTTTAGAAAGGAACTAAAAACATACCTATTCAAGGAACATTTCGGAAATGCAAATGAAAACCCTTCCCCAAAAATGGATAAACAGCACACCCAATAACTCCCTCTCTGACTCCTTTACATCACTCCCGCCTTTTCATTTCCTTTAACCTACCCTAACACAAAGAAACACACCTGGTTAGTAAATTTGTATATAGTTAGTAGTCCCCTGTTAAGGCTACAGTGTTCATGTAGGAGTTCACCTACTTGTTAAATGTAATGAAACATGTATCTGTGTACATAGTTCAAATCCTGTTTATTGTAACTTTGCTGTGTTAATTGCAAATCGCCCCTGATTGCTGGAAGGGGTGGTATAGAATAACCAAATAAATAAAATTGCACCCTGGTAACACTTCCTGCCAAGGGCATCCAAGGTGCAGGCCTCCCTGCCGGGGGGGCACCGAGGAGTGCGTCTTCTGACTTTTCAGTTGACGCATGGCCGACTCCACAACCATGGAGTTGTGCGGCAGTTGTCATTTTTGAAACCCAGGGCTCCGGCAGACTCGATACATCGAGTCGAGTCGCTTGCTAATCACCGGCATCGTCGCCGGCGTCTCCTACATGCAGAGCATAAGTCATTCCAGGATAGGAGGAATGGGCACCGTGAGGGTTTCCCCGAGAGGGAGCCTCGTACTGGAGGATCTTGAGCTCGTCGGCTCGAGGATCCTCCTCAGACTCCATCGGGAAAGTCAAGGCCTTGGACATATCCCAAACAAAGCCGAGAAAACCCATATCCTCTGGTGGGGACCTTCTCCGAGGTTCAGATACCAGGGACTTGGACGGGACATCTCTATGAAGAGTGTCCGGGGACTCCTCGTCCTCAGTCTCTCAAGCGGAGGCCTCCGAAGAAGACTCGTGAAGCTCATCGGGCCTCGAGTGCCCCGGCGCCATCCGCCCCGATGCCTGCAGGCTCGGCGGTGACGACATTGGTCCCAACGAGCGGGAGGCTGAGCATGACCTTGGCTGAGGATCAACTCGGGCCCGCAAGGCCTCGAGGATCAGCTTGGCCTCTGGGGTTGACTTTGACGTCGATTGCCCGGTGGTCGGGGCAGAGGAACCGGATGTGCCGGACATCAGTGCCCGCTGCTGCTCCATGAAGGCAGTGACACTGCGCTCCAAGGCCGCCATCATGGACACCAGTCCCAGAGGCTCCACAGCCCTTGGCTTGGGCCCCGACACACTTGGGCCTGAAGCTGGTTCCCCTGGATGGGAGTCCTCGACTAGGACAGTATGTACTTGCCTAGGCCCATCTGCAACTGGGTCCCTGCGAGGAATCTTGGCTGGATGCTCCTTCTCCGATGCCTCTTGCAGGTGCTCGGGGCAGAGGAACTGGATGTGACGGACATCAACGCCCTTTGCTGCTCCATGAAGGCAGTGACACTGCGCTCCAAGGCCGCCATCATGGACACCAGTCCCAGAGGCTCCGCAGCCCTCGGCTCGGGCACCGACACACTTGTGCCCGAAGCTGGTTCCCCCGGATGGGAGTCCAACTAGGATATAGTATGTACTTGCCTAGGCCGATCCACAACTGGGTCCCTGCGAGGAATCTTGGCTGGACGCTCCTTCTCCGATCCCTCGGGCGGGTGCTCGGGGCTTCGCGACCGGCCCCGAGAGAAGCCCGGACAATCAGAACCATCCAGAGATGCTGCCTTTGAAGGTTTCTTCCTTCTCTTCAGTTCTCTCGAGGGAGACCCCCTCTCCGAGGACCCCCGACGACGCTCGAGTTCAGAGTGCTCCTCCTGAGGCGTGGAGGCCTCAGACGAGGTCCTGGCTCTCGAAGGCATGGGGGAATCAGGGAAAATTTTATCATGCTGCTGCTGGTGGCTCCTCAAGGCCTTCGAGGACATCTTTTTGCATAGGCCATAGACTGACGGGTCATGGGCCAAGCCGAGGCACCGGAGGCAGCATTCATGCATATTGGTGAGGGACATGATCTTCCCGCACCAATCGCACTTTTTGAATCTGCTGGTAGCCATGGGGGGAAAAAGGACCCCAGCAAGGTCGAAGACCCTTCGGGCTGCCAGTGGAGAAAAAATGGCACAAAGATGCCCCAAGAAAGAAAACCAAAAGCTTAGTAGAAAAAAAAAGAGGAACCGACCCGATACCAAGATAACGAGGCCAGGGTAGGAAAGGGTACCGGCGCGAGACCCGAGACAGCCAAAAAGGCACAAAAAAAAAAATCAACTTTTTCCAGGACAGGGAGAGACTACATCTGATGGGCTCTGCGGAAAAAAGGAGACTGAGCAAGATGGCATCCTTGGGCAGGAAGGGGACAATGCAACTTGCCCAAGGTCACAAGGAGTGCCAGTGGGAATCAAGCTCTTGATCTTCTGGGTACTAGGTAGTTACTCTAACCACTAGGCGGCTACTCCACACGTCTTTTAGAAAACTTTTATAAACTTGGCTCTTTCGGCAATATTTGATTTTATTTGTTTATTTTAGATGATTTTTCCTTATCTACTCTCTCAATAACTGATTGCTTATTAGGTGTGTTTCACTTTCTGACTCCATCAAAAAGTAGAAAGAATAGGAGACACAACGAAGTTACAATGTAACTCATTTAAAATTAATAAGAGAAAATATTTTTTTACTCAACGCATAATTGAACTCTGGAATTCATTATCAGAGGATGTAGTAAAAGCTGTTATTGTAGCTGGGTTTAAAAAAAAAAAAAAAAAAAGATTTGAACAAGTTCCTGGAGGAAAGGCAAATGTCTAAAACATGTATTTTGTCACACTGCAGGTGTATACTTCTCATCTTGTATTTTTTTCATTCTTTGTTTGATGTGCTGTATCATGATAACTTGTAATCCACTCTGAACCAACATATGGTCATGGCAGACTAAAAATGGTTAATTACTATTTTCTAAAGGCAAAGTTAAAGAGATGGTACTGATTCAGGCAATGAAACTTACCTTGATAAATTGGAAGACTGAATGTTCAAATGGCAGATGAAATTTAATGTGGACAAGTGCAAAGTTATGCACCTAGGAAAGAACAACCCAAACTATGGTTACACGATGCAAGGTTCCATATTAGGAACCACCACCCAGGAAAAAGATTTAGGCGTCATCGTGGATAACATGTTAAAACCCTCGGCCCAATGTGCAGCGGTGGCCAAGAAAGCAAACAGAATGCTAGGAATCCTAAGGAAAGGAAAGGAAAATAAAACAAAGGATATTATAATGCCTCTGTATCGTTCCATGGTGCGACCGAACGTTGAATATTGTGTGCAGTTCTGGTCACTATATCTTAAAAAGGATATAACATTATTAGATAAGGTACAGTGAAGAGCCACCAAAATGGTAAAGGAGATGGAAGAATACCCCTATGAGGAGAGGCTAAAAATCTTAGGGCTCTTCAATCTGGAAAAGAGACGGCTGAGGGGAGATATGATAGAAGTCTATAAATTAATGAATGGAATGGAATGGGTAAATGTAGAACGATTGTTTATGCCATCAAAATATAGAAAGACGAGGGACATGCAATGAAGCTACAGTGCAACCTATTTAAGACTAATAAGGTCTGCAAAAAATTTTTTTCAAGAGCTGTTTTGGTTATTCCACGTAATCTTTGTGTTTTTTGGTGTGTTGAATCCGAAAATGACCTCCATTTTGTCATAGGACATCACGTTTCCTGACAATTTAGGTAACTATGTTAAATAAGGAAATACCTCAAAATAAATGGAAATAGACTTATAAAATTAAAGTTTTATTACAATATTTTCATGAAAATCCTTTTTTGAACTGAAATGAGCTCACCTACACACACTAAACTCGATTCTTCTTCCTTGTGAGGCTCCTCTTGGTGCATTTACGCTTGTGAGTAGCATCTGGAATGTCTCTCTGAAGCATCCAACAGTAGTCTGCCATCATTGTAATGCTCCATTTTCCCTGGTATCTCCTTTCCATCTCTTTAATGTCTTGGTGGAATCGTTCACCTTGTTCCTCACTCACAGCTCCCAAATTTTCAGGAAAGTAGTCAAGGTGGGACTGGAGGAAATGCACTTTCAAACTCATCAGGCAACCTAAAGCTTGAAATGCTTTCAGCATTCATCCGACGATCTTTTTGTAGTGAGGATCTTTGTTATTGCCTAAAAATTTCTGTATGACTTCTTTAAATGCAGTCCACCCTTCTTTTTGAGGATCCGTCATGGTACTGACAAACTCTTGATCAACTATAAGCCTTCTAATGTCTGGTCCGGCGAGCACACCTTCCTTCAATTTTGCCTCTGACAGGCCTGGAAACTTGGTGACCAAGTATTTGAAGCATTCTCCATCTCTTGGAAGTGATTTTACGAACTGCTTCATCAATCCCAATTTTATGTGGAGAGGTGGTAGAAGAACTTTATGGGAAGGTACCAAAGTTTCTCGGAGGACATTTTTTTCACCGACTGTTAGCACCCTCGGCTGCCAACTCTTCTTGGTCCAGTGATTTTGTCGGTCTCGACTGTCCCATAGACACAGAAAACAAGGATATTTGGTATACCCAGCTTGTTGCCCGAGCAGCATGCACAAGACCTTCATGTCCCCACACACTTGCCAACCATGGTCTTCATATTTAAGTTTACGAAGAACCAATTCCAAGTTCTCGTAGGTTTCCTTCAAGTGTACGGAATGACCTACAGGTATGGAAGTGTAAAAACCATTGTGGAGTAAAACTGCTTTGAGGCTTCTTTTTGAAGAATCTATAAAAAGACACCATTGCTCTGAATCATATTGGATTTTAAATTGATCCATCAGACCTTTGACATCGATGCAATAAACCAACTTGTCTTCCTGGGCGAAGTAAGGAACAAGCTCCTTTTCACGATGTCTAAACCATGAAGATGACACTCCTGGCAACAATAAATTCCTGCTTTTCAGCCTTGATCCGAGTAACTCAGCAGCATCTTTGGGAAGATTCAAGTCTCTTACCAAATCATTCATCTCCTCCTGAGAAAACAATTTTGGTCTTGTATCATCTTCATAGTCAGAACTTGATCCGTCATCTGGTTCAGGTATGACTTCACCTTCATCGGAGCTACGTATCTCTTCCAAGGTAGCAGGGGGCTTGGGTACTGGTATATCTGTGCCATGGGGGATGGGACGAATTGCCGAGTGAAGATTGGGGTATGAAATGAAATGCTTCCATTTGGAATTAAACCCTTTCACATCGCATGAACAAAAGTAACAGTTGTCACTATGGTTCTTTTGCTCTCGCCATACCATAGGAATCCCATAACAAAAGATTTTTTCTTACCCTTGAACCAGTTTCGGAGGTCCTCAACACACTGTTTGCACACTTTATGAGGTGCCCAGACTTTATCTTGATCTCCAATTTTTAGTCCAAAGTATGCAAAGTATACTTTTTTCACAAAGTCTAATATTCTGCTGTTGCTTCAACACTGTATATTCACCACAGATGAAACAGAAACTGTCTGGCAAATTAATACACTTTCGCGGAGCCATAACATAATGGTTGAAGAATGACAAGCTAACACGAATTGCGATGAAAAAGTGTGAACAGCCTAGAACCAAGAACCTGATGATGATTCGTGCACAAGTGTGGCATGCAGGAGAGAGCAGCTCTGTGTCTGTACACGAGACGTCACAGTGCTGGCCACGCCCCCCTGCACTGACTGGAGCTGCTGCTATCTGCCCTGTGTCTCCCTCCCACTGGATTCTTCAGGAAAGATTAACCCCTTCTACCATTAGAAGCACGGACTTAAAACTTGCTTAGCTTATGTATATATTGCTGACCATCAGATTTACAGTGCTATATTTTTTTTTACATAACTCTGACAACCCCTTTAAGGTTTTGTTGGCATTTTATATCTTAAATGCACTTATGTGAATTAATTAATAGTAATTTGAATTAATTAATAGTAATTTGAAAACATTTGATAAATTTGAAGACAATTTTGTATGTTGTGGCAAATCATGACGTCTAGGAGTTTTTTCAATATTTTATTTGTTTTCAGCACACCAAAATACATGGAAATTAGATGAAAATAAACAGCTTTTTAGTCGCAGACCTGTGTACGTGAAAATATTTTTACACTCAACGCGTAATCAAACTCTGGAATTCGTTACCAGAGGATGTAGTAAAAGCTATTAGTGTAGCTGGGTTTAAAAAAGGTTTGGACAAGTTCCTGGAGGAAAGGTCCATAAACCATTATTAAAAGGGGACCTGGGAAATCCACTGCTTGCCACAATACAAGCATTGTGGAACCTGTGTCCTTTGGGGGAAACTGCTAGGTACTTGTGACCTAGATTGGCCACTGTTGGAAACAGGATACTGGGCTTAATGGACCTTGGTCTGATCCAGTATGGCATATCTTATGTTCTTATTGTTCTCTGCCCAGGACGCTGCCTGAGCCCGGGTGGAGCATGTCCTCAACCCATTTGGCACATATTTATCCCAAAAGTAGGCAGAGGCCACTATCACCTTTATCCAGCACCCCAAGGTGGACTTGGAGACAGACTTCATGCAAATTTTCAGAATAGGTTAGTCACCTTCAGGTTCCAAAGAAGCCCTCTCTATACATCAACCAAGTCCAGATCCTCTATCTCTACCACTGCACTGGTCGGAGGAAAGGATGGAAAAGAAATCACCTGGTTAATATGAAAGTCTGAAACCACCTTGGGCAAGAAGATAGGAACCAGCCTGAGAGACCATGTCTGTCGAGAAAGTCAGATAAGGATGCTTACACAAGAGGGCTTGTAGCTCCAAAATTTAGCATGCCGAGCAAATAATGACCACACAGACAGTCTTGAGGAGGGATCTTTAAGTGTGATCCATTTCAGCAGCTCAAAGTACAGTTTCATCAAGGCTTGAAGAACCAGGCCCAGGTCCCAAGGCAGAACTATGGGCTGCACAGGAGGACACAAGTGTCACATCCCCCAAAGAAAGCGGGACATGTCCAGGTAAGAAGTCACCAGGCGGCCAGCAACTGGACCCTGAACACATGCCAAAGCACTGATCTCAGACAACTCAAAGTTCAGAGGAAGGTGACAAAGATGATCTGGGGCCTATGCTAGAAGGCACATGAGAAAAGACTTGAATATCTCAATACATATAACCTTAGAGAAGAGAGACAGAGGGGGCATGATACAGGTGTTTAAATACTTAAAGGATATTAATGAACAAACAAACCTTTTTCAAAAGACGGAGAAGATACTGCAGAACTAGAGGAGAAGTTGCAAGGAGGTAAACTTAAAAGCAACATCAGGAAATACTTTTTCATGGAAAGGATGGTAGATGCCTGGAATGCCCTCCCAAAGGAGGTGGTGAGAGCAAAAACATAGGACAGACACAAAGGATCACCACATAGCAAGAAGATGGAATCAAAGCAAATGTAAATAATTCTAAATAGGGAGGGGGTAACCTGCTTAGAGCGGCAGGTACAACTTTACAACTCTAGCTACCTTACTAGGCAGACTAGATGTACCATGCTGGTCTTTATCTTCTATAAACTACTATTTAGGCATATGCATAAAAGATATTTTTGGACCATCAGAATGGAAACCAAAGTAATATAATTCTCCATATTCGGTCCCCCAAAATCCTCACAGGTCCATAGATATTCATCACTGTGCATCCTTAGAACAAAATATCAGATGTAGTGGAAGGCCTTTTTCTTTAAGGGGGAGGAATCCAAGCAGGGCTGGCCCGTCCACTAGGCAGCTACCCTGGGTGGGCAGCTTTGTGCCGTCACTTCATTGCCTGTGGCAGGACATGTGCTTCGGCACACATGACCTGACACTTCTGATCTCCCTCCAGCCAGCTTACTGTTAAAGCACATGGCCTGCCGTGAGCAAAGCGGATAGCACTGTGGTTTATATCTAAAGCACGGAAAATTGTCTCAGACTCCTTGGCACTCAAAAAACAGTAATACTGTGTAGCTAATGGTGCCTTAATAGCATCAATGACTGTTTTCTGGCAAGGTATTTCTTTATCACCCGCTGTGCCTGCAATTAATTCAAGTTATAATTTTGCACTTAACTTTCTAGTGTTCTTTTTTGTATTCCCCAATGCCGTTGAATGGCGCCAGCCCTTGCGTTTCACTCAAGATTTTGAGTTTCTTCAGGGGGATTTATCACTAGAATTTTCTGATGCGGCGTCTTTCGATATGATTTTCGACTGCATGGGAAGCCGATGTGAAACAGACGTGTGCAGCATCAGAAAATTCTAGTGATAAATCCCCCTGAAGAAACTCAAAATCTTGAGTGAAACGCAAGGGCTGGCGCCATTCAACGGCATTGGGGAATACAAAAAAGAACACTAGAAAGTTAAGTGCAAGCTTATAACTTGAATTAATTGCAGACACAGCAGGTGATAAAGAAATACCTTGCCGGAAAACAGTCATTGATGCTATTAAGGCACCATTAGCTACACAGTATTACTGTTTTTTGCGTGCCAAGGAGTCTGAGACAATTTTCCGTGCTTTAGATATAAACCACAGTGCTATTCTTTATACCACGTCTAGAAACATTGTTACAATGGAGTAATACAGCATTATTTGGATATAGATATCATTACTCTAAAGGATTTTGACCTTGTCATAGTGTGAGCAAAGCGGAGGCACAAAGCTGCCACATTTAAAGTGTAAGTGTGTGTGTGTGTGTCAGTGTGTGTGTGTGTAAGTGTGTGTGTCAGTGTGTGTGTGTTCGCGGGGATCCAATCTCCCATGGACAAAGAGGAAGGGTCTTTGCTGCGATTGTGGATTCCATTCTTCTTCTGCCCGCAGGGGATGAGATCCCAGTGGGCAGCCTGCTATGCCATATTTTTTAGTGGGGCTCAGGCTCGTGTGGCCCATTCCTTTCAGATGCCTATGAAACACATTCAAAGTATTTTCAAACTATGTTACTTATCTTAGAATTAGAGAGAGTTTCTTCAAATCGTCATTTGAAGCTATCATTCCACTCAACAGTGGTCTTCCAACAGCTGAATATTTTTCAACCTAGGATCTCGAGCTGCACCAGTCCAGCAACCACCATCTGCTGGAGACAGAAGTACTGAAGGGTGCCCCTGACTGCATTAGCACTCGTACCATTGATGTCAATGGAAGTTTCTAGTTGTTTCTAGTTGTTTCTCTATCTCCATCATCTGCTGGTAAGGGAACTTAACTCACTGGTCTAGCAGACGATCCAGAAAAGATGTTTCAAATCTCAACTCATGTACATGACCATTCTGAAGGAAGGCTTGTAGATATCAGAGGAAGTCTTATTTAGACATCCTTATAGTACATACTGCTCTTAAGTCTTTTTTCAAACAAAATATTTTCTTTTGACCTTACCGACATATACTCAACATCTTCAGGGTGTTCAAAAATTGTAAATTCTGTTAAATTCAGACCAGGAACTCTGTCTCTGTCAGCTCGATCAAATCGTTTCTTTTCCTTTAAGTGAATCTTCACGAAGAAAAAAAAAGAGTTTAAATAGTAATTCTACTGCTATAGATCTCGAATGGAGAGTATACGTATACAATGGACAGTCAAGACCTTGAAGCACTTTTTCTATGTGGAAGAATATTTATTCCAATATCTTGGTTAAATTCCAACAAAGGTCATCTCATTTGGCACGTATCTAAATTTCTATCATCAATAGTTTAAACGAACTAAAGAGATATGTTTACGAAGCCCACACACAAAGGATGGCAAACAAAACATACAAATGTTGAAACATCTTGCTTGAACGTAAGACAAATTTTCCGAGACTGAGGTTTTAACTGCACCAAATGTAAGATTTTAACAATGTTGTTTTATTATGCTATAATCATAACTGTTTTTGTTTAAGAAAAAGAAACAAATTTAACAGGCTAAAGTACCTTCTTTTATTTTAATGTATAGACTAGATATTACACCACCATTCTATTACAAAGCTAGAAACATAATTGCCATATGTATTATTAGTAGGGTACCTTGAAATTTTGAAAAAAAAGGAGGTAGAAAGACTGAGTTTTAATTTTGTGTGCACAGAATTAAATTGCAAAATGGTACTGTTTTGAGGCAAGGTGACACACAGCTGGAGCAGACATTGGGGGTATGTGAGACCTACTCATTTCAGGCACGTTCTTTGATTTACTTACCTATACCCCTATTAAAAGGTTATGAGCACAATTTTTCACATTAAGTAGATGACCCTGATTTTAGCAACGGAACTGTAGCACTTTTAAGCATTCCCCACTCCCAAAGAACTTTAAACTTTAACAATGCAATCATGCTAAATCTAAGTTTGTGAATGTGTTTAATTGGGAATAGCATCACCCTGCTGAATACAAATGTGTAACAAAAAGTCAAAACATACAAAGCCTGGAAAAAGAAGTTAGTTTAAATAACCTTAAACTTTTGTTTTTCTGTCGGCGTCCAACGACCTGAGATGGGGAGAGGAAAAACCTCCCCACTCGTTGTCGGCAGAGACCTTTTATTGCTTTATTAGATACATCAAAATATCAAAACTATATAGAGTGAAAACATCACTTAGCTGAGAGCTGGCGAAGGGGGCAGCAAGAAGGTGAATCAGCGACATGCATGTTTCGAGCCCCGGAGGGACTCTGTATCAAGCTGTTCCCAAGAATGCACTCGCCCTAAAAAACGCCAGGTAAACCAGGTCCTTTAAAATCACAAACGAAATCCAAGTGGCTGCTGAAAAACGTCATCCACGACAACGGGATGACGTCAAAATGTGCTCAGGGAGGAGGAGAAACCTAAAGGAGACTCCACCAATCACATTCCAGATTAAGTCCCGTAGGAAACACAGTTTGAAGCTGGAAAATCCAACGTTGCTCACGCTGTTGAAGCCGCTGCTCACGATCCCCTCCCCAGGGATCCAGAGGGATAGAATCAATCGCGCGCCATCGTAAATCGGCAAAAGAATGATGGTGTTGGAGGCAATGATCCACAATAGGGGCAGAAAGTACTCAGTCAATCGGGAGGCATGTTCACTCAAACGGATCCTCACCGGACGGATAGTCCTACCGATGTAAGATAAATTACAGGGGCAAGTAATCATATACACCACAAAGGGTGTCAAACAGGTAGAGTGTCCCGTGAACGAAAACGACTTGCCCGAAAATGCATGCATCCAACGAACCCCTTCCTCAGTGGTGGTGCAAAATTTGCAACGTTGACAAGACCAGTGACCCTCCCGGCTTCCATGAGGTTGGGAAGGTAGCAATGGGAGGACAGCATGGACCAGTTGATCACGGACATTACGGCCCCTGGTATAGGCTAACCGAAGAGGTTTACAAAAACAGGAGTGAATCCGCAAAAGCCCCCAATGCTTCTTTAATACAGCTGTGACCGAGGCCGTATGTTGTGTGAATGGAAGGATCCCCGTCACCATATCTGGTGCTTCCAAAGTGGAAGTAGTGGAAGTGACCAAAGTGGAATACAAATTGCCCAAGAGCCATTCTCGATGGGAGAACCGGGCCCGGAGGTACGCCCGACGAACCACCGAAGCCGGGTACCCTCGATCCAAGAGGCGTGCACGTAAATCCCGTGCATGGTTCTGAAAGTCACTTATAGAGGAGCAAATCCGTCGAAGGCGCAAGAACTGACCCACGGGAAGCCCCTTACGTAAGGAAGCAGGATGATGACTGTGATAGCGTAATAAATTGTTTCGCTGACTGGGTTTCCGAAACAAGGAAGTAGCTAGTGTATCATCTTGTTTATACACCAAAACATCCAAGAACTCCATCTTGTGAGCATCCATATGACAGGTGAACTGGATATTTGGTTTCAAGCTGTTTAACCAAGCCACAAAGCTCAATAGATGATCAGTGGTGGAAGCCCAGAGCATGAAGATATCATCCAAGTATCGAAGCCAAAGACGTACATGCTGAAAAGCTGGAGCTGGATAAATGAAACGTTCTTCCATATCCGCCAGATACAATGTGGCAATCGAGGGTGCAATGGTGGCTCCCATCGCCACCCCATAGCACTGCTGGTAAAATTGGCCTTGAAAAACAAAGTAATTCCGAGTCAATACTAACCGAGTCAGCTCCAAAAGAAAGGACTTGGGAATCCTAGGAGGTGCCGCCGAAAAAGCTGTTTCCAACACTAACAAGGCTTCTTCCTGATGGATGTTGGTATAAAGAGCCACTACGTCCAGCGTGACCAACAGATAATCTGAAGTCCTCCCTGGTACTGTGGATAGCAATGACAAAAAATGAGAAGTATCCCTCAGGTAAGATTTAACCCTTTGAGCTTCCTGTCGCAAAAACAGATCACTAAACTGAGATAACGGCTCTAAAATAGAGCCCCGACAGGAAACTATAGGGCGCCCCGGGGGGGTCAACCATAGACTTATGAACCTTAGGAACTGTATAAAAGGTAGGAATCCGAGGATGGCGTTGCTGCAAAAACAGTGCTTCCCGTACGGTGATCCAACCTTGAGATCGAGCATCAGTCACTAGGACTTTAATTTGATTTTAAAGGACCTGGTTTACCTGGCGTTTTTTAGGGCGAGTGCATTCTTGGGAACAGCTTGATACAGAGTCCCTCCGGGGCTCGAAACATGCATGTCGCTGATTCACCTTCTTGCTGCCCCCTTCGCCAGCTCTCAGCTAAGTGATGTTTTCACTCTATATAGTTTTGATATTTTGATGTATCTAATAAAGCAATAAAAGGTCTCTGCCGACAACGAGTGGGGAGGTTTTTCCTCTCCCCATCTCAGGTCGGTGGACGCCGACAGAAAAACAAAAGTTTAAGGTTATTTAAACTAACTTCTTTTTCCAGGCTTTGTATGTTTTGACTTTTTGTTACATTGTTCCCTTTTGGGGTGTCATCACATTGTTGGAGGTTTTGTGTTTTGAATACAAATGTGTGACATGATCATTTGGGAAAAAAAATTACAACTCAACAATATTAAGATCCAGACAGACAGTCCAGCAGGAAGATGGGGCTAGTCAGTCTTTTGACTTGAGTGCCACATATATCGTTATCTGCCAGTTGATGAGAGGCTGTTATCTGTGTGCCCAGTACAAAGAGCACCTGCTCTTCAGATAAGTCTGATCTCTGGAGGCTAGAGAATGGCAGCCTTGGAGAAGTGAGTCAAGCAGAGGTATATAGAAGATGACCTTCAAGCACAAAGTAGAGCAAGCCCACCTCCATTCTGCCAGTTCCCGGGCTGCCTTAGAGAAGCAGCAAGGTCACATGAAAAAGGTGAATGAGCATCATCTTGGTGCAGCAAGAATATGGCAGCTAAAACCTGTTCTCTAGGTAATGCAGCGTCCTCTTGCAACAAGAATGTCTCTCAAGGGGCATGTGCCCACGAAGGAAGGGATAGGACTGACATTACTGATGGTGTTTCGATTATTAGGAATGTAGATAGCGGCGTAGTAGATGGTATGAGGATCGTTTGATAACTTGCCTGCCTTGTCTGAAGGTGGCAGTCCTCATGCACCACCTAGACTGATTTTGAGAGATTGTTAGGGAAGAGCTGGTGCCATGGTACATAAGGTGCAGGGAGCTTCTGAAAGCTAAAGGAGAGGTTTTCCATTTTGGCTATTTCCTTTCCTTGAATCCTGCTAGGCCAGTCCAGATGAGTGGATTTGTGGGTGTGTCTCATGTGTATATGCACGGCATCTGCGTTATATATTTATCTGTTTTTTAAAAATGTATTTTGTAGTGTGTGAGTGTGCCAGACACGCCCCTCCCTGACCACCTCCCTAACACACTTTAAGTTGTGAAGCAGAAATAATGCCCACTCACTTCTGCCTCTGGCGTCAGCATCTTATAAAACACAGTGTCACGTACCATCATTTTCTATGAAAACATACCCTTAAGAATCAGCCTGTCAAATAAGGGAATACTCCTACTGGCTCATGCACCAAAAGGAAAACTGGAAACAACTCCTCCCCCCAGGGCACACCCGACTCAAGCACCCCAAATCAGGGCACACCTTGATCAGAGACCTACTACTACTAAACATTTGTATAGCGCTACAAGCACTGTTCCCTCTAAGCTGTGCGCGTGTGCGCGCGCGCGCGCACACACACCTCACCGAGCGAGCGCACATACTTTACAACAGAGTGCACAAAAATTATGGTTCTGATTCTGATAGAAAACAACACAGATGTCTTAAAATTTAAAAGTTCTTATGTATTTACGGTTTTCACAAGTTCTACAATGTTTTCTAGTGCAATCAATGTGGTGTACATACTGTATTCTGATGTATAGTCAAATTTTAAAGTATATAACTCAGAGTGTCATTATGTGGCACACAAAAATTTAACCTTCCTTCAAAAGCTGCACAGCTGATATTTTATGCGCACACAGCCTACAGAAAATTAGAGGGAACATTGGCTACAAGTCATACGCAGCGCTGTACAGACAAATAAGAGACAAGTCCCTGCTCATCAGAGCTTACAATCTAGTCAAGACAAACACAGAAGGTGAGGCAAAGATAAAGCAAGGGAAGGAAAAAGGAGATCAGGAGAGTCAAGATCCAAAAGCAGCAGCGAAGAGGTGAGTTTTCAGCTTGGATTTGAAGAGGGTTAGAGAAGGTGCCTGGCGTACAGACACAGGTAGTTTGTTCCAAGCGTAGGGTGCAGCAAGGTGAAAGGAGCGAAGTCTGGAGTTAGCAGTAGAAGAGAAGGGCACAGATAGGAGCAGTTTGCTGGAAGAGCAGAGTTCCCGAGGGGGGTTGTAAGGAGAGATAAGAGAAGAAAGGTACTGCGGAGCTGCAGAGTGAATTTTATTTTATTTATTTATTTTTATTTATTTAATGCTTTTATATACCACGCTTTTTAAAATCAGTGCGGTTTACAGATAGGCTCTTCCTAACCTGCACAAAGAGTTATCTTGCACTTATAATGAACGGGTAGTACAACTTGGATTGATAACAGGGGAAAGCATATACAGGCTATATACAATGGGGGGGTCGTTATGCCGCTATAGCGACATGGCGTGTCGTGAGAGCTATATACAAGGATGAGAATTAATTCATTGGGTTGATTGTTCTTTATGGTTGGGACATAGGGAAGAGGCCGGGTAATGAGGTGTTGTTGGCCTGGGCATAGTGTAGGAGAAAAAGGTGGTGCTTTAGTGCCTTTCTGAATTGGACAAGGTCCGTGATCATGCAAATGGTTACTGGAAGTTCATTCCAGCAGGTAGGAGCGTAGAGCCTGAACGCTCTTTTACTTGTGGTATTGGTGCATTTTGTTACTTCACTGGGGGTTACTAGGGTGTTGATGGCGAAGGACCTTCTTGTTCTAGATGCGGGTGTGGGGTGGATAAGGTTTGTCAGGGAGCTGGCAGTTCTTTTGTTAAGGGCCTTGAAAGTTAGGAGAGCAACTTTGTATATGATCCGACAGTAAATTGGTAACCAATGCAGTTCCTTTAGGATTGGAGTGATGTGCTCCCTTCGAGAAGCTCCATGTAGGAATCGGGCGGCAGCATTCATTGCTAGCTGTAGTGGGTTAAGTGTTTTCTTGGGGAGACCATGTAGGATTATGTTGGCGTAGTCGAAGTGGGGGGTTACTAGCGCCTGGAAAACTGTTCGGAAGTCTTCTGGTTGCAGCAAGGGTTGGAGGTGTCGAATTGTCCTCATCTTATGGTAGACCTTCTTTACAGTGTTGCCTATGTGTGCTCTCATGTTGAGGTGCTGGTCCAGCGTGACACCTAGGGTAGCGGATGGTAGGGTGGCTCGGGAGCTCGGCATCTCTTGTCTTCAGTGTTGCTGGTGGGGAGAAGGTTTGATTTCGTGTGATAAACAGCACTTCTGTCTTGCTGAAATTTATCTTGAGGCTCTGTGAGTGAAGCCAGTCTGACGACGTCAAAGCATTTTATTAGTGAAGAGAAGTCTGGCTGATCGACGGTGAATGGGGTGAAGAGTAGTACATCATCTGCATAGATCAGGCAGGAAATGTTGAAGGAGTGGATGGCTGTATGTATATATTGAATAGTAGGGTGGATAGCGAGGATCCTTGGGGGACTCCATGTTTTTGTTGAAATGGCTCGGAGGTCGCAGAGCCTGTCCGTACCTGCTGCCATCTATCTGTTAGGTACGACTTGCATCAATTCCATGCTGAGCCCTGGATTCCTTTTTCCTGGAGACATACTAGGAGCTGCTCATGGTTGACTGAGTCGAAAGCTGCGGAGATGTCTAGGAAGATCAGGGCATATCCTTGTCTGTTGTCAATTCCTGTGATTAATGTGTTAAAAAGCGTGGCAAGGAGCATTTCAATGCCGTGTTCTTCCCTGAAACCATGTTGGCATGGGTCAAGAGGGGCCGTGGAGTCAATGTGTTCTTGGATTTGCCATTGCACTACCTTCTCAATGATCTTGGCTAAAAGCGGGATGCTTGAGATTGGCCGATAGGATTCAACCTTCTGTGGATTCAGCTTGTTGTTCTTCAGAAGGGGCCTGATCGACGTCTGTTTGAGGCATGCTGGGAACGTTCCTGTGGAGAAGGACAGCTCTATGATCCTGACTAGAGTTGGACTGAGTTCTTTTCGCAGGGACCTTTATCCAATGTGCTGGGCAGGGGTCGTTTGGAGCTGTGGTGGCGTTGATAGTTGCAATGATGTCTTCAATGCCTCTGGCTGAAGGAGTTGTAAGCGAGTTGTGCAGCAATGGTTGGCATGGGTTGGGTCCAGGGGTGGGTTTCGTAGCTATGCTGATATTGCTGGCTTTAGCTAGTATATAGTCTTCAATTCCTGCGGTTACAGTGTTGTACTCTGTGTGGGTGAAGGTTCTTTCGTCATGGACTTTACTAGGTTGAATAGGTCATGAGGTTTGTTTAGCGAGTGGCGTAGGAGTTCGGAGTGGTATTCTTTCATTTTCACAGCTATAGAGTTGCGGTGTGTGTTCAGGTGGGTGGAGTAGGCCGCCTGGTCGGTTGGGGACTGGGATCGCTGCCATTTTCTCTTTAGTTTCCTAAGGAGCAGTAGAGGACCGTAGCTCCGAAGAGTACCATTGTGCCGGTTTCCTACCTCTTGGTGTTTTGTATGAGGTCTTGAGTGAGGTAGGTGGGTATGCGGCGGAGTTCAGGCTGTTATTCCAAGTGGCCATCAGTTCATCCAGGTCTGGGGAATCTAGCTGGAAGTTTGGAAGGACTTCTTGCACCTTGGTGAGACTGGCTTATGAGACAATAGGTAACTCTGCGCTTCAGTGAGGCTAGCTTGTGTGCCAGTAGGTGTTTCACTTCAAAGATGGCTATGTAACTGACCTCAGGTACCTGTAGAGTGAATTTTAAACGGCTAAGGTACTTTCTATCACTTTGGATGGCTTGCGTATGGTGTTTGGCTTGTGCAGCAATGTATAATGTGCAACAATGTACTTTTTAGGAATACAATGGCTATTTGATTTAAATTATCTAACTACATATCAGAGACTATTTGAAACAACAATAAGTTTGTTAGAAGACAAAGCTATCTAGGGGAATGGTTACCTGAGTGTTTTAGTTCTTAAAGTATGTGCAGTAAATAGCGTGAGCAGTTCTTGTAGACTTACATACATTTGTGGATAGCTCGGCATTCATTACTGCTGCTTGGTTCTGTGATGTTGCAGGGCACCCTCAGGTTGCTTGGCTGTTTCTTACCACGGACTGCACTTCTCCGGGGTTGGGGGTGACTTCCACACAGGACCCCGCCAAAGGGCCCTCTGACAAGGTCCTCAGGTGCGGGCCCGACAGGCGCAGGCGCGCCTGATGGCGCTCCTAATTTATGGCTGCTGATTGCCCCAATTGGGCGGGGAGAGGCTCTGCAAGGCCGGTTCAGGCTGGCTCCGGCCTGCTCGTTCCCCAGCGGGAGAGCTGCTTCGGGCTGGATCCAGAGGCGATGCACCCGATGGCGCTCTTAATTTATGGCTGCCGGTTGCCCCGATTGGGGGGGAGAGGCTCTTCAAGGCCGGTTCAGGCTGGCTCCGGTCTGCTCGTTCCCCGGTGGGAGAGCTGCTTTGGGCTGGATCTAGAAGCGAATGAATGCATTTATATTGCATATGCATGCATTTATAGGTCAGCAGGAGAGGATGGAACTGGATGCGGAAACTGATAGGGAGCCAATGAAGAGACTTGAGAAGAGGAGTAATATGGGCATGACGAGGCTAGTGGAAGATAAGCCGTGCAGCAGAGTATTGAACAGATTGAAGGGGAGAGAGATGATTCAAAGGGAAACCAGCAAGGAGTAGGTTACAGTAGTCAAGATGGGAGGTGATTAAGGAGTGGACAAGCGTTTTAGTAGTGTGTTCAGAAAGGAAGGGGCGGATTTTGCTAATGTTATAGAAAAAAAAAACGGCAGGTCTTAGCTACGAGCTGGATATGTGTGGAGAAAGAGAGAGAGGAGTTAAAGACAACCCCCAGATTGCGGGCTGAGGAAACAGGAAGGAGCACAGAGTTATCCACAGAGACAGAGGAAGAGGAGGGGAGGTTTTAGGGGGAAGGATGAGAAGTTCAGTCTTAGCCATGTTCAATTTCAAGTGGCGGTGAGACATCCAGGCACCAATGTCAGAAAGGCAGGCAGAGATCTGGGTCTGGATTGCCGGAGAGGTGTAGAGAGGTGGATCTGGGAGTCATCAGCATACAGATGGTACTGAAAGCCATGGGAAGAGATAAGTACACCAAGGGACTGGGTATAGAGAGAGAAAAGGAGGAGACCCAGGACATATCCTTGGGGTACACCAACTGGGAGGGGGTAGCAGAGGAGGAGCCACCAGAATACACACGGAAGGAGCGATGGGAGAGATAGGAGGAGAACCAGGATAGTACAGATCACCTAAAACCAAGCGAGGACAGGATATTGAGGAGAAGGTTGTGGTTAACAGTGTCAAAAGCAGCAGAGAGGTCAAGAAGGATGAGGACAGAGTAAAGGCCCTTGGATTTTGCCAGGAACAGGTTGCTGGAGACTTTGGCAAGAGCCGTTTCAGTAGAGTGTAAAGGACGAAAGCCAGACCGTAAGGGATCCAGGAGGGCATGAGAAGAGAGGAAGTCGAGGCAGCGGCGGTGAACCGCTTATTCAAGTAGTTTAGAAATGAAGGGAAGGAGAGAGATGGGTCGATGATTAGAAGGACAGGTGGGATCAAGTGAGGGTGTCTTGAGGAGAGGTGTGACCACAGCATGTTTGAAGTCTGCAGGGACTGTTGCAGTAGAGAGCGATAGGTTGAGAATATGAGAGATGGAAGGGACAACGGTGGAGGAGATGGGGCTTAGGAGACGGGTGAGAGATGGAATGGATAACGGTGGAGGAGATGGTGCTTAGGAGACAAAATGGCTGCACACTGCTGTGGGCCAATAATATGTACTGGACCCAGGGAAGTTTCATCCACTATGTAATGTCGCTATTACCCCACAGCTTGAGCTTATAGAGTTAAGCGGCCTGATCTCTTATTCAGACAGTAAAATAGTGCTTGGGGAAAGCACTGCCTCCTGGGAGTTGTAGTTTTCACCAACCGAAATAAAGAGAGTAGTGGAGCTCAAGTGTTTCAGGCAAATAACAGGATTTTAATTCCCCTTCCAAACGGCTTTTACATAACAGAAAATAAAGAACAGTTGGCCATGTATCTTCTGGCAGGAAATAATATAAAAATGAAACAAACAGCTTCCTATATCAGCATCACAGTAATCCAACTTAAAGAGCAATTCTCTGTTCCAAAAACCTTTGGTGCTTTTTCTTCTAGCTGCTACCTGCAGCTCTCTCTGCACAGCTTAATCTTAGCATACAGGTTTTATCTTATCAGACACAGATATTGTACAGTCCATCGACTCAACAGGCAGGTATTCTAAAGACGGTTCCGTTTCCATTGGTTCATATTGGTTCTCAGCTGGAAATGTCTGCAGTTGACTACAGGGTGTTTCCAAGCACACACCTATTCCTTCAGCATGAGACTTTTCCTTGCAGCCTTCTGCTACACAAGGATGGGAATGGCCACAGTATTCAGCACACGTCAAGCCCCACCCTTCTGGGCTAATATCAGAGCACTTCTTAAAAACAGCTTTACTTTTATACCAGTCACTCAGCCTACCTTTTGGCTTTCTTATGGGAGATTCCTTTTGCCCTCCAGGATCAGCTACAGATACAAGCCTTGGAGTTCCTACGTGCACACAAGTCTGCCTTCTTGGTACATTTCCCTTCTGGCTGCCTTTTATATACGGCACCAAACCCGGGCTGCTTTCACCTGGCTCCTTTGCACTGGTTCTCTGCTCGTTTCTTTTGTTGATTTCCCTTTCTGAGTCAAAGGTCAGAGAATCTTCTGTTACCATTAGTTCCTCTGAATCCTCACTCCCAAACCAATCCCTCTGCTTCTCGTGACTGCTTTCTTGCTTGCACTCGTGGCTGTTCTAACGGCTGCTTTCCCAGCTGTTCCCACGGCTGTGCCCCGGCTGTGCTAACTTCCTTCCTAATGAGCTTCCCTTATATCTCTGGCTTCCTGGGTTTAATCTGACCCCTCCCTCCAGCAGGTGTTCTGCCTCAGCTCGTAACTGATGAGCTGAACTGCAACAGGGGCGTATTTTCCTCTCCTCTGATCTGCTCTCTTTGTGGTTTCCCTGGAAACCAGGAGCCATGTGCATTTGTTTTCTTTCTTCAACTGAAGCTAAGTCCTGCGTTTTACCTCTCTCTAAGGGATCTGAGGGACCTTCTACACCACAACTACCATCATGGAAAGCGATGACACCTGACCCCAGATGTTACACTGGAATGTACCACTAAGGGTCTGCTTGCCAAATAAGGGAGCGCTCCCATATTTGGCAGGTGTTACATAAGAACATAAGATATGCCATACTGGGTCAGACCAAGGTCCATCAAGCTCAGTATCCTGTTTCCAACAGTGGCCAATCTAGGTCATACGTACCTAGCAGTTTCCCCAAAAGACACAGGTTCTGCAATGCTTGTACTAGGTCAAGCATTGATATCCTGGGTCCCTTCTCAATAATGGTTTATGGACCTTTCCTCCAGGAACTTGTCCAAACCTTTTTTAAACCCAGCTACACTAACAGCCTTTACTACATCCTCCGGTAACAAATTCCAGAGTTTGATTACACGTTGAGTGAAAAAATATTTTCTTTTATTAGTCTTAAATAGTTTACCCTGTAGCTTCATTGCATGTCCCCTAGTCTTCCTATATTCTGATAACGTAAACAGTCGATCTACGTTTACCCGTTCCACTCCGTTCATTAATATATAGACTTCTATCATATCTCCCCTCAGCCGTCTCTTTTCCAGGTTAAAGAGCCCTAACCTTTTTAGCCTTTCTTCATAGGAGTATCCTTCCATCCCCTTTACCATTTTGGTGGCTCTTCTCTGAACCTTTTCTAATAACGCTATATCCTTTTTAAGATATAGCGACCAGAATTGCACACAATATTCAAGGTGCGGTCTCACCATGGAACGATATAGAGGCATTATAATATCTTTTGTTTTATTTTCCATTCCTTTCCTTATGATACCTAGCATTCTATTTGCTCTCTTGGCTGCCGCTGCACACTGGGCCGAGGGTTTTAACATGTTATCCACAATGACGCCTAAATCTTTTTCCTGGGTGGTGGTTCCTAATGTGGAACCTTGCATCATGTAACCATAGTTTGGGCTGTTCTTCCCTAGGTACATAACTTTGCACTTGTCCACATTAAATTTCATCTGCCATTTTGATGCCCAGTCTTCCAATTTATCAAGATCCTCTTGCAATTTTCCACAATCCTCTTGGGTTTTAACAACTTTAAATAGTTTTGTGTCATCTGCAAATTTGATAACCTCACTCGTTATTCCACTTTCCAGGTCATTTATGAATATGTCAAAAAGCAGCGGACCCAGCACAGATCCCTGGGGTACACCACTATTCACCTTTCTCCATTGGGAAAATTGGCCATTTAGCCCAACCCTCTGCTTTCTATCTTTTAACCAGTTCCTGATCCACAGTAGTACACTGCCTCCTATCCCATGACTCTTTAGTTTTGCCAAAAGTCTCTGATGAGGGACCTTGTCAAAGGCTTTCTGAAAGTCCAGATACACTATCAACTGACTCACGTTTGTCCACCTGTTTATGCACACTTTCAAAAAAACATAACAGATTAGTAAGACAAGATCTTCCTTGTCTAAAGCCATGTTGGCTGTCTCCCATTAGGTCATGACTATCTACATGCTGAGTAATTTTATTCTTTATGATGGTTTCTACCATTTTTCCCGGTACTGATGTGAGGCTCACCGGTCTGTAGTTTCCCGGATCACCCCTCGAACCCTTTTTAAAAATTGGTGTTACATTGGCGATCCGCCAATCTTCAGGTATTAGAGATGATTTTAATGATAGTTCACAGATTACTAATAGCAGGTCTGCAATCTCATATTTCAGTTCTTTCAACACCCTTGGATGTATACCATCTGACCCAGGTGATTTGCTACTCTTCAGTTTATCTAATAGTTGTAATACATCTTCCCGATGTATCGATATTTCCTTCAATTCTTCCACACCTTTAAATACCACTTCAGTCATGGGTAACATCCCTACATCTTCCTCAGTAAAGACCGAAGCAAAGAATTCATTCAGTCTCTCCGCTATCGCCTTGTCGCCTCTTAGTGCCCCTTTAACTCCTCTATCATCTAATGGTCCAACTGACTCTCTCACAGGTTTTTTGCTACGAATGTACTTGAAAAAATCTTTATTTTGCGTTTTTGCTTCCGCAGCAAGCTTCTTCTCAAATTCTCTCTTTGCCTTCTTTATCAATGCCTTGCATTTGACCTGCCAGTGCTTGTGCTGTTTCCAGGTTTCATCGTTTGGCTCTTTTTTCCATTTCCTGAAAGATGCTTTCTTGGCAACAACAGCCTCTCTGACCTCACCTTTAAACCATGCTGGCAGTTTTTTTGGACTTCCTTCCACTTTTCTTAAAGCGTGGAATACAGCTGGTCTGGGCTTCCAAGATAGTATTTTTCAACAACACCCAAGCTTGATGTAAGTCTTTAACCTTTGCAACTGCTCCTTTTAGTTATTTCTTAACTATTTTCTGCATTTTTTCATAGTCTCCCTTTCAAAAGTTAAAAGGTAGTACTGTGGATTTCCTTACTATCCCCTCCTCCACTAATTAAATCAAAGGAGATCATGCTATGATCACTATTGCCAAGTGGCCCCAACACCCTTATCTCTTGCACTAGATCTGGTGTTCCACTAAGGACTAGGTCTAATATGGCTTCCCCTCTTGTCGGTTCATGGACCAGCTGCTCCAAGAAGCAGTCATTTATTTCATCTAGGAACTTTATCTCCCTAGCATGTACTGCCGTGACACTGACCCAGTCGATACCGGGGTAATTGAAATCGCCCATTATTATTACCGCGCTGTAACTTTTGTTAGCTTCCTTGATTTCTTTGAGCATTTCATCATCCATTTGTTCATTCTGGCCAGGCGGTCGATAGTACACCCCCACCGCCATCGCCTTCCCCTTTTTACATGGAATTTCAATCCACAGAGATTCTACAGCAAATTTTGTTTCCTGCAAAACTTTAATCCTGTCTGACTCAATGCCCTCTCTAACATAGAGCGCAACCCCTCCACCAATTTGATCAGCTCTATCATTACGATGTAGTTTGTACCCAGGTATCAGTGTCCCACTGGTTGTCCTCCTTCCACCATGTCTCTGATATTCCAATCACATCTAACCTCTCATTTAGTGCTATATATTCTAACTCTCCCATCTTATTTCTTAGACTTCTAGCATTTGCATACAAGCATTTTAGAGACAGTATTTTATTCATATTAATTTGGCTATTGGTAGACATGGGTAATTTGGGATCTTTAAGCTCTGTCTGTTCCATACTCGAGGGCATTTGGGCTACTTTACTCTTTTTTTGGAACCTCTCTGCTTTTGGTAGTATCCTTCAAGGATACATTCTTCCGAACCATCTGCTCTTGGGCGACTGTCGGCTTTCCCCTATTATCTAGTTTAAAAGCTGCTCTATCTCCTTTTTAAAGGTTAATGCCAGCAGCCTGGTTCCATCCCGGTTAAGGTGAAGCCCATCCCTTCGGAAGACCCCCTCCTTTCCCCAGAATGTACCCCAGTTCCTAACAAATCCAAACCCCTCATCTCTGCACCATTGTCTCATCCACGCATTGAGACTCCGGCGCTCTGCCTGCCTTTTGGGTCCTGCACGTGGAATGGGAAGCATTTCGGAGAACGCTACCCTGGAAGTTCTGGATTTCAACTTCCTACCTAAAAGCCTAAATTTAGCCTCCAGAACCTCCCTACCACACTTTCCTATGTCATTGGTACCGACATGTACCAAGACAGCAGACTCCTCCCCAGCATTATCTAAGACCTTATCTAGGTGTCGCGTGAGGTCTGCTACCTTCGCACCAGGCAGGCATGTTACCAGGCGATCCTCACGTCCACCAGCCACCCAGCTATCTACATGCCTAATGATCGAATCACCAACTATAACGGCTGTCCTAACCCTTCCCTCATGGGCACATGGCCCTGGAGAAACTTCCTCGGTGCGAGAGGGTTTTACATCACCTGGAGGACAGATCCTAGGTTACAGGATAACTTCCTGCCACACCAGGGTGATGCTCTCCTGTCACGTGTTATGTCCCAATGTATCTCACAGGCTCAGGTGCTGCCATTTTCTAAAATTGTGACCCTAGAGGAAGGCGTGAGTGGGCATTATTCCTGCATACTGACCTAACAGTGGGTTGGGGGGGGGAGCGCTGTTTGAAGATCACTTGGGCCAGCAGGATGATCTGAGGTGAAGTTCAGCCTATCACTTCAGATAATAATCTTTTAGCTCTCATGCTAGTATTTAATGCTGAACAGGAATTAGCTCATCTATGGACTGGAAAGGGGAAAGAAAACTGCGGCCTCTTAACACAGCCGTGTACATGATTTTTAACGCCAAAGTAATTTACATATCATTAATTTACTGCATTAGGGAACAACTATTGTTTAGCGCATGTGTTAGAACTATGCACAGAGCTTTAGTATACTGTTTTCTAATGCATAACTTATTACATCAGCTGTTGAATATGTATGAGATACACTGGCATTCAATATGCATCTCATGCATATTCACAGTCAAGATCTTGAAATCCTCATCAGCTCCCTGCACTCAAGACTAGAGCTGTCCGCCCTATGACCAACTAAAGAAAAAATGAAAAACTGTAATCTGTTTGTCAATCACCATTCATCCATGCCTCACCTGTCTAAATGACTCCTCCTCTTCATCCTCCAAGACAGTATTCTCATCAAACTCAATCACATGGTCATACATTTGAATATTGTACTCCTCCCAGGTTATAATTCCATTGGCATCTTTATCATACTCAACAAACTGCTGTTTAGCTTCTTCTGCTGTATAATGCTTAAATGATTGCTGGATCCAGGAACTCAGCTCATCTGTGGAAACATCTCATGATACAATCTGCTTATTTTAAACATACATTGTGTGAAAAATTCCTGAAATATAGGGAGGATGTTAATAGGTATATTTGAAAAGGAAGCTAAGTTTTCAACCTTATGTAAGGAAGATCATACATAACCCGTTTCCTTCAAAGGGATACATTACCCTACACCAAGTTTCAAAGAACCACACTCAACCTACTGTTTACAATCATTTTCATAGTACCATAATTTAAAATTTGAGCTGTTTTAGAAAGCGAGGGAGATTGAGAAAGTACATCTAGGTGTATGAGAAACCATGATTAAAACACTAATTTAAATCCAACTATATGGATTATTTAAAAAGTAGAATAAAAATTCATAGAGCTATATTTACTGAAGTGTGCTTTCACCATTACACATATTATTAGTAACTAGATCCCACTACATAAATTAGGACAGGAAAATGTGTGTTAACATGTGCTAGCGCAGGGCAGCGTCTTTTAAGTAAATCTAGCTCTCAATGGGTTATTCCACTCTTATACAAAATGAAATAACACACAAATGTAGTTAGAGAAAGTCAGTAACTATTGCCTGGAAGCAATAATTTATCTATCTAAAACATTAGTGCAATGAAAAATACAAGGAGAGATTTTAATCATACCTGATAATTTCCTTTTCTTGAATCCTACTAGTTCAGTTCAGACGAGTGGGTTATGCACCATAGGCAACAGGAAGAGGAGATTTAAGCAACTTTCTGTGATGTCATCGCTTGGTATATCCTATGCTACAGCACTGAAAGAAGCCAGTATGACACTTGCCAAGTAGTAAGCCAATCTGAAAAATTCGGAAAAACATTCAGATAACATTAATAAGCACAAACAGCTTTACTACAAAGAGCATGAACAAGTACTTGGCTCTCTTAACATGAGGAAACTGGAGCCAGCCCACAAGGCTGACAAGACCTTCCAGAGCACTTGGAGGCCCCCCCCCCCCAAAAAAAAAACCATGCAGAAAGTCTCCCAGACAGAGACAGCACTAATGTGACTAAATGCAAAAAGAAATCTTCCAGGGCAGATCCTGGACTGGTCTAGCAGGATTCAAGGAAAGGTGATTATCAGGTATGATTGAAATCTTTCCTTCCTTATCATACTAGGCCAGTCCAGACAGTCAAGACCCAGGATGGAAGGAAGACTATATTCACGACAGACTACTCCGTCAAAGGAGTCATCTGAATAACCTCCAAAAGCACCCTGAAGGGCTTCACAAGGCAATCAATGAAGGCCAGGAAGTCTTAGAAATGTCCTCTGGGGACACCCAAGGTGGTTGTGCTCCGTGGAGTGAACTGCGACTCACTCCCGAATACGCTTACCAGGCAGGATGCACCCTTTCCCCAACGGTCTCTAGGGGTAAATGGATAAGAGAGGATTTGCCCTCCGCAAGCACCTCCCTTCAACTTCTGAGGACAAAGAAGATACCATCGACATGAGGAATGAGGAATTGTAAAAAGCTCTGCCCATCCACCAGAGGAGAAAGATCTTTCTCTATGAAGGAAATCAGAACCATAATTCAGCAAAGATGAGAAAAGGAGGGGGGGGGGGACCTCCTTGAAGGATGGACAGCAAAGGCTTCATAGTGAAAGGAGCTGTCCAAAGAAGCAGAAAGGTGCACTCTAAGCAAGGGCTGCAGCATGGATCCCATATATGGCAGATGCTAAAGTGCTCCGGAATGGATTGTAAAGAACCAATATACTAGGGAGACTTTAAACATAGACCCAAGTAAGGGTCCCTAACAGGGCCCTTTCCACTGGAGCCCATAGACTCAACATGACATTCAGGCAGACAGATCTGCTTCACTCCTTCTGAAAGAGGCTGCGCTGAGATGCCTTTTAAGGAATCCCTTGGAGGCAATTCCTGTAGCATAACAGGCCCACCATGTGAACCCTCGTAGTTCAGTGCTAATCTGTGGTCAAGGTCAAACTGCTAAAAGGCTCTAACTTCTGCTACGGTCATAGAGAACCACCCTGCTTGGGACCTGGTGACTATTAAGCAGCTCAAACTGACTAGCATGCACCACAAGGGATAGCCCTATGCGAGAAGGCACTGGGAAACTGCCTTACCTGGCCCTCCTGCTATGTTTCTCACTGCAGGCCCATACCTTGAAGAGCCAGAGAAAGGCCACACAGCTTGGTCCAAGATTCCATAAACACAATGCAAAAGGTCCAGCCAAGGCACCTAGGATCACCAGGACCAGATAGATTGATAACCTGTGCAGAAGACGGCTCACCCAGGGTCAGGAAGGAAGCCACACAGCATTCCTCCTCTAGGCCACTCCGAAGGAAGGGCCACCAAGCCAGCCATCCACAGAATCTCCTTGAACTTGAGATAGCTACTCACCTGTAGCAGGTGTTCTCCATGAACAGCAGGAATAAGTCCTCATGTATGGGTGATGTCACCAACAGAACCCCCACGGAACACTCCACAGCTTCCAAAGGAAGCTTTTGGAAGGTACACCATGCATGCGTGCCTGCCTTCCTGCCTGCTGCAGTGCCATCTTCTCCAGTTTAACAACATAGCAGGAGCCAAAAGGGCAACTCCCCGGGGGGTGGGAGGGTTGTGAGGAATTATTTCTGCTGTTCATGGAAAACATCTGCTACAGGTGAGTAACTACACTTTCTCCATGAACAAGCAAGAAATAAGTCCTCACGTATTGGACTCACAAGCTACAAGCTACCGGAACCTGAGGAGATTAACAGCCCAACAGGGGCACTGGAACTGGAGAAGCCAGAAAGGTAGTCCCACCAAGGGACTCATCTGATTCAGTATCCTCAGCAGACATAAACCTGAGGGGGTTTTAGCGCATAGCCTGGATGGACAGAAGTGCCAGTGGGTAGGAGTTGATTCTAAGACCCAAAGAGATGCCAGAGTACGGCCTGGCCAAAATTGTCATCCTGTCGGGAATCCCTATCCAGATAGTGAGGGATTGCAAAGGTATGGACCATGTAGCAGCCTTGCAGATTTCCAATGTGGAGACAAAGCGGAGGCTGGCCACCGACATAGCAATCGCATGGACATTGTGAGCCATGACATGACCTTTAAGGCTTAAATCAGCCTGGGAATACACGTAAGCGATGCAGTCTGCTAGCCAGAGGGATAGCGTGCACTTTGAGACAGAAGCGCCCAGCTTACTGGGATTGAAGGAAATGAACAGCTGGATGGACTTGCGGTACGCCATTGGGCGCTCCAGGTAGAAGGCCAGTGCTTGCTTGCAGTCCAAAGTATGAAATACCGCCTCTCCCCAGTTAGCATGAGGCCAGGGGTAGACAGTCGGTAAAACTGATTGAGGTGGAAAGCAGAGACTACTTTTGGCAGAAAGCGTGGGTGCGTGCAGAGCACCACCCTTTTCTGGTTAAATCTGATGTATGGAGGGTAAGCGACCAGAACCTGCAGCTTGCTAATACACCATGACAATGTTACTGCCACCGGAAAGAGGACCTTCCAGGTCAGGAACTTCAGAGGGCATGAGTTCAGCGGCTCAAAAGGGGGCCGCATCAGCTGGGCGAGTACCACGTTGAGATCCCATACCTCTGTAGAAGGCTTGAGAGGGAGCAATGAAGGGAGCAGACCTCTCATGAATCGAGCCACCAGCGGCTGAGCCGAGATGGGCTTCCCCCCTGAGCCACAATGGTACGCACCAATCGTGCTGAGGTGGACTCACACCAAAATGAACTTTGGGCCGGAGTCGAATAAGCACAGAAGGTACTTCAGCAGCTTATCCATTTATTTTATTTATTTTATTTAACAATCATTTATATCCCGCATCTTCCGGAGTTCAGGTGCGGTTCACAATTGAACAACAGTCAACAAAGCAAGAGCTTGTTTTTACATGGAACAATTTTTTGACAATAAACAGTATAATGCTTAAATACATAACAGAACAATATAATGGTTAGATACATTATGGAACAAGAACAAATACATTATAGATACATTATGGAACAAGAACAGAGGTTAATAACTATTTACAATTTCAGAGTTGTAAGCTCTATTGGATTGAGTCGTCGTTATTTACATGTAAATGTAGTATCTGTTGAGTTATGAGGTTTAGCTTTATTCGTTTGAGCGTGTTTTAGCCTTTTTCTGGGATGATCAGTGGATTAGCTATGGTATTGTAATGCAAGGTGAAGAGATAGGTTTTCAGTTTTTTACGGAGTTCTATAATTTCTGTTGATGAGCGTAGGTCCTCCGGGATGGAGTTCCAAATGATGGGGGCCGCATGTGAGAATGCTCTGTTATTAGTTTGTTTGTTTGCTTTTATAAAGTCATTTGGTGTCTTTAATTTATTTGAGTGTCCTTTTCTGTGGGAGACCTTTCGTGTCTCCTTACATATAAGTTTGCTTAATGGGGTTGGCGCCATGCCATTTTGGGTTTTAAATGTGGTTATTACAGTCTTATATATTATCCTGCTTTGTATTGGCAGCCAATGCAGGGATGCTAATATTGGGGTAATATGCTGGAGTGAATTTATATTCATTACAATTCTGGCTGCTGCGTTCTGTGCTAGTTGTATTCTTTTGATGTTTTGTTTCGTTATGCCTAAGAGAATTAGATTGGAAAAGTCAAAATGCGGGGTTATGGTTGCCTGTATTATATTAATGAAATCTTGAAAATATACCAGTGGACGTAGTTGCTTGAGTATTTTAAGTTTGAAGTAGACTTTCTTTATCGTGTTTCTTATGTGGGTATTCATCGTAAGGTGTGTATCTAGTATGACACCTAAGTATCTTATTTCATTTTTTATTGTGATTTCATGGTTTTGTATTGTTATGTGGGTTGGCGGAACGTATGATTGATTTTTTGTTACAATTAATACTTCTGTTTTTGAGTGGTTTATATGGAGGTTTTGTTCTTTTAGCCAGGATGTGACTTCACTAAGGCAGTCTGTTAGAAGTTTTATCGGTACATCAGGGATGGAGAATGGAATGTATAACATGATATCATCAGCGTATAGATGATATAGTACACCGAATTTTTTGAATATGTCGCAGACTGGTTTTATATATATATTAAATAGGAGGGCTGATAACGCCGAGCCTTGTGGGAGTCCAATTTCTTGTTTATATGTGGTGGAAGTCTGATTCGCTATTCTTACATTTTGTGTTCTATTATGTAAATATGAGGTAAACCATTTGTGTACTGTTGTATTTATTCCTATTTGCTTTAGGTTATTAAGCATTATGGTGTGGTGGACACTATCGAATGCGGCGGAAATGTCAATAAATAGGAGAATGAATGCATTTTTGTGGTTATCAATCCTTTTGATGAGAGTATCAATTAGGACTGTTAAAAGTGATTCAACTCCGTGTTGAGGTCTGAAACTGTATTGGTGTTCATCAAGTGGGTAGGAAGAGTCTAGGTATTCTTGTGTCTGGATCTGTACCACTTTTTCTATTATTTTAGCAAGGAACGGGATGCTTGAAATGGGTCGATATGATTTTGGTGAAGTTTTGTCTAAAATACCATTTTTGAGAATTGGGCGAATTTGTGCGTGTTTGAGGTTAGGTGGGATGTAGCCTTGGAGTAATGAGAGGTTGACTATGGGGAGAATGAATGAGATTAGTGTTGGAAGTGTACTTTTTATCCATGTTACAGGGCATGGATCGAGGAAGGAAGTGGTTGTATTGAGGTTAGTAATAATGTTCTTTAATGATTCTTTCGATATGGGGTTAAAGTTTGACCATTCTTCTGAACAATGATGGGCTACCTTATTATTGTCTATTGTCATTATAGGTTGTGTGGATTTATTTTGATAGTAGTTAGCTAATGATTGTACAGATATGTCTGTAATTTCATTGTTAGTTGTTTGAGGATTATTAGTGAGATTTCTAACAATAGAGAATAGTTCTCGTGGCCTGTTATAAGATTTTGATAAGATTGATGCATAATAGGTTTTTTTTGTGTTATTTGTAATCTCCTTATATTTTGTAAGAAGGCTAGTGTATATTTCCTTATGTATGGTTAGTTTGGTTTTACGCCATTTAAGTTCAGTTTTTCTAAGCTGCTTCTTCATTTGTTTTAGAGTGTTATTGAACCATGGTGCTTTTTTTGGGTTAGAGGGAATTTTGTTACATCTGTCGGATTTAGCTGCTTCTGTTATTGTGTTATTCCAGTTTTTGATCGCTTCATCTAGATCCGTTGGTGGTGACACTAGGTGGGGTATTATTGTGTCTAGGAATTCAGTTTCGTTAAACCTTTTAAATTTTCTGGTAGGATCAGTTCTTGAGAGGTTTTTGGAGCTATTGGTGTGGTATGTAATGTTTGTTTTAATAATGTAATGATCAGACCAGGGAACTTGTATGCTTTCTATAGAATCTGGGTTGAATAGCATGGCGCAGAGAAGGCAATAAGCATCCTGCCTGCGCACCAGAAGGCAAACTGCCACCACTTTGGCATGTAGGTCTTGCGTGTCGAATCTTTGCAGGATGCCATTAGGATGTTGCTAACACCCATGGGAAGGGTGTTAGCAACATTCCTGGGGCCAAAGAACAATTTAACACTAAACTGACTGAATACAGCAACATCATCCACAGCAGCAAAAAAGACTACTACTCCAATATAATTAAGAAATCCCTTAACCGGCCCAGAGAGCTATTCTCCAGTGTTTCCTCTCTCACAAAGGATCCCGCATCAACATCCACTACAAACATAAAATCACATCTCGATCCATAGACCATGGCAGACTACTTATACAGCAAACACTCCTCCACAACTCTCCACCTCAATGCCCCACCTCCCTTACTGGATAAGCCAACCCACGCCCACAGCTGGGGCACACCTTTAGATTGATCTCAATGCAGGAGCTCACAGACATCATCACAGACATCAATACCACCTCATCACCGGTTGACCCATGCCCGGTTTCCTGGATAAAATCACTTCAAACTGAATTCTCCACAACAGTACAGAAGATTGTCCACATCTCCCTCTCCCAAGGATATTTACCCTCATCCTAAAACAAGCCTCAGTAAGACCCATCCTAAAGAAGCCATTCCTTGACCAGTCCGCCCCAAGCTCATATCGTTCCATAGCAAGCATCCCCTTCCTAGTCAAGGTAATAGAAAAAATGTTGCAACACCAACACCAACTCCAAGATTATGTCGACACACATGCACCCCTGGACCCCCAACAACATGGTTTCTGCCCCCAGCATAGTGTAGATACCCTCTTCACTGCACTCTGACACCCTAATCAAGTGTCTTGACAAGCCACATCAAAGGTTTCGCAATGATATTCCTAGACATTAGTGCCGAATTCAACTCCATCTTTCACCACACCCTTTTCACCAGCTTAGGGACATAGGTCTCCACAATAGCACATTAAACTGGTTTATTGCATACCTCTGACAGACAACTGCAGGTAAAAATTGGCTCCTTTAAATCCAACCCATTCAGTCTAAATCAAGGTGTACCTCAAGGATCAGCCTTATCAGTGCTACTATTTAACATTTACATCCAACCCATTTGTGACATCTTCAGAACATTCAACATGCACTTTCATCTATACACTCCTACTCTGGACTTCTCTCTCATCTCAGACTGCTTCTCAGCCAGTACCAATCTTCTCGCAAGCCTAAACCTAGAAGCGAACAGCAGCAAAACCAAAGTACTACTGGTCATAAGAGACCACTCCTTAATTCCTCCAGCAAAGCTAGTGTGCCATCATACTGAAATTATGATAAAAGATGAAGTCAAATATCTGGGTATAGCACAGTTACTTACCTGTAACAGGTGATCTCTGGGAACAGCAGGAATAAGTCTTCACATATGGGTATCGTCGGTACCGACGGAGCCTGCGCGGGAACGCTCCCCAGCGTCCAGTAAGAAAGCTTTTGGGAGCATCCCACAGCGCCTGCGCACTGCCTTCCCGCCTTTCCCAACCGCCTCTCTCCAGTTCGAGTTTTAAAGCTGAGACAAAGAGAGAGAGAGGAAAGGAAAGGTAGATAGAGAGATACAACTCCTAGGGGAGGTGGGTGGGTTGTGAAGACTTATTCCTGCTGTTCCCAGAGATCACCTGTTACAGGTAAGTAACTGTGCTATCTCCAGGAACAAGCAGGAATGAGTCTTCACATATGGGGACTCCCTAGCTGCAGATGCCAGGGGAAGACCCCAGGTTGTGTGTCCTTGAAAAGGACTCTACCTCCCCCCATGGATCTCTGGCATCCAACCAGGGTAGGTGGGTAGGAGTTGAATAGGAATGGAACAGGTGTTTGAGAACAGCCTGACCAAACGAGGCATCCCGGCGGGAGTCCTTGTCCAAACAGTAATGGGCTGTGAAGGTATGAACCGAGGCCCAGGTGGCCGCTCGACAGATTTGGTCGATGGACACAGAGTTTAGATGAGCCATTGAGGCTGCCATGGCTCTCACATTGTGAGCTGTGACATGGCCCTCCAGAGAAAGGTTCCTACTCTGATAGGCGAAAGAAATACACTGAGCAATCCAGTTGGACAGTGTTCTCTTAGAAACTGGAAGTCCTAAATGAGAAGGATCAAAAGCAAGAAAGAGTTGAGAAGACTTTCTATGTTGCTGTGTTCTTTGTAAGTAAAAAGCAAGAGCTCTCTTACAATCCAAGGTATGAAGATTCCTCTCTGCACTTGATGCATGAGGTCCTGGAAAAAAGACAGGTAAATATACCTCTTGGTTTAGAAGAAAAGGTGAGACCACTTTGGGCATAAAGTGTGGATTGGTCCTGAGGACTACCTTATCATGATGGAACCTTGTATAAGGTGGATTAGCCACCAAAGCTTGCAATTCACTGATGCGGCGTGCTGAGGTGACTGCAATGAGAAAGATAACTTTCCAAGAAACAAATTTCAGGGAGGTGGTGGCTAAAGGTTCAAAGGGTGACTTCATAAGCTGGCCAAGAACCAGGTTTAAGTCCCATGCCACTGGAGGTGGTCTAATGGGAGGTTTAGTTAGAAGAAGGCCTCTCATGAATCTTGTTATAAGAGGATGAGAGGAAATAGGCTGTCCATTGAGAGGCTTGAGGGACGCTGCAATAGCACTCAAATGGACTCTTACTGAATTTGTTTTAAGACCTGCATGGGATAAATGCAGGAGATACTCTAGTAAAGAATTCAAAGGTATTGCAAGAGGGTTAAGACCCTTCTCTGAACACCAAATGGTAAATCTTTTCCATTTGAAAGCATAGGAACGTCTAGTCGAAGGCTTTCTAGAGGCATGAATAATATCTCTGACTTGCTGAGAGAGATGAATACCTTGAAGGTCTAGGCCTTCAGCAACCAAGCCCTGAGATGAAGAGACTGGGGGTTTGGGTGCCACAACGTTCCCTCCTCCTGGGATAGAAGGTCTGGTGCAGAGCCCAAGTCCAGGGAAGGAGCTTGAAAGAGATGCAGAAGTAAAGGATACTACATGGCCAATGTGGTGCTATGAGGATCATGGTCCCTCGATCTCTCTGAAGCTTGAATAGTGTTTTGGGAATTAGGGGAATGGGTGGAAAGGCATAAAGGAAGTCTTGACCCCAGTGAAGGAGGAAGGCATCCTTGGCCTGAACTCCCTGACACGGAATTCTGGAACAGAACCGGGGAAGTTTGGCATTCCACGGACTTGCAAAGAGGTCTATGTCCGGGGTTCCCCAAATTCGAAAATTCCTGGCTACCTGGTCCATGTGGAGGGACCACTCGTGTGGAAGCAGAACTCGACTGAGTCTGTCTGCCCAAGAGTTTTGAACGCCTGGAAGATATATTGCCAGAAGATGAATGTGATGCTCTCTGGCGAAGGCCCACAGTCGCAAAGCTTCGTTGCAAAGCGACAGAGAGCCAGTCCCGCCCTGCTTGTTTACACAGAACATGGCTACTTGGTTTTCCGTATGGATGAGGACTGTCCTGTAGCTGAGCAGGGAATGGAACACTCTGAGAGCTAAGAATATTGCTGTGAGTTCCAAGAGATTGATATGTAGAGAAGTCTCCTGTGGAGACCAGATGCCCTGGGTGGAGAGATCCTGCAGATGAGCTCCCCAACCCATTGGAGAAGCATCTGTTGTAAGAGTTGCTTGGGGTAGTGACTGCTGAAAAGGGGACCCCAGCAACAGATTTGGAGAGGACTTCCACCACTGGAGAGACCAAAAAAGGCGACTGGAGTTTGCTATTTTGTCTGACAGGCAACCTGATGCCTGAGTCCATTGGGTGGACAAAGTCCATTGAGCTGCCCTCATGTGAAGGCGAGCATATGGAACCACGTGCATGGTGGATGCCATGTGGCCTAAGAGTTGTAACATCTCTCGAGCAGTTAAATGGAACTTTAACTGTATCTGGGAGGCTAACTGCACTAAGCGTAGGCAACGGGCCTGAGGAAGATAGGCCCTTGCAGTTGTGGTATCCAGCAAGGCTCCTATAAACTCCAGAGACTGAGTAGGGGTGAGATTTGATTTTGGGATGTTTATTACCAGTCCCAAATACTGAAGAACATGCATTGTGCAGATTAGACAATTCTGGGCCTCTGACTGGGATGGAGCTCGAATGAGCCAGTCGTCCAGGTAAGGGAAAACGAATATTCCTAGAGTGCATAGAAATGCAGCTACTACCGCCATGCATTTCATAAGAACATAAGATATGCCATACTGGGTCAGACCAAGGTCCATCAAGCCCAGTATTCTGTTTCCAACAGTGGCCAATCTAGGTCATATGTACCTAGCAGTTTCGTGAACACCCTTGGTGCAGAGGCCAGACCGAAAGGAAGCACCCTGTATTGGTAGTGCTTTCCTTGAAAAACGAACCGAAGGAATCTTCTGTGTGTTGGATGGATGAGGACATGGGTGTACACATCCTTGAGATCTAGAGAACAAAGCCAGTCCTGACTCTGAAGGTATGGAAGCAGAGCACCGAGAGAAATCTTGAATTTCTCTTTGAATAGAAACTTGTTCAATTCTCTGAGATCTAATATGGGTCTGTAACCCCCTGTTTTCTTTGGGATAAGAAAATAAGGGGAGTAGAACCCTGAGCCCTGTTGAAGAAGAGGTACTTCTTCTATTGCCCCTTGGGCAAGAAGGGTGGCAATCTCCTGACCCAGAAGGTCGAGGAGAGATGTTGGAGAATTGAACTGTTTCACCATGGTGCGAGGAGGAAGGCTTAAGAAATGAAGCTTGTACCCTTCCCTTATGATGGAGAGGGTCCATTGCTCTGCTGTGATTTGTTCCCATCTGGGAGTAAAGTAAGCCAACCTTCCTGGAATGGTGAGGGGCTCTGGTTCTTCCAGAGCTAGAAAGGCTAAGTTCTCTAGTTGCAAGTCAAAGGCCCTGAGGAGGCTGAGGCTGCTGGGCCGTGGAAGGCCTAGCGGCCTTTGACTTGGCCTGTTTAGGTGGTTGCTGACGTTTTGCAGCAAAACGACCTGCAGAAGATGCCTGCTGACCATAAGCAGGATATCATCTTCCCTTTTTAGAAAAGGATGTCTTTTTGAACAATCTTTTCTTAGCAGGAGCAGAGGTGGACTTTGAAAGTCGATCCAAAGCGGAGTTCTCAGCATCCATCTGAGTGGCCTTTGCTTGCCAATCAGGTTTTCACCTGTACAAGGAAGATTTCCTAATTCATCTTGGACCCAGAGTTCCAAATCAGAAGCTTGTAGCCAAGCAATTCTGCGTGCACCTATGGCAATAGCCGAGGCTCTGCTTACACACTCAAAAGAGTCAAAGGCTGCACGGTTGGAAAATTTGGAAACATCCTGGGCATGTTTGAGCCAAGTGAGAAACTCCTGCCTTTTATCTTCTGAAATAAAAGGGGTTAAAGTCTGCAGATGATCTGTGACTTCTTTTAGAAACATCCCTATATAGAGACTATAGGAGTTGATTCTGGCAGCTAGCATAGAAGCTTGAAAAACGCTACGGCCAAAAGCATCTAGGATCCTGCATTCACGTCCTGGAGGATTAGATGAGTGTCTTTTTGCACTCTTTATCTTTCTCATGGCAGACTCTACCACAATAGAGTGGTGAGGAAGCAGAGTCTTATGAAAGCCAGGACAAGGAGGGACACGATACATGGTGTCTAACCTGCGAGAATGAGGAGAGGTGGTAAGAGGTGTCTCCCACATGCTCAACATGAGATCATACAAAATCTCATGAATAGGTAAAGTAGCAGCCTCTTTAGGAGCTTTAGGATATTGTAAAATATCCAGCTGCTTGGCTCTAGGCTCTGACTCAGGGGCCACTGTGATGGAGAGGCCCCTAGCCACTTCCCTAATGAAGTCTTGAAAAGACAAGTCTTCTGGAGGAGACATTCTTTGTTTAGGAGAAGACGACTCCTGAGGAAGAAGTATTGATGCCTCGACAGATCCTTCAGACTCCTCAGAGTCTGAGGAATCGAAGTATCGCCTGTCTGGATGCTCCTGTAAAGCCCGATATGCGTACCGAGTGGGATCGACATCAGGAGTAACCGGTACCGGTTCGGTACCGATGGGCATCATAGGACAGGGTACCGTTGCAGTCGACACCGAAGCCGATGTCGATGCAATCGGTACCGGCACAGGGAATGATGCCGGTGCCGGAGCCAGTACCGGCAACGGGGATTGTTGCGGTACCGGAGGCGTCGCAGCCTGCATGAATGCCGTCAGGATGCGCTGCATGGTCAGAATCTTCTGATCCAACGACGCCACCAAAGTCTGGATGTCGGTACCAGTGGGAGCCAGCGGTACCCCAGAACATGGCAACAGGTGATCGGTCGAGGCAGAGCCATCGATGTCAACCTGTGACCCCCATAGACAATGCTTTGGAAGCCGGAACTTCCCGCCGGGGTAATTTTGCCGGTGCGGAGTCCTCGAGGACAAGCCCGGAGGCATCTCGATGCTTAGAGGGAGATTTGCCCTTCGAGGACCGGCCAGATTTATGCTTTGTTACCTGAGATCCATGGGAGGAAGAAGCAGCCCTGGAAGACGTCGATGGCACCGAAGCTGCATCAGAGGGAAACAGGGTACTGAGCTTGGCTGCTCGGTTCTGCCGACCTCTTTTAGACATCATGGTACAGGACATACAATCCGTGATGGAATGGTCAGGACCCAAACATTTTAGACACCAATCATGGGTGTCGGTGACAGAAATAGTACCGCCACGTTTTGTGCACTTTTTAAACCCGGAGGCGGGCTTCTCCATGAGGAGAAAATTTTTAGGCCTAAGGCCCAAAAACTGAAAATGCACAGTGAAGAAAGTATACGTTTTTTTGTTTGTTTTTTTTTTAAAGAAAGAAAGAAAGAAAAGACCGGCGGTACCGGTCCGACGTCGAAGAAGGCAGACGCGACACAAAAGAATAAAGAAAAAATAAAGAACTTCTTCTGCGGTGACAGGAACACGACCTGCTGGCTCCGCGGAAAAGAAGAACTGGAGAGAGGCGGTTGGGAAAGGCGGGAAGGCAGCGCACAGGCGCTGTGGGATGCTCCCAAAAGCTTTCTTACTGGACGCTGGGGAGCGTTCCCGCGCAGGCTCTGTTGGTACCGACGATACCCATATGTGAAGACTCATTCCTGCTTGTTCCTGGAGATAATCCTTGACAAGCACCTAAACATGCACTCCCATATCAAGAAGGCAGCCAATACCACATACTTTAAAATGAAATCACTCCAACACTTAACGACCACTACTCCACCACAACTACAGAACAGTATTCCAATCTATTATAACACCCTACCTAGATTACGGCAACATCCTGTATCAGGGGCTTCCAAAACATGCACTCTACCCGCTTCAACTAGTCCAAGTCCAAAATACTGCGGCCAGAATACTAACATACACCTCAAGACATCAACATATCATATCCACCCTCCAGAGCCTACACTGGCTGCCAAAAGCCCAGAGGATAAAGCACAAAGTTGTAACTACTACATGCAAAATTTTACACAAATTATCAGCCCCCTGTATCAATTCCCTAATCAGAAGAGCTATAATAAGGGCAAGAAGATCAACGACCCAGAACCTACTAGTCATCCCACCCCTCAAGAAAAATGTCACCCAACAAACAAATAACAGAGTTTTCACCCTCTTCCCTCCTCAATCTGGAACTCACTCCCTGAACCCATAAGATCTGCATAAACTGCTCACGAGCTGAAGTAATTACTAAAGACTCACTTCTTCATTGAGCATTATGGTTCCAATGAAATCACATAACATTCTACAAGATAACCAGCATCCTCCTCCCCTGAAATAAGTCCCCCCTCCCTTCCCCCTCCATTTCTGTTAACTTCAAGTTACATCTCCCTTAAGTTCTATGTAACTGAATCTCAATCAAGATTGTTTGCTGTTCCCTGTAAACCACTTTGGCCCAAAGGCAGTATAGAAACCCTGTTAAATAAATAAAGGCTGAGCTCAGAGAGAACTACCCTCTCAGTATCCAGGCCATGAGGGCCAACGAGCAGACACTGGGGTGCAGCAAGGTCCTGCCCTCCTGCGAGGTGAGGTCTGGGGCAGAGCCCAGGTGGAAAGGCTCCCTCTGCGAGAAATGCAGCAGCAGGGGGAACCTCTGCTGCCAAGGCCAGTAGGAGGTGATGAGGATCATGGATCCCTTGTTGGTTTGGAGCTTCAGTAGGGTTTTTGCCACAAGTGTTATCAAGGGAGTATGCATACAACAAGCCACCCCCCCCCCCCCCCGCAGTGCAGGAGGAATGCGTCTGAGGCCAGGCAGTTGCTGGCTAGCTAAGAACAGAACTGAGCTACCTAGGTGTTGTGCACTGTGGTGAAGAGGCCCCACTATATTGCCCCACTCCCGAAAGATCCAGTTCACCACCATCGTCTTAAGGGCCCATTCGTGTGGTTGGAGCACCCGGCTGAGTTGGTCTGCTAGGTGTTCAGCTCGCCAGGCTGATAAGTCGACCAGAGGTCTATGCCATGGAGCAGGGCAAACTTCCAGAGTCGAACAGCTTCCTAGCACAGGAGGTACGAGCCCGTGCCCCCTTGCTTGTTCACACAGAACATCACCACTTGGTTGTCCGTTTGGATCAGGATGACCTGATTGGCTAGGCGTGCTCAAAAGACATGGAGGGCATTCGCTATCATCTGAAGTTCAAGAAAATTGAGCTGAAGCAGGTTCTCCTATGCGAACCACAGGCTCTAGGTGTGCAGGCTGTCCAGGTGTGCCCCCCCCCCCCCCAGCCGAGTTCGGATACCTCTGTTGTAAGCATCTTGTGGGGGACTGTTGAGTGGAACGGAAGGCCTTTTAGCAGATTCCCTGGCTCGAGCCACCAGGCATGAGACTGCACCAGTGGTGCGGTAACCATGACCCTATCCTGAAGACGGACTGTCACCTGCTTCCACTTCGTGCTTAAGGTCTAGTGGGCCTGCCACATGAAGAAGCAGACCTGAGGGGTGACATACATCGTGGCAGCCATCTACCTGAGGACTCTCAATATCCCACAGGCTGATGTATAGCACTGGTGCTGCACATTGCCCACCACATTGACGAGCTGCTGCATGTGGTGTTGAGGGCAGCCCTGATGAACTCCAACTGCTGCGTGAGCTGGAGATGGGATTTCGGGTAGTTCATCACAAAGCCCAGTTGCTCGAGCATCTGAATGGTGAGCTAGGCATACTGCCAGACGTCATCCGATGTGGGACCTTTGATGGGCCAGTCATTCAGTTACAGAAAGGCGAAGATTCCCATGGTCTGGGGGAAAGCAGCTATGACCGCCAGGCTCTCCATGAAGACTCTTGGGGCCCACGGTACTGATAGTGTTTGTGACATGGGTGGATTGAGATGTGTGTGTATGCATCCTTTAGAACATACTGTAAGAACATAACAAATGCCATACTGGGTCAGACCAAGGTCCATCAAGCCCAGTATCCTGTTTCCAAAGGTGGCCAATCCAGGTCACAAGTACTTGGCAGTTTCCCAAAAAGACATACAAGTTTCATAATGTTTGTATTGGAGCAAGCAGTGGATTTCCTGGGTCCTCTTTAATAATGGTTTATGGACCTTTCCTCCAGAAACTTGTCCAAACCTTTTCTAAACCCAGCTACACTAACAGCTTTTATTACAACCTCCGGTAATGAATTCCAGAGTTTGATTACATGTTCAATGAAAAAATATTTTATCTTATTAGTCTTAAACGGGTTACACTGTAGCTTCATCGCATGTCCCCTAGTCTTTCTACTTTTTGATAGTGTAAACAATCGATCTATATTTACCCGTTCCACTCCATTCATTAATTTATAAACCTCTATCATATCTCCCCTCAGCCATCTCTTTTCCAGGTTGAAGATCCCTAACCTTTTAAGCCTTTCCTCATAGGGGTATCCTTCCATTCCCTTTACAATTTTCGTGACTTTTCTCTGTACCTTTTCCAATTCCGCTATATGCTTTTTAAGATACGGCGACCAGAACTGCACACAATATTCAAGATGCAGTTGCACCATGGAACAATACAGTGGCATAATAATATCCTTTGTTTTATTCTCCATTCCTTTCCTTATGATTCCTAGCATTCTATTTGCCTTCTTGGCTACCACTGCACATTGGCAGAGAGTTTCAATGCGTTATCCACGATGATGCCTAAATCTTTTTCCTAATGTGGAACCTTGCATCGTGTAACCATAGATTGGGTTGTTCTTTCCTAGGTGCATAACTTTGTACATTAAGTTTCATCTGCCATTTGAATGTCCAGTTTTCCAATTTATCAAGGTCCTTTTGGGTTTTAACAACTTTAAAAATGTTGTGTCATCTGCAAATTTGATTGCTTCACTCGTTCTTCCTATTTCCAAGTTATTTACAAATATGTTAAAAAGCAGCAGACCCAGCACAGATCACTGAGGTATCTTTCTCCATTGGGAGACCCTGCTAGTTCTGCTGTAATTCACCTTGTATGCATTTGAAGTCCCAGTGTGGCTTGGACCATCATCTGAAGTAGTGAGGCAACTGGCCCATCGAAGAAGTTGACAACTCCACGTCCACTAAAAGACCCCAAAATCTACTAGTTGAATGTGGTAGAGTTGTGCTCCATAGGAAGAGTGAGATGAACCCCAACTGGCTGCACCTCAGGGGGGACTGCCAGCATCCTTTGATCCAAGGAGCATAGCCAATTTCCCTGAAGGTAGTACAGGAGCAGCATCCCTAGCAAGGCCATCTTGAACCTTTCGCACACGAGGAACAGGTTCAGATTTTGCAGGTCCAGGATGGGTCGGAACCAGTCAGTCTTTTTGGAAACCAAGAGCTATCTGGAATAGAAGCCCTGACAACCTGAGCCGGGGGGAACCCGCTTGATGGCCAGCAGGCTCTGGTGCGTGGGATCCATGGGACATACGGGGGCAGCAGCTGGGTGAGATGCAGCCAATATCATTTTTGGACAATCTGCAGCATCCAGGTGTCCAAGGTGATGAGGGGCCACCGGTGGGCGGTGAAGAAGTTATGCCCCTACCTGTGGGGGTACCCTGGCAGACAGGTGGCTATGCTCCTGAGGAACTAGTCAAACGTCCACCCCCATCTTGGGCGGGTTGTGCCTTTGGGGTCTTTTCCTTCCACTGCTGGCAGGGTAGTACCATGCAGGCGCAGGCAGAAGGCCTTCTTAGCCTGATGTTTTTTCCTCACAGGTTCCGTGGTTTTCCTGGAGAGCCTCAAGAGTCACATGCTCCTTCGAGTTCCTCTGCCTTTTCCTCTGTTGGCTTCCCGAAGAGGTTCTCCCCTCAGAGGGGATATTGGCGATCTTGTCCTGGATCCATTCTTCCAGGTCAGAAGACTGCAGCATGCCATCCGGTGGGCAGCAATGCCCACCACTGCCACTCTGCCCGCAGACTCAAAGGCACCGTGAACTTTGAGCAGTCTTTGCAGTGGACTACCAGGCTCTGAAACGTCTCACAACGGTCCTTGGGGACAAGGACAGCAAAGTCCTCCAGGTCTAACATGATATCCTTGAGGAACATGCTCATATAGGTTTGGTAGGCCAGGACCCTGGTGACCAGCGTAGAACCCTGATAACATTTCCTCCTGGAGTCCAGGGTTCAAACCTTGTGGCCTGGTGCACCAAAAAGTAAGTTTTGGCACTCTTAGTCCACTTCAAGGCCATTCAACCACAATGGAATTGTGTGGTAACAAGCTTTTCGAAGTCCGGGGCCTTCTGGATCCAGTACAGGGAGTCGAGCTGTCAGCTTATGACAGAACTGTAAGTGATGATTTTCACAGCTGCAGAAACAACTTCTCTAGGACATGGTGCACAGGAACCATCACTGCCTCCCAAGGGGCTGAAGGTTACCCGAGCAGCTCCAGTTCTTACGCCCTCGGTTACTGCTCCAAGTCCAGGGAAAAGGGGATGGCCATGGCCATATCCTTTGGGGGCAACGTGTCAGATGGGAGGTCAGAGGACCGGAGGTCTGAAACTGTCTATTCCTCCCTGGTTTCCCATTCAGATTCTGAGAGGAAGTCGAAGTAGCATCGAGTCTCCTCCTCCCACCTGCTCTGCAGCTGGGGAGAGGGTAGGTGCTGGTGGCCCCCATGTCAGCTGATGTTTATGTTTATGTTTATTAGGCTTGATATACCGCAGTTCCAATTAGAGCACGGCGGTTTACAAAAATCAATCAATATATAGGAGGAAAAGGAAAGGAAGTTACAAATCGTGACAGGAGAGCACTCAGGACGTTGGAACTAGACATGAGCAAGAGAGGAAAGAGGTTGGGGAGAGGAGGAGAGGGGAATCACACAAAGGGGGAAGGGAGGTCGAAGGGAGTGGAGAAGAGGCGTGTCTTTAGATTTTTTTTGAATGTCGGGTAGTGTTGCTCGAGTCTGAGGGGAAGGGGCAGAGAGTTCCAATAGGCAGGTCCAATAAAGAAGAAGGCAGAAGAACGTGTGGATTGTAGGTGAGCACGTGATGGAGATGGGAGGTGAAGTCGGTTGATATGAATTGAACGAATTGAACGGGTGGGGGTGTGGAATTGAAGTAAGTCTGCCAGGTATAGTGGGGTGCAGTTATGTAGAACTTGATGGGCCAGTGTGAGGATCTTATAGCGTATACGAAATTGCAGAGGGAGCCAATCTAACTGAAGAAAAAGAGGGGTGACATGGTCATGGAGTGGAGTGAAAAATAAGGCGCACAGCAGTGTTTTGAACACGTTGAAGGTGGTGAAGTTGTGAGAGAGGAAGGCCAGCTAGGACTGAGTTACAGAAATCAATGCGTGACATTACCAAAGATAGGAGAAGAGTGGAGAGGGCTTCAGGGGCGAGAAAGGGGCGAATGGACCGTATCTGTTGAAGGAAGAAAAAGGAGGTCTTTGTGATGTAGGAAATGTGAGCATGAAAAGAAAGATCGGAGTCAAAAATTACACCCAAGTAGCGAAAGCTTGTAACAAGAGGAATCGGCAAGCCTGAGAAAGAGGGAGTGATCAGAGGAGAAGGACTGCCATGAGTAAACCAGATGGCTACTGTTTTCGTAAGATTGAGGTGCAGACAGTTTAGAGTGAGCCAGTTAGCGACAGCCGAAAGACAAGAATTCAATGGATCAAGATCAGGGTGAAGGGGAGAGGTGTGATACAGGAAGAGCAGGTCGTCAGCATAGTAGAATGCGGAGATGGCAAACTGCTGGACCAGGAGTGCCAGTGGTGCTAGGAAAATATTAAAAAGAAGAGGCGCCAAAACAGATCCACGAGGGACACCACAGGGAAGAGGGAAGGAATCGGACGGAGTGGGTGGGGCAGATGAGGAGACTACTGTGCAAGAGCGGGAGAAGAGGAAGGAGTGAAACCAGTGGTAGACTGTACCCCGGAGACCAGCTTTGCGTAGGCGAGACAAAAGAAGAGAGTGATCCACTAAGTCGAAAGCTGCTGAGAGGTCTAAGGACACCGCCACTGAGAGGTCACCACGGTCGTGAGCTACATGGAGTTCGTTAAGGAAACCCAGGAGGACAGTCTCTACGCTGTGGCCTGGTCGGAAGCCGGACTGATGAGGGTGAAGAAAGTGAACAGTGATGTGCTGATGGTGATGACCCTGGGCCTTGGATTCTGACACACTGGAAAGGGAGATTGCTCCGGCAACTGGAGTCTATTCTGATCTCCAACCTGATGTCCTCACCTCGGTGGGCAGGTCATGGGTCTCCAGAAAGGGCTGGACGGAGTGTGGTGATGACGCTCTGTGCACTGCGAAGCCTGCGCTTCACAAGGCTTCTACCATCACCAAATGAGCTTCGAGGGCTTGAAGACATTCCTCCAGAACCACTACCTACCAGAGTGCCATGGACATTGGTGTCGACACCTCACATGGGAATTTAACTATAATAGGCACATTGGAAGACATCCAGCTGCCCTCCTAGACAAAGGGAGTCGACTCCACTGACTGGGTTGAGTCGTCCCGCTGAGTAAGCTTGGCCGGTCGCTCTCAGCAATTGCTTTCTGCATCACTTTGAGAAGAACTGCGATGCCGCTACACTCAGATTTTATCCAAGTGCTCACCCTTCAATGTCGACAGGGCCTCATCAGTCTCCTCTTGCTGCTCGGGCCATGCTGCTCCAACTGAGCACATAGCTTTTTCCCCTTAACACTTCAGAACCCCTGGCAGACATTGATGAGGAGGTCGAGGCTGAGGAGTCCTTCTTCGGCTCATCAGATTCAGCAACCTCAGCCTCGACCTCATCAATGCACGCCAGGGGTTCTGAAGTGTTCAAGGGGAAAAAGCTATCCTCGACTGCAGCTTTTCCAGGTAGAGGATCCCTGGCCTCTGCTACTTTTGGGTGCCGTGAAAAGATAGTAACCAGGCCCACCCACCATCCAAGCATGGGCAGCCAGGCCTTCTACATGCAAAGAGGCACTGCTACCACCCCTATCAACATCAAGGATCCTCATTATCCTCCTTACTCTTCAATATCTACATGCAGCCCATCTGCAATATGTGATAAGGAAGCTTATCATAGCTCAGGTAGGAGCTATAGAAAAGATGATGTGACTCTGAACAAGCAACCTGTCAGTTTTGGTAGAAGTAAGAAAACAGAGTTTTCACATAAAAGACTACCAGTCCCAGAATGCACCAGGTTTCCAGCAGCCATGAGAGGGGCTGAAGTGAGAAAACGTGTGTGCAATCAAGAGAGCTATGAGGTAATCCCTAAGCACTCATCTCAAAGGGCAGGGCCTGATTCAACACAGCTGCGCTGTGTTAGGGAGGAGCACACATTAGGACAGAATAAGAATAGAGCTTATTCTTCAGATAACAGCTACAGAAAGAGCTTCAGACACAGATACAGCAACGGCTACAAGCTCAAGCACCAGTATCACCTGGAGAAACAGAAGCCAAGCCAAGCGGATAGAGAAAGAAGGAAACTCTCTGGAAGGAAGAGAAGAAAGCCCATTGGATGGTCTGGGAGAGTCCAAGGCAGTACCCATACTGGGAGGTATTCCAAGTGCCAGCAGAGTCCATTGGACTGGAGTCAGCCAGAGGAATGGAATGGCAGAGATAGGAATCACCAGTGGCTACCTGGAAGAGAGAAGACTGCACGTGGAAAGGACTTTCAGACCTATGCCAGAAGGTATGTGAGAGAGGATCCAGTGTCCAGGGATCAAGATTGGAAGGCTGGACATCAGAATTGGATTACATACTGGCCAGGCTATACAGAGAGGAATTATGATAGCAGGAGAGGCTCAGATATGAACACTGATCCAGACCCTATCTATAATAGTGAATGGCAGCAAGGGAATAAGCATTCTCATGATAGTGCCTTATGGAAAGACTCGTCTGTGCCAATGTATGATAGTGACCCTATGCTGATTGATGAAGGGGGAGATACAGCAGATGAAACTATTCATTACATGGACTGTTCTCTATCTAAATGCTATTGCTAGCTTTCTGTGAGCAAACACCTCAGCCATCACAAAGAAACCTAACTTTGTTCTTTATTTCCACTGCAAACAGCTCTTAAAGCAGGATTTGGGTTCACACAGTAGCAGCCAACCAGCTAAAGGGTTTCAGCTGGTCAATTGATAGTAATTAAAGCTGCACCTGATTGTGTGTGTGAGCAAGGGAGAATCACTGCTGGATCTGCGTGGAAAATAAGCAGAAGTTAACCTAACAAGCAAAGTTCCTTTATTTCTTTGTGCCTTTATTTGGTAATTATTTGCTAAGAAAACATTAGCTAATTGCCTGACAAGCTGAAGGTTGTTTTCTGATTTGCTTTGTGACTTTATGTTATCCATTTAAACACTGCAAGCAAGTAACCTCATTTATATTGCTACCAAGCATATTTGTGCTGGGTGAATTAAACCCCATCAATAAAAGAAAAATTTTATTGGCTTTACCACTTGGTTTCACAACTCAATTATTGTCTTCAGCTGTGTTTGGGAGTGAATGAACTACATTACCCACAATACCTTGCAAGAATCATATGAATATATGCATCGTCAAGATTGTGTGAGTTCTCACCCTAGGCAGCCGTCTGACAAATATCATAAGATCATTCAACGTAAACTGCATGATATATGCAGATGACATTCTCTTGTACATGCCTTTCTCCACAACCCACATGGACCTGACCCCACTCACAGATTGTTTCAATGCAGTTTCAACATGGCTCCTGACACAGAAACTACGTATCCAGCATAAAAAAACAGAGGTCCTTTTCATCACCAGAGACTCCAACTTTACGCCCCCGTCCCACGTCAGTGTCAAGGAAGCTGATTTGCAAACTAAAGATGCAATAAAATATTTGGGAGTTACCCTGGACCAGCATCTAGACATGAAACGCCACATAAGCAACATAGTTAAAGCCATCTACTTCAAAATCCGCTCCCTCAAACACCTTCGCTCCCTGCTGGAACCAAACGATTTCCGAACCATATATCAAGCGCTGATCCTGCCGCATTTTGACTTTGCAAATGCCATCTTACAAGGTCTCCCCCAATCCACACTAACCCCCTTACAGTTGGCCATGAATGCCGCAGCTAGGGTCCTCTATGGTGCATCCAGAAATGACCACGTTACTCCTATTCTCAAACAGCTGCACTGGCTACCGATCCACGGGAGAATCACCTTCAAATCCCTTTTACTAGCATTTAAGGCAATCAAAGGTACTTCATCCCTCTCACTCACGCATCTAATCCACATGGTCCCCCCCAACAGATCAAGAAGAACATCAGCTGTAAACCTGCTAGCTATACCAAAGGCTGCGACAAAGTCCAACACGAATACCACAAACAGAGCATTCAGTTTTTATGTCCCCAAATGCTGGAACACTCTACCCCCCGACATTAGGGCCATTACCAATCTATATCAGTTCAGGAAGGCTCTCAAAACCTTCCTTTTCTGCCAATACTTCCCAGACAGCAACTGAACTAGATATCCCTTCCAAGAAATGACCCAGTCTAGAAATGCCCTCTCAACTTATATCTACAGTGTAGATAGCTTATGTATATAGTTAACCCAGTTATCCTTGTTTGTACTCCTGTTCAATGTAAAACCTGACAGTTTTTCGTTATGGTCGTTTTGTTATGATGTAAACCGCGCTGATTCTAAATAGCGCGGTATATAAGAAACTGTAATAATAAAATAATAAATTGGTAAAGGTATGGTGAGTCACATCTTGGTTTCAAGGTGAGACTCAGACTTGCAAAGGCAGCTTACTACACAGATGAGGAGAAAAAGACAATGCTGTTGACCCTGGAAAGTGACAAATGCCATGATAAAGTGCAGGAGGTGGGCCCTTCTTGATGGCTGCAATGCCGGACTGAAAGCGTTATTTATGAAGATGACATATGCTGGAAGAAAATCCCTTTGAGGATGCTCATGTACCTCCGACCCTACCACGGAAAGGTATGGGAGAAATAACCTGTCTCTGCTGGAAGCGCAAAAGAGCAGCTGCTAACATCCTCTACTTGAGAAGATAGCCTCAGGAAGACTATCCCAGAGAGACCCTGCCAGCTGTGCTGTAATTCACCTAGTATGCATTCGAAGTCCCAGGCTGGCCTGGATCATCAACTGAAGCAGTGAGGCAGGTGGCCCATCAAAGGAGATGACAATTCGATATCCACTAAAAAAAACAAAACAACTTACTAGTTGAATGTGGTAGAGCTGTGCTCCACAGGAAGACTTCCCCTCAGGGGGGACTGCCAGCATCCATTGAAGGGAATTACAGGCTTCCAAGGACCCCTGGAGGTTACCCAAGCCCACCAGACACCCAGCCAGGACTGCTCTATCGCAATTGGGGCTCCACAGGACTCCCTTTCTTTAGGCAGCAGCTCCAGGCTTTAAACTAGGACCTTAGAAGGTGCTTTAAGTTACTTTATTTGATTCTGCCTTTTAAAACAGCAAAGCCATTTACAAATAATTCTAAAAAACAAGTTACATATCATATAGTAATAAAAACTGGGTACACTGACCATTTTCTGCATGTCTTCCAGGAATCTCTAAGGGTAAGCTTCTTTGCTCAGAGAGAAAAACAAAGTGTGCAAGTCATGTAAGTCCACTCTAATGGTCGTCAAAGGAAAATATGGCGATACCTTTTTATTGGACTAACTTAATACATTTGTAGACTAACTTTTGAAGGCAAAACCTTTTTCTTCAAGTTAGGACAGTATCAAGCTAGTCTACAAATATATTAAGTTAGTCCAATAAAAAGGTATCATCTTATTTTCCTTTTTTATTTAAATTCCCTCAGAGAAAAACACAACTCTTAAGGGGAACTGCTCTGCCACACAAAGGAGCCTCACTGGGATAAAGCCAGAACTTGGAACTGGCCCATACCACCATTGTCAGGGTACTGGGAGAGACTACACCAGCATTGCCTAGCAACAGCACCCAGGTGAGATGCAGGAAGCTCCTTAAGCCTCTGGAAGGAGACTGGGCCAAGCCAGATATTCTCATGACTAAATCTGCAACTATGGGGGCAAGGGGCCATAACCTTATGGCTGGAGCCACCAGCAGAGGGCGCCCTCCTCCAAGAGCTAAACTGCAGGCATGCACACAGCACTGGCCTTTGTAAGACTTCCATCTTCAACGGAGATGTCTCCACATGCTGCACGTCATGCTGCCAGGAGGGTCCTGTGCTTCAGCACTGTGGTAAAGCAGACTTCAATTCCATGAGGTCAAAGAGCTATCCCAGCTACCTTGCTTGAGGAGACAGCTGACAGAGGACTGTAGGACCCTGGGGGCCCAATTTGGGTGTTTTCACCCTAAAAGCACCCATACCACCGCATAGGTCTATGGAGAGATTGTAAAGGGAACCACTTGCTAACCTTGTCCACAAGCCCGCTCCACAGCCTGCGGAGTCATTGTAGCATCCTGTGCATACCTAAACAGGGTCTAGCCAAAAAACAAAGCAGATTCTTCAGTGTTTCTACCCAGCCCAAGGAGAATCGCTACTCCAGTCTCTGCCGATTAACCTTCCAATGGTCAGATCTCTCAACAACCAGTCCAAGGCGTGGTAAAGATGGAAAGACAATTCTTTATTAATTAGCCTTTGACCGCCCGACACAGGCCGTGTTTCGTCACCCTTCGTCAGGGGCTAGCCAGGCACAGAAACTAAAAACATAAATATACAAACCAATTAAAATCACAGTAAATGAACAGACGGCAAGTGGATAAATAAAAGCAATAAACACCATCAAAAAATACCATAAGATAATAAATACATAAATACCAATATCATATAAACATATAAAATCATATAAAAGGAACTAATGTGCTCGGGACCTGATGCATATATATAAAAAACGTGAATATATAAAAAAATACATGCATATGAATACTAACCTCCGCTGTGGTTATAAAACTGTCTAGGTGAATATGCTCACTAAAAAACACAAACAATAGGTTAAAAATCAAATACAGATTAAGATAATATCCAGCATAAAGACATAAATAAATAAATAATTAAAACAAGCAATAAAAACAAAGAGAGAGGAGGAGACAGGATCTGGCATATTGGATATAAAAGTCTTACTCAAAACGTTGTGGCAATAGTAACTCCATTATGGCAAGAGTGTGTCAGGACCGTTACTTGTGTAGCTGCATGAGTGAGTCAGTAGAAAAAACAACAAAACATAAAACTTAAATAAACATTAGGTCATGCAACCCAGATGACTAAAAAAAATGTATCAAAAAGTACAGCTTGTCATTGCGATCAAAACCGGATAAACCGTGAACTGTCCTAAAAAATAAATAATAAAGACATGTTGAATCTGATGAGCAGCGTGTAAACATTGACATTGTAAAAAAATGAATAAAAGGAGGACCATCTAAAAAAATGCCAATAAAAAGGAGACCACCCATCATAATAGAAACTCAAAACATTGTAACAATAGTAACTCCATTATGACAAGAGTGTGTCAGGACCGCTACTTGTGTAGTTGCATGAGTGAGTCAGTGGAAAAAACAACAAAACATAAAACTTAAATGAACATTAGGTCATACAACCTAGATGGCTAAAACATGTATCAAAAAGTACAGCTTATCACTGCGATAAAAAAACGGATAAACCGTGGACTGTCCTAAAAAATAAACAAATAAATAATGAAACCATGTTGAATCTGATGAGCAGCGTGTAAACATTGACATTGTAAAAAAATGAATAAAAGGAGGACCATCTAAAAAAATGCCAATAAAAAGGAAACCAACCATCACAGTAGAAAAATATAACATCAAAAAAGCATTGTTTAGAATTTGACATCATATAAAATTTAAAAACTATAACATCAAAAAGGCATCGTTGAGAACCTCAAAAACAAACTTTTCTCATATGGTGCAAAATGTGAATTTGCCGACAAGATCAACATGCATCGGATGATCTTACCTGCTTAAACAGAGAGAGACCAAAGATCAGTAAATCTTCAATCACAGGGCAACATAACATGTGTGAAGATGTCCCCCTCGAAATGTACCAATAAACAGCTCATGGGTGGCATAACCATATGTAACTTCAATAAAAGTGAAGATAGATAACCTTGTGAGGGCTGCCGTCAATACTTGCAGACTAGCAGCGAGACTGAAAAAACGCCGACACATGCGCTGAAAAACAATTCAAAAGGGGGCGGGGCTAACACGCTCAGCGAGGCAAATAGTAGAAGGGGAAAACTAGAGGGCATACAGTTTCATACAGGCACTTAAAAAAACGTTTCTGATGAATTGATTCGAAACAAAGAGAAACTTATTGAAGGGAATCATGAAGATAGGCATAATTCACAGGAGTGAGAGGAGGGGCAAACACATGAGCACAGACAGAGATGGTAGATGAACAGGTTCCACAGCTGACTAATAAAAATAAGGATCAGAGAAAAACTGACAGATCTCTATCCAAATTTAAACCTGTAGGAGCCATTGTATCTAATTGAAAAATAAATCTCTGTTCCAGTCTCTTAATAGTTTTATCAAGATCTCCTCCTCTCCAGTTGATTCTCACCTTTTTAATAAAGCGTAGTTACTCACCTGTAACAGGTGTTCTCCAGGAGCAGCAGGAATCAGTCCTCACTTATGGGTGACGTCGGCGCCGACGGAGCCCTCGCGGAGCAATTTTCCCCAGCTTTCAAAGAAAGCCTTTGGGAATTGCAGCGCGCATGCGCGGTCGTCTTCCCGCCCGAGGGTGCCATCTTAGCCAGTCAGATGACATAGCTAAAAAAGACAGCATAAAAATTTGCAAAAAGAACATAAGCAGACGATTGCAACTCCAAGGGGAGGAGGGAGGGTAGTGAGGACTGATTCCTGCTGCTCCTGGAGAACACCAGTTACAGGTGAGTAACTACGCTTTCTCCAGGACCAAGCAGGAAGTCAGTCCTCACTTATGGGACTCCCAAGCTCAAGGCTACCGGAGACCCTAAGCACAAAAATGAGCTCCCTCTAGCTCAGCAGCACAGAAGGATAGAATCTTCGCTGAATTATCACCCACCGGTAGCCCACATCCGGGATGGAGGGTAGGAGTTGCTCAGACCTCAAAGAGATTACGGAGGACTGCCTGTCCGAAAGCACTGTCCCTACGGGACTCCCTCTCGAGACAGTAATGGACCGCAAAAGTCTGGCTCGAAGACCAAGTAGCGGCCCGGCAGATGTCTGCCAGCGGAACAGAGCGGAAGTAAGCCACTGACGTGGCCTTTGCCCGAACGCAATGAGCCGTGACTCGGCTTTCTAAGGAGAGTCCGGCTGCCCCATAAGCCCAAGAGATACAGTCCGCAACCCAGATGGACAGAGTACGCTTGGAGACCGGGAGCCCCAATTTATTGGGGTCAAAAGACACAAAAAGCTGAGCAGCTTTACGGTGCTCCCGCGTACGGTCAAGGTAGAAGTTCAATGCCCTTCTACAGTCCAGGGTATGGAGGACCGTTTCAGCTCGGCTGGAGTGTGGTCTGGGAAAGAAGGTTGGAAGTACCACCTCCTGATTGATGTGAAAAGGGGAGACCACTTTAGGCAGAAATTTTGGGTGAGTCCGTAGGACTACCCTATTCTTGTAGAACCTAGTGTAAGGGGGATCAGACACGAGGGCCTGCAATTCACTTACGCGCCTAGCGGAAGTGAGGGCTATCAAGAACAGTGTTTTCCAAGACAGAAAACGTAGAGAACAGGTAGCCATAGGTTCAAAAGGCGGACAGGTGATCCGCTGCAAAACCACATTCAGGTCCCAGTCAGGCGCTGGCGGGCGCAGAGGTGGTTTAAGTAGAAGGAGACCTCGGAGAAACCTCGCTACGAGAGGGTCATTGGAGAGAGGTCTGCCGTCCACTGGCACATGATGTGCTGAAAGAGCACTGAGGTGAACTTTGACGGAGTTGGACTTAAGTCCCAGATTAGAGAGGTGCAGCAAGTACTGCAAGATCACCGACACCGGGCAGGAGAAGGGATCCTGAGACTGTTGGGTACACCAGACTGCAAAGCGACGCCATTTAAGGGCGTAGCATTTGCGGGTAGAAGGCCGTCGCGAAGCTAAGACGACCTCCTCCACCTCCGCCGGCAGGAGAAGGGGAGCAAGGACTACCCTCTCAGCAGCCAGGCCATAAGGTTGAGAGACCTGAGGTTGGGGTGCAGAAGGGACCCCTGATCCTGAGTGAGGAGATCCGGTTGTATCCCCAGAGGGATTGGGCCCTCCACCGCCAGTTGCAGCAGGAGTGGAAACCACGGCTGCCTGGGCCAGCGAGGGGCCACCAGGATCATGAAGGCTTTGTCTCGGAGAACCTTGAAAAGAGTCCGAGAGACCAGCGGGATGGGAGGGAAAGCGTACAGAAGGCTCCCCGACCACGAGATCAGAAAGGCGTCCGCCGCAACCCGAAGGGGGTGTGGCTGACGAGAGCAGAAGCGAGGAAGTTGCCGGTTGTGAGGACTGGCAAAGAGATCCACCGTGGGGAGACCCCACTTGAGGAAGAGCTTCTGAACTACCAAGGGATCCAGACGCCACTCGTGCGGCTGGAGGACCCTGCTGAGTTTGTCTGCAAGGCAATTTTCTTGGCCCGGGAGATAAACTGCCTTGAGGAGAATGCCGTGACTGACGGCCCAAGAGCAGAGCTTCTGTGCCTCCCGGCAGAGGAGGAAGGAGCCCGTGCCCCCCTGCTTGTTCACGTAGAACATGGCAACCTGATTGTCCGTCTGGACAAGGACGGACTGTTGGGAAGTCAGGTGGGAGAAGGCCTTGAGAGCGAGGCGGATCGCCCTGAGCTCCAGGAAGTTGATCTGCTGAGCAGACTCCCACGTGGTCCAGAGGCCCTGAGTACGTGCCTCTTGGCAATGTGCTCCCCAGCCCAGGAGGGATGCATCGGTGGTCAGCACCCGGGTCGGCTGAGGTGACTGGAAAGGCATTCCGAATATCAGGTTCGGCTGCCGGAGCCACCACCGGAGAGACGAGAGCAGCGGCTCGGAGACGCGCACTAGGTCTGCCAGGCCGCCCGTGGCTTGTCGCCACTGCTGGCGGAGACACCATTGAGCAGACCGCATGTTCAGGCGGGCATTGGGGGTCACATGGACAGTGGAAGCCATATGGCCGAGCAGTCTCAGGAAGCGCCTGGCGGAGACCAGGGGCTGGCTGCGAAAGCGGTCGGCTAGGTCCATGAGCCGTTGAGCCCTGTCGAGCGGTAGGTACGCTCGTGCCCGAGGAGTGTGCAGCCTTGCGCCGATGAACTCGAGATCCTGTGAGGGGAGCAAAGTGGACTTTGCGAAGTTTATGACAAAGCCCAAGTGCTGCAGCAGAGTCACCGTGCGGCACGTGGCGTTGGTGACCTCCTGAGCGGACGCTGCTCTGATGAGCCAGTCGTCGAGGTACGGAAAGACATAGAGGCCGTGAAGCCGGAGATGGGCCGCCACGACCGCGAGACATTTTGTGAAGACTCGCGGTGCGGAGGATAGGCCAAAGGGCAGTACTCTGTACTGGTAATGATTTCCTGCCACCACAAACCTTAGGTATTGGCGGTGGCTTGGGTGGATGAGGATGTGCGTGTAGGCATCCTTTAGATCCAAGGAGCATAGCCAATCTCCCTGCTGGAGGTAGGGCAGAAGGATTCCAAGGGTAAGCATTTTGAACTTCTCCCGCACAAGGAACTTGTTGAGGTTGCGCAAGTCCAGGATGGGTCTGAGGCCCCCTGTTCTCTTTGGTATCAGAAAATACCTTGAATAAAAGCCTTGACCTCTCAGGTGGTGGGGCACCGGTTCCACCGCCTGTTCCTGCAGAAGACCTGCTAACTCCTGAAGGAGCAACTCCCTGTGCAGAGGGGGGCGCGAAGGTTCTCCCGGAAAATAGGAGGGAGGGACCTGATGGAAGTGGAGAAGGTAGCCCTCTCGCACGACCTGAAGCACCCAGGCATCTGCGGTGATGCTGGACCACCTGTGGGCGAAGTGAACCAGCCGGCCTCCGGTGCTGGGAGGGACCAGCGGGGGGGAGAGGCTATGCTGAGCGAGTCAAAAACCCCCTCCCTGCTGAGCAGGGGCTGGTGGTGCAGGCTTGGGGGCTTGCTGCCTACGGGACCCGTTACCCCGTCCCTTGGCCTGCTGGCCCTGTTGGGGAGCTGCAGGGGCCTGATAATGGGGGTACTGTTTGTAGGCAGCCGCCTTCCTCGGGTAAAAGGACTTTTTTCCCGAGCCCTTCTTTTTCTGGGAAGGGGCGGAGGTCTTCCTAGAAAGCCTGGTCCTGGTGAGAGTCTCAGTCTCAATTTGTGCAGCCTTTTCCGCCATGGGCTTGCCAAAGAGGTTTTCGCCTCGGCAGGGGACATCGACCAACTTGTCCTGTACCCAGGGCTCAAGGTCCGACGACTGAAGCCAAGCCTGTCGGCGGGCACCGATGCCGGCTGCGGCCACTCTAGCCGAGGCCTCAAAGCCATCATAGGCTGCTCGGGACATGAACTTTGAGCATTCCCGAATGCCCGTGGACAAGGCTAGGAACCTCCGCAAGGGCTCCTCGGAGAGACCAGCGGAGAATCCGGCTAGCTCTTTAGCCAGATCCCGGAGATACATGCCCATGTAGAGCTGGTAAGTCTGGACACGACATGCGAGCATAGAGCCCTGGAAGCACTTCTTGCCAAGGCCATCCAGGTTACGGGCCTCCCTTCCAGGAGGCACCGAGGAGTGCATCTTCTGGCTCTTAAGACGATGCATGGCCGATTCCACTACCATGGAATGGTGTGGCAGCTGTGCCTTCTGAAAGCCAGGGCTCTTGCGGACCCGATAGATAGAATCGACCCGCTTGCTCAGGACCGGCGCGGAGGCCGGACTCTCCCACATGCGGAAGAGTAGTCGTTCCAGCATAGGAGGAACCGGCACAGTAAAGTGCTCCCTCGCGGGAGAGTCATACTGGAGGGCGTCGAGCTCTTCGGCTCGAGGCTCCTCCTCGGGATCCGCAGGGAAGGCCAAAGCCTTGGCCATATCCCTAACGAAGTCCGAGAACCTGGCATCCTCCGGGGGGGACTGCTTCCGAGGTTCGGACCCCGGTGAGTCCGATGGGACACACCGAGTCCGGAAAGAATCAGGTGACTCTTCCTCCTCAGACTCCCAGACCGACTCCGACGAGGACTCGGTGGGGTCGGCCCGGGCAGGGTGCGGCGCCAGCCGCCCCGACGTCGAGGGAGTCGGCGTCGGCGACCTCGGTCCCGAACGGGAGGCCGAGGGTGACCTCGACCGAGGATCGACTCGAGTTCTCATTGACTCGAGGATCGGCTCGGTCTCCGGGGTCGACTTGGACGTCGACGTCCCGGCGGTCGGGGCAGCGGCGCCAGCGAGGCCAGCGAGCAGTGCCCGCTGCTGGTCCATGAAGGCAGACAGTCTGCTCTCCAAGGCCGTCAACCTGAGTCCGAGCTCAGGTGACCCAGCAGCCCCCGACTCGGGCCCCGACGGCGTCGGGCCCGACGTCGGCTGTCGCGGAGGCGAGTCCAGAAGGACTACAGGACTTACCCGGGCAGGCATCTCCGACTCCAGGCGAGGTCGCTTCGGGAGATGTTCCTTCTCCAAGGACCCGGGGCGGCTGTCGGGGCTATGCGACCTGGCCCTCGCGGAGCCAGGAGCGTCCACCGACGCCGCCCTCGCGGGTTTTTCCTTCCGACGATGGTCCCCGGAGGGAGAACCCCGGTCGGAGGAGCTCCGGCGACGGTCCGAGCTGGAGCCCTTTGACACGGAGGCCTCCGACGAGGTCCAGGTACGGCTGGGGTCAGCGAAGATTCTCTCGCGCTGATGCCGCCGACTTCTCAACGCCTTCGAGGACAGTTTGCTGCAGGGCCCACAGATCAGTTCCTCATGATCCGGGCCCAAGCAGCGGAGGCAAAAGTCGTGTGTGTCGGTTAGTGACATATTTCGGTCACACCGACCACACCGCTTAAAGCCACTGGCAGCCATCGGGGGAAAAAGGGCCCCTGCGAGGTCAAAGGACCGGGCTGCCAGGGAAAACGAAAATGAAAGCTGACTAAGTCAGAAAAACCGAAAAAAACGCTAGAGGACTCGAGACCGGCGTCGCGAGTCCGGGCGGGAAAACGATCGGCGTCGAACCGAAAGAAAAAAGTATAAAATAAAGAGGAAAATCAACTTTTTCGCGGGGACAAGACGGGGACGTCTGCAGGGCTCCGCGGAAAAAAGAAGACTGGCTAAGATGGCACCCTCGGGCGGGAAGACGACCGCGCATGCGCGCTGCAATTCCCAAAGGCTTTCTTTGAAAGCTGGGGAAAATTGCTCCGCGAGGGCTCCGTCGGCGCCGACGTCACCCATAAGTGAGGACTGACTTCCTGCTTGGTCCTGGAGAACAAAAAATTTTAGATCTATAATTTTATGGTGGGCGTCTAACCAATGCTGAACTAAGGGCTTGTCAACTAATCCACGTTTTATGCAGCTTTTATGCTCTATTATTCTAGTCCTTATGGCACGGGAAGTTTTCCCTACATATAATAACTTGCAAAGACATTGAATCACATAAATAACATTCTTTGTTTCACAGTTAGCAAAATCATCAATATAAAATATTTGGTTTGTAACAGGATGAGTAAAAGAATTGCGCACTGGTAAAGAATTCAAACACACTGAACATTTGCCGCACTGAAACTGCCCCTTATATTTAGACAATAACTTCTTTTCTGTAAAGGCGGAAGGAACCAGAAGGTTATGCAGGTTAACATCACGTTTGTGTGCCACAGTGAGTTCCAAATCACGAAAAGCGGGAAGAGTCTGGACAAGGTGCCATTCCCTCTGTAGAATCTTAATAATTTTCCTAGACTGTGACGAGTAAATAAGAGGGCAGACCATGCCCACATCATTACGCCATGTATTAACCCTGAGTAATTCTTCACGGGGAGTATCCCTAGCTCTAGTATATGCTTTATTAAGATGACATATCAGATATTGTCTTGCCAGGAATCTGGTTTTCATGTCTTGAGCTTGTATTTCAAAGTCATTATTGCTGGTGCAAATCCTTTTGGCTCTTAGGAACTGACTTACTGGTAAATTGTTTTTAAGTGCTGGGTTATGGAAACTCCCATAATGCAGTACAGTGTTTCTATCTGTCGGTTTCCTGAACAGGGTAGTGGAGAAAGAGTCTTGCTCCTTCTTGATTAGCAAATCTAAATAAGAGATCTGGTCTGGATGATAAGTCATTTGAAAATGCAAATTTTCATCTAATTGATTAATCCAAGAATGAAACTGGGAAAGAGTGTCAATGGACCCGTTCCAAAGAATTAAAATATCATCAATATAACGCATCCAGAGAACAATATTGGACTTAAAAGGATGTGATCTTAAAAAATTCTCTTCGGAGGAAGTGACGTCACCAGTGTAGATGGCAGCCTGAGTTCAGGTCTCCGGAGTACCCCTCGTAGTTTGTGGAAACATTGGGACCCCAAAGGAGGTGACTGCACATCTCACCGCAGAAATAGGTGGTGGTAGTAGCGGTGACCCGATCAGGCGGGATGACGACTCGCAAGAAGGCGGCGGACTTAAAAGAATTCGCCTACAGTGGCGGGATAGCTGGAGCACGCGATGCAAAGATGGCGCCGGGTGAAAGGACACCCCGGGACGCAGTGGAGAAATTGGCACCGCGTGCGTTGGAGGGGGACAAAAGCACGATGGTGGTGAATGGAGTGTCCCGAGAGGAATTGAAAGCCTGGTTCGGGGAGCTGAAAACTGAATTGGCAGCGGTGAAAGTGGAGGTGGGTGAGGTCTGCAATGAGCTGAGAGAAGAAGTGAGCGAGCTGGGAAGGCGAACAGAGGCTCAGGAGCAGCAGCTGGCACAGGTGCAAAAAGCGCAGGGGGACATGGCGCGCTCAATGAGTGCGTGGGAAAAATGGAAGGAGCAAATCCAGTTTAAGCTGGAAGACATTGAGAATCGCACGAGGCGTAACAATCTGCGCATTAGGGGAGTACCGGAGGAGCCGGAATTTGAAGACAGTCGGAGAGTGGCTGAGGCTATCTGCACAGCGATACTGTTGGAGGGAGAGGAGTCCTTAGAGAGTGTGAAGGTGGAATTGGACAGGGCGCATAGGGCGCTGGGGCCCAGTAGGCCCAATCGGCCACGTGACATTGTCATCTGCCTTCGGGATTATCTGGTAAAAGAGAGGATTGCTGCAAAGATGCGGAGAGCACGAGAGTTTATGTGGCAGGGATACAAAATAGCCCTCTATGCGGATTTGGCGGCGGGTACCCTGCAGCGCCGGCGAGAAATGCAGCCTGTGACTATAATTTTGCGACAGGAGAATGTACGTTATCGCTGGCTGTATCCCTTTGGATTGTGCTTCACGGTGGGTACTCGTAGCTGGAGGGTGAAGAACAGCGGGGAAGCGCAGAAGGCGTTGAGAGAAGCGGGCTTGCAAGTTCAGCAGCAGCGACGGCAGGACTCACCGGATAAACGGCGGGAGCGTGCAGAAACATCGGAGACTCTTCCCAGCCCTGTGCAGCTTTTACATGAGGAGGAAGCGAGCAGAGGATGAGTGGCTAAGCCATGCGGAGACTGTGCTGTTCCCGGGATTGTGAGGGGTATAAATGGACCTATGTTTTTCCCAGTGACTATGCCATGCGAGTTGGAGGGAGAGGCATGTGGGGTGGGGTGGGGAGGCGGGGGGGAGGAGTGGGGTTTGGGGAATATTGTTATGTTGGTTATGACTTTACCCTGTGGCACTGTGGAATGGGTTGAGGGGTGGTAGGGGGGATGGGAGGGGACGTTGGGAAAGTGTGGGAGGGGGGAGGTGGGTACTTTGGGAGTTTGGGAGAAAGAGACGGGGAAAGGGATGACTGGGCAGGGGAGGGGGCCAATGGGTTGAGGAGGTGGAAGATCTGGCGGTGGGAGGGCGGGGTAGGGGGGGAGGGGCACCTTCCCAGAGCGGGTTTTGGGTTGGAAAAGCTGTGGGGGGGGGGAACTGGAGAGGGGAATTTTTTAGGGGTGTAGGGGGAGGGGTAAGGTGGTTGGGGCGGAGGGCCACTGGGGGGATATTTCCTATAGGAGTTCTTGACTGGTTGATGGGGTCATAGGGGGAGCGGGAAGAGATGAGCGGGGGGGCTGGAGGGGACTTGGGTACATCTGCACTGATGGGCACTACTCTGACGGAGGCCTCCAAGGGAGGGGGGATGGGGGTGGGGGGAGGGGGGGGTGGGGGGAAGGGTTGGGGACTCTGACAGAGGAGGGGGAGGGGGGAGGTGGGACGGAAGAGGGGGGGGAGGGGGGTGGGTGGTGGGGGGGGGAATAAGGGGAGGGGGAGGGGGATTCAGCAGGGGGTAGTGGGGGAGCAAAAAGTGCGGTTAGTAACAATCAATGCTAAGGGTCTGCGAACCTGGCGCAAGCGTCGATTGGTGGAAAAGGAGGGGATACGGACTCGGGCGGATTTTATATGTGTTCAGGAAACGCATTTAAAGGTGGGACAGGAGAGGCTGCTGGAGACACGCAAATACCCCAAAGTGGTACTGGCAGGACAGAGGGCAGAGGCGCGGAAGGGGGGGGTGGCTATTCTGGTGGGGGCAGAGCAGCGGGATAACGTAATGGGGGAGTATAGGGATAAGAAGGGGAGGTATGTGGGAGTGAAGGTACGACTGGGGGATGATTTGGTCTGGATATTTAGTGTGTATGGGCCAAATGAGGGGCAGGGGGAGTTCTATGAGTCTATGAGGGCGGATTTGGAGAAATTGGGAGATTTGCCGATAATTGTGGGAGGTGATTTTAACTTGACTCTCAACCCCCGTCTTGATAATGGCCAGGGCATAGGGGCAGCGAGACGTCGGGAGCGTCAAAGGTTGTTAGAGATGAAGGCGGGTTTAGGGCTAGTAGATGCATGGCGTTGTCGAAATCCGGGGAGGAAGCAGTACACCTATTACTCGGCACCACACGGGAGTTACAGTCGTATCGATATGATTTGGGTGGATAGTAGCTGGATGGGTAAAGTTGAGGAGGTGGAACAGGGCTCTATTACTTGGTCAGACCATGCCCCAGTGAGTATTGGATTTAATTTGGGGTACAGGGATACAGGTGTGAAGTTTTGGAGGCTCAATGATTCTATATTGGATGACCCCGCAGTAGTTGAACGAACAGTCGGGGTTCTCTCTGAATATCAAGCTTTTAACATGAATGGGGAAGTAGAGCTGGGTATGGTATGGGATGGTCTGAAGGCGGTAGTACGAGGTCACTTACTGGGGGAAGCTGCGAGGAAATGTCGGGCGCAAGGGGAAGAGGAGAGACGATTAATGGAGGTGATAAGGACGTTGGAGGGACATCATCAATGTGATTTGCAGGCAGATGTTCTTAGTGAGCTGCAGAGAGTACGGGGACAACTTAGTCAGATAAGAGCTAGTAAGATGGCCCATGAATTGACTCTCCTTAAGCAGGCTATGTTTGAAGGCGGGAATAAAGCAGGAAAACTTTTGGCCAGGCGGTTGAGAACACACGTGGCCCACTCCAATATTGGTAGTATAAGGAATGGGAAAGGGCAGTTGCTGACGGGGAATAATGAGATCCGCAAGACCTTTCGGGAGTATTATAAGCAGCTTTACAGTGGGGAGGTAATAGAGGGGCGAGAAAAAGTAAACAATATTTAGAGGGGTGTGTGTTACCCCGGTTGGATTCGGAAGTGCAGGGAACGTTAGATCGTTTGATTACTGGGGAGGAAGTGGCAACAGCTATTACGACATTGAAACTGGGTAAGGCGCCTGGGCTGGATGGACTGACCGGGAAATTTTACAAAATTTTTAGGGGGGAGCTTCAGCCATTGTTGGTGGAGGTGTTTAATAGTGTACTTCTGACAGGAGCGGTTCCCGATACCATGTTGGAAGCGGGAATCACTGTTCTCCTTAAGCCGGGGAAGGATCCTATGGTCTGTGGTTCCTATCGGCCCATCTCGCTTTTAAATGTCGACGCCAAGTTATTGGCAAAGATACTGGCCACTCGATTGCAGCGGGTCATGCCGTCTCTGGTGCATGTGGATCAGACCGGATTTGTTGCGGGACGGCAGGGGGGGGATAATATCCGTAGGCTCTGCAACCTGACCTGGGAGGTTCAAAGGACGGGACAGAAGGCGGTGTTTGTATCCATTGACGCTGAAAAGGCGTTTGATAGAGTAGAATGGGAGTTTTTGTTGATGGTTTTGGAAAAAGTAGGGTTGGGGGAAAACTTTATCAAGTGGATACGAGCGTTTTATACGGCTCCTAAAGCCCGCGTGCGAGTGAATGGGAGTTATTCGGAGGTGTTTAATTTGGGGAGGGGGACGCGTCAGGGGTGCCCGCTCTCGCCCTTATTATTTGCTCTAGTTATCGAACCGTTGGCGGATCGAGTGCGCAGGGCGGTTGATGTTAAGGGGGTAGTTATGAATACCTGGGAGTCGAAAATAGCGTTATTTGCGGATGATGTCATCTATACCCTTAGGGATCCTCTTATTTCGCTCCCGATTTTAATGCAGGAAATTGCCCACTATAGTAGGGTGTCCGGTTATAAAATCAATGGGAGTAAGACTGAGATTTTGGGGTTTAACTTAGGGGAGAGGTTGGAGTCCAGTCTCCGTAGTAGTTTTCCGTTTCGCTGGGTGAAGGGGGAGTATAGATATTTGGGCATACAAATTGGTAAAGACTGGCGGAGGGTGTGGGAGCAGAACTTTAGCCTTCTTCTGCAGGCGGTACAGGCAGACATGGCTCGTTGGCGAAGGGTATATTTAACCTGGCTAGGTCGTATAGCGGTCATAAAAATGAATGTTCTACCGCGTTTTCTATTTCTGTTTAGCTCTGTCCCGGGTAGGATACCTCCTAGTTACTTGCGACGAGCTCAACAGTTGATCTATGATTTCGTTTGGGCGGGGAGACGATCTCGGGTGTCCAAAGGCACTCTGTACCGGGAGCAGCGGGAGGGGGGTTTGGGAGTTCCGTGGCTGGAAAAATACTACTTAGCGGCGCAGTTGAAAGCGGTGGTGAGTTGGCATGGAGGGGAGGAAACCCCCATTTGGGTGGAGCTGGAGCAGCTGCGAGGGAACAATTCGAGCCTGCAGCGGTGGCTATGGGATCCAGGGGGGGGGAGGGGGGGAGGGGGAGAGGACAACCCCTTTCGGGATTATACGCAAGTATTGTGGGGGAGGCTGAAGGGGCTATTGTTAAGGGGGAAGCGGTACACTAGGGCTACTTATCTGCAGGGGATGCAGGATTTTAGTCCGGGGCGGGAAGGCGGGGTGTTTAAGGAGTGGGGGGGCCTGGGTTTACATACTTTGGGGCAGTTATTGACCGATGGGGGGGAGCTCCGGACGTTTGGAGATCTGCAGGGGCTGTATGGGGTGAAGAAGGAGCATTACTTTGCATATCTGCAGATAGTCTCTTATGTGCGGCGGAAAGGGGTATTGGCAGAGCTCCGGAAGGTGGCATCACCCTTTGAACTAGCCCTGAGGAGGGGAGGAGGGAGGAGAGGGATCATCACGCTTTTGTATGGGGAGTTATGTAAGCAGGGACGGGATAGGGGGCAGGAGGAGCGGAGTAAAGGGGAACTCAAGTGGGAACAACAGTTGGGGGGTGATTGGGGGGCAGAGCGCTGGGATCACATCACTCGTTGGTCTCGACGCCTAGCCCCGGGTCCATCCTATTTTGAAAATAGTTTGAAGATGCGGCACCAAATGTATTGGACCCCGGGGAAGTTAAAAGCTTTTTGCGAGCAGGAAACTGGGGAATGCTGGCGGGGATGTGGGAGCTGGGGGGATTTATACCATATCGTTTGGGGTTGTGATAAGATACGGATGATGTGGAGGGGACTCGGGGATTGGTTACAGAAGGTGTTGGGAGGAGAAGTGATATTTACGGCCTCCATGGTACTATTGAATGATATGCCGGAGATGGGTGAGCGAGAGACCCTAATGTTGGTGGGTAGTTGTATTGGTGCGGGGAGAGGGGCGATAATGGCCCGCTGGCGCTGTGAGCAAGCCCCGACCTTGGGGATGGTGCTGCAACGCATTGATTCTTTGTGGAGTATGTGTGCCATAGCAGCTCATAGGAGACATACGCTGAAGGCCTTTAAGGCAGTCTGGGGCCGTTATGAGAAGTGGCGCGAGGCTTAAGGGGGGGAGGAGGGGGGGGTAGTACCCAGATGGGGGAATAGAGGGGGGAGGGGGGAAAAATGCTTCGCTAAAAATGTCTAGATCTGAATGTTTAGTTTTGATTGCTTAAGTTCGGCCTGATGTTGAGCTCTTCCGGATGCTGAGGTTTTGAAATTGTGTTTACTTACTGCCTGCGTTGTAAAAGTGCTTTGAATGGTATGAAAATAAACAAATTATAAAAAAAAAAAAATTCTCTTCGAAGTGAAACATAGAGATTCGCTATGTCAGGGGCCATAGAAGACCCCATGGCGACACCCTTTACCTGTTTACAAAACAGATCTCTAAAACAGAAAAAATTCTCAGAGAGTAAAATGAGCTAAAGTGATAAGAAAAGCAGTGGGCATGCGTCTGTATGTAGTCCTTTTAAGAAGAACCTCCTCAACGATATGTAAAGCAGCTAACTGAGGAACGTTTGTATACAAAGACTTCACATCAAGGGTTACCAGAATCAAATCTGGGCTAAATTTATCAAAGGAGGACAAAATATGTAAAGGGTGTCGCCATGGGGTCTTCTATGGCCCCTGACTTAGCAAATCTCTATATGTTTCACTTCGAAGAGAATTGCGGCAAAAAGAAAACACCATGCAGCATAAAGGCCACAGAGCCACGGCAAACAGGAGTCCTAGAAAAGGAATCCCAAGGAAACCCTATTAGGGAGGCCCTGGAAGCCCCCACAGGCTTGGGGAGGCCTGGCTGAGGAAAGTCTCCCCCCCCCCCCCACACCTCGAAGTTACTTTAATCATAGCAGCAGAGAGTCAATTACCCCTGATTGAAATCAATGAGTAAACGTCCCCATTGAAATCAATGGGGGAAAAAGGAACTTAGAAAAAAAATCACCAAAAAAGGGGGAGGGGGGAGGGGATGAAAAGTGAAGACTAGATTAGGACAGTCAAAAGGGAAGGGAAGCCTGGGCCCAAATTATTGACCCCCCCTCACCCCTTCAGGGGCCTCATGGGGCTCTCCTACTCCTCTTCTGGCCCACCAGCTTTCATAACCTGTAGGAAACAGTGTGGACACAGGGAAACTGTCCACTCCAGGAGACATGGGCTTTCCCGCGCTCCGAGCCACTGGGCCCTTCATGACTCAATCCAAGGCCTCCACATCATAGGGTGGGCGAGGAGAGTCAGGCGTTATCTTTCACTGTTGCACCAGTCCATACACCTTGCCACTTGCTGGAGGCAGACAATAGTGGCTTCTCTTAAAGCTGTACTAGAGGATATACCAAGTAATATCACTGAAAGTTGCTTATGTCTGTCTCCACCTGCTGGCAGAGGAGCATAACTCACTAATCTGGACTGATTTAGCAGAATAAGAAATGCAAATTCAGGATATTTCTAGTGAGAACATACTAGTGGTTGGGGCAAGTTACCTCGGGCCAGAGGGCGAGGGGTTTGAATCCCGCTAGAGGACAGCAACCTTGGGCTGGAAGGACTGGGGTTTCTAGTCTCACAGGTGCTCTATATAGCCTTGAGCAAGCTACTTAATCCTCTGTTGCCTCAGGTACAAAAATAAAGATTGTGAGCCCTTCGGGGACAAGGGATATATACACACAGTACCGGAATGTACACTGCTTTGACTGGTAGAAAAGCGGTATAAGCGCCTAGTTAAATAACTGAAATACAAACCTCTCTCAGAACAGCAAGAGAAGCGTAATTGTTCATCTGTAATAGCTACACCGATGACAGCAATAGAAATGTGTTCCACAGTAGGGGCTACATTACTAAGAACCGTCCTCAAGTAAAAGCAAAGCAGCAAAATATGGATTACTACTGCCAAAATGTAAGAACACGAACTATAGGCCCAATGTTTAAATCCACAGATCGGCGTTTTTAAGCACTGCACTGCTGCAGTGGTTAAAAATAAAACCAGATATTCAGTGCTGGAATCCAGATATCCTCCAGCACTGAATATCTGTTTTTACTGCCGACTTGTCAGCGCCAGCAAGATACCGGCAATATTCAGCCACAATCCGGATAGCAAAAACCACATAAAGAAAGGCCTGCTTTTTAGGCATGTTTCACTAAGCTGTAGTGCCTATTGTTGAGGGTTCAGCGGCAGGGAAATTGTCTGTACTAGGGGTGCGTGAGGGGGTAAAATAGGGATGATGTCTTTGAATGGGTGAGAGGAGAATAATGAATTGGTTAGGTGCCTGTACTGAAATGGTCTTTGAACAAATGAGTTTTAAGGTTTATTTTGAAGGTTTTGAGCGAATCAATGAGGCGCAGATCCAAGGGGAGGGAGTTCCATAATTTTGGCACAAAGAGCGAGAAGGCCCGCAAAGCAGTGGATTGATTACATGTAGTGATGATTTTAGGCACTCTTAGTAGGCTTCAAGAGGTGGTTCTTCTTGCTCCTGAACTGTGATCGGTTTGAATGAGTGTTTGGTTGCTAGGAGCAGAGGGGTCATGTAGGATCCTGAAGGTGGTTAGCAATGCTTTATATATTTTACCCTCATATAGACTGGAAGTCAGTGTAGATGTTGCAGTGTTAAAGTGATGTGATTTCTTCTAGGTGAATTTGTATGATTCTGGCCACTGTGTCCTGTGCCATCTGATGTCGGTGATGGGTTGCTTTTGGGAGCCCTTGGTATATGATGTTGCAATAATCGATGACTGGAGTAATGAGAGCTCGACATACATCTCTGAAATCTGAAGGATAAAGCAGAGGTTGGAGATTGTGTAGGGTTTGTGTATTTTAGTATTAGACTGTTAATCACATTTTTTTATGTGAGGAATGAAATTGAGGATCTGGTCAAGCGTAATTCCTAAGTATCTTACTCTTTTTTTTTTTTTTACTTGAAGGGTGGCTCCCGCTAGATGTAAAGATGATGGTGGGGAAAAGGATCGATTTCTTGTGACATGGAGGAATTCTGTTTTATTCTAGCTGATATGGAAGTTATTATAGGTTAGCCACTGTAAGATGTCTTGAAGACATGGACTAAGGACTACCAAAAGGGACTGCTACAGCTGGAAATAGATCTGCACTTGTAAGTGTTTATATTCTAGAATATACTCCAAATCTTGGGGGGGGGGGGGGGAACGGGGACACAAAATTCTTTGGGTTAAAGCTGATAAATTTGTGTATTTTAGAATTCAGTGTTTTTGCTGAGTCAGCTGGGGCTTAGTACCACCAGGGAGCTTTTTTGTTATAAAAAAAATCAGAGTATAGCTTAGCATTCAAGTAGAATAAATAGTCTTTAAGTACAAAGAAATAAACTTATTTCTAGTGACCTTTACAAAGAGGCCTTCCAGTTAAGAGGAAAAAGACCTGTGAAGTTGTCTTAAATAGGTGTTAAGGGCAAGTGACAGATCAAAGGGGCTATTTTAAAGACTCCTCTCTATCAAACTAAGGGCTGTGTGAATCACACAGGAAACTGGTAAGATCTTACCTTAGAAGCACAGATCAGGGCACTGTGTAGCACGCCAGCTTTTATTAAGTCTTCTTTCCCTCCCTCCCACCCACCCACCCCAACTCCCATTCACCCAAGGGATAACCTTAGCTTAATAGGCTCTAAATAACCTATTAAAGGGAAGGAGGTGCCCATATTCACTTTCAGGTATGGCTGGTTAACCTCATCAGAAATATATTAAGGACCTGAGATTAATCAGTCCTGAGGTGAACGAAGTCCATTAACCGTATTAGGTATAGTTGTATTAGTATACATATCCCCAGCAAACCTAAGCAAGTAAACAATTTAAATATATAAACAAAACCTTAAAACTAAGATGCAGACAGCAATCCAGCAGTGAGATGGAGGCTTTCCAGTCTGTTGCATTGACAGTCACATTTATGATTTTCTCCCAGTTGGTGAGGGGTCTTACATATGCACTAGGAGCAAAGAGCTGTTTGCTCTCAGGGAACGAGTCCGATGTCTGGAGGCTAGCATAGCAGACTTGGAGGACATACGGAAGACAGATCATATAGACGAGACCTACAGGGACCTAGTACTGAAGTCCCACCTCCAGTCTAGCAGCCTCCCTGTTGCTATGGACAAAGAGAGATCATGTGACAGGAGAGCATCACCCTAATGTGGCAGGAAGTGATCCTGTAACTAGGACCTGATCTCCAGGTAATGTAAAACCCTCTTGCACCTAGGTGGTTTCTCCAGGGCCATGTGCCGATGAGGGAAGGGTTAGGACGGCCATTATAGTTGGCGATTCGATCATTAGGCATGTACATGGCTGGTGGACATGAGAATCGCTTAGTAACATGCCTGCCTGGTGTGAAGGTAGCAGACCTCACGTGCTACCTAGACAAGGTTTTAGATAGCGCTGGGGAGGAGTCTGCTTTCTTGATACATGTAGGTACCACTGACAAAGGAAAGTATGGGAGGGAGGCTCTGGAGGCCAAATTGGTAGGAAGTTGAAATCTAGAACTTCTAGGGTAGCATTCTCAGAAATGCTTCCTGTTCCGCATGAAGGACCCAAAAGGCAGGCAGAGCTCCGGAGTCTCAATGCGTGGATGAGAGATGATGGTGCAAGGAAGAGGGTTTTGCATTTGTTAGGAACTGGGCAATATTCTGGGGAAAGGAAGGACTTTTCCGAAGGGATGGCTCCACCTTAACGGAATGGAACCAGGCTGCTAGCATTAACCTTTAAAAAGAAGATAGAGCAGATTTTAAACTAGATAATAGGGGAAAGCTGATAGCAGCCCAAGAATGCATGGTTCAGAACGATGTATCCTTGAAGGATACTAGCAAAAGACTGAAGTTAGGGCATATTGACAGAGAAGTTCTAATAAAGACAAAAGTAACCCAAATGCCCTTAAGTACAGAACAGACAGAGATTAAAGATTCCAAATTACCCTGCCTACTGATAACCAGATTAATATGAATAAAATGCAACCTCTAAAATGCTTGTATGCAAAAGCTAGAAGTCTAAAAAATAAGATGGGAGAATTAGAATATATAGCACTAAATGAGAGGTTAGATATGATTGGTATATCAGAGACCTGGTGGAAGGAGGACAATGGGACACTGATACAGGGGTACAAATGATAGAGTAGATTAAATTGGTGGAGGGATTGCACTCTATGTCAGAGAGGGCATTGAGTCACAAAGGATTAAAGTTTTGCAGGAAACAAAATACACTGTACAATCTCTAGGGACGGAAATTCCATTTAAAAAGGGGAAGGTGATGGCAGTGGGGGTGTACTACTGACCGCCTGGCCAGAATGAACAAATGGATGATGAAATGCTCAAAGAAATCAGGGAAGCTAACAAAAGTTACAACACAGTAATAATAATGGGTGATTTCAATTACCCCGGTATCTACTGGGTAGGTGCCACGGCAGGATATGCTAGAGAAAAAGTTTCTAGATGAAATAAATGACTGCTTCTTGGAGCAGCTGGTTCATGAACCAACAAGAGGGGAAGCCATTTTGGACCTAATCCTTAGTGGAAAACAAGATCTGGTGCAAGAGATAAGGGTGTTGGGGCCACTTGGCAATAGTAATCATAGCTTGATCGCATTTGATTTAATAAATGGAGGAAGGACGACAAGGAAATCCGTAGTACTACTTTTTAACTGCCTCTCTATGCCCTGCACTCTTCTGCTCCTTCTCCTATCTAAAAGGTATCAACCCAAAACCCTGCCCCCCCCCCTAGATTTTTCTCACACTCCCAGGACAGATCCTCATGCAACTACTCAATTATTCATATCCTTCTCCTTTCGCCCTCCTCCCTCCCTTGCTCATGGGCTTTGTGGAATGTACACTCCATTTCAAATAAGCTTGCCTTTACTCATGATCTCTATTTCTAATGCTATCCATCTTCTTGCTCTGAGACCTGGCTCCTCCCAGAAGACCCAGCTTCAGTCGCTGCTCTCTGTCATGGCAGCTACCAGTTCTCCCACAAACCTCGTCCCACTGGCCATGGTGGTGGTGGTGGTGGTGGTGGTGTTGGGCTTATACGCTCTCGCCTCTGACAATTACAGCCCCTCCTGCCTCAGTCTCACTCTTTTCCCTCCTTTGAAGTCCACTCTGTCCGCCTTTTTTCTCTGCTACCTCTCCGGATAGCTGTTATTTATCGACCACCTGTCAAGTCCACCTCTACCTTTCTCACTGACTCTGATTTGTGGTTTTCCTTCTTTCTGGATTCATCTCCCCCTCCCTTATTCTTGTGGATTTTAACATTCATGTTGATAACCCCTCTGACCCTTATGCTCTAAAGCTCCTTTCCTTTGCCTTCTCATTCAACCTCCAGTTTTACTCTACTGCCCCCACTCACAGGCACGGCCACTCCCTCAATCTTTTTTTCTTTATTTTCTTTCAAGCTTCTGTACCTCAGTTCTTCCCTTATCTGACCATCATCTCCTAAGTTGCACTCTTCATCACCCCCACCTCAATCTCACCCAGTCCCCTCCAACCTCTTTAGAAATCTTCATGCTATTGACCTATCGGTTCTCTCCACTACTGTCTCATCACTTCTTTCTTCCACTATGTCATCCGAGTCTGTTGATGAGACATAGCCTCCTATAATGCTGCACTCTCCTCTGCTCTGGATGCTCTCGCTCCTTCCATGTTATGTCCTGTGAGGCATACTGTACCTCAGCCCTGGCTGTCTGACTACCTGCTACCTACGTTCCTGTGCCCATTCAGATGAGCGCCTTTGGCTCAAATCCTGCACTCCTGCAGACTTTCTACACTTCAAATTCATGCTTGCCTCTTTCCAGTTAGCCATAGCACTTGCCAAACAAGACTTATGTCCACCTGACTAACTCTCTTGCCTCTGACCCTCGGCATCTCTTTACTACTCTCAATTCTCCCCTCAAACTGCCACCTCCCCCAACCCCTTCATTCCCTTTCTGCCCAAACTCTGGCTTTTTCTATGAGAAAGTCCACAAGATTACATTCAAAATTCCTCATAAGGTCAGTTCCATCCCCTCTTCACTCCCAACTTCTCCCCTCATCCTCTGCTACTCTTTCTTCCTTTTCTATGATCTCATATTCTCACACATATTCTTTCCTCCTCCAAACTCACTACCTGCTTCTCTAATCCTATTCCTACCCGTCTCCTAAACTCCATCTCCTCCACTATCATCCTTTCGATCTCTCATATTCTCAACCTATTGCTTTCCACTGCAACTGTTCCTGCACGCTGTGGTTACACCTCTCCTCAACAAACCCTCACTATACCCTACAGTACTCATCCTTCCAATTACTGACCCTTCTACCTCCTTCATTTCTAAACTACTTGAACGTGTGGGTTCACTGCCGTTGCCTTGACTCTCACTCCTCTCAAGCTCTTTTGGATCCATTGCAATCTGGCTTTCATCCTTTACATTCTACTGTAAAGGCTCTTTGCCAAAGTCTCCAGTGACCTGTTCCTGGCAAAATCTAAGGGCCTTTACTAGATCCTCATCCTTCTTAACCTTTCTGCTGCTTCTGACATTCGTGGGCACCACCTTCTCCTCAATAAATTGTCCTTGCTTTGTTTTAAGGACTCTGTGCTATCCTGGTTCTCGTCTTCTCTCCAACCACACTTTCAGTGGTTGTTCTGATGAATCCTCCTCTACTGCTATCCCACTCAGTTGGTGTACCCCAAGGGTCTGTCTTGGGTCCAGTCCTTTTCTCTCTATAACCAATCCCTTGGTACACTCATCTCCTCCCACAGTTTTCAGTACCATCTTTACGCTGGTGGCTTTCAGATCTAAGTCTCTACACCTGAAATATCTGACAATCCAGGCTCAGCTCTCTGACTGCCTATTTGACTCATGCCTGGATGTCTCATTGCTGTTTTAAATTGAACATGGCCAAAACATAACTGCTTATTTTCCCTCCTAAACCCACATCCCCCCTTCCTTCCTCAATCTCTGTGGATAGCGCTCTATTCCTTCCTGTTTCCTCTGCTTGCAACCCTGGGGTCTTCTTTGACTCCTCCCTCTCCTTCTCCACGCACATCCAACTGATAGAAACGACAGATTTAATTTTCACCACATCAGCAAAATTCACCCTTCTTTCTTTCTGAATACACTATTAAATACATTTATTCACTCTTTAGTCACCTCCCGTCTAGACTACTGCAACCTCCTTCTTGCTGGTCTCCCTCTGAATCATCTCTCTCTCCCCTGCAATCTGTTCAAAACTCAGCTGCACGGCTAATCTTCCACCAGCCTTGATATGCTCATATAATCCCTCTTCTCAAGTTGCTTCATTAGCTCTCTATCCATTTCCATATTGAGTTCAAATTTCTCCTACTGACCTCTAAAGTGCACTTATTCTGCTGCTCCTCACTACCTTGCCTTTCTTAAATGGTCCCTAAACCCCTCCTCAGGGATTCTGCTCTTCTATTAGATCCCTTCTATCTGTGCCCTTCTCTTCTACTGCCAACTCTAGACTTCAATCCTTCCAGCATGCTGCTCCTCACACCTGGAACAAACTACCTGAGTATATATGTCAGTCTTCTTCTCTGGCCCTTTTCAAATCTAGGCTGAAAACTCACCTCTTTGAGGCTGCTTTTGGATCCTTATCCACTTAGTCTCCTATGTGTTTTCTTATTATTCCTCTAGATGTCCCTTGTCCTCAGCTGTTGTATTGACTGTTTTGACTAGATTGTAAGCTCTTGAGCAGGGACATTCACATGTGTCTGTACAGTGCTGTGTATGCCTTGTAGCGCTATACAAATGATCAGTAGTTGTACTGGAATCTATCCGAGGAAGCCCATAGTTGATCCAGCTTGCCCAGAGGCTGCAGATATAACCAAGCCAGGGCTTTTGGTCCCTTGAGGGCCAACTCTGGAGTTTCCAACTGGGAGACCAGGAGCTGCTCCAAGAGTTCTGGCAATGGAAGAATCCTGATGGGGCATCCAATACTCTCCAGAATGGGGTTCCCCTAGAGGACTCGTTGGCTGCAGGCTCTTCAAGTCCCAAGACCAACCTAGCATCCTGGATCAACACCATCCACGAGGGGAATTTCCTCTTCTTCCTCAGACCCTCATCCAGATGCACAGGAAATTTTATTCTGCATCCCAGTCAATCCCCTTAAGAAATAAGGCTGAGCTCCCAGAGGAAAGCCCGACTGAACAGGTGAGACAGAGGCATTTAGACCCCTGAAACGGCTAAGGCAGCACAAACCAAGGGCTGGGATTCCTCCATAGGAGAGGTTAGGGTTCCAGACTCCTGCGAAGAGAGTTGCTATGCAGCTAAACAAAACCGAAGAGAACCAAGAATCTGCTTAGCACCACCTGCTGCTCTCTGCCAGGCAAGATGTTCTCCTGTGGTACCAAAGGGCCCAGCGGACCTCGCTGGACAGGGGACTGGAACCTCCTCAGCCTTCCAAGAGGCACCTTGTGGTCCTCAGCGAGAGCTGTCTTCCCTGCAGTCAACAAGGGCAGAGAAAAGGATAAGGAGGTGGCTTTCAAAATGGCACTGGGCCTGGGCCTCCCATAGGGGGTCCTGATGCGGCTGAAAAATCCTGGGCCCTTACATCCCCATCACAGTGGGAGCAAAAGGAGCCCCACAGAGATGACTCTGCGGGTGCCACAAAGGGCGCAGCTGGACACATGGCATACTTGCCCTATTCCATGTGGCAAATAGAAAAAGAAATGCAGAAATAGCTGCAAAAAAGCCCGCTGGAAAAAAGTGCAGGACATGAAATACAACCAACACAAATACATTGAAACACGGTGAAAAGGAGATCCCCAAACTGGGAGTCCTTGAGCCTGTCAGGGAAACTCAAATTGGGCCCGACTGATTTGTGTTGGTATTTATTAAGGTGCTTTATGCAGCCCAATTGAAACCTATGGACACAATTGAAAAAAGGCACAAAAAAGCCCAAATTTCAGGGAAAAAAAAACCTGAGAAAGTGATCAGAGAGCAAGAGGGAAGGGGAGCCTGAGCCCAACTTACCAGCTCCCCTCAAGGGCCCTGTAAGGTTCTCATGCGCCTCCTCAACCCATCAAGTATTAGTAACACATGGGAATTGGTGCTGGATCCTGGGCGGCTGTCATCTCAAGGGCTCAAGGGTGCACTCTGTAGGGCCTCTATTGGGCTCAATACTAGGCCACTGCACCATAGTGTGGGCCAGGAGAGCCAGGCCTATCTGCATTGCTGCACCAATTTACACACACCTTGCCACCTGCTGGAGGCAGACAATTACTGTCTCTTCTCAGTGCTGCACCAGTGGTTATACCCCCTGTTGACATAATTTAAAGATGCTTGAGTCTGTCTCCACCTGCTGGAAAGGGAGCAGAACCCATTTGTCTGGGCTAGTCTAGCAGGATGAAAATAGAGTTGGATTTATCTGTGGTCTAGGGTCTCTCAAGGAGCAGAAATAGTGAAAGATTTCAAAATCTAGCTCTTTTGGCCTTTCTAGAAGGTTTCAAGACCAGTTTCTACCTTGATTTACTTGTGCCAAACAGGAAGGATTAGCATCTCTCCTGCTGGACCCAAAGTACTTATAACATCTTCAGTTGGTAGCAACATACCAAAATATCATGGCCTTCCTCAAATGCTTGCAGCATTCTCCATGATGATCTGAGGAGGATATCTGGATGCACTGCAGGCAAATTCAAAGTTACTGGTTTTCTTCTCAGTTGAGAAAAATTGAAATATGAAACGTTTTAAACAAACAAGACATGGGAGGAAAAAATTCTCTAAAAAACATTACATGTTGTCCAATGAAATCAAAGCGGTGATCATATGTTAAACTGAGGCAACAATGAAACAAAGAAAACTTGAAGTCTGCTTAAAAACCAATCTAGTAAGAGTAGAATGGATAAAACACCCAAAAACAATGCCAAAGAAAAAGAAGTTTGCACAAAGATCGCAGGCTTAAAATGACTGCAGCATGGCCCAGCAAAAAGTCCTCTTGCTCTAAATCATAACTGAAACTTCTGAATAGTAGGAGATACAGCACACAGAACCCACCCCTCATACTCAAAAGTGTCTCTAGAAATCTTTGACGAGTCCTCTGGCAAGATATAATGCAGATCATGTGAACCATTGCTAGCATTCGCTGTATTTGCTTCTCAGAGAAGAAGTGTTTTATAATAGAGAGAGCCAAGACATTTTATAAAAACTATAACCTGATTGCTGAAGCCTGGAACACTCGTAATGAACCACCTCGAAACCTCCCATGCTTATCTGTTTCTTCAATCAAAAGACGAAGAGTGTTAACACCAAGGTGGAATCCTTGACTGAACTCAATACCACAACTGATGTAAACGTGCACTGGAAAGTCACATACTGCCACTGAGAATGCTGACGTATATCTTGATACTAGCCATAATATACATCATACAACGTATTAGGGTGCTTACTACAAAACAGAAAGATATAACCCACCACACCTTCAGTAAGAGAGCCATCAGAGTTTGAGTCAATTTTCTTGATGATGCTTTTCAGTCTTTGTAGCTGCTCTTCAGGGCTGAGTTTTGCAAATTCTTCTGTCTCGTCCTTTGAAGAATGAAATTTACATTTTACTTCTTGTTTGCTTTTCCTCAGAAATAATGTTTTTGATGTTGGCCATTACATTTATCAAGGAAATCGAACAAATTGTTCAATGGTCTAAAATATTTTACAAAATAATTTGCCAAAAAAGATTTCTATGCCACATCCAGTTGCCTTGCTCTTTAAACAAACATAAATAGTCCTCAATTATCCTTGATTTTCCCACAAAACACAAAAAAATAGTGCACTACTATCGAATAAGACTCTGTGCTTGTATATTAGTTGATGTTAATTGTTAATATCTTCTCTCAGATTACATTAAGGGTCCTATGTACTAACACCCAATTAAAAAAGGTACTTAACATGATAACATTAAATAAGAGCAACCGATATAAAAAGGTGGCCTCTCCAGAATCTCCCTTTCTATGGGTGGACCTCTACTCCCTAGTGAACCAGCAAGTCTGAAGCACTCCCCCTCCCCAGCTCCTATGCTGGGCAAAAGTGTGCAATCTATTTCTCTGCCCCTTACCCTCAAATGTCTGAGGGTTGCCCCCCCCCCCCTCGTGGTGAAAGCTAATGAACAAACATGCCAGCTACTGGCTGCCAAAATGCATGCTAATTGGCAATTGCACACTAAGGGAGAAAATGGTCAGGTTAGGGGCGGAGTGGGCAGGGAAAGCACATTAGCACATGATCACAGTCAATGGTGAAATTAGGCTTTACCTGCTAATTTTCTTTCCTCGAGTCCCTCCAGTCCAGTCATGTGGGTTATGCACTCTTACCAGCAGATGGAGACTGAGAATCACTAGTTTGATGTCATCATGGCACAAGGCTCCTGTGCAGTCCTCAGCTCACCAGTATTTCTGTAACAAAGCAGACTCCAGAACAAACAATTCTTAGGTACACATACAATAGGCCCTCCACACAAAATACCTACAGACTACCCAATCCTGCTCAAACTGAGTCCGCAACAGTGGATATAAATCGCCAGCCTCTAGTCCATAACATTCACCTACAGTCACCAAATAAAATCAGCCCAGCATCACAACCTGAGGGAAGTGTAGCATGCCTGAGCCAGACAAAATGAAATTGTCACCAGGAGGCACATTTTTGTGTTCTTAGGAGTTATTAGGGTGGGTTCTAGATTGGAGAGACTCAAAGAAAGAAAATTAGCAGGTAAGACCTAATTTCACCTTCCTCATCAGTCCTCCAGCCAAATCCTGATGCGTGGGACATATCAAAGTAGCACCTAATGACGGTGGTTGGGGGGGGGGTGGTAAGGAGTTTGAAGAGCCCGACTTGCCACACCTGCGCCCCATAAAGTGCCATCGTCTACACTCCAACAAATAAGTAGCTATAACATTAATTTTAAACTTTTAAAAAACTAAACTTAACTTCATCCCCACTAAATTAAGAGGGACAACCGCATCTATGACTTCCTCTTCCCTTCAGAAATCATCTAAGATAACGGATCCAGAAAAAAACACTGCGATCCTGAAAACTGTAAAAAGGATTTTACGGACATCGAAACAAACCTTCCCCCCAGACCACACTGCCTTCTGACCTACTCATCCTCGGGCGGGAATCAGAACTGAACTGGAGTTCCACAAGGAACTACAATTAGCAGGTAAGTCTAATTTCTCTTTCCTCATCGTTCCTCCAGTTCAGTCCTTCACCACTGGGATGTAACAGAGCAGTAATTACTGAGAGGGACCTGTCCACCCGGATCGCAAGACCGCCGACCCGAAACAGGCATCGTTCACCGCCTGAATATCCAAGCGATAGTGCTTATTGAATGTATGGAGAGAGAGGACCAAGTTGCCGCTCTGCAAATCTCCACCAAACTATGCTCCGCCCAAGACGTCACCTGCGCTCTAGTAGAGTGAGCCTGTAACCCCACGGGCACTTGACACCCTTGCAAAATATATGCTGACGCTATAGCTTCTCGTACCCATCTAGCTATCGAGGCTTTGGCCGCCGCTTCCCCTTTACGCGGACCTCCAAAGAGAACAAACAGATGATCCGACTTCTGGAAGGCTTCTGAAACTTTCAAGTACTGGCGCAACGCCCTTTTAATGTCCAACCGCCGCAGACTACGGTCTGAGGCGTTCTCCTCCCTATAGCGCAATATTGGCAACGAAACCGTTTGATTCATGTGAAAAGGAGAAACTATTTTGGGCAAAAAGGAAGGTACGGGCCGCAGTACCACCTTTTCTCTAGAAAAGGACAAGAATGGCTCTCGATAAGACAAAGCCTGCAACACCGAAATCCAGCAAGCCGAACAAATAAATACCAACACCACTGTCTTTAAGGTTAAATCCTTGATCAACGCCTGCTGCAAAGGCTCGAAAGGTTCCCTAGACAACGCCCCAAGTACTAAGTTGAGATCCCACAAGGGAACCACCATTCTACGCGCAGGCCGTAACCGAGACACTGCCTTTAAAAACCATATCACGTCAATGTGAGCGCCCAAGGCCAACCCTTGGACCTTTCCTCGATAACATGAAAGGGCGGCCAGCTGGACCCTCAAGGAGCTGGCTGCCAGGCTTTTATCAAATCTATCCTGCAAAAAAATTAACCATAGGAATGGAAACCGTGGAAGCGCGGATCTGCCGCTGAGAGCACCAGTCCTCAAAGATACGCCAAATTTGCACATATGCTAGAGATGTGGATTTCTTCCTGGCTCGAAGTAAGGTCGCAACCACCACCACTCCAGAATAACCTTTCTTCTTTAACCTCGCCCTTTCAATGGCCAAGCCGTAAGCGAGAATCGATCCACCTGGGGCATGCGAAGAGCACCCCGAGTCAAAAGATTCGGCATTGTGGGAAAATCGCCAGGGCTCCCCATCTAGGAGCCAAACCAGATCGGCATACCACGGACGTCTCGACCAATCTGGTGCCACTAACACTGCTCTCCCCAGATGCGCCTCGATGCACTGAATCAGTCTCCCTATGGAGCACCCACGGGGGAAACATATAGAGAAGGCCGGCCACCGGCCATTGTTGCATCAGGGCATCGATGCCCTCCGACATCCATTCCCATCTTCTGCTGTAAAAGCGACTCACCTTTGCCGACCGAAAAGTCGCCATGAGATCCATAAATCGGTGGACCCCACTTGACTATCTGCGCAAAGACTTCCGAATGCAGCTTCCATTCTCCGGCGTCCACTCGGACTCTGCTGAGAAAGCGTAGTTACTCACCTGTAACAGGTGTTCTCCAGGAGCAGCAGGAATCAGTCCTCACTTATGGGTGACGTCGGCGCCGACGGAGCCCTCGCGGAGCAATTTTCCCCAGCTTTCAAAGAAAGCCTTTGGGAATTGCAGCGCGCATGCGCGGTCGTCTTCCCGCCCGAGGGTGCCATCTTAGCCAGTCAGATGACATAGCTAAAAAAGACAGCATAAAAAGTTGCAAAAAAGAACATAAGCAGACGATTGCAACTCCAAGGGGAGGAGGGAGGGTAGTGAGGACTGATTCCTGCTGCTCCTGGAGAACACCTGTTACAGGTGAGTAACTACGCTTTCTCCAGGACCAAGCAGGAAGTCAGTCCTCACTTATGGGACTCCCAAGCTCAAGGCTACCGGAGACCCTAAGCACAAAAATGAGCTCCCTCTAGCTCAGCAGCACAGAAGGATAGAATCTTCGCTGAATTATCACCCACCGGTAGCCCACATCCGGGATGGAGGGTAGGAGTTGCTCAGACCTCAAAGAGATTACGGAGGACTGCCTGTCCGAAAGCACTGTCCCTACGGGACTCCCTCTCGAGACAGTAATGGACCGCAAAAGTCTGGCTTGAAGACCAAGTAGCGGCCCGGCAGATGTCTGCCAGCGGAACAGAGCGGAGGTAAGCCACTGACGTGGCCTTTGCCCGAACGCAATGAGCCGTGACTCGACTTTCTAAGGAGAGTCCGGCTGCCCCATAAGCCCAAGAGATACAGTCCGCAACCCAGATGGACAGAGTACGCTTGGAGACCGGGAGCCCCAATCTATTGGGGTCAAAAGACACAAAAAGCTGAGCAGCTTTACGGTGCTCCCGCGTACGGTCAAGGTAGAAGTTCAATGCCCTTCTACAGTCCAGGGTATGGAGGACCGTTTCAGCTCGGCTGGAGTGTGGTCTGGGAAAGAAGGTTGGAAGTACCACCTCCTGATTGATGTGAAAAGGGGAGACCACTTTAGGCAGAAATTTTGGGTGAGTCCGTAGGACTACCCTATTCTTGTAGAACCTAGTGTAAGGGGGATCAGACACGAGGGCCTGCAATTCACTTACGCGTCTAGCGGAAGTGAGGGCTATCAAGAACAGTGTTTTCCAAGACAGAAAACGGAGAGAACAGGTAGCCATAGGTTCAAAAGGCGGACAGGTGATCCGCTGCAAAACCACATTCAGGTCCCAGTCAGGCGCTGGCGGGCGCAGAGGTGGTTTAAGTAGAAGGAGAACTCGTAGAAACCTCGCTACGAGAGGGTCATTGGAGAGAGGTCTGCCGTCCACTGGCACATGATGTGCTGAAAGAGCACTGAGGTGAACTTTGACGGAGTTGGACTTAAGTCCCAGATTAGAGAGGTGCAGCAAGTACTGCAAGATCACCGACACCGGGCAGGAGAAGGGATCCTGAGACTGTTGGGTACACCAGACGGCAAAGCGACGCCATTTAAGGGCGTAGCATTTGCGGGTAGAAGGCCGTCGCGAAGCCAAGACGACTTCCTCCACCTCCGCCGGCAGGAGAAGGGGAGCAAGGACTACCCTCTCAGCAGCCAGGCCATGAGGTTGAGAGACCTGAGGTTGGGGTGCAGAAGGGACCCCTGATCCTGAGTGAGGAGATCCGGTTGTACCCCCAGAGGGATTGGATCCTCCACCGCCAGTTGCAGCAGGAGCGGAAACCACGGCTGCCTGGGCCAGCGAGGGGCCACCAGGATCATGAAGGCTTTGTCTCGGAGAACCTTGAAAAGAGTCCGAGAGACCAGCGGGATGGGAGGGAAAGCGTACAGAAGGCTCCCCGACCACGAGATCAGAAAGGCGTCCGCCGCAACCCGAAGGGGGTGTGGCTGACGAGAGCAGAAGCGAGGAAGCTGCCGGTTGTGAGGACTGGCAAAGAGATCCACCGTGGGGAGACCCCACTTGAGGAAGAGCTTCTGAACTACCAAGGGATCCAGACGCCACTCGTGCGGCTGGAGGACCCTGCTGAGTTTGTCTGCAAGGCAATTTTCTTGGCCCGGGAGATAAACTGCCTTGAGGAGAATGCCGTGACTGACGGCCCAAGAGCAGAGCTTCTGTGCCTCCCGGCAGAGGAGGAAGGAGCCCGTGCCCCCCTGCTTGTTCACGTAGAACATGGCAACTTGATTGTCCGTTTGGACAAGGACGGACTGTTGGGAAGTCAGGTGGGAGAAGGCCTTGAGAGCTAGGCGGATCGCCCTGAGCTCCAGGAAGTTGATCTGCTGAGCAGACTCCCACGTGGTCCAGAGGCCCTGAGTACGTGCCTCTTGGCAATGTGCTCCCCAGCCCAGGAGGGATGCATCGGTGGTCAGCACCCGGGTCGGTCGAGGTGACTGGAAAGGCATTCCGAATATCAGGTTCGGCTGCCGGAGCCACCACCGGAGAGACGAGAGCAGCGGCTCGGAGACGCGCACTAGGTCTGCCAGGCCGCCTGTGGCTTGTCGCCACTGCTGGCGGAGACACCATTGAGCAGACCGCATATTCAGGCGGGCATTGGGGGTCACATGGACGGTGGAAGCCATATGGCCGAGCAGTCTCAGGAAGCGCCTGGCGGAGACCAGGGCTGGCTGCGAAAGCGGTCGGCTAGGTCCATGAGCCGTTGAGCCCTGTCGAGCGGTAGGTACGCTCGTGCCCGAGGAGTGTGCAGCCTTGCGCCGATGAACTCGAGATCCTGTGAGGGGAGCAAAGTGGACTTTGCGAAGTTTATAACAAAGCCCAAGTGCTGCAGCAGAGTCACCGTGCGGCACGTGGCGTTGGTGACCTCCTGAGCGGACGCTGCTCTGATGAGCCAGTCGTCGAGGTACGGAAAGACATAGAGGCCGTGAAGCCGGAGATGGGCCGCCACGACCGCGAGACATTTTGTGAAGACTCGCGGTGCGGAGGATAGGCCAAAGGGCAGTACTCTGTACTGGTAATGATTTCCTGCCACCACAAACCTTAGGTATTGGCGGTGGCTTGGGTGGATGAGGATGTGCGTGTAGGCATCCTTTAGATCCAAGGAGCATAGCCAATCTCCCTGCTGGAGGTAGGGCAGAAGGATTCCAAGGGTAAGCATTTTGAACTTCTCCCGCACAAGGAACTTGTTGAGGTTGCGCAAGTCCAGGATGGGTCTGAGGCCCCCTGTTCTCTTTGGTATCAGAAAATACCTTGAATAAAAGCCTTGACCTCTCAGGTGGTGGGGCACCGGTTCCACCGCCTGTTCCTGCAGAAGACCTGCTAACTCCTGAAGGAGCAACTCCCTGTGCAGAGGGGGACGCGAAGGTTCTCCCGGAAAATAGGAGGGAGGGACCTGATGGAAGTGGAGAAGGTAGCCTTCTCGCACGACCTGAAGTACCCAGGCATCTGCGGTGATGCTGGACCACCTGTGGGCGAAGTGAACCAGCCGGCCTCCGGTGCTGGGAGGGACCAGCGGGGGGGGAGAGGCTATGCTGAGCGAGTCAAAAACCCCCACCCTGCTGAGCAGGGGCTGGTGGTGCAGGCTTGGGGGCTTGCTGCCTACGGGACCCGTTACCCCGTCCCTTGGCCTGCTGGCCCTGTTGGGGAGCTGCAGGGGCCTGATAATGGGGGTACTGTTTGTAGGCAGCCGCCTTCCTCGGGTAAAAGGACTTTTTTTCCCGAGCCCTTCTTTTTCTGGGAAGGGGCGGAGGTCTTCCTAGAAAGCCTGGTCCTGGTGAGAGTCTCAGTCTCAATTTGTGCAGCCTTTTCCGCCATGGGCTTGCCAAAGAGGTTTTCGCCTCGGCAGGGGACATCGACCAACTTGTCCTGTACCCAGGGCTCAAGGTCCGACGACTGAAGCCAAGCCTGTCGGCGGGCACCGATGCCGGCTGCGGCCACTCTAGCCGAGGCCTCAAAGCCATCATAGGCTGCTCGGGACATGAACTTTGAGCATTCCCGAATGCCCGTGGACAAGGCTAGGAACCTCCGCAAGGGCTCCTCGGAGAGACCAGCGGAGAATCCGGCTAGCTCTTTAGCCAGATCCCGGAGATACATGCCCATGTAGAGCTGGTAAGTCTGGACACGACATGCGAGCATAGAGCCCTGGAAGCACTTCTTGCCAAGGCCATCCAGGTTACGGGCCTCCCTTCCAGGAGGCACCGAGGAGTGCATCTTCTGGCTCTTAAGACGATGCATGGCCGATTCCACTACCATGGAATGGTGTGGCAGCTGTGCCTTCTGAAAGCCAGGGCTCTTGCGGACCCGATAGATAGAATCGACCCGCTTGCTCAGGACCGGCGAGGAGGCCGGACTCTCCCACATGCGGAAGAGTAGTCGTTGCAGCATAGGAGGAACCGGCACAGTAAAGTGCTCCCTCGCGGGAGAGTCATACTGGAGGGCGTCGAGCTCTTCGGCTCGAGGCTCCTCCTCGGGATCCGCAGGGAAGGCCAAAGCCTTGGCCATATCCCTAACGAAGTCCGAGAACCGGGCATCCTCCGGGGGGGACTGCTTCCGAGGCTCGGACCCCGGTGAGTCCGATGGGACACACCGAGTCCGGAAAGAATCAGGTGACTCTTCCTCCTCAGACTCCCAGACCGACTCCGACGAGGACTCGGTGGGGTCGGCCCGGGCAGGGTGCGGCGCCAGCCGTCCCGACGTCGAGGGAGTCGGCGTCGGCGACCTCGGTCCCGAACGGGAGGCCGAGGGTGACCTCGACCGAGGATCGACTCGAGTTCTCATTGACTCGAGGATCGGCTCGGTCTCCGGGGTCGACTTGGACGTCGACGTCCCGGCGGTCGGGGCAGCGGCGCCAGCGAGGCCAGCGAGCAGTGCCCGCTGCTGGTCCATGAAGGCAGACAGTCTGCTCTCCAAGGCCGTCAACCTGAGTCCGAGCTCAGGTGACCCAGCAGCCCCCGACTCGGGCCCCGACGGCGTCGGGCCCGACGTCGGCTGTCGCGGAGGCGAGTCCAGAAGGACCACAGGACTTACCCGGGCAGGCATCTCCGACTCCAGGCGAGGTCGCTTCGGGATGTGTTCCTTCTCCAAGGACCCGGGGCGGCTGTCGGGGCTATGCGACCTGGCCCTCGCGGAACCAGGAGCGTCCACCGACGCCGCCCTCGCGGGTTTTTCCTTCCGACGATGGTCCCCGGAGGGAGAACCCCGGTCGGAGGAGCTCCGGCGACGGTCCGAGCTGGAGCCTTTCGACGCGGAGGCCTCCGACGAGGTCCGGGTACGGCTGGGGTCAGCGAAGATTCTCTCACGCTGATGCCGCCGACTCCTCAACGCCTTTGAGGACAGTTTGCTGCAGGGCCCACAGATCAGTTCCTCATGATCCGGGCCCAGGCAGCGGAGGCAAAAGTCGTGTGTGTCGGTTAGTGACATATTTCGGTCACACCGACCACACCGCTTAAACCCACTGGCAGCCATCGGGGGAAAAAGGGCCCCTGCGAGGTCAAAGGACCGGGCTGCCAGGGAAACCGAAAACGAAAGCTGACTAAGTCAGAAAAACCGAAAAAAGCAAGCGGACTCGAGACCGGCGTCGCGAGTCCGGGCGGGAAAACGATCGGCGTCGAACCGAAAGAAAAAAGGATAAAACAAAGAAGAAAATCAACTTTTTCGCGGGGACAAGACGGGGACGTCTGTAGGGCTCCGCGGAAAAAAGAAGACTGGCTAAGATGGCACCCTCGGGCGGGAAGACGACCGCGCATGCGCGCTGCAATTCCCAAAGGCTTTCTTTGAAAGCTGGGGAAAATTGCTCCGCGAGGGCTCCGTCGGCGCCGACGTCACCCATAAGTGAGGACTGACTTCCTGCTTGGTCCTGGAGAAAATCCGCTATCACATTCTCTGTTCCTGCTATATGCGCTGCCGAGATCGCCTGTAGTCGAGGCTCCACCCACGCAAACAGTCTCCGCTTCCTCCTCCATGGCGGCGCTTCCTGTGCCGCCTTGCTGATTGAGGTAAGCCACTGTCGCAGAATTGTCAGACAACACTCGCACTGCTCGACCTTTCACTTCGGACTCGAATGCTTGAAGTGCAAGCGCTACGGTCCTTAGTTCCAGACGGTTGATCGACCACTGGGTCTCCTGCTCGTTCCAAGTTCCTTGCGCGAACAGATCCCTGCAATGAGCTCCCCAACCTGCAAGACTTGCATCCGTCAATGCCGGGAGCCACTGCGGCTGCTCCAGCGGCATGCCTGCCCCCAGATTTCCTGGGGAGAGCCACCACTGAAGGGATTGCCTGACTCGCAATGGGCAAGGAAGCCGCTTGTTTAGAGAATCGTTCTGATGGGACCAGCGTCGAAGTAACAACCTTTGCAAGGGCCGCATATGCACTCTGGCCCATAGTACTACCTCCAGGGTCACAGCCATTGTCCCCAGCACTCGAAGATAGCTCCAAGCTGACGGAGCCAGAGTGGACACAAACTGGCCTACCAGCTGCCGAAGGATCTGAGCTCACCGTTCCAGCAGAAACGCTGCTCCCACTTGGGTGTCGAACCGTACCCCCAAGTACTCCAAGACTTGATACGGAACTAACCGGCTTTTGGATGCATTGACCACCCAGCCAAGCCCCTGAAGGAACTTTACTATTCTGCTGGTAACCTGAATGCTCTCGTTCCTCGACTTTGCTCGTATCAGCCAATCATCGAGATAAGGGTGAACTAAGATTCCTTCTTTCCGCAGAGCCACCACTACCAACACCATAACCTTGGTGAAGGTCCATGGAGCCGTTGCCAACCCGAAGGGCAATGCCTGAAACTGAAAATGCCCCTACGGGAGTACGAACCTTAGAAACTTCTGATGCTCTGATCTGATTGGGATGTGCAAGTATGCCTCGGTAAGATTGAGGGATGTTAAGAATTCCCCCTTCCGAACCACCACTATTACCGATCGCAACGTTTCCATCCGAAAATGACACACTCACAAACTGCGATTTATTCCCTTGAGATCCAGAATAGGACGTAGGGATCCTTCTTTGGTACTATGAAATAAATAGAGTAACGATCAATGCCATACGATTCTTGGGGTACCAGTACAACTGCTCCTAACTGCAAGAGATGAGCCAAAGTTTGTCGGATGACGGACGTTCTTTGCTGTCCTTTGCAAGGGGACAGATCAAACGAATCTAATAGCGGACGAGCCAATTCGAGAGCATAACCCTCGCGTATCACCTCTAAGACCCATTGGTCGGACGTTATTTGGACCCAGTCAGGAAGAAACTCTCAAAGCCGCTCTCCAATCGACTGAAGTACTACCTGGGACCACCTCGCTTCATTGTGGTTTTCGGGCAGTCGAGGAGGCAGCAGCTGCGAATCCCCTTCCCGCTCCTCGAAAACCCCGAAACCCTTGCGCTCGTGAAGCAAACCTTCCAACTGAGAGGTACAAAATCGCCTGAAGTCTCGAAACTGACCTCTAGCAGTCGGCAGGGACCTCCCCTGCTTAGGCTTATCCTCCGGTAGCGTACTGCCTTTGGACTCTCCCAAGTCCTTAATCAATTTATCCAGATCATCAAACAGCTTCCCCTTAAAAGGAAACTTACTAAGCCGTGACTTGGAAGAAACATCTGCTGCCCAATTTCTTAACCACAGGTACCGGTGCGCTGCTACCAATAAAGCATGCTATTCGCCAACGACCTAATTAAATCATAGTCTACATCCACTAGATATGCCGCACCTGATTCGAGTCGTGTCACGTCTATTAAACGGACCAGTGCCTGCTGAGATGGTTGTTGTAATCTCTGCGACCACTTGAGGCAAGTTCTCGCCACCCAAGCTCCGCAAAGAGATGCCTGCAATGAGAGAGCATTAACCTCAAAGGCTTGTCTCAATAAACCGTCCACCTTCCAGTCTTGTGCATCTTTCAAACCGCCCTGCCTTCAACCGGAATAGTCGTCTTTTTTGTGACTGCTGACACCGCTGCATCTATAAGCAGAAAATGGAATCTTTCCTTCTCCTTGTCGGCTAAGGGGTAGAGACTGTTCATAGCTCTTATGCCCCGTAGCCCCGCTTCCGGCACATCCCATTCATCTTGAATCATCCAGTCAACCACCCGGTGAAATGGAAACATCGCTTGAGTTTGCCGAACTGCCTGAATGAGAGGGTCTTCTGAACTCTCCTCGTCCGCTGGCTGTACAGACACGAGGTTAAGTACTTGGAGAGACTCCATAATGAGCGCAGTAAGCTCTTCCTTGCGAAATACTCTTATGATCCTCACTTGATCCTCCGGTTCCTGTATCTCTCCTTCCTCAAGTTCTTCCACACCCGATTCGGGTTCTAAATCTATGTCTTCCATATCCTGCCAATCTGGCTCCAAGGGCTGCCCGTCAAGAGATCAAGCCCTCTTAAGAGGCATCATCAGGTTGCCTCCAACTTTTTCCGAGCTAGACTGTTGTCCTTGAGCTCCCAGCCCCCAAGGCTCTGGGACCGTCCCCTGTTGTCTCAAACAATACGCTTGATGCATTATGAGCACAAAATCTGGGGAAAAAGCCCCAAGGACCGCTCCGGGTCCTAATGGCGCTCCAGTACTAGCTGGCCCTGCTTGGCCTTCCAAAAGGGGCACTGCTGGTCCTTCCAACAGAGACTCACCATCCCCTCTTGCTGATGGGCCCCGAGTCTCTTCACAAACTTTATCTTGGATATCTTGCTCCATAGTAATGGAAGTTAGCGTGCAGCCCCTGCAAACCCCGTTGTCCGAGACTGCGCCCCTGCAGGTGCCACAGACCAAACACTGCGGCCGAGATGGCATTAGCTAGAAATTAACCAAATTCAATAGCCAATATTCAACCTTCAATATACCTCAGAAATGAAGGATGCCCCTCAAAAATGAGAATTAACCTCTCTTTTTTTCTGTGGTATCTTTAAGGCCCCAGAATCAAACACCAACAAACTGCATCAAAATAAAACAAATTCAACTTAAATTAAATTAAACTAAAAGTAACCTCACTGGCATATATTTTCTCTGTAACCGCTATCTCTCCGAGTTAGGAAGGCTAGTGAGAAAAAAATTGCCGTTTCCCCCGCAGCCTGAAAAGCGCGGGAAACAGAGCCCGCGAAAAAACGGCTGGGCCTGCCTCCCTTAGCCACACTCCGTGTCCAGCCCCGATGAATGACTGCTCCCACTACCAGGCCTAATCAAGTCCCCGAGATAATTTACCTGCTCTGACGCCTCTGATCTCTCGCCCTGCAATCCATTCTGCTGCACACAGCAATGTGTGATCAGCAGGCGCGGAGAGGGCTTTTCGGCTGCCGGATGACTTCCACGAGGCTCCCAAACCTCATTGGGTGCTTTGACCGGTCTTTGCTGCGACGCACAACTCCCCTCTGTTCAGACTATGAGGGGGGAGCAGCTTAACACCCGGGCCGATCCTGAGAGGGAAGAAGAAGTACTAAAGGTTTGATTCCCCCAACTCCTCTCTATTTTATATATATATTTTTAAAGTAATATTACCCCCCAAAAAATACAACGAATGACAAGGAAATTAAAATTAAAGTTAAAAGGGAAACACCGAAAGAATAACTTACACTACACTAAGGAATGCTCCTTATCTGTTCCTCTAGTGAGCCCAGCACCTAGGCTCACTACGTCCTCCTGCTGCATGGAGACGACACACTGGGGCTGATGGGAGCGACCAGCAGAGTACATCCAGTGATGTCACGATTTTGACATGCCCAATCTCCATGCTGCAGGAGGAGGTGCACTACCCAGTGGCGAAGGACTGAACTGGAGGAACGACCTATGCAGTCACACCAAATCTTCTTAACAGATAGCCCCACATGACCATCCACTTCTAACCTGATGGCCTATGAGGGCCCATGGGGAGAACTATAGTACCAACCTGACAGCTCATATCACTTAGAAACCCCCACTCAAGGGATGCAGAGGTTCTGCAACACCTAGTATACCTAGAGGAGACTGCCCATCACAGTCGACTTTCCCCAGCAAGTAAAAGATAAGCCAAAACGCCAGCCACAATTCTCTGCCATATGGAACTGGCCAACTGTATTTGCAGTGAGAACTACTGGCAGCAGCATAAATATTCACAGCCTTACCAGGACTCTTTCCTCGTCTTACCCTATCAAAAAGCACCAAGGGCGTTCCTAAAGAAATAAGTGCAACTCTGCTCTCCACCCAATACGTTCAGTCACTCATAACTGGCTGAACTGTGCCCCGACACACCTTCACTATCTGTGAAGCCAGAACTGACCCTGGAAGGGCACTGTGTTCACAGAATGCCACGCATAGTAGCTACAAATATTTGACAGTGTCCACGAAGGCTAAATCTAGCAGCCATGGAGATGCCCTACCCCCCCCCCCCCTCCCAGCCAAGACAGCTTGGGAATGGTCAAGGAGACTTTCCCATCGCATCCTGTGGAGTTAGTAGTTTAGCCTGAAATATTTGCCCCCAAACTGTCTCTTTTCTCTAATTTGTTTTTTTTACTTTTTACAAACACTAACCTTGAAGCAGTGACCTTTGAGCCAGAATGTGGGTGTCTTGAGAGAAGAACCATCCAGGCTACTTCCCCCACTAGAAACATCCTCCACCTTCTGAAGAATATTACAAGATGAAAATATTGCCCAAGTCTAGCTGAAAAATTAGTCAGACCCACTATCAGAACCATAGTCCTCTTAAAGGAGAATGAAAAATAGCACATATCTGAGTAAATCCAACCAGAGACACAAGTGCTTAAGACTAGACAAGAGGAGACAGCATAGGAGAGAGTGTCTCAACACTATTCCTACCTCACTCAGCAGGGAAAGGAACATGAAAAATGTAAGATCAATTTGTACCTCTCAGCCACATTATAAAAGAAGACCTTAAGTAAGGTCCTTAATTAATGTGCATGTCGAACAGGCAGCTAATGTGAGTGAAGCAACAAACCTAGACGTATCCTAACTGATGGAGTCGAGTACTGGGCCTTGCCACACAGCCCAAGCAAACAGATTCCTACTGCAAATCAACAGCATTGCGGAAAACAATATGCAAAGATGACAGGCTACAGCCACACTCTCGTGGTAGAAGCAGTTAACTGCACCATTCTACTTTAATGCAGGCTAAGTGCCAAGCACAATTCCTGCTCCATCTCCGTCCCATACTAGCTTCCTATGTGAAACTTGCCACGCATGAAATATCAACAACCAGCATCGTCCGTGTAAGGCAATTCCTGAAAGCACAGTGCAGAGCATGGAGTAAACTCCTTACAGGATGCACATGTTATGGGGAGGAGGCCCTAACTGCCACTTTAGTGGCCTGAACCTGGGCCATCATCTGGGATTACACAGGCTTTACATACAGTATAAGGTGGGCAACTCATCATCTAATGCCTTGACTAGGGTTTGTATGTATCTATGTATTTATTTATTGGCACTGAAAATGCCATGGATCAAGATGAGTGTTCTCCTTATAAAGGCAACTCCTCTGGGAATAAAGGCCACCTAAGAGAAAAAAAAAGGGTGTGTCTCTTTTACTGCAGACATTCCATACTACCTTTGCAAACAGTTTGGCTGTCCTCAACAGAAACCACTTTCCTTGCTTTCTGAGTAGTGTCCCCAGACAAGACTTCCCACTACATTAAACCAAAACTAACCTCTTGTTTGTATTAGATGCACTGTAGAGGGCGCTGCACAACCCTGTTATCTAGTTACATTAGAAACTGTCCACCATTCCCGATTTCTGTGATGTACAACTGCAACTCACCAGAAAATAAATTAAGATCCACTAAAAAGACTGTAAGATTAACTGGTCTCCATCCATCCTTGGTTACCATGTCTTTATGAAATGAAAAAAAGTGCCAATATCCTCAGTGTCTGGAATCGTATTACCTATTTATTAAAAACACCTACAGCAGCCTCAGTAGTGTGCAAAATACAGTAAAGCACAGTTACTTACCTGTAACAGGTGATCTCTGGGAATAGCAGGAATAAATCTTCACATATGGGTACATCGGTACCGACGGAGCCTGCGCGGGAACGCTCCCCAGCTTCCCAAAAAAGGAAAGCTTTTGGGAGCATCCCATAGCGCCTGGGCGCTGCCTTCCCACCTTTCCTAACCGCCTCTCCCCAGTTCGAGTTTTAAAGCTGAGACAAAGAGAGAGAGGAAAGGAAAGATAGATAGAGAGATACAACTCCTAGGGGAGATGGGTGGGTTGTGAAGACTTATTCCTGCTGTTCCCAGAGATCACCTGTTACAGGTAAGTAACTGTGCTATCTCCAGGAACAAGCAGGAATGAGTCTTCACATATGGGGACTCCCTAGCTAGAGATGCCTGGGAGATCCCCAAGGTTATGAGACCCTGAGAAGGGCTCTACCTCCCCTTATGGATCTCAGGCATCCATCCAGGGAAGGAGGGCAGGAGTTGATTAAGCATGGAACAGGTGTTTGAGAACAGCCTGACCAAACAAGGCATCCCGGCGGGAGTCCTTGTCCAAACAGTAATGGTCTGTGAAGGTATGAACCGAGGCCCAGGTGGCCGCTCGACAGATCTGGTCGATGGACACAGAATTTAGATGAGCCATAGAGGTGGCCATGGCCCTCACATTATGAGCTGTGACATGGCCCTCCAGAGAAAGGTTCTTACTCTGGTAGGCGAAAGAAATACACTGAGCAATCCAATTGGACAGTGTCCTCTTAGAGACTGGAAGTCCCAAATGAGAGGGATCAAAAGCAACAAAGAGTTGAGAAGACTTTCTATGTTGCTGTGTCCTTTGTAAGTAAAAGGCAAGAGCTCTCTTACAATCCAGGGTATGAAGATTCCTCTCTGCACTTGATGCATGAGGACCTGGAAAAAAGACAGGTAAATACACCTCTTGATTAAGGTGAAAAGGTGAGACCACTTTAGGCATAAAGTGTGGATTGGTCCTAAGGACTACCTTATCATGATGGAACCTTGTATAAGGTGGATTAGCCACTAAGGCCTGCAGTTCACTGATGCGGCGAGCTGAGGTGACTGCAATGAGGAAAATAACCTTCCAGGAAAGAAATTTCAAGGAGGTGGTGGCTAAGGGTTCAAAAGGTGGCTTCATAAGCTGACCAAGAACCAGATTTAAGTCCCATGCCACCGGAGGAGGCCTAATGGGAGGTTTAGTTAAAGTTAGGCCTCTCATGAATCTTGCAATAAAAGAGGATGAGAGGAAATAGGCTGTCCATTGATAGGCTTAAGGGATGCTGCAGTAGCACTCAAATGGACCCTTACTGAATTTGTCTTAAGGCCTGCATTGGAGAGATGCAGGAGATATTCCAATAGAGAATTCAAAGGTAGTGCTAGAGGGTCAAGACCCTTCTCAGTACACCAAATGGAAAACCTTTTCCATTTAAAAGCATAGGAACGTCTAGTAGAAGGTTTTCTGGAAGCATGGAGAATATCCTTCACCTGCTGAGAAAAATTCCAACCTTGAAGGTCTAGGCCTTCAGCAACCAAGCTCTGAGGTGAAGGGACTTGGGGTTTGGGTGCCACAAAGTCCCCTCCTCCTGGGACAGAAGGTCTGGAGCAGCTCCCAAGTCTAGGGAGGGAGCTTGAGAGAGATGCAGAGTTAGAGGGTACCACACTTGGCGTGGCCAGCGTGGAGCTATGAGGATCATAGATCCTTGATCCCTCTGGAGCTTGAACAGAGTTTTGGGAATTAAGGGAATGGGTGGAAAGGCATACAGGAAGTCTTGACCCCAGTGAAGGAGGAAGGCATCCTTGGCCTGAACTCCCTGACACGGAATTCTGGAACAGAACCGGGGAAGTTTGGCATTCCACGGACTTGCAAAGAGGTCTATGTCCGGGGTTCCCCACTCTTGAAAGATTCTGAGTACCTGGTCCATGTGCAGGGACCATTCGTGTGGAAGCAGAACTCGACTGAGTCTGTCTGCCCAAGAGTTTTGGATTCCTGGAAAGTATGCGGCCAGGAGATGGATTTGATGCTCTCTGGCAAAGGCCCACAATCTTAAAGCTTCGTTGCAAAGCGACAGAGAGCCAGTTCCTCCTTGCTTGTTTATGTAAAACATGGCTACCTGATTGTCCGTATGAATGAGGACTGTCTTGTAGCTGAGCAGGGTATGGAAGATCTTGAGAGCTAGAAAAACTGCTCGGAGCTCCAAGTGGTTGATATGTAGAGAGGTCTCCTGTGGAGACCAAGTGCCCTGAGTGGAGAGGTCTTGCAGATGAGCTCCCCAACCTGTTTGGGAGGCATCTGTTGTAAGGGTTGCCTAGGGCAACAACTGTTGGAAGGGGGACCCCAGCAACAGATTTGGGGTGGACGTCCACCACTGGAGAGACCAAAAGAGGCGCCTGGAGGTTGCTATTTTGTCTGACAGAGCCCCTGATGCTCGAGTCCACTGGGTGGACAAAGTCCATTGAGCTGCTCTCATGTGAAGACGAGCATAGGGTACCACATGCACTGTGGATGCCATGTGGCCTAGCAGTTGTAGCATCTCCCGGGCAGTTAAATGGCTCTTTGACTGAATCTGGGAGGCTAACTGCACTAGGCGTAGGCAACGGGCCTGAGGAAGATAGGCCCTTGCAGTGGTAGTATCTAGCCAGGCCCCTATGAACTCTAGGGACTGAGTAGGGGTGAGCTGGGACTTTGGGAGGTTCACCACAAGTCCCAGATACTGCAGAATGCGCCTTGTGCAGTCCAGGGAAATCTGGGCCTCTGACTGAGATGGAGCTCGGATGAGCCAGTCGTCCAGGTATGGGAATACAAATATTCCCAGAGTGCGTAGAAATGCAGCTACTACTGTCATGCATTTGGTGAACACTCTTGGAGCAGAGGCCAGACCGAAAGGAAGCACCCTGTATTGGTAATGCTTTCCTTGGAAAAGAAAAAACGGAGGAACCTTCTGTGAGATGGATGGATGAGGACATGTGTGTACGCATCCTTGAGATCTAGAGAACAAAGCCAATCCTGACTCTGAAGGTATGGAAGGAGAGTGCCCAGAGAAAGCATCTTGAATTTCTCCTTGCATAGAAATTTGTTCAATTCTCTGAGATCTAATATGGGTCTGTAGCCCCCTGTTTTCTTTGGGATCAGAAAGTAGGGGGAGTAAAACCATGACCCTTGTTGAAGAAGAGGTACTTCTTCTATTGCCCCTTGGGCAAGAAGGGCAGCCACCTCCTGACCTAGAAGGTCGAGGAGAGATGCTGGAGAATTGAAATGTCTCACCATGGTGTGAGGAGGAAGGTTTGAGAAATGAAGTTTGTAGCCCTCCCTTATGATGGAGAGGGTCCACTGCTCTGCTGTAATTTGCTCCCATCTGGGAGCAAAATGAGCTAACCTTCCTGGAATGGCTGTTTCAGAGCGAGAAAGGCTAAGTTCTCTAGCATCAAGTCAAAAGCCCTGAGGAGGCTGGGTCTGCTGAGTTGCAGCAGCCCCTGTAGGCTTAGGCCTGGCCTGTTTAGGTTGCTGACGCTTAGTAGCAAAACGACCTGTAGATGATTGTTGGCCAGAAGCAGGATGGAATCTGCCTTTCTTGAAAAAAGACTTCTTGAAAGGTTTTTTCTTGGCAGGAATGGAGGTTGACTTTGAAAGTCTATCCAAAGCAGAATTTTCTGCATCCATTTGAGTGGCTTTTATTTGCCAATCTTTGCCAAACAGGTTTTCTCCTATACAGGGAAGATTTCCCAAGCCATCCTGGACCCAAGATTCTAGATCAGAAGCTTGGAGCCAAGCAATTCTGCGTGCAGCTATGGCAATGGCCGAAGCTCTGCTGGCACCCTCAAAGGAGTCAAAAGCTGCACGGTTGGAAAACTTTGAAATATCTTGAGTATGCTTAAGGCAAATAAGAAATTCTTCCCTTTTATCTTCTGGAAGAAAAGGGAGGAAAGTGTGCAGCTTATCTGCAACTTCTTTCAGAAACATACCCATATAAAGACTATAGGAGTTGATTCTGGCAATGAGCATACTGGCTTGGAAGATTTTCCTACCAAAAGCATTGTATATAGTTAACCCAGTTATCCAAGTTTGTACTCCTGTTCAATGTAAAACCTGACAGTTTGTCGTAATGGTCGTTTTGTTATGATGTAAACCGCGCTGATTCTAAATAGCGCGGTATATAAGAAACTGTAATAAATAAATAAATAAATAAATAAATAAATTCAAGGTCCTGCATTCTCTTCCTGGAGGAGCAGAGGAGTGTCTTTTTGCACTCTATCTTTTTCATAGCTGACTCCACCACAATAGAATGGTGAGGAAGCTGTGTTTTATGAAAACCAGGACAAGGAGGGACACGGTACATAGTGTCCAACCTACGAGAATGAGGAGAGATAGTGAGAGGAGTCTCCCATAAGTCAATCATGTGATCATAAAGAATCTCATGAATTGGCAAGGTGACTGCCTCCTTAGGAGCCTTAGAATAACCTAAAATATCCAATTTTTTAGCTCTAGGCTCTGATTCAGAGGTTACTGAAATAGAGAGCCCTTTAGCCACTTCTCTTATGAAGTCTTGAAAAGACAAGTCTTCTGGAGGAGACATTCTTCTTCTTGGAGAAGAAGGCTCTTCAGGAAGGGCTATGGATACTTCAGCAGATGCCTCCGATGCATCAGAATCTTCGGAGGAATCAAAGTATCGACTGTCAGGGTGCTCTTTCAAAGCTCGATACGCGTACCGAGCCGTATCGACATCGGGCGTTATCGGTACCGGTTCGGTACCGATAGGCATCCCAAGGCAGGGAACCGCTGCAGACGACACCATGGCCGATGTCGATGCAGTTGGTACCGGTATTTGTGCCGGTACCTGGGCCGATACCGACAACGGAGTTTGTTGTGGTATCAGCGGCGTCGCAGCTTGAATGAAGGCCGTGATAGCCTGCTGCATGGATAGAACATTCTGATCCATCGATGCCATGAATGCCTGTAATTCGGTACCGGACGGTTGTGCCGGTACCCCAGAGCATTCTAACAGGTGATCGGTCGAGGCCGTGCCATCGATGTCAACCTGCAACCCCATAGGTGGAGCTTTGGAAGCCGGAGCTTCCCGCCGGGGTAGTTTTGCTGGTGCAGGATCCTCGCGGGCAAGCCCGGAAGCATCTCGATGCTTGGAAGGAGATCTACCCTTCGAGGACCGGCTGGATTTATGTTTGTTTACCTGAGATCCATGGGAGGAAGAAGCAGCCCTGGAAGACGTCGATGCCACTGAAGCTGCATCAGAGGGAAACAGAACATGGAGCTTGGCTGCTCGGTTCTGTAAACCTCGTTTGGACATCAAGGAGCAAGACGAACAATCCAAAATGGAGTGGTCAGGACCCAAACATTTGAGACACCATTCATGGGTGTCGGTAACAGAAATAGTACCGCTGCACTTAGTGCATTTTTTAAACCCGGAGGCTGGTTTTTCCATGAAGAAAATTTTTCATGAGGCCTAAGGCCCAAAGAGGAAAAACACACTAAGTGAGGGAAAAATATATGTTCTTTTTTTTTTTTTTTTAAGAAAAGAAAGAAAGACCGGCGGTACCGGTCCGACGTCGGAGAAGGCAGACGCGCGACCAAAGAAATAAAATAAAACAGAACTTCTTCAGCAGTGACAGGAACACGACCTGCTGGTTCCGCGGAAAAGAAGAACTGGGGAGAGGCGGTTAGGAAAGGCGGGAAGTCAGCGCGCAGGTGTTGTGGGATGCTCCCAAAAGCTTTCCTTTTTTGGGAAGCTGGGGAGCGTTCCCGCGCAGGCTCCGTCGGTACCGACGTACCCATATGTGAAGACTCATTCCTGCTTGTTCCTGGAGATAAGACTGCTGATACCCTGGAGACAGCCATGGCCTCCCAATGAATTGCTATTCTAAACTTTAGTAAAGATGCCGTAACAATATCCTTCTTAAAGGGTCCCTTTACTCCTTTTTTATTCCCCCTCCATGCTCAATAATCAACATACCTAGTGGAGTCCATCTAACCTGGCTAAGACCACTGCCGGCCATAAGTGCTGTATATGAGGGGGTAGGGGGGGGGTGGGAAGCGCTCTTTCTCCTGGGTATGTTACCTTCTATGCAAAATGAAAAACTAACTGCTTCACAAAGACCTGACACCGGGAGGGATTGCTTTTTTTTTCCCACCCCAAACTCACCTGCACTGAACTTTAAGATACTGTACAAGCAAACTTCCCAAAGCAAAGGGCAGAGGACAAACTGTGTCAATTTTTCCTCAGCAACTCAGAGATCTGCCTGGCCCACCGTGACTGTTTCTCACCGTGGTGCTGCTGTCACTGTGCATGCAGAGCGGCCTATTTCTTTAAAAAAAAAAAAAAAAAAGGGGAGAGGAGAGACGGTCCTGCTGGGGAAAGCGAGATCAGCTGCGATCGCTGAGTGAGAGCGTCTGACGTCATCATCCTGCCCTATAATAGTCTGGGCTGAACCGCGGGACTGTGGAGAGGAGAGACGGTCCTGCTGGGGAAAGCGAGATCAGCTGCGATCGCCGAGTGAGAGCGTCTGACGTCATCATCCTGCCCTATAATAGTCTGGGCTGAACCGTGGGTCACGGACGCGTCTTTGGGCGCGACCGAAGGGGCGTGACCAAAGGGGCAGGTCACGCCCCTTTGGAGCCCCTTCGGAGATTTTCGGAGAGTTTCGGAGAGGTGCGGAGGTGTGGATTTTAATATTCTTCAATGGGGAAACGTCGTAAGAAGAGCTTTCCAGCTGTGTCGACCATGAAGGCCCCAAAAAGCGAGGACCCTATGGATAAACATCTAGTCAGGTGAACCCTGGAAGGTGGGAGTATGGAGTCGTCTGCTGCTGTGAGTACCTCCTCGTTGTCCACCTCTTCTCCAATTGGGGGTGTTACCCTACCCCACTTGCCACAGAATCTCGGCGGGATTGTAGACGGAGGTGAGAAGGGAGTTTCCCCTCAGGCCTCCGACCTGGGGTCTGGCTTAGTTTTGGGGGATACTATCCCTAGTGTTAAATTATTGCCGTTACCTAAAGTTGTTCAGGTATCTTCAGTGAAGGGAGGATCGGAAATTTCCTTGATCCCTCCTTCGGATGTATCGCTTAAAGATATTTGGACTATTGTGACTCGGACTGAAGCAAGTCTGACTGGAACTTTGGGACAAATTGAAGAGTTCACAAAAGATGCCGTTGCTAAGTTTATAGATTATGATGAGCAATTAGGTGTGGTTGGGGAACACCTGGGGCAATTAGAAACTAAAGTAAATACTGTTAGAGCTGTTTCTGTAGCCTCTGTAACGGATAGTTTGTATGTTCGTAGACAGTTGGAAAATTTTGAGAATTCAATGAGGTCGAAGAACTTGCGGTGTTTAAATTTTCCTATCACGCACTACTTGTCTCCACTTATTCTCTTTTATAAGAGGTGTTGCTTTTTGAGCAATCTGAAATCTTTAAAATTGCAAATATTTACTATATACCTAAATTTAAAAAAAAGATGTCTAGTGAGAGAGATGATGTGGTAGGAGCTCAGGTGGCCTCTCCCCCTAGTTTAGAACTTTCTGATTTTTTGGAATCCTCTTTGGATAATATAACCACTCGCGCTACGCTGGTGGTTACTTTTTATTCCGAGATGGATAAGAATTCTGTTATGAAAACGTATTTCTCTAAGAAACATGCTATTTTTTGTGGTTTTAGGGTCACTCTTTTCCCGGACGTCTCAAAATCAACCCAGATGCGCCGGAAGGCCTTTCTGGGGTTGAAGGACCGTACACTTGCATTGGGAGCTACTTTTTTCCTTAAGTTCCCATGCAAGTGTATAGTTGGACATGCTGGGAAAAGTTATGGTTTTATGGAATCTGAACAGTTATTGGCCTATCTTAAAGCCCAGGAATCCCAGTCTGAGGTGACAAGTTAGTATTTAGGGTTTAGAATCGATTTATCTCCTTTCCCTGGATAATTATTTTCCTATATTGTTTTTCATTTGATATGGCCTGTGTTTCTTTTCTCCCATGATGTGGACTTGTAGTTGCAGATATGTGTTATGTTGGGCCTTAGGGTCTCATGTTTTTCCTTTTTGTTTTTCTGATATTACCTGTATTGTTCAATTATGTACAATTTAAAAATGCTCAATAAAAAAAAAAAAAAAAAAAAAAAAAAAAAAAAATCGGTGCCATCTCAGCAAGCTGGGAGCATGGCAGGAGGCTCAATATCCCACCGAAACCAGCGAAGACCAACATGCCGCAGGAGCATGTGGCGCCGGCAATTGCAGGAGCTGGCTGGTTCTCACTGTGATGTTGAAGAAAAAGCACTGCGGGTCCCGGCTTCTAACTGCAGTGAAAGCTGTACAGCTTGTTCACCGCAGCAGCAGGAAGAACGCTACGACCCTCACCAGGACAATCAGAGCAAAAGAATTGCAGCAACGACCATCTCCACATTCAAGGGGACATTGGCTGGGCACCTTTCCCCCCCCCCCTTTTTGCAGGCAGCCATGTGACTCCAGGACATCCAAAAATAGTTTAGGTAGACCTGCTGCTTCCCTCCTCCCCCGATAAAACAGCATACCTCTCCCGGCATCCTCCCATAAGTTGGGGAAGAAGAAAGGACGCCACTGTACATCATGGATTCCTACTGGTCCCCTCCCATAGGAGGAGGAAAAGGGGGACTACTTTCATCACGGATTCTCCAAAGGTGCTTCCCTAAAATTCTGAGGAAGAGTGGCAGGATGTGTGTGGGGGGGGGGGGGGGGGGGGGGAGGAGGTACCTTGTACCACCAGGATCTGCACCCTAGGGGGTCCAACGCAAACAATGACCAACATACGTTCAAAATTCCTAGTTGTCATCCTCTTCAATCTAGTTTCAACCACACAGGTTTAGACGACCTCTATCTGCTGAAGACTGAGAAATACTGGTGAGGTGAGGGCTGCACAGGACCCCTGTACGGTGACATCATCAAACCAATGGTTCTTAGTCTCCATCAGCTGGTAGGAATGCATAAACCCACGCATTTGGATTGGACTGAAGGGACTATGAGAACGTGCCAATTAGCATGGGTGCACCCGATGATAACTTTATGTGCAATTGCATTAACTGCACTGCACATTAGCTGCCGGAAATGTGCTGGTCATGCTCCTGATGGTTAATGAATATGCTTTGCATTTACCATTCGTTAAAAGTACATGTTACGCGCACAGCCTTAATGGGATTTAGTAAACGGGCCCCTATTTTTTTTTTTTTATCAGAAACGTTTCTCTTATGCATCTGGCTATGAATTTCTCAATTATAGGTCTAAAAACAACCTACTGAAAACAAATCAAAATTTAAAAATGTGCACAAATGCCATAACATTTACAATATCCCAACCTCCCCCCCTCCCAATCTTCCATATTATTGGGTATATGAAAAAAAAATTCTAAGTCTGTTCAGACATGTCTACTGAAGACAAAAATCAGAGGGCTTGGAAAGGTTAGGGAAAGCATAGTTACTCACCTGTAACAGGTGTTCTCCAGGAACAGCAGGAATCGGTCCTCACATATGGGTGACGTCGGCACCGATGGAGCCCCCGCAAAAGCATCTCCCCAGCTTTCAAAGAAAGCCTTTGGGAGATGCCACCATGCATGTGTGGTTCCCTTCCTGCCCAAGGGTGCCATCTCGGTCAGTCAGGTGCCATAGCTAGAGCCCAACCAAGAAGATAGCCAAAAATGAACAGCAACTCCAAGGGAAGGACAGAGGGTTGTGAGGTCCGATTCCTGCTGTTCCTGGAGAACACCTGTTACAGATAAGTAACTACGCTATTTCCAGGTACAAGCAGGAAGTCAGTCCTCACATATAGGACTCCCTAGCTCCAGGCTACCGAGGACTAATAGAGAAAACACAGCCCAGCTATGAGCAGCTGCAAGCGAATCTGAAGACAGACTCTGGAGGATCCCAGTGTCCAGGGAGAACCATGGCTCCGGTAGCCTGAACAAGAAGGGTCAGAGAGCAGGAGTTGCCTAAACCCCGAAGAGGTTACAGAATATGGCCTGATCGAAGGTGCTGTTCCTTCAGGACTCCCTTTCCAGACAATAGTGAGCTGCCAAGGTGTGGACAGAAGACCAGATGGCAGCCCAGCAGATGTCGGCCATCGGCACCGACCAAAGGTTTGAAACAGAGGTTGCCATTGTCCTGACATTGTATGCCATGACACAGCACTCCAACGGAACTCCAGCATGGCTATGAGCGAAGTCGATGCAATTCACCACCCAGACATATATGGTCTGTTTGGTGACAGCCTGCCCCATGTGGCAGGGGTAAAAGGAGACTAAAAGCTGCGAGGATTTGCAGTGGCCCTGGGTCCATTGTAGGTAAAAGGACTGAGCTCGTTTGCAGTCCAGGGTATGGAGAACAGCAGAGGCCGCATCGGTGTGAGGCCGCGGAAAGAAGGTATGGAGGACCACCTCCTTATTGAGGTGGAAGTCGGAGACTATATCTTCGGTAGGAACTTGGGGTGAGTGCAGAGCACCACCCTGTTCCTGTAGAACCTAGTGTAGGGAGGCTTGGCCACCAGCGCCTGGAGTTCACTGACCCAACGAGCTGAGGTGAGTGCCACAAGGAAGGCAACCTTCCAGGACAGGTGGCGCAGGGAGCAGGTAGCCAAGGGCTTGAATGGCAGATTGGTGAGCTGCGCCAGAACCACACTGAGATCCCATTCTGCCGGCAGTGGCCGAAAGGGAGGTCTGGAGAGCAATAAGCCTCGCATAAACCTGGTAATGAGGGGCTGCATGGAAAGGGGCTTGCCCTCAATGGGGTGATGATTAGCCAAGAGAGCGCTGAGATGCACCTTGATGGAGTTGGGCTTAAGTCCAGACTGCAATAGGTGGAGGAGGTACTGAAGGACCGAGTGCTCCGGGCAAGAGAATGGGTCAAAGCAGTACTCCGTGTACCACACGGCAAGCCACCACCACTTGAAGGCATAAACTCATCTCGTGGAATCCCTGCGAGAGACCAGGATGATTTCTTCCACTTCCCTGGGAAGATATAGTAAGGCTAGGGCAACCCGCTCAGCCGCCATGCTGTAAGGGATAGGGTTCCTGGGTTGGGATGGAGGATTGAGCCCTCCTCCTGTGTCAGAAGTCCTGGAGAGCTTCCAAGGGGAAACGAGGGCTCCAGCGAGAGATGGAGCAGCAGAGGAAACCACAGCTGCCTGGGTCACTGTGGGACTACAAGGATGATCGATGTCTTGTCGCGATGGACCTTAAAGATCCGAACAATCAGTGGCATGGGGAGAAATGCATACAGGAGACCCCCTGCCCACGAGAGGAGAAAGATGTCTGCTGCCACCCGGGAGGGGTGGTGTTCAGGGCTGCAGAACCGGGGCAGCTGAGCATTGACCAAGCTAGCAAAGAAGTCCATGCTGGGGGTTCTCCATAGCTGGAAGAGCCTGAGCACCACCTCGGGGTCCAGATGGGACTCGTGCAGCTCAAGGACTCTGCTCAGCCTGTCCGCCAGGGCTTTGTCCTGGACTGGGAGATAGACAGCTCTGAGGAGCATCCCTTGTCTGGCCACGAAAGAGTAGAGAGCCATGGCTTCCTGGCAAAGGCAGTAGGAGCCCGTACTGCCCTACTTATTCACATAGATCATCGTGACCTGACTGTCCATCTGGATGAGCACTGACTGGTACTGTAGGCAGTATATGAATTTTTTTTTATTTCAGGGCGAGGAAGACAGCTTTGATCTTGAGTAGATTGATTTGTTGCTGGCTCTCCTTGAAGGACCAAGCCCCTTGGGTGCACAGCTCCTCGCAATGGGCACCCCAACCTGTTAGGGAAGCATCCATCATGAGGACCCTGCAGGATTCGGGAGTTGAAAGGGCATGTCTGTCCGCAGGTGCCAGGCATCCTGCCACCAGGTGAGGGACTCCGCGAGCTGGTGAGAGATGGTGACTTTGTCCCAACCCTGCCCATGGCCTGAGTCCACTGGGACTGATGGCACCATTAAGCCGCCTACATGTATAAGCATGTGTTGGGAAATACATGGAGTATGGAGGCCATGTGGCCCAGGAGGCGGAGAAGTGCTTGAGCTGACATGGCGTGGCGCCTCTGCACCTTGGCTATGACAACCATGAGGCAGTCCACCCTGTTGATGGAAAGGAAAGCCCGGGCCTGCATGGAGTCCAGGCAGACCCCGATGAACTCCAGAGCCTTCGTTGGAATGAGGTTGCACTTTGGATGATTTATCATGAAGCCCAGGTACTGTAAGACCTAAATAGTGCAGTCTCCGAGGCTGTGTCTCCCTTGATGAGCTAGTTGTTGAGACGAAGGCCCCATGGAAGTGGAGATAGGTCGCCACCACTACCAAGCACTTGGTGAAAACTCTTGGGGCAGAGGCAAGGCCGAAGGAGAGTATCCTGTACTGGTAGTGGTCACCACCTACCACGAACCTGAGGTACTGCCTGTGACATCGGAGGATCAGGATGTGGGAATAAGCATCCTTGAGGTCCAAGGAGCATAGCCAATCTCCCTGCTGGAAGTAAGGCAGCAGTGTTCCAAGGGAGAGCATCTTGAACTTTTCTCTGACCAGAAACTTGTTGAGGTTTCTCAGATCCAAGATGGGCCTCAGGACCCCTGTTCTCTCAAGGACCAGGACGTACCTGAAGTAGAACCCTCTGCCCTTCATGTGGTGTGGAACGAGTTCCAAGGCTCTGTCCTTGAGAAGGACCGTGAGCTCTTGCCTCAGACAGGTCTGGTGCAGGGGAGCCCAAATTGGCTCCCTGGGAAAGAAGGGAGGAGGGGCCTGGTCGAGGTGAAGATGGTAGCCCTTCTTGACTACTTGAAGAGCCCAGGAGTCAGTGGTGATGGAGGGCCATTAGTGGGCAAAGTGAACCAGGCACCCCCCCTCCCGGTCAGGAGCTGATCCTCCAGCAGAAGAGAGGCTATGCCGATGGTGTCAAAACCCCAACCCTAGCTGGGTTGGGGCTGATGGCTGGGGTTTTAGACCCTTGGGTTTGTGCGGGGCCTGGCCTGTTCCCTTGCCATGAGGACCCTGCTGAGGGGTCTGGGCAGCAGAGTATGGGGGATAGCCCTGGTAAGGCTAGCCCTTCTGGAGGAAAGGGGGGTTTCTTGCCCTGCGGCTTCTTCTGAGGCAGGGTGGAAGCTTTCTTTGAGAACCGGGTATGGGTGACATACTCTGTCTCAATTTCAGCCGTTTTGTCCTCGATTGGTTTACCGAAGAGCTGTTCGCCGAGACAGGGGACGTCAAAAAGCTTCTCTTGTACCCACTGCTTGAGATTTGATAACTGGAGTCAGGCCTGGCGTCAAGAGGCCGATGCCAGCAGCCGCCACCCTAACACTGGACTCAAAGCCATTGTAGGCGGCTCAAGGACAAGTACTTTGAGCACGCCAAGACAGACTTCGAAAGAGTCTGCAAACACCAGATGTGGTCTCCATCAGGGCCAACCGTGAAGCCCCCCCGAGTTCCTTGGCCAGGTCCCGGAGGAATATGCCGATATAAAGCTGGTAAGTCTGGATACGGCATGTCAGCAATCGAGCCCTGGTAGCATTTCCGTCCGAGGGCATTGAGGGCACTGAAGAGTGAGACTTTGGGCTTTTTTGACAGCGCATGGCCGACTCAACCACCATAAACGTGTGGGGGAGTTATGCCTTATGGAAACCTGGGCCCCGCTGGACCCGGTACATCATATCCAGCTGATGGCTGACAATGGGAACTGAAGCAGGGGTCTCTCACATCCTGAGGAGGAGCTGGGTAAGGATGGAAGGGACGGGGATCGTCAAGGTCTCCTTCGGTGGTGCCTCATACTGGAGGATGTCATGTTCCTCCATACGAGGGTCCTCCTCAGACTCAGTCATGAGGGAGAGCGCCCGAGCCATGTCCCTGACGAACTCGAGGACGGTAGTGTCCTCGGGTGGGAATCGGCGCTTGACAGCTGGCGGAAACGTGTCCAAGGGGAGGTCTCAGTGGGCTCAAGTCTCCGGGGATATCTCTATGTCGGACTCCCAGTCGGAGTACTCCGAGGAGGCCTCGAAGCCTGCCAGCTGCAGGAGTGCTGGCAGCTCCGGTCTTGGGTGCTTTGAGGCTGAGGCATGGCTGGAGCCAGAGGCACTCGCCTGTGAAGACCTCACTCCCGAAGAACAGAAGTGAGAACGAGACCCTTGCTGAGGATCTGACCGAGGTGTCAGAATCTCAGCGATCACATCAGTGGCCCGGGGAGTCCTCTAGGTCGAGGTCCCTGTGGTCTTTGCGGGGCGAGATGGCACATGCTGGGAGGCAATGAACGCAGAAACACTGCGCTCCAGGGCCAACAAACATGCTTCCCATTCGGGGGTAGCAGCCATTGACACCGATGCCAGAGTGACCGGGTCAGGCGTCGAAAAGGAGAGGGGGTTCTCAATGGGACAGCTCTTAGGAGACCGAGGTCCGTTGCCAGAGGCCATGATATCTGTTCTGGCCACTTTTTGGGGACACTCCCGCTCGACTCCTCAATATTTTGCCGGAGGCTGAGGGACCAGGCGTGGAACTTCCTGTGCTTGTCCACATCTTCAGAAGAGGCCCTCGAGGTCTTCTTATTATTATTATGCTCTTGCTCTGCAGTACCCTGTTCAGAGTGCCTGCGGGTACGCTGAGGGGCAACAGGAGTCTTGCGCAACTCAGAGGAGCCGTGTGGAGCCTTGGTGTGTGAGGCTACTGGGGATACCGGGATAGAGTCTGTCTTGTGGAAAATGTCATCCTGCTTAAGCCGATGGCTCTGGATGGCTTTTGTGGACATTTTCTTGCACAAGTGGCATTCCTCCGGGTCATGGTCAGTGCTGCAGGTTTGTGATGGACATATATTTTGAACACCGATCACATTTTTAAAAGCCAGTGGCCATTGGGGCGAAAAGGACCCCCACGAGGTCGAAGACCCATGCTGCGGCCAGCGGTTGAAAAGGGCATGAAAGCGCTGAAAAGCAAAAAATACGACAAAAAGCAAAAAATTTGAGGCCCGATGCCGCAGAAGCAGGTCCCAAGGCAGGAAAGAGCCAGCGCAAGCCGGAAAAGTATAAAAATGTACGAGTTAAAGAAACTTTTTTCCAGGGTACAAGACAAACGTCTGTAGTGCTCCACGGAAAAAGGGAGACTGACCAAGATGGAACCCTTGGGCAGGAACGGGACCACGCATGAGTGGTGGCATCTCCCTACGGCTTTCTTTGCAAGTTGGAGAGATGCTTCTGCAAGAGCTCAGTCAGAGCCAACGTCACACATATGTGAAGACTAACTTCCTGCTTGTTCCTGGAGAAATAGTAAAGACACTGGTAAAGCTTAGGATGAACTGACATCTTCAACCTATTCCCTTAAATGCAGGGGATTTTAAAACAGTTACATTAATAAGTGCTGCTTTTTCAGTGAGATTGTTGCAACCCAGTTTATGCTGGCCCAAAGAAGTTAGTCACCTGGCTGAAGATTGTGCAGAATATAGTTGTTAGGAGTGAACTATCCCAATTCCGAAATCACTGAACTGGTAGCCAATTTCATTGTGAATGCGATTTAAAGTTTGCCCTTGAATTTTAGGGCATGAAATAGTATATAGACCTGGACTCTGCCAAAAAATTGACTTGCTAAGTCTCAGGAATAGCTCTAAAGTAATTTAACAGTAAGAATTTGCTAATTCCTTCCATTAAGCAAGCAGGGAAAGCAGTAACCCACAGTTGTGCTTTTCAAATATTGCCCCAGCACCGTAGAACAAACTTCCATTGGACTTGAAGGCAGAAAAGTATTTCACTTTCCTTAAGTCTAAGACCAGGCTTTTCTAGATTTTTTATTGAAAGCAAGATACCAACCTAATAGCATTAGCATTAAGTTACGGAGGCTCTGTACAGTAAGGTGTCTGACACTAATTTTGTCAAGTATTTCAATTATTAATGTTATTGTATTTAATACTATGTTACCTGCTTTTTTTCAAAAGGTTTTAGAATAAGGCAGGATATAAAATCTTATTAAATTCAATTGAATCTTTCCTATTGAACAGTTCTATTGCAGTGACTGGACACTAACTAGATTATATGTAAACCAAAACCGCACTGACAGATGACAAAACTGAATACTGAAAAATGTCTGCCTTTAACCAGAAAGTCAACACCCAAAGCCCATACACATGAAAAGAGCTGTAATATATTGTAAGAGATGAATTGCTTACCTCTCCACCAAGGAAGGTCTCCCTATCATACTCCGCATTGTGCTCCCCATACACATAATGCTCTTCACTACTAGAGCTGTGAGAGTGTTGATAGTGTGCGCCACAAAGCGTAAGACACACGCCAAAGAACAGCAGCATCATATGCAATCCCTTCACATGTTCATTCACTACAACAAAAACAGTAATAAGAAAGGCTATTGCTTTCCCAATTAACACCTACCACAACTGAAAAACTAACAACCTGAGTGATAACCAAGGATTCTGTCCATTCTCAAACAGAGCTTACAATATAGTGTCCGGGCTAGAAATTCTTTGTTGTAACAATTGCCATGTACTGCTTCACTTTATTTTTAGGACATCCTGTATTTATAATAACAGCCTACATTAGCACTGAATGCCAAGTTCCAACAGACGAGGGAACAACCATCTGGTTGTCTGCCAAGCATTTAATGAGACAAAGCACCTATTTATGTTTGCCTTAGCCACACATCCCATAGATTTCTATATACAGTATCTTAAGGGAAAGTGCAGTACAGTACTATACGTCTTTCTAGCTAAACTTGATCAGGTATGTAACATTTCTCCTCATTGGATGATTTTCTCTCCTTTATTCTTGCTAGAGCAGCTAGACCAGTCCAGATGAGTGGGTTACACTCCCTTGCCAGCAAGTGGAGGTAGACGAGCGACCGTCTATGTCATCACTAAGTAAACTGAAAAACTCAGAAGAACTCATAATGCATAACTTAATACCCAACACCACAACTTTGCAACAAACATGAGCAAATATTTGGCTCTTTTAATAGAATTAATGCCACGTCTGGCACTGATATTGACAATGTGATCAAAAGGCAGCAGGCTTCCCAACCTGTAATAGGAGTCTTCCATGGCAAATCCTGAACTGGTCTTGTAGGTTTCAGTGGAAGAAAATTAATCAGGTACATAAAATGTCTCCTTTCTTATCCTGCTAGACCAGCCCAGATGAGTGAGATGCACCTAAGCAGTCAGGAGCAAGGATGGGAGGAAGACGATGCTCTGGACAGGACTGCCTTGCCAAAGCCGCCGTCTGCTCCAGCTCCCACATGCAACCTGTTGTGCATTGCAAATGTTCTCAGAGACAGCCAGATAGCTACCTTGCAGATGTCCTCTTCCCAGGTGGAGACTTCTGCCTAGTGGAGCGGGACTGGACTTCCTCTGACACCTGCTTACCAGCCAGAAGGTATGCTGACCCAATGGTCTCCTTAATCCAGCAGGTGACAGAGGACTTTGTTGCTGACTGTCCCTTCTCTGGGCCATCAATGTGGACAAAAAAATGAGCTGACGAGCGGAAACAATTGTTAACTTTCCAGGTACCTAATCAACACCCTCCACATGTCTGGGGTAGCAGAAACCCTTGTGCCGGCCCTGGACTTTGTGAGGGGTCCTTCCCAAGATCCTCCACCAAGGAGGGCAGGATGACAAGTTTTGTAAAGACGAAAAAGGACAGCATCTTTGGGAAAAAGGATGGCACAGATCACAAGGAGACAGAAGCTGACAAAATGACCAAGGAATGCTCCCTGCTCTACAAGGCCTGAAGAAAAAGACCCAAGCACATGACCTATAGCCTGTATACCATTTGTTACCAAAATAATAGAAAAAGGTCATTCAATTACAACTCCAAGATTACATTGACCTCAATGCACCGACACCCACCAATTTGGTTTTCGAACATCCATGGAGTCGAAACCTTGCTAACACCAATTGACCACCTCAGAGGCACAGACAATCCTAATCGTGCATTCATTCTCCTCTTTATTGACATCGTGTCAGCATTTGACAACCTTAGCCATGACACTCATCTCAAGATTAGTACAAATAGGATTAGGAGCACAGTATTACACTGGTTCAAATCATACATATCAAACCGTAAACTTTGCGTCCAAATAGGCCAAGACTCAGAGACATTCCCCCAAGAATAAGAAATACCCCAAGGTTCCGCACTCTGAGCCCTCCTTTTCAACCTATACTTGCAACCAATTCCCATGATCTTCAGAAAATTCAACATTGGGTATTACATCTATGCGGATGACATTATGTTGTCTCTCCCCATAGACATAGATTGTGATAGATAGTGTTGTTTTCAGACTGCATTATCAAAGGAGTGGAGGAGTGGCCTAGTGGTTCGGGCAAGGTACTTCAGGACGGAAGGTCGGGGGTTCAAATCCCACTAGAGAACAGCAACCTTGGGCCGGAAGGTTGCTGTCCTCTAGTGGTCTTGGGCAAGCCACTTAACCCTCCATAGCCCATGTTCCCTGTAAAATAGTTATCTCCAAGTTATAATGCCCTGTTCAATGTAATTTCAGTTTGTTCCATGTAAACCGCACTGATGCAGAATAGTGCGGTATATAAGAGAATGTAAATAAATAAATGGTGGAACTGCAACTACCATCTCAGCTGTTCCATAATCTCCTGGAGGAGAGGAAAGGTGTGGTTGAACAACGGGGGACAGGGAGACCACAAAGTTAGTATGTGCCCCTGCAACGGGCACCTGTGTGTCCTAGAGTAAGGAACCACTTCCAGGTTTGATATCACAAATCCAGATGTGGAGGTTGTCCCAGATCCATGAAGCTGACTGAGCACAAAATGCACCGAGTTGGCTATGAAGCTTGAGGACCCTCTCCATCGTGAATAAATGTGACTCATAGTATGGAACTGAGCCACCAGCTACTCTGAGTTATGGGACAGGAGCAGCCCGTTCTTGGGATAGTAGAACACCAACCCAATCTTTCCCATCAGTAAATTAGTAGGCTTGTCTGGGCTCTGGAATTGTCCAACAAAATAGACGGGATCAGCCAGATGTCCAGGGGCAAGAAAACCAGATTTCCTGCTTGCACAGAAATGCTGCTACCACCACCACTACCTTGGAAAGGTATAGGGAAGTCATGTCTAGGCCAGATGGCAGAGCCCGGAACTTGAAATGGCAGCCTGATGCAGAGAAACCACTGGTATTGCTCCCACCTGGGAATGTGAATACACACCTTAGCGAGGTCTCAGGAGGTGAGAACACCCCCTGCCTGACCGAAGCAATGAAAGACCCTATGGCTATCATTTTGAAATGACTGCCCTTATGTCCAGAATATGCCAGAAATAATATCCACTTCTTGAGCACAACTATGCAGTGGAAATAATGTCCCCGGCCTCACTGTGGAGGGCATGGGGAAAATAGCTTGCAAGTGCAAAAGGTGCTGAGAAGTTTCCTTGAACGTCACCCACATGAGCAGAGAGCTGAAGGGAGATTCTGCATAGGGTCTCTTACAGGCACTGCCGTGGTTCAATTATTTTGCATGGTAGTCCCGAGGCTAGTCCAAACCACTGTCCTTAGAGATAGAAGGCAGATGTCTTGCAGGAGGAGCTAATACATTTCCAACCTTGAATAAGGACCCTGAAAAATAGCTGGAGCTATACTCTAACCGACTGTACTTTGGGAAGGACCATGTAATCTTGAAGAAAGCACACACACTCTCACAGCTCACAAACCAGGCAACCAGGAGGGAAGTGAATACAGTAGCCCAACAAAGGGTTTTATTTCTTCAAACAACTGCAAATCACCCTACACGATCATGTTTCGTCAGTATAAACTCCCTCAAGGGTGTCTAATACACATGGAATCAGGACATAAAACTCAAAAATGATGTATTCAACTCAGAGCGTAAATTATGGTATCTGTGTAGTGTCTCAATATACCATTCCAACAAGAAAAATAGCTATTTCCTCTTTTGAGGGTTGAATACATCGCTTGTAGTTTAAATCTTGATTTCCTGTATATTAGACGCCCCTGATGAAGTCTATACTGACAAAACACTACCATCATTGCCATGGACTTGAAGGGGACTCTGATCAAGTCTGAGAAGGCACCAGTTACCTAGATGGTCCACGTCCAACATCATAACCTCCGGACTGTCCAGCAGTGGCTGGCTTGTCGCCAGGCCAGCTCATAACGCTGCCCGAGAGCCTAAGACGGTAGCTGCAAAGGCATTCTTAAGGAGAACTTGACTCTCTGAACCCAAGACTCCTCTAGTGCAGTGCTTCTCTCCTCAGGGATGGATCTGCACTTTGTCGCAGCTGTGACTAGGTTCAATGGAGCCCAAAAGGCTGATCCCGTTCACCATGGGGCTGGGTACAGCTGAAAACAGGACCTTACAATGTGACCAAGCACCTGCAGGGAAAATGGAGAAACTAGCCCTGAGAGCTAAAACTTGGAATTTTAAGCAAAGAAATTGTTTGTTGAAGCTGCGTACTACGAGTTACATCAGGAAAAGCATAGTTACTCACCTGTAACAAGTATTCTCCGGGGACAGCATGAAATCAGTTCTCACATATGGGTGATGTTGGCGCCAACGGAGCCCACGCAGTAACCTCTCCCCAGCTTTCCAAGAAAGCCTTTGGGAGATGCACCACACATATATGGTCCGCTTCCTGCCTAAGGCTGCCATCTTGCCTCAGTATGATGACATAGCTCAAGATGGCAAAAAAGAAAAACAACTCCATGAGGAGGGGGGAGGGTTGCGAGGACCAATTCCTGCCTTCCCTGGAGAACACCTGTTACAAGTGAGTAACTATGCTTCTTCCGGGAAAAAGCAGGAAGTCAGTCGCCACATATGGGACTCCCCAGCTACAGTCTACCAAAAAACCTGTAAAAGCCACGGGTGACCAGAAAAAAGCAAATCATGAGAAGCTACAGTGGAGTCAAGGAACAGCAGATCCACAAGCGGCTCGAATATCAAGCGAGGAATCAGTTCTTCAGTAGCCTGAAAACATCAAAGAGTCAGAGGAAATAAGTTGCCTTACACCCCAAACAAATGACAGGCCTGGCTGAAGGTGCTGTCCTGGCGGGACTCCCTCTCCAGGCAGTAATGAGCTGTGAAGGTTTGGACTGAGGACCAGGTAGTGGCCTGTCAGATCTCCACCAAAGGTTCGCCACAGAGGCCGCCAGGGCCTGGATGCTATGCACCATGGCACAGCGCTCCAGTGAGAGACCGGCCTGCTCATAGGCGAAGGTGACGCAATCCACCACCCAAATGAACAGAGTATGCTTAGAGACTGCTGTCCCCATCTGCTTTGGGTCATAGAAGATGAAGAGCCGTGAGGAGTGGCAGTGACCATAGGCACGCTCCAGATAGTAGGCCAGGGACCGCTTACAGTCCACTGTGTGGAGAGCAGCCTATGCCCTGTTAGCGTGAGACAGTGGGGAAAAAAATGGGGATCACCACCTTTTGGATGAGGTGAAATGGAGACATCACCTTAAGCAGAAACTTGGGGTGCGTGCAGAGCACAACTTTGTTTTTGTGGAACCTATATAAGGTGGATGAGCCACCAAAGCCTGGAGCTTATTAACCCTGCAAGCAAAGGCGAGAGCCATGAGGAAGACCACCTTCCAGGAGAAATACCTGAGGTGGCTCTCTTGCACTCCAATCTGGGGTCCTTGACTCTGACAGCCTGGCTGCTGAAAGCTCACTCTGACTGACAGCCTTGGCCCACTTCAGTTTCTCAAGCAAGGTAGAGGTGGTCCTCCTGGCCTCTTGCAAAACCTCCACCTGCTGGGCCTACGATAGCAGGCCTGGGGTGCAGCTCAGAGGAACCGGAGGAGAAGGGGGAACGACGACTGCCAGACCCAAAGAGGGAGCCACCAGTATCAAGGTGACTCTGTCAAGCTGGACCTTGAAAAGGGTCTTGGCGATTAGCAGCATGGACGGGAAGGCATTGAGGAGTCCCCCCATCCACAGAATGAGGAATGCATCCACTGCTACCCGTGAAGGATTTGGCTGCCTGGAGCAGAAGCAGGGCAGTTCAGCATTGGCTGGTCTACTGAAGAGGTCCATCTGTGGAAGCCTCCAGAAACAGAACAGCCGGCTGGTCATCTGGGGGTCCAGCACCCATTCGTGCGTTTGGAGGACCTGGCTGAGACAGTCCACCAGGATGTTGTCCTGGTGCAGGAGATGGTATGCTCCTGTGGGCAGTCTACTTTTGCTGTCGAAAGAGCAGAGACTCATTGCCTCCTGGTACAGGAGGGACGATCCCATACCTTCCTGCTTGTTGATATAGAACATCGCCACCTGGTTGTCAGTCTGGATTAGTACCACTTGGGGCTGCAGGTGGCGGTGAAAGGCATGGAGGGCTAGCACTATGGCTTGAAGCTCCAGGAGGTTGATCTGCTGGAGGCTTTCTGCCTGCGACCAACTGCCCTGAGTGCGGAGGTTGTTGCAATGGCCTTCCCAGCCCAATTTGGAGGCATCCATGGTAAAGATCCTCTGAAGGGTAGGGGCCCGGAAAGGCATCCTGGCCTGTAGGTGCTGGAGCTGTTGCCATCAGCTGAGGGAGTCAGCCAGAGGATGGCTCACGGCCACTCTGTCCTGCAAGCGCCTTGTTGTTTGAGACCACTGGGAGCAGAGGGCACATTGAGCCGGCTGCATATGTAGGTAGGCGTCTGGAGTGACATGCACCGTGGACACCATGTGACCTAGCAGGCAAAGCAGGTGGGCACACGCTGAGGAGCAACCCTGGACATTCCCTGCAAATGCCCTGAAGCGCTGGGCCCTGTCTGGAGGAAGGAAGGACCTGGCCTGGACGGTGTCCAGTAGTGCCCTTTTGAACTCCAGGCATTGTTCTCGATAGAGATGGGACTTTGGGTAGTTTATGACACACCCCCAAGTGCTCCAGAATGAGGATGGTGCAGTCCATTGCCTGATGAGCTTCAGTGACAGTGCTTCCCTTTATGATCCAGTCATCCAGATAGGGGAAGACAAACACCTCCTACAGTTGCAAGGAGGCAGTGATCATCACCAGGCACTTGGTGAATACCCTCGGAGCAAAGGCCAGACCGAAGGGTAGAACCCTGCACTGATAGCGGCAGCCTCCTACCATGAAGCAGAGGTACTGCCTATGAAGGGAATGAAGATGTGCATATACACATCCTTTAGATCCAAGCAGCATAGTCAGTCTCCCTGCCAGAGGTATGGCAGCAATGTTCCAAGGGAGAGCATCTTGAACTTCTCCCTCACCAAGAACCAGTTGAGGTCCTGCAGGTCTTGAATGGGCTGAAACTCTCTAGTCCTTTTGGGTACCAGAAAGTAGCGGGAGTAGAACCCCTTGCCACTGAGGTAGAGGGGGAGGGCGTCCACCGCTCTGCCAGAAGACTTGCGAGTTCCTGCTGGAGCAGGCCCCGGTGAAGGGGAATCATAGGCCCCGGTGAAGGGGAGTCATAGGGGGCTCTCCCGGAAAGAATGGAGGCGGGGCATCTGTTTGAGGTGGAAGAGGTAAACCTCCATCACCAACTGTAGGGCCCATGTGTCGGTGGTGATGCTGGATCACTGGTTGGCATAAAATACTAGACACCCCCCCTGTATGCTGAGAGGCAGGACCTCCTGGGGGAAGAAAGGCTATGTCCATGGAGTCAAAAGCCCCCTTCAGGTTGCGCCCGAGGCATAATCTGGGGCTTGGAGATCTTAAGCTTACAAGGGAAGTGTCCTGGTCCCTTGGCCTGCTGGCCCTGTTGGGGAGCTGGGAAGGCCGTGTACTGAGGGTACTTTCCATAAGCCTTCCTCTCCTTTGGGTATAGGGGCTTTTTTACCCGAGGCCTTCCTCCAGGAAGGATCAGAAGTCTTTTTGGTGAGCCTGTTCCAATCATGAACCTGGACTCCAGCTTGGCGGCCTTGTCCGTTACAGGCTTGCCAAAGAGGTTCTCTCCCCAGCAAGGGACATCAACTTGTCCTGCAAACATTGCTCCAAGTCATAAGACTGTAGCCAGGCCTGGTGGAGGGTACTAATGCCTGCCACGGCTATTCTAACTGCCGACTTAAAGCCTTCATCAACTGCTCGAGTCATAAATTTGGAACACCCTTTGACCTTGGAGGCCAGGATCCAGAACCGCTGAAAAGGTTTCTCGGAGAGACCAACCAAGAACCCGGCGAGTTCCCTCACCATGTCACACAAGTACATGCCCATGTACAGCTGGTAGGCCTGGATCCAGCTGATAAGCATCGAGCCCTGGAAGCACTTTCTGCTCAGGGAATCCATGGCACGGGCCTCCCTGCCTGAGGGCACTGAGGAGTACATTTCTGGCTTTTGAGCCTATGCATGGCCGACTCCACCACCCTGGAGTTGTGAGGCAGTTGACTTTTTGGAAACCAGGGCTCCGGTGGACCCGGTACATTGAGTCCAGCCACCTGCTCACAATGGGAACTGAGGCCGGGGTATCCCACATACGGAAGAGTAGCTGTTCCAGGATAGGGGGAATGGGCACATTAAGGGTCTCCTTAGGGGGAGCCTTGTACTGGAGGATTGAGGTCCTCTGCCTGAGGCTCCTCCTCAGACTCTGTGGTGAAGGCAAGAGCCTTCGCCATATCCCAAACAAAGTCCAGAAAGGCCAGGTCCTCAGGTGGAGACCTGTGCCGAGCTTCGGGAGGGGAAGGGTCCGAGAGCACATCCCTGTGGAGTCGAGTGTCTGGGGACTTCTTGTCCTCGGTCTCCCAGTCCAACCCAGAGTGGGAAGAGATCTTGAGGGTCTTCCAGAACTCAGGCTCGTACCCCAGCCCAGATGGCCCAGGCGCCCTGATGCCCCCGAGCTCTGTTGGGACCACTGTAAGGGGAAAGTCCTCAGCCCCGAGCGGAATTGGGACCAGTGCCAAGGTGTCTCTTGAGACCAGTGGCACTTGAGGGTCAGCTCCACCTCCAGAGACTCCCTCGCTGTGGAGGGGCTGATGGTTGGGAGTGATGACCTGGAGGAACTGGGCATCAGAGGCTGCTGTTGGCCCATGAAGGTAGACAAGCTGTGTTCCAAAACTGCCATCCTGGCCTCGATGCCAGAAGACTCTGCAGTCACCAGCACGGGCACCGAGGACCTCTGGCCCAGCACCGTCAAGGGGGTGTCCTCGACGAGGATAGCTTCGGAGGACCGAGACTGATTCCCTGACGCCGATGGTGTTTTCTCCCACTGGGGCAGCTTCGAGGGCTGCTCGGCTCCAAGGCCGGGAGCCATGGAACTTCCTTATGGCCCCCTCATCACTCGATGAGGCCACCAACAACATCCGGCTCTTCGAAGGGCGTCCCTCCCCGAGGGAAGCTCAGCTCACTGCCCTGTAATCTCGAGGCTCCAAAGCAGCACAGTCACCACGCAAGGCCAAGGCCTCCTCAGCAGCTCTCGAGAGCACTGGTCCCGCAAACAACTCCAGGCCTGAGTCGGTCTTGTGACAAATTGACTTGTGCTGCTTCTTATGACCTCGAAGGTCCTTGGAGATCATCTGCTGGCAGAGACCACATGCCAAAAGGCATCATGATCCGACCCAAGGCACAAAATCATGTGGATACATGCACGACATTATGTGCACAGCGGTCACAAGGCTTGAAGTCACTGACTGAGGCCATAGTGGGGAATACAGCTCCATTGAGGTCAAACCCCTTTGGCCTGGCCAGAACGGGCACAAAATCCTGTGCACCAAGAAAAAGCCCCGAGAGGAAAAAAGGGAACCCAAGGAAAATCGTGACGCTAAAAGCAAGTGGACCGGGGAGGCGAGAAGGACACCACGCAACTGGAGAAAGGAATCGATTCAAAAACCAAAGTAAGAGACAAGAAATTATCAACTTTTTCTGGGGTGTGGGGGGGGTGAAATAGACAAGTCCAATGGGCTCTGCGGAAAAAAGACGACCGGAGGCGAGATGGCAACCTTAGATAGGAAGGGGACCACGCATGTGTGGTGCATCTCCCAACAGCTTTCTTTGAAAGCTGGGGAAAGGTTACAGCGCAGGCTCCATCACCCATATGTGAGGACTGACTTCCTGCTTCTTCCTGGAGAAAATATTAACATGCTGTCCATAGAACTGGATCTCCTTCTTTGAAAAAAAAGCCTTAAGAATTCTAACCTTAATAGGATTCAGAAGGAAAGGTCATCTGTAATGTGGATCAGCGAGCAATATTACCTGTGGAATCCTCAAGAAAAGCGGTCAGGTTCTTGGTGACAGAGTTAATACATCAAAGGCACCCTCAGAAGGATTAACCACCAGCTGACGCATAGGAAGATAACCTGTATATAGTTTTGAAAAACGTTCTATGTAACAGAAGTTCTGTTCTATGTAAACCACCTTGAGATTCTGAAAGGCGGTATATAAAATATGTATAGATAGATAGATATGCATTCAAGAATTCTATAGACCCTATAAAATCCAAAACGTCAACAATATATTTCCTAAGCAATATATCAGGAGAGAGTAAAAGCGTTTGCGAAAAATTAAAAAAACTGCAATTTGCGGGACCTAGAAGAATTCTCTAGTGCCTCCATCTTCGCATAAAGAATCAGAGTCTGTTGTTATATGCAGCACCTGAGCCTGCTGAATGGGCTGCACCAGAGATTCCAATTTAGCAATCACTGTATTGGTTGAAGATATCTTAGTACTGTATTTCCCAGATTATAAGTTGTGTGTTTTTATATCCGTAAACGATGGCGCGACCTATACACTGGAGCGACTTATCTAAGAAAGTTGCATGGTGGAACATGCCCCCTCGAAAAGGATATAAATACTCGTAACTGCACAGTTGACTGTCTTTCTTCCTGGGCCCTCTGCTCTACACCCAACGCTTGCAAGCAGACCCTCCGATCAGCAGACTGGTATGTACTTTTACTATACTCGCAAATAGCATACCGGATGAATTTCAGTTACCAAAAAGATGTTATCTTTAACCCCACAGAAAATGGCAACACCAAAAGGTGTGGAACTCATACCGTGGAATTAAAATTTAAAGTTATCCATTACACAGAAGAACATGGCAACAGAGCCACCGAGAGAACTTTTGGGATAAATAAGAAATTTGTTAGAGACTGGAGGAAGATGCAGGGAAAACGAACCTTGATGAAATGCAACAAAAAGGCAAATCGCGGCCGCAAAGCATGGTGGCCTAAATTGGAAGCACATCTGCTTCAGTTCATTGTAAAGCAGAGGGCCCAGAGCCACGGACTGTCCACTGTGCAGTTGCGATTCAAAGCAGTTCATTTTGCCAGGGAAATGAATATAGAGGGATTCAAGGCTGGTCATTTGTGGTGCTACTGATTTATGATAAGAAACTAATTAAGCATAAGCAAAGAACCACCATAGTTAGCAGCTCCCCGCTGATTTCTTGGATGAAGTACGGAATTTCAGGTAATTTGTAAATAAAAATTATTGCATACACTGACACTGGACTTCATAATCAACATGTATGAGGTTCCCTAAACCTTCGACATCCCATTAGGGAGAATGGTCAGTCAAAAGAGGGGGTAGAACAATAAATATTAGAACCACTGGACACACTTTACAGTGGTGCTGACCTGCTGTCCAAGTGGAAAGAAGCTGCCACCTATGATTATATTCAAAAGGAAGACAATGCTATGTGAAACTCCACCATCATTGTTGTTGATGTGAATGAGAAAGGATGGATGGATGAGAGCATGATGTTGAAATGGCGCAGCGTTGCTTTAGTAAGCGGCCGGACGGATTTTTCAAGAGACAGAAAGCACTGCTCATCATGGATAGCATAAGAGCCCATTCACCGAAGACATAAAGAAGAAAAAATCTCTGAACACTGCCCCGGTTACTTTACCTGGTGGTATGACAAAAATGCTTCAACCACTTGAAGCATTTTTTGGGAAAAACTGGATGTGCCATGGAAAAGACAGTTTCATGGCTCCCGGCCGTATGTGCCACACCACTTTTGCAGAAGTTACTGGGTGGGTTGCGACAGCATGGTGGGAAGGTGTGAGCAATAAAATAATCAAATCAGGTTTTGTGAAGGCTGGGATCCTAAAGAGCCCTGATAACCGTGAAGATGTAGACGATGAAGACGAAGAAGACGACCATAATGAACATGAAATTGCAGAACTATTTCACAGTAACACCGAAGATGAGGACTTCTACAGCTTTCCAGAGAGTGATAGAGAACAAATCTGATGTTGAATGAGTGTTACTGTAAAGTGAAAGTGAAAGAGAATAAATTCAATTTTTAGAAACAGTAAGTTTGTGCTTTATTTTCTGTACTTGGAAGGGGTGACTTATAAGTTTACATGCGAAAAAGCCAAATTGAACCACTGCAACTTATACACAGGGGAAACTTATAATCCAGGAAATATGGTACCCAAATCTCAAACAAGTTACGGTCTCCTGTGAAACAGTACAAAATGAGGGAACTGTGGAACATAACTTACAATCAAAAGACCTAATAGCACTCCAAATATCCTTTAGCGTGATATCACCCTCTGGGGGAACAACCAAGAGCTCAACCACAGCCCAAGACTCCCAAGACTTTTTTAAAAAGGGTTCCAGGAGTGATCCAGGAAACTACAGACCGGTGAGCCTGTCGTCAGTACCGGGAAAGATGATAGAAACCATCATAAAGAACAAAATTACTCAGCATGTATAGTCATGGCCTAATGGGAGACAGCCAACATGGCTTTAGACAAGGAAGATCTTGTCTTCCTAATCTGTTATGTTTTTTTGAAGGAGTGAATAAACAGGTGGACAAAGGTGAGTCAGTTGATATAGTGTATCTGGACTTTCAGAAAGCCTTTGACAAGGTCCCTCATCAGAGACTTTTGGCAAAACTAAAGAGTCATGGGATAGGAGGCAGTGTACTATTGTGGATCAGGAACTGGTTAAAAGGTAGAAAGCAGATGGTTGGGCTAAATGGCCAATATTCCCAATGGAGAAAGGTGAATAGTGGTGTACCCCAGGGATCTGTGCTGGGTCTGTTGCTTTTTAACATATTCATAAATGACCTGGAAATGGGAATAACGAGTGAGGTTATCAAATTTGCAGATGACACGAAACTATTTAAAGTTGTTAAAACCCACGAGGATTGTGGAAAATTGCAAAAGGATCTTGATAAATTGGAAGACTGGGCATCCAAATGGCAGATGAAATTTAATGTGGACAAGTGCAAAGTTATGCACCTAAGAAAGAAAAACCCAAACTATGGTTACACGATGCAAGGTTCAATATTAGGAACCACCACCCAGGAAAAAGATTTAGATGTCTTAGTGGATAACATGTTAAAACCCTCAGTCCAGTGTGCAGCAGCAGCAGCCAAGAGAGCAAATAGAATGCTAGGTATCATAAGGAAAGGAATGGAAAATAAAAGGGATGTTATAATGCCTCTGTATCGTTCCATGGTGCAACCACACTTTGAATATTGTGTGCAATTCTGGTCGCCGTACCTTAAAAAGGATATAGCGTTATTAGAAAAGGTACAGAGAACAGCCACCAAAATGGTAAAGGGAATGGAAGGATACCCCTATGAAGAGAGACTAAAGAGATTAGGGCTGGAAAAGAGATGGCTGAGGGGAGATATGTTAGAGGTCTATAAATTAATGAACGGAGTGGAACGGGTAAACGTAGATCGATTGTTTATGTCATCAGAATATAGAAAGACTAGGGGACATGCAATAAAGCTACAGGGTAAACTATTTAAGACTAATAAGATAAAATATTTTTTCACTCAACGTGTAATCAAACTCTGGAATTTGTTACCAGAGGATGTAGTAAAAGTTGTTAGTGTAGCTGGGTTTAAAAAAAGGTAGGACAAGTTCCTGAAGGAAAGGTCCATAAACCATTATTAAAAGGGACCCAGGATATCACTGCTTGACCCAATACAAGCATTATGGAACCTGTATTTTTTGGGTTAAACTGCTAAGTACTTATGACCTAGATTGGCCACTGTTGGAAACAGGATAATGAGCTTGATGGACCTTGGTCTGACCCAGTATAGCATATCCTATGTTCTTATGTTATGTTATATTACCGACGGAGAAAAAATAAAAGCCACAAAATCCTGAAACCGCTTACCTGAGGATCCAGACTCAACCAAAGCTAACATAAATCATATCAGGTATTCTAATGATTGTAATTAGTCCCCCTGTTTACCTCCATTTTATCTCCCTGTTATCTGTAAAATGAAGGCCAGTCATCTGACCTACGTGTTTTATTGTTACACTGTGAACCGCACTGATGATAAATAGCGCGGTATATAAGAAATATTAAATAATTAAATAAACCAGAGTGGAGGACAAGAGGATTAGGACATGGCAATGGGGTCTTACCACACAAAATGAGCAAGACCCCTTCAGATGAGGGCTGCTGTGCCAGAGGGATAAGGTGTCGATCCAAGGGGCCAGTCAGTTTGCCTGTCCCAACACTGGATACAACCTCTATACCTCCTACCTTTTTATTCCGCTTCCCCATAAACAAAATAAACAGAAGGGAAGAAACTATAAAGCAGAAGTTATGGTAACGCTGAAATCTAATCGCCACTGTGTTGCCGAAGGGGCATTACGTGCCTTTTTATACCTGCCCCGAGGTCATGGGAGACAGCGGAAAAGATTTTAGTCCGGGGGGGGGGGGGAGGGGTCCTTCCACCACTGAGGCCGCTCCCTCCATACCAGTCTGGAGACATCCGATGAAACCCTCTTCCGTTACAGCAGCGTTAAGCAGGCAGTCCAAGCCAATGTCAAGGCCAGTGAGCACCTCCTACAGCTGTGGCTAGGGCCCCCAGCTCCCTAGAGCCCAAAAGGCTGATCTCATGCTAGGGCTGAGGGTACAGCTGAAAAAAGGACCTTAGGACCCTAGGGCCAAGCTCAGGGGTTTTCTCCTTAAAACCCTACACACTACTGAACAGTATCAGGTAGAGGGATGAATAAAGCAGAATGCCAGCTACCCTCTAGAAAAGGGGGCCCATATGCTAACCTTGCCCAAGAGCAGGCTCTACCACATGCAGAGCCACCATGGCATCTTAAAAGGGCATAAACAAGTCCCATCTGTGAAAAGGCAGCTCATTGCGATCCCAGCCCTCAACCAAGGGAATCACCTCATCCTCCTCAGACTGACTTACTGGTGGAAGGATATTTTTTCTTAAGTCTCTCAACCAATCCCCACAGAGGATAACTGATCTTCCAGAGGAATAGACAAGCACAAGGGCGAAGCACGGGCCTTGAACCTCATACTGCCCATGACAGAAGAGCTTGAAGGCCACAGGTCCCCCAGAAGGGAGGGGCGGTGCCAAGCAGCAAAAAAACACCCCATACCCAGCCCTGAGCTGTTTCAGGATCTGCACCTCAAATCCAGCAGTGAAGAAGCCCTGGGGCTCCAAGGGGAGGCCGCTGAGCAGAGCCCGAAGCCTCCTCACCTTTGTTCTGCACATGGCTGACCCCCGAGAGAGCCACCTGCTCTGTGGACAGGAAGGACAGAGAGGGCTCAGAGGAGGCATCAAGAGTGACAAGGGGTCCTAGGTCTCCATGGTGGATCCTGACAATGCCACAAAAATTGAGCTCTGAACATCCCCATCCAAGAGTGGGCAAGAGGAACCCATTGTGGAGCCGACCTGGTGAGAGTTAAGCACAACACAAAGGCCTTGGCATGAAACATGATGGCAGATAAAGACCACATGGCCTATTTAGTCTGCCCTTCCATATCAACTACAATAGTCCCCTTTTCTCCAGGAACAAGCAGGAAGTCAGTCCTCACATACGGGTGAAGTCAGCACTGATGGAGCCCATGCGGAGCATTTCCCCAGCCTTCAGAGAAAGCCTTTGGGAATGCTACCACGCATGCATGGTCCCCTTCCCGCCCAAGTGTGCCATCTTGCTCAGTCTCCTTTTTTCCATGGAGCCCAACAGATATAGTCCTCTACTTCCCCAGAAAAAGCACCAGAAATTTCCCTCTTCCACCAGTGCTGCACCGGTCTTCTTCCCACCTCGAGACGGCGCCTTAGGCGCCAGTCTTGGCTCTCCCCTTTTTCTCGAGGCTTTTTCCCCTCATCCAACCTTCGTGCCATTTTTTTGCCTGAGGATTGTTGACCCTGGCCTGGTATTCTTCCACCATGTTCCCCGGTGGGTTCAAGAAATGCGATCGCTGCAGTCAGACTGACACTCATGACTGTTGCATTTGCTGCCTTGGCCCGGACCACAACAATTCCACCTGCGACCGGTGCCAGGCCATGACTCCTAAAATGAATAGGAGGTGGTCTAAGTTGCCGGGGAAGCTGTTTCCAAGATCTGACTCTGCCCCAGCTTCCCCATCGCCTTGACCCGAAGCCGGCCCTTCGCAAGAGGTCCACGTGTCCTCGAAGTCCTGTGGTGGTGGCTCCTCTGGCATGGACCCCTCCTAAAAAGAAGAAGGTGGTCCCAAAGGAGGTGCCTCCGATGAAACCTGGCAATGTCCCTTGCCGGGACTCGGGCAACTTTGAGCAACGCCCTCAAAAAGTCTCGAGACAAGATTCCTTGGCCGAAGAAGACTACACCAGGACCCATGAGCCTATAGTCCTCCTCGAGGACACACTCTCCGGGGTACCGGCATCGGACTCAAGGCCCTCGGTGTCCATGCTGGGAGCTGCACAGCCATCGGGCCTCGAGTCCTGCATGTTGGCCATGGAGCAGAGCCTCTCCTCCATCTTGTCCTTGCAGCGGGCGTTGATGTCAGGCCCCGGCATCATCAGTCCCAACACTGGGGGGAGCCTCTGGGCGTCGAACTTGGCACCAAGCGCCACCGGCTTCGGATAAGCCCGCGGTGTTGATTGAGGTCTTGATCATGCTTCTCGGGGATCCGGTCCTCCCCCGGCAAATTTCCAGGCATCTGACCCCAAGTCCTCCAGGGGGGCCCGGTTCCTCAGAGCTGCCCCTAGGACTGACTCCGACACCCTCTGAGTCCGATTGGAAAAACGAGGACAAGGCCTTGCCGGAGACCTCCCGACACCAGGACGTCCCTTCCAAGCCGTCTTCCCTGGAGCCTCGATGCCATTCTCCACCTGAGGATGTGGCCTTTCACGACTTTGTTCATGACATGGCCTGGGCTTCTCAATCCAGACAGAGGAGGACCAGCGCACAGAGAAGCACGAGATCCTACAATATAAGTCCCCTCCCAAGGAGGCTCTCAGGGTGCCAGTTCCACCCATCTTCGAAAGGCTGCTCTTCAAGATGTGGGAGACCCTGGCCTCGGCACCTGGATTCCATCTACTACATCTGGAAGGACCCCAGGTTCTATAAGCCACAAGTCCCCCACAACTCCATGGTGGTAGAATCTTCCATGCAAAAACTGAAGAGTCAAAAGACCTATTCCTCAGTTCCCCCCGGCAGGGAAGTTTGGGCCCTCGACGCTATAGGACGCAAGTTCTACCAGAGCACCATACTCGGGTGCCGAATACAGGCATACGGGTTGTATATAGGGATGTACCTTAAGAGCCTGATACAGGAGCTTGCAGGGTTCTTGGCGGGCCTTGCCGGGGACCCTCTGCAAAAGGTTCCAGTCCCTAGTGGCGGGCATCGGGGACTGCTCCAAATTTCTCTCCCAAGCAGCCTACGATGGGTTTGAGTGTGCAGCCAGGGTAATAGCCACTTGGTACAGACCTCGGACCTGGAGCAGTGGGTACAGGAAAAGCTCCTGGATGTCCCCTGTAACAGTGAGAGCATGTTCAGGAAACTGATGTCGGATAAGGCTGCGGACATTGAGGCCGAGGTAGTGACCTGGCAGAGGCTGTCCAAAAAGACCTCAATCCTCCCCAGGAAGAAATCCTTGAGGAAAAAGGGCTACCCCCAGACTGGCCACTACCAGCCTTACTCAGGGCAGCCTCACAACCGAAAAGCCAGGGACACATGCCAAGGAAGCCCAAGGCTCCCAAGCCCCAGGCACGAGCTCCCGCCCAACCAGGGGGAAACCTTTGACTCCCTGGGCTGGGTCTCCCCTGCCCTGGGAGTCCCAACTAAGCCCACAGGAGGTCGACTGGCCTCTTTTGCCCACAGATAGGCCAGCATCACCACAGACCAGTGGGTCCTGCAGGTGGTGAGGGAGGGGTACTTCCTCCATCTACAGCAAAACCCTCCAGACTTCTTCCTAGGAGAGCCATCAAAGCCTCTCCTCCACCAGACCTTGCTCGCCACAGAACATGCAGGCTTGCTCAGGGTCAGGGTGGTGGAACCTGTACCCCGACACCTCTGGGGAAGGAGTTCTACTCAAGGTATTTCCTTGTCCCAAGAAGGTCAGGGGGCCTCCGGCCCATTCTGGACCTGTTCAACTTGAACCTGATGAGAGAGAAGTTCAGGATGCTCTCCCTTGGAACACTGCTGCCCTACCTCCGCCAGGAAGACTGGCTCTGCTCCTTGGATCTCAAGGATGCTTACACCCATATCCTGATCCATCCCTCCCACAGGCATTACCTGAGATTTGTGGTGGGGGGACAGCACTACCAGTACAGGGTGCTACCGTTCGACCTCGCCTCCTCTCCAAGGGTCTTTACAAAATGCCTGGCAGTCGTTGCCACCCATGTGCGCCTCCAAGGGGCCCATGTCTTCCTTTACCTTGATGACTAGCTCAGAGGCAGCATGCCCCTCGAGACCTGCCAGCCACAAGGCTCACTATTCACACCTTGCAGCATTTTAGGTTCATCATCAACTACCCCAAGTCCAGCCTTTTCCCGGTTCAAGACCTTGAATTCATAGGGGCCCAGCTGGACACTCTGTGGGTCAGGGCCCTTCTCCCTGTGGACAGAGCCCACCGATGCAACTGGCAAAGGAGGTGCAGGGCTGCAGGTCGGCCCCAGCTCACCTACTCCTCCATCTGTTAGGCCACATGGCCTCAACGGTTCACGTTACGCCTCTGGCTCGCCTGCATATGTGGGCAGCCCAGTGTTGCCTCAGTTCCCAGTGGACACAAGCCACAGGCAGACTGAGGGACCGGGTGAAGGTCACCCAACGGCTGGCCCTTCAGCCACCTCCTGAGCAACCTCCAGGTCCTCAGACAGACAGACAATCAGGTTGCCATGTTCTATGTGAACAAGCAAGGGGGCATGGGCTCATACTCCTTTTGTCAGGAAGCAGTGGCCCTCCACTCCTTCGCAGGGAGCAACCATATGCTCCTGAGGGCAGTGTACTTACCAGGCCAGGACAACCGCCTGACAGACAACCTCAGCAGGGTCCTTCGGCCACACGAGTGGCACCTAAACCCCAGGGTGACCCGGAGGTTTTTCCACCTCTGGGTCAGACCTGGCTGGACCTGTTCGCTTCCCTGGACAACTCACAGCTGCCAACATTTTACTCTCCTCAGCCACACCACAGGAGGGCAGCGGCAGATGCGTTCCTAATTTCCTGGTCACAGGGCCTACTTTATGCATTCCCGCTGACCCCTCTGATAGCCAAGTGCCTGTTCAAGATCCTAAGCGAGCATGCTTCAGTAATCTTGATTGCTCCCAGGTGGTCCAGGCAGCCCTGGTTCCCCCTGCTCCTCTCCCTGTCAGTGGCAACCCCAGTATCACTGGGCCGGGACCCGGCCCTCCTGTCTCAGGAGGGGGATTCCTTGCTGCACTCCAACCTGGGGTCCCTAAACGCCGATAACGTGGCTGCTGAAAGGATAGCACTGGCCCCTTTCAATCTTCCAGGTGAGGTCGAGGAGATCCTCCTGGCCTCCCGGAAGCCATCCACCAGAAGTCCCTCCCCTTTTAATTTTTTCCTTTTCTAAAGTGCAGTGAAACAACATTTAAAACAAACCAAAAACCACTTAGCTCCAAGATTGTGCTTCTCTGTCACCAAAATAGCAATGACATGCCACGTTTCGGGCTAATAACTACTGTATCACCCTGCTTCAGGTTAAAGGGAAGATTAATCCTGATCGTTCTGTGAGCACAGACTTGAAATCTTCTGTTCTGCTGATCTGGTATGCTTTAAAAAAAAAATGGCGTCTGATGTCAATGCTGGTTGTAAGAACACACCAGCCAATAAGGAAGTACCTTCAGAAGTTTAAAGCCAATAGGAAAGGAAAATCCTCTACCAAAAAGGAATCTTCACTCCTGATAGGCTGAGAACGTGTACCAGCTGAACAAACAATAATGAGAGAGTCTTAAATGAACAGTTCACACCTTCCACCAAAAAAGTTTTTATATTTATAGCATGCTCGTCCATTCTAGTTCAGCATTCAGACCTTGAGGGACTACTGTCTGTAAATGAAAGATCCAACGCTGTTCCTTCTTTTGCAACTTATATATACAGTTACCACCCCACGGATCCAGAGGGACAAAATCCAAAATTCGCCCATAGTTGTTCAAAATTGTGCCCTAGCTGAAGACAATGTTCAACCATCGGGGCGGTTAAAACCTTTGTATGAAGTCGAGAAGCATGTTCAATAAGTCAAGTCTTTTTTATCAGACATGTTGTACATCTCACATAACAAAGAACAAAGGACAGACGATTAAATAAACCACATAAGAAGATTGACAAGAAGTGTGCCATTTTAACACAATCATAGGGGACGTCCGAAGATCATACCAAGTAGTACCAACAATGGTAGAGGCACAAAAATGACAAATTCCCACAAGCAAAATGTCCTGGATTCTCATGAAAGGGAATAGGACGGTCTGTAGCTGAAGCAGAATGTACAATCTTATCACGAAGATTAGCCCCTCTAGAATAGGCAAGTAAGAGTCTTTTTAAAACAAGCATTAAAACAAGCATGAAGACCTAAAATATGCCAAAATTTATGACGTAATTTAGTAAGCTTATGAACACCTGCAACATAGGGGAGCACCCCTACTATCCTGTCCTCAGGAAGGGAATCCTGTCTTGTTATTGTAATATCTGACAACAGCCATTCACAAGGTGTGAAACGACTGCACTCTAATCCTGAGGAAGAGCAAACACCAGAAGCTGCCTGTGCTGGCGAGTGACTGGGCTTAAATTGTGCTTTAAAAAGACAAACACAGATTTGCGTCTCATTATGTCCCCTATGGTCCGCAGGAACTTTTCATTTGTCCCAGACAGCCAGTCTCAGTGTGCTCTTTTATTCTGGCTTGCAATGCTTACCAGAGGCCTTAGGAGATGTGCTTTTGGTGATGTGGCAGTACCTTCAAATATAGGTCAGCAAAGTCAGTCAGCCTGCATGTGTGCGCCACACCCAAGAGCAGATTTTACTGGGAACTCCTATATGCCACCAAGTGATCTGTGCAGAGCAGCCAAGGGCCCCCACAAACACAGTTGTCCCTCGGGATTGGTGTTATCTGTGCTGCGTTGTTTAATATTCACCCACTACCATTATTTACCATAATTGCATCCCATTAGATCTACTATCCTCTTTATGCAGATACAGGATGTTGTACACACCATTTTCAACTCATCCGCCGACTGTCTGGCTCCACATGCCCTGAAGTAACCCTTAACTCCCACTGCTAATGCGCCACTTTTGGTGCATGCACCATAGACTGGCCATCCCTGCTCTAAAGTATACATATTAAGATCTTTAAGTCGGTCCTCATATGCTTCATAACGAAGACCACTAACCATTTTAGTAGTCAACCTCTGCACAGACTCCAACCTGCTTATTTCTTTTTGAAGGTGCAGTCTCCAGAATTGCACACAATACTCCAACAAAGTAGGACAATGAAGTAGAGCGCTTACGGGCCCTCAGCAAGGTGGCAATAACCAGCGCCGAATAGCCCTTTTGTCTTATTTATTTTATTTAGCATATTTTTTTTTTACCGCATTTCCCATGGTCACTACAGTTTACATGAAACATTAAACTTAGAACACTACATGCCCTTTCAAGAGCAAGGCTGCAAGTGAGAATTGATCCCCTGAGGTATGAGGATCAGACCATGTGAGATCAGGTTGACCATGGTCGGCAGACACCACAACTCTGCGATCAGTAATTGGAGTAGATCCACATACCTCGGTATCCGTGACCACCGACATCCAATTAGGGGTCATGGAGGAAACATGTACATGAGACCTGTGCTACAGCATCAAACCCGTCTGATATTTTTTCTCTGCGCTTGCTGAAAAAGCGACTTGCCTTTGCATTTGCTGAGGAAGCCATAAGATCCATGATCGGTTTGCCCCAGTGAAGAGTTATGTCATGAAATACAGAGGGATTCAGCTACCACTCCCCTGGATCCAACCGGTGTCGACTGAGGAAATCGGCCTGGCATATTCTTTTCTGGCTACATGCACTGCTGAGAGAGCCAGGAGATTCTCCTCTGCCCACAGCAGCAGGGCTGAATTTTCTGAGCCAGAACCAAGCTACCCATGCTTCCCTGGCGATTGATGTATGCTACCATGGTAACATTGTTGGAGGACAGTCTCATCGCTTTATTGTGCATTAGGGGACGAAAAAACTGTAGTGCCAGGAACACTGCTTTCATCTCCAACTGGTTGATGAACCATGCACACTCCGCCTGTGACCAAAGACCTTGCGTCACTTGTGACTCGCATTGTGCCCCCCAATCTGGCATCCGTCGTCACTAGTATCCAGTCGGGAGGCTTTACATAGTAACATAGTAAATGACGGCAGATAAAGACCAGTATGGTTCATCTAGTCTGCCCAGTAATATGGCAAGATTAGGTGCACCTGTCACGTCATGCAAGCCACCCCTCCCCATGTCTTTGTTTAGGGGTGAACCCACCGCTCCGTGTAGGACACCCCTATTTGTTGAGGAATTAGATAGTTAAGGTGAAATTAGACTTACCTGCTAATTGTAGTTCCTGGAGTGTAGCCGGTCTAGTCCCGGACCTCTGGGTTCCCTATCTCATCCAGCAGCTTTGGAGACTGAGAAACTCCTCCTTTTTATGATGTCACAGGTATATCTTCCCAGAATCCACCTCTTGCCATCAGTAACCTATTGACAAAGCAGACTCACCGGAGACACAAGCAAAAATGCAACTAAAATTCAACCCCCCGCACTTATGCCAGGTGAACACCCCCCTTGAACTAAACTGTCTGACAACAACTGTGACTTAAACTTACGCAGGCTGGCCCTTTCCCCAATGAACAGAACAACCTGCCATAGAAAAACAGGAAGAGATCCCCTTACCTGTAAATATCCGGAGCACTGCAAGCTCATTAAGAATTGCAACCCTAGGGAGGGATACGGGACTAGACCGGCTACACTCCAGGAACTACAATTAGCAGGTAAGTCTAATTTCACCTTCCTGATCGTGTAACCGGTCTAGTCCCGGACCTCTGAGTAAGTAACAGAGCAGTGAGAAATTCAAATCCGGGAGGGCCTCTGAAGACCAGCCTGAAGTACTGCTGATCCAAAAGCAGTCTCCTCCGCCCTCTGCACATCAAGACGGTAATGCTTTGCAAAAGAATTCAGCGACGACCAAGTAGCCGCTCTACAAATCTCCACCGGAGACACGAGACGCACCTCAGCCCAGGATAACGCTTGCGCCCTAGTGGAATGAGCTCGCAGCCCTTCCGGAACCGGGCGACCTCTCAAGATATAGGCCAAGGCAATAGCCTCCTTGACCCACCTAGCGATGGACCCCTTCGACGACGCCTCCCCTTTCCTGGGCCCCGCGAAGAGGACAAAAAGCCTGTCGGACTTGCGAAAATCAGCCATACGCCAAAGATACCTTTTAAGCGCTCTCCGAGCATCCAATAAGTGCAACCTTCGCGGCGGACCCGAAGAATCCGCAGACCGCAAAAACACCGGTAAAGAAATTTCCTGCTTCACATGGAAAGGCGAGACCACCTTAGGAAGGAAGGTCGGCACCGTTCGCAACACCACCTTCAATGGATAAAATAAGAGATAAGGCTCCCTACAGGAAAGTGCCTGCAACTCGGAGACCCTCCGCGCCGAGCAGATGGCCACCAGAAACACAACCTTCAAAGTGAGGTCCTTGAGCGATGCTCGGGACAGAGGTTCAAAAGGCTCGCGCTCCAGCACGTCTAGAACGGACAGGAGATGCCACTTCGGGACAAACGGTCGCACCGGCGGTCGCAGTAAGGACCCCGCCCGCAAGAAACGTTTAACATCTGCATGGCAGCCGAACGTCTGACTCCCTATCTTGCCTCAGTAACATGACAAGGCCGCAACCTGAACTCGCAACGCCGCCGCTGCAAGACCCTTAGCAAAGCCATCCTGCAAAAAATCTAAGATCTGCGGAACGGAGGATCTTAAGGCCTCGAACTTCCTGTCCAGGCACCAGGCTTCGAAAACCCTCCAGACACGGACATATGCTAGCGAGGTGGAGCTTTTCCGAGCCTTCAAAAGGGTAGAGATAACCGCCGATGAATAGCCCCTTGCCTTCATCCTTGCCCTTTCAAGAGCCAGGCAGTAAGCTAAAATCGACCCACGTGCGGCATGAACAGAGGACCCTGCGTTAGAAGATCCGGGTGAGACGGAAGCCACCAAGGCTTCGCCACCACCAATCGAATCAGATCCCCGTACCACGGCCGCTGAGGCCAGTCCTGAGCGATCAGAATGACCTGACCCCTGAACCATTCGATCCGCTGCAGAACTCTGCCAATGAGAACCCACGGAGGAAACACATACAGCAACTGTCCTACGGGCCACCGCTGAACGAGCGCATCCAAGCCTTCTGACATCCTTTCTCTGCGCCTGCTGTAAAAACGGCTAGCCTTCGCCGAGGCAAAGGTCGCCATGAGGTCCATGACCGGCGCTCCCCAACGGCGCACTATCATTTCAAAGACTTCAGGATGGAGGACCCACTCCCCCAGATCCACCCGAACCCGACTGAGAAAATCCGTCTGCACATTGTCCACTCCGGCGACATGCGCCGCTAACAGGTCCAGAAGGTGCGCCTCGGCCCACTCGCACAAGACTCCTGCCTCGACTTCCAGCCTCGTACTGTTGGTGCCTCCCTGTCGGTTGACATAAGACACCGCTGTGGCATTGTCGGAAAACACGTGGACCGCCTTGTCCTGAACCAGCTGTTGAACTCCCGCAGCGCTAGCGTTACCGCCCGCAACTCCAGCCTGTTGATGGACCACGCTGTCTCCTGAACCGTCCGTTGGCCCTGCGCAAACATACCGAGGCAGTGAGCGCCCCAGCCCAAGAGACTGGCGTCGGTCATTACGGGCACCCAGGCCGGTGTAGTCAGCTCCCTTCCCCTTGCCAAGGACTCGGGAAGCAACCACCACTGCAGGGACTAACGAGCATCCTCCGGACAGGGCAACTTCCTGGACAGGGGATCCTGTTGGTGCGACCATCGGTGAAGTAACGCTCTCTGCAGAGGCCTCATGTGAGCTCTCGCCCAGGGGACTGTCTCTATTGCCGCAGTCATCGTGCCCAGCAATTGAAGATAATGCCACGCCGAAGGCGCCTTGAACTGAAGAAAAACGGGCTACCAGCTTCCGAAGACCCATTGCCCTTTCCTCCGTCAGAAACACCTTTCCCACCTTGGTGTCGAAGCGAGCTCCGAGATACTCTAGAATCTGAGAGGGAACCAAGTGACTCTTCGTCAGATTGACAACCCAACCGAGCTCCTCCAAAAAGGCCACTACGCGAGCCGTGGCCGAGAGACTCTCCGACCTGGACTTCGCACGGATCAGCCAATTGTCCAGGTATGGATGCACCAAGATCCCCTCCTTTCGGAGAGCCGTCGCCACCACTACCATAACCTTGGTGAAGGTCCGAGGAGCAGTCGCCAGGCCGAAGGGCAACGCTCGAAACTGAAAGTGACCGAAGGGGACAGCGAACCGGAGAAATTGGTGATGATCCTGTCTTACGGGGATGTGAAAATAAGCCTCCGATAAGTCCAGCGAGGTGAGGAACTCCCCGCTCTGCACCACTACAATGACCGACCGTAGGGTCTCCATGTGGAAATGGGAAACGCGGAGGCAGCGATTCACTCCTTTGAGATCCAAGATCGGACGGACGCCTCCGCCCTTCTTGGGGACGACGAAGTAAATCGAGTAGCGACCGGCGCCACATTGGTCGGGCGGAACGGGCACTATCGCCTTGAGGTCGAGAAGCCTCCAGACCGTCTCCCGCAACGCCTCGCGCTTGGCGGGAGACTTTCCGGGGGACATCACGAAGGACTCCCGCACTGGCCGCAAGAATTCGAGAGCGTACCCGTCTTGCACTACTTCCAGCACCCATTGATCCGAAGTTACTCGGGCCCAGGCAGCGTAAAACTCCTGCAACCGCCCCCATACCGGGAGTAAGGGCGCCCGGGCCCCCCGTATCTCATTGTTGCTTTTTTGCAGCGAAGGAGGAGGAGGAGGCTGACGGACCAAACCCTCGTCCCGCACCGCGAAACCCCCGAAAAGGCTGACTTCTATTAAAGGAACGTCCTCTCTGAGCAACACTGAATCTTGGGGACCGAAAGCGGCGAAAATCGCGCTGCTGCCCCCTGCCAGACGAGAACTTCCGGGCAGTCCGCGGCTTGTCCTCCGGCAACTTGCTCCCTTTAGATTCACCTAAGTCCTTAACCAGCTTCTCCAAGTCTTCCCCAAATAAGAGGCGACCCTTAAACGGGAGCTTGCTTAACCTGGCCTTAGAGGCACTATCCGCTGCCCAGTTACGAAGCCACAGGTACCGCCAAGCCACCATGCTCTTGGCCAAACCCCGCATAAGATCATATTGAATGTCTGCTAAGTAGGCCGCGCCAGACTCCAACCTAGCCGCTTCACCCGATTTGGCTTCCTCAGGGCTCCCCTGAACCCGCTGCGACCAGCAAAGACAGGCTCTAGCGACCCATGCACCGCAAATAGCCGCTTGAAGCGACAGCGCATTGACATCAAACACCTGTCTTAGCAGCACATCTAACTTCCTATCCTGAGCATCCTTAAGAGCCGTACTACCTTCCACCGGAATGGTAGTCTTCTTGGTGACTGCCGAGACTGCCGCATCCACCTTGGGCGACTTAAATACCTCCTTATCCTGATCTGACAAAGGATAAAGGCGGTTCATGACCCTGGCACCCTTCAAAGGCGATTCCGGCAGGTTCCACTCCTCCTGTATCATCTCTCGGAAGACCCTATGAACAGGGAACACTCTGAGTTTTCCTAAAAACTTGAAGCAAGGGATCCTCTAAAGAGTCATCCTCTGCTGCACCGGGAACCGGCATATTTAAAACCTTGAGGGCCTCTAAAATCAACGCAGGAAGCTCTTCCCTGCGGAAGACGCGCACTACACGCGCCTGGTCTTCCTGCTCAGCCAGCTCACCTTCTTCCAGCTCCTCCTCAGCGTCCAAATCGGGGACCTCGCCATCTGACAGCGGCCCCTCGGAGGTCACCAAACAGTCCGCCAGCAGCCCCTCCAAGCGCGGTCTCTTGGCACCACCGGAAGGGCCCTCAGCTGGAGCTAGTGGCGCGGACCTCTTAACTCCTGTCGAGACCTCCGGGTCCCTGCCCTGCGGAGGGGTGGCTAGGAAAGACTGCTGAAGGAGCGCCACAAAGGACTTGGAAAAAATGGCAGACAAGTCCGCGGGGAATGCCGAAGGAGGAGGGGACATGACTGGAGCTGACGAGGAGCCTGCCACCGGGTCCCCCGGGGCCAACTCCTGAAGTTGTGCGCTAGAGGCCTCCGACGCCCCACCCTGACCGTCCCCTGAGGTATCACCGGGAGGATCCAGAGCGTCCGTGTCTCTTGCACAGGACTTGCACACACCCGAAGAAGACCCCTTCTTCATGCCACATACCAAGCACAGAGGCTTAAAAGGCATGGCCAAGGGAAGGAAGCGTAACTAGAAGTCAAACTGTGCCGGGACAAAAGCCCCGGCCAGGAAAAGAAAGAGGGATCCTAAGAGGGCAGGGCAGGAGCAAGCCACTCCAAAGCGTCGCAGACAATCGGGCCCGCAAAATGTCTGCCGCATGCAGAAACGGCGCTTCCACGCTGAGCCGCCACGCGGTCAGGCCCGCTTGTCCCACTTTGGCGCCAAAAACTACCTTCTAGCACTCCCGTGCCCAGAAAAGAAAAAAAAAAAAAAAAGTCCTCTTACTTTCGGGCAGTTAAGGCCAGAACTGCAGCACACTCACCAGGACCGCACCGCTCTGCTCCCCGAGTGCGTTTAAAACGCCGGAGGCAGCACACTCTCACACTGCTCAATTGTGCCAGCAAACGGGAGGGCCTGCCAGCGCACTGACAGGTAATCCTCTGTGTGGCGCTGGCTAGGCAGACCTCCGGGTCTCTCCCATTAAGGCAGCTGTCCGAGCCAGGGGGACCCCAGAGAGTGAGGATATGCTAAGGCCCACTGAGCCCACGAAAGAGGAGGGGTGGGGATATAGAGGGAGACAGAAAAAGAGAGAACAGCCTGCTGCAACTTAAAGGCACAGTCCAGTAAAGGACAAGCTCTCTCCAAAAGAATTAATTCCCAACAAAATAAGGAGGTAAATTGAAGAAATAAAGAAAATAAGTAAAATTGTTTCTCCAGTGAGCCCGGCTGTCCGGGCTCCTATCTATCCAGCTGCTTGGAGACTGAGGTAACTGATGGCAAGAGGCGGATCCCGGGAAGATATACCTGTGACATCATAAAAAGGAGGAGTTTCTCAGTCTCCAAAGCTGCTGGATGAGATAGGGAACCTAGAGGTCCGGGACTAGACCGGTTACACGATCAGGAAGTTTATTTTGATTTTATCCTGTTGCTGTAAAGGGATCCACTGTGTCTGTCCCAGGCCATTTTGAATGGATAGACCAACTCGAGGGAGTAGGCTTCGCAGGTGACCTTTAGGGACATCCTTGCTGAGAGGTTCTCTGGCTGTAGCCATCAGCGTAGACGAACCCTCGTATCTAGAGGGCAGACTAGTTGCCTCGCCAGTGGATGTCTCTGTGGGGACCAGCGAGAAAGAAAAGCTTGCTGTAACAGCCGGATATTTATTTAACAATTTTTCTATACCGCTTTTCTTGTATTCAAAGCGGTTTACATGGAACAGTAACATTGAACATTACATAGAACAAGTCATTAAACTTGGAAAGGGAACTTTCAACAATAACTAGGTTCATTACATAGAACAGGTCAAACTTGGGGAGAAGGGGTTTAACATCTTATTTACATGATTGCTTGTTACAGGTTGTGCGATGTTATTAGGTGGTAGGGTTTGAGCTGGGTTGTAACTCTTAGCTTTGTTAGCGGGATGTGCCCAGGTCCATGGTAACAGCTCCAGAGTAGCCGCCATAAACACCAGAAGCTGTAGATAATGCCACATTGAGGGCGCTGCCATGGCTAGAAAGCACTTCACCTGCTTCTGAATTTTCTGGGCACGATCGGGAGGCAGAGACACCAGCCCCGTGCTGGTACTGAATTGTGCCTCAAGGTAGATGAGAGGGCTTCAGCTTGCTTTTGGCCACATTGACTACTCAGTCAAGGCTCTGGAGAAAAGTTACCACCCAGAGAGCAGCATCAGCACTCTCCAATTCTGACTTTGCCCTGATCAACCAGTCAGTCATCGAGAGAGAGATGCACCAAGACCTCTTCCCATTGCAGGGCTGCCACTACTACCACCATTACTTTGGTAAAAGGAACAAGATGCTGTAGCGAGGCCAAAACGTCAGAGCGTGAAACTGGAAGTGCCCAATTGGAACCGCAAATCTTAGAAACCTTTGATGATCCAGACAAATTGGAATATGCAGGTACACCTCTGTGAGGTCCAGAGCTGTTAAGAACTCACTCTGTCTCATGGCTAGAAAGACCAACCGTGTCTCCATGTGAAAATGAGGAACTTGCAGGCTCTGTTCAGATGCTTGAGATCCAGGATAGTTCGGGAAGGAACCCTCCTTCTTTGGAACCATGAAATAAATGGAGTATCGATGAAGCAGGCTCTGCAATGTATCCTCCACTGCCTGAACACCTTGGAGGGAGCCTTGCAGGGAGACAACACAAAGGCGTTGGACAGTGAATAGGCCAACTCGAGGGAGTAGCCTTCGCAGGTGACCTCTAAAACCCACTGGTCTGAACTTTTCTTGACTCAGTCGGTGTAAAAACGCTGTAGCCGACCTCCTATGGGAATCGACCCTGACTGTGCCAGCCTCGCCTCAGTGGTTTCTTGGAAGGTGCTGAGGCACCCAAATAATAGCCTCTACCTGCCACCCTGTGTCCTCGAAAGGGCTAGCCCCTGAGAAGAGTAGTAATCCCACTGGTAAGGGCTGAAATGGACCACTTGAAATCTGCAAAAACTGTCTCCTAACAGGGGCTGTTGCCTTCACTGCCTTAGGCCTGTCCTCAGGAAGGCAGGCTCCTTTAGGCTCACTGAGATCCTTGACCAATTTGTCTAACGCTTCCCCAAACAGAAGTTTACCACTGAAGGGAAGCTTGCTGAGATGCATCATGGAAGAAACGCCTGCAGACCAATTGTGCAACCAGAAGAAATACCTGGTCACAATCACGGACACCATGCTTTTGACCGAAGCCCGCACCAAGTCATAGAATACATCTGCCAGATAAGCAGAAGCAAATAAGTGGATCGGAGTTCGGCAAAGCTTGGGCTAAATGTATACATGCCCTTGTCACGTAGGCTCCACAAATGGAAGCCTGTAGGGCCAAGGCATTGGTTTCAAAGGCCTGCTTTAATAGTCTCAAGTTTCAACGCTGCCCCACCTTCCACAGGGATTGAAGTCTTCTTTGTAATGGCCGACACTAGCGACTTGAGAAGATCCTTCGCCAATGAAATGGGATACAAACAAGGCATAGCTCTCACACCCCACAAGCCCGCTTCGGGCACCTCCCACTCAGCCTCTATCATTTGTTTAATGGTCCTGTGCACAGGGAAGGTGGTTTACAAGGTTTTAATGCCCTGCAAAAGCAGGTTTTCAAAGGGTTCTTCCATCACTTGAGGAGTCTGAGAAATGTTAAGAGCCGCTAGAGACTGAGCAATAACAGACTCCAACACCTCATGCCTGAAGATCCTCACAATGTTGGGTCCTGCAGATCCTGAGCAAAGGACTCGCCCCACAGTTCCAAAGGAACTTCCAACGGGTTCTCAGAGGCCGTAGAATGAAGGGAGACTTGCTCATCCCAAGATTCTCCCAAACAACTTTTGTTTAGGAGGAGGGTACCCCAACATCCTCCTGCCGGGCCCCAGAGAAAGCCTCTCCTGCTCTCTTTGTACTTTCCCTCTGGCTGGACATGCTGCCCAGGCCCTGCTTTAAGCAGTAAGCCTGGTGCAACAAAAGAACAAGATCCATGGAGAAAGGAAGCGTTGGGGAGCCAGAAGAGATGATATCCAGGCCCGGAGACGCATTAGAATGAGCTGGCAGCAAATTCTGAGTTTCTCCCCGTCTCTGGCTACAACATGGAGGAGGACGCTAACAAAACCTCGGGAACCCTTTGCTCAGGAGCCTTGCCCCAAATAATGAGGTGAACTGGCCATGTCTCCCGATGCAGAGAGGGACTCCGAAAGCGCTGCCTCAGCTGTTCTACCTTCCCTTTCGCAAGACCAGCAGACTCTGAAGCCAAAACGGGACCCCGATGGCTCCCACGTGCAGTAAACTGCGCCTCTTCTGACAGCATGGAGCCAGGCAACGAAAACAAAAAAGAAACTCTGATGGCTCAGAGAGGGAGGAAAGCAAGAAAAAGCAGAATCACTCATCGCAGCGAATTTGAGCAGCCAAAGTAAAGTGAGTGCAGGCAGCCAGACACCACAACTGAGAGAAACTTTTTTTCTGCCACTCAAGCCAATATACAGAACTGAAGAAAGCAAGACTAGCGAAAAGGTTTGCTGCTCAGGCGAGTTGTGGGGGGAGGGGGGGATCTGGACCACTAGGTATTTACCCCTCGGCTGAGACCTAGCCAACTCAATGACCTCTGTTCAGCAAGAGCAGTCTCAGTTCATTGCCCTCTATTGAGCTGATAGATTCCTTAAGCTGTGACAAACTTCAAGCCAAATGGAAAAGGCTTTCTCCTTAATAGACTTCTCTTTTTTTTTTGTTTGTCCTTTCAGTGGAATCCAGACTGCACAGAAGCTCCTCCCCAGCTGCTGGAGACTGAGAATACTGGTTCTGGAGTCAGGGAAAGGAGCTCTTCTACTGACATCATAAAACTTGACATGCTCAGTCTCTAGCTGCTGATTGGGGGAGATAACCCACACATCTGGGCTGGACTATAGGGACAAAAAGGAAATCACAGTTTAGCTTCTGTTGCCATAGTCATTGGAATAGCCATTCCCCCTTATGCTTCTATTAAATCAGTTCTAAAAGGATTTATTCATTTAATAAGCACTTAACTCTCACAGTACCAGGTGATATATAAAAAATGTTTTCAAGAACTGAGTTCAAGCTTAGGATCTGGCAGAAAACACTATGGAATTAGCAATGTTATACTATTTCCCTATGTTTCCCATGCCCAAATTGGCTACAGCTCTCTGTGGCAGGAATTTGGTATATGCACCGACAACAAAATAAACAGCTTTCTAGAATGAAATAAGGAAAGGGATATCTCTATTAGAAACAGTCATCATAAATCATAGGAAGGAGAAATTGTCTACAGAAAAGTAGTTTCAAAGACAGTGAAGTTGGAAGGTTCAGTGGAATCATAAGGAAATACTACTTTCAGAGCTCAGGAGATGGCTGGAATAACACAGAATTTTAGCATGTCTGACAGATACAGAGGGCAGAGGTAGGGACAGGGTTGGAAGGCTGCAGTAGTACAATCAACCATCCTTCACTGCCTCTAGAAGCCCCGTTCCCCAAGCACGCCGTCAGCAGCACCCCGGGCCTCCTCCTGCTCCCCCACTACATCTGTTGCAGAGGTGCCCGTCTCTTTGGTTCACTTATTAGCCGAGGCCACCCACTTCCCCCCGTTGCCCCTCTCTTATCCCCCGATGCCTTTTCTCCCTTCCACCCTCTCCTCACCCAGTCTCCCTTCTCAGTCTGTTCCCAGTGCCCTCCATTCTCCTCAGCAGTCCCCCTCTCTCAGCTTTCCTGTGTCCCCCCCCCGTGGGGCTGATGAACGTATACCCTTCTCCCGTTTCTTTGCCGTCTAAGGCTACTGCTGTTGCGGGCAGCGGCTCATCTTCGCTCAGCCAGGGCCGGCCCTAGCACTGGGCGAACTAGGCAGCCCCCTAGGGCGGCAGGAACCAAAAGTTAAAGGCAGAATCGCGGCAGGGGACTTATTGAATTACCCTGTAAGGGAGCTCGGCTCTGCAGCGGTGAGTCACTTATCAGCTGGGCTGGGCACACGAGAGCAAGAGCGTCTCTCTTCATTTGAAAGGCTGTAAACGATCCGGTGATTGGTGTCCAGCAGAGCTCTGAACCAACGAGTTGCTTTGATGTGCAGACAGTCAGCAGGAACACTGGTTTTCTATGATCCTCCTCCAGCAGTCGTCGTGACCCGCCCCCTCCCTCCCAACAGGAAGAGGAAATGATCTCACACGTAGGCAGCCTATGTGAGATCGAACTTAATTAGATGGGCACAGTTTAGTCCTTTTTTTTTTTTTAATCTTAAAATATGCTTTGGAGTCTGGATAGAAGTTTGTGCTGGCTGTTTCAGCTTGCCCGGCAGGACAGCATCAACCGGGAGGGAGCGACCTTCAGCTGCGGTGTGAGGTGAGTAAGTGTTGTGATGTCTGGGCACTGCTGTGCTGGGAAAATGATTGCAGTTTGTTCCCTCTGATGTTATATTCCTGTGGTTTCTTCTGTCTGCTCATTGCAAGCAGGTATAAACTCTCTGTAAAGAATATTCTTCGCAGTGTGAGGGAATTTTTAAGGTTGTTAAAACTCTGAGATTTCCAGTGGCTCCATACAGCATAAGACGCTGCTTTTCTCCTTATGTGCTGGCATATGAAAGCTGTACAGTTTGAATTATACGTTGGCACTCATTCCCGTGATGTTTTTATTGGTTGTAACTGATTTTTTGGGGGATAAATAATGTCACCTATGGCAATGAGTTATATAACTTATTTTTTATTGACTTTATGGTCAAAATGAATTGTTCATATTTTATAAGATGAAAGTTGAGCAATTTTAGCAGAATAATGGTTTTAGTGAAGAGTTCAAATGAACTAGCCGAGTCAGTGCAGGTAATAACATATCATACCCTTACAATGCTTGCTTTTGACTTAGAGGTCATTACTTCTAGCTGAGAGTTGTATGGCATTTTATTAGATTTTGCACATGTAGTAAGATTCTTTTTTTTTTTTCCTCTGTCAAAGCAGTATCTCCTAAGGGGGTTGCTTTTATTTATTTAGACAATTTTGTATACCACCTTATCATTCAATCAAAGAGGTCACAACACAGTTGGGGGATACATTTAGGGGATATGAGACACATACACTAATACAGGGAACATGGGCAATGGAGGGTTAAGTGGCTTGCCCAAGACCACAAGGAGCACCTGTGGGACTAGAAACCCCAGTCCTTCCAGCCCAAGGTTGCTGTCCTCTAGTGGGATTTGAACCCCTGACCTTCCGGCCTGAGGTAACTTGCCCCAACCACTAGGCCACTCCTCCCTCTCATATCTTTACAGCAATGAACCTAACTCCTAGGCCAGGGTATATGTATTCTCAGATGTATTTTCAGTATTTATGGAAAAAATGATTTTTTTTATTATATTAGCAAGATAAGTTTAATTTACCGTGATAGTCATGCTCATTTTTTGAGAGTGGAAGACAGATGAAAAAGCAGTGAGACAACTTTTATCTGTAAAAGAAAACTTGTTGTTGTGCTCCTGCAGGTAACTTCCAATCATTTTACTTTTCTGCCAGGTGGTTTAAAAGTAGTGTAAAGAGATTTTTGTTCTTTAATCTCCAACCTCATAGACCGTGCACACACTGTGTGCAGACACAGGCAGATTCCACAGAGGTGTCCATCCTCACATCCTGCTTAGACCCAAACAGGAAGCAACAAGAGGCAGAGAAGCTCAAATAATTCAGAATCAGAGGAGGAGACAGTCTGGAGAGAGGCATCACCAGCTGGCTGATAGAGCTGAGGACAGTGTGCTGTAGGTAGTCCCCAAGGGTGACAAGGATTTAGGTTACCTGAAGAGAAACTGTGCATGTGAGGGTGGTTACAGGTAAAGAGGGGGCTGCTGGCTGGGCCAGAGGACTGGCTAGTGAAGTGGCAATTATTTCTGTTCATCACTTCTTGCACTGCATATGGAGTCTGGCTTCTTGGTCACTTATTCTGTATTGGTGAGGGTCTGTGTCAGTGACTGACCAATGTGTGAGGTATTTTAGTATTCTGTAGAAAGATATGTATCATTTAAGCATATTGCCTTTTTCAGTAGGGAATGTATTTCTGTTACAGGGTCAGGTGTAATATTTGTATTGCTGCCTATTCATAAGTAAGGTTGCTGCTGGGTTTTTTAAGATATTGACATCTATTGCTTCTTGGCTATTGCAAGTTTGCTATACAGTTTTTGAGTGTCTTTCTGATTTTCAGTAATTGTTGTAGTTGGTACCACAGCAGTGCGCACATATAAAATAATGTATGTCTGTCTTTTTTGTTTAATTTCAAAGGATCTGCATGAGACTGAGGTGACTGTTTTGCCTACAGTATCACAAACCAGAGTAGAGGCTGCCAAAGATATGAATGCAGAAGATGAACCAAATGAAGTCACACATAGGATGTGAAACTTCCATCAATTAGGATGTGATAGGATGTGAAACTTCCATCAATTTGAATTACAGTGACCCAGCAACATGGACCAATATAGCGCACGGGTATGATGATCGTGTGCGACAGCTATTGGTGGAACATGGACCAGAACAAGTTCAGAAGTTTAATTTCCCTAAAGATGGTAATCAAAGAAAATTCTCCACAATTCATTACAAAAATAAGATTTCCCAATGGAGGAGTAGTGCACCGTCAGTGGCTGCAGTACTCTCTGTCAAAGGACTCTGTATTTTTTGCTTCTGCTGCATGTTTACCACGAACACGGGTGCATATTGTCTTTCTGAAAAAAGGTTCAAAAGACTGGAAGAATATCTCTGCGATTCTAGTAGGCCATGACAGGAGCAGTGAACATTTGGAAAAGTTACAAAAACGGAAGGAACTTGAGCTGCAATTGTATTCTTATTTTTCAATTGATGAAGAACATTTGCACCTTTTATTCAACAAAAAGAAAAGTATTGGCAGCAAATTTTGGAACGATTGATCTCTGCAGTAAGATTTCTTGGTGTTCAAAACCTGGCCTTTTGGGGAGCACATGATAGACTGTATATGTCTGGTAATGGGAACTTCCTGAAGCTTGTAGAACTTATAGCTTCATTTGATCCAGTTTTGGATGGGCATCTTCGTAAAATAAGAGAGACAGAGACACCACGTATATTATCTTGGAAAAACTATACAAAATGAACTGATTCAGCTCATATCCGGTGCCATCAAAGAAATAATCCTAACAGCTGCTCGTGCTGCCCAGTACCTTTCAATCATTCTAGATTGTACACCAGATGTTGAACAAATGACCATGATCCTTCGCTTTGTGGACATAGCTTCAGACCCTGATAACGCTGAGCCTGCATGTATATAAAGAAGCATTTCCTGGGATTTGTGCCACTCAAGGACACAATTGGTGCTGGTATGACAGACATTATCCTTCACCAGTTAAGAGATGTCCTTGCCTATTCAGAGCTTGCGTAGCCAAGGCTGTGATAATGGACGCAATATGAAAGGTAAAGAAAATGGTGTACAATGAAGAATTTTGGATGTTAATCCATAAGCTTTGTTCATTCCTTGCAATGCACATTCCTTGAACTTGGTTGTCAGTGATGCTTCCAAGTGTTCCTTTGAGGCAACAGCTTTCTTTAACCTAGTATCATGTATTTTTATATGTGTTTTTCAACTTCAATACATTGTTGGGAAGTTTTAATGCGCCATGTGCCTAATCTCACAGTGAAACCATTCAGTGAAATGAGGTGGGAAAGCCGAATTCATGCTTTGAAATATCTTCGCTATCAGCTAGGTGATATCTGTGATGCACTCAATGAAATTGCTGATGATGTCACCCTAACAGAACCATCTGGCAATCGTTCACGAGTAGAGGCAAGGGCTCTTGCAAGTTGCATTTAAAGTTTCAACTTTGTGGTTTCTCTTGTGTGGCATGACATTCTTTTTGAGATTAGTATGACCAGAAAACAACTTCAGGTAAAGGAATTTGATTTACACAATGCTATGGAACAACTAAGAGGAACCAAAAAATCTTGCAGACTGCAGGACTGACTAGGGCTTTCCAAAAAAACTGGTGGAGGCATGCAAACTGGCCAAGGAGTTGGGCGTACCAGCACACTTTGAGCAAGCTGCAATCTGCATGAAGAGAAAGAAGAAACAGTTGACATATGAATCGGATGATTTTATTTATTTATTGAGCTGCTTTATATTTACATTTATCATGCTTGAATGTGTTTACTAAAGCATGGTAGACATTTGAAGATAATGCTAGGCGTTAGTTACAAAAGTGCCATGAAAGTTGCAAAAGTCACCTGCTATTTGTTGGGGTTGTGCCCACATTTCCCCAGCTGATATGGTGAAAATGCAGCGAGAGAGCATTGTTAATACAGCCAATGCCACCCATAGAGGCGGTGTTACCTGCATCCATGTGGCTACCATGCACTATCCATGCCTGCAGGAACTGCATGGAACACGCTTGCCCACTCTCCCCATGCCCTGCCCACTCATGCTAATAACGCGTGAAATGCATCTAAGGTGAACAATTGCCTATAGTAGATGCTTTTGTCCCACCTAAGTTGTCACCATGGTGATATTTTGATGCGTTGGTGCTGCGCTGACAGCTAATGCCCTTTAGTAGACATACCCCATTATGTTAGAAGAAAAGCACCTCATAATTGTGTACTAAATATTTCATGAATGGGGAGGGGACGAGGGGGATAAAGGGCTGCTGCTGCATGCTGACTCTTAATTGTATACTGTATACCCCTCACTCTTTATATTAAAAAAAAAAAGTCTCTGTTCAATTTTAAGTTTTGAAAGTTTATTTACTTTGTACATTTAGCTCATGCTAAAGTTTGACATGTTTTTGAAAATCAACAATAAAACCTCTTCAAATTTCAAAGAAATTATTGGGCTTAATGGATTGCTGAATTTTCGTAGACTTAATTATAGTGGTCATTGTAGAAGCTCAATTTGTGATTTGGATGTCTGAAAACTGGCATTCGGATGTGCAAATCATGAGGACATCCACAGAGCTATTTTAGAATAAGAACATAAGATATGCCATACTGGGTCAGACCAAGGTCCATCAAGCCCAGTATCCTGTTTCCAACAGTGACCAATCTAGGTCATACGTACCTAGCAGCTTCCCCAAAAGACACAGGTTCCACAATGCTTGTACTGGGTCAAGCATTGATATCCTGGGTCCCTTCTTAATAATGGTTTATGGACCTTTCCTCCCGGAACTTGACCAAACCTTTTTTAAACCCAGCTACACTAGCAGCCTTTACTACATCCTCCGGTAACAAATTCCAGAGTTTGATTACACGTTGAATGAAAAAATATTTTCTTTTATTAGTCAGTATCACAGTGCATGCTAATTCCCATGCTATCTGCATATTGGGAAATGGGTGCAGAGTGTGCTTTGCAGTTAGTGCACAGAAATGGATGTACTTGCTGCCTGCTTAGTATCAGTTTGGCTGCTCTAAGCCGGCGCATCTGCTAACGTCAGCTGGTAGTTTTAGACCAGGCTTTGCTAGTGCTCACTGCAACACAGATGATGGATCCGAGAACAGGGTTTTTTTCAGACTGAAGCTCACAGCTTTGCCTTTTACTAGTGTTTGACAGTGATTCTCATCGGTGACATACCTGATACTCAGCAATTTTTTAGTTTCTGTGGGCTCAGTTCTAGAAGCCACATAAATAATTACAGATATTCTGCCATTTAACTTGCATCATATTTTTACAAAAGAGAAATCTCTGGTGAATCACGTATAATAGAAGCATTATCAGACTTTTCCCAGCTCTTGATTTCATATTCATTTATTTGATTGACCGCCCTTCATGGATAGGCAGAGCGGTTTACAATAAAAAGTATAAACAGTGGCACAAGCCAGAAAATTGGAAAGGAAGTTACAATTGAAATAGAGAAAGAGATAGAGACATGAGTAAGTAGGGCAGAGGGAGGGACGGTGGGTCAGGGCTAGGGAGGGGGGAGGTCGAAAGCAAGGGAGAACAGATAAGTTTTAAGTGAGCGTTTGAAGGTAGGGTAGTGAGGTTCGAGCCGAAGGGGGGGGGAGGGAAGAGAGTTCCATAGTGCAGGGGCTACAAAGAAGAAGGCTGAGGAGCGTGTGGTCTGAAGGTGTGCATGGGAGGGGGAAGGCAGAGCTAGTCGGTTGAGGTGGAAAGAGCGAGGGGTATGACGAGGTGCAATGTGGTTATTTGGGAGCTAATCGCTATGAATTTTTTTGTCAGCTTATCAGCGCTTAGGAATTCACTATCAGCAAATATTCATCAAGGGGTATTTTACAAAGAATATTCAGTCCATGATTACTGTCTTTGCTGTTTCTAAATGATTTTCCTCAGTAGGTGGGCCTCATGGCTGAATAATTCTAAGCAACTTAGAGACACTACCTACCACCAATGGGTTAAAGTGGAAGTTCTTAAACACCATTATCTTACACTGTACTGACATATAGCTGAGATGTGTAAGCTTATTTGATCACATGGTGTTGCTTGAAAGCTAGGAACAGAAATCTAATGTCCAAAAGCTCTTATGTCTGAGGCAGATAAATTACTGTTCATCATATGTTGAAATATACTTGGCCTCACCAAAGTGGTAGTGCAGCATACGCTTGTCCATTCTCACCTAGCTCCATTGCGCCTGTCTTCTGTACATAGGATCAGTAAGTGTTTGGTTTTTTTTTTTTAAGATATTTCACTCTTTAAATTTTGTTTATATTAATTTGATTTCTCCATTAAAGAAATGCAAAAATGTGATTAGGAAAAGAGTAGTGAATGGACTCTGATAAACGGTACAGGACTTGTCTTCTATGATTTTCCATGATCATAAAGAAAACTAGTTTGTGAATTTTTTTAATTTTTGCTTGTCTGGGAGATCCCCACAAGTCTTGAGCGCTGTTTTCTTAGCCTGCTTTGGGAATGAAAGGGAAACGTACACATTTACAGATATGATGGATCTTGTGTCTCCTTACTAACTTTTGAGTTTGGTATCCTGTCCACACCACATTTTCAGGACATGTCAGAGGGACATAAGAATTCTGAAGGGAGACTTTTTTTTTTTTTCCCCCCCCCCCCCGAGTCGTGCACATAGATATGGAGTAGGTTTTTTGTTTGTTTTTAAGTTCAGAACCTAAAACAGAACTATTAACTTTATGGATGATGGAGGAAATTGATTGAATCTTGTCTCTACAAGCCCACATAGTAAAGCATTTCTTTTGTGTTTGTGTAACAAATATTTATTGGAATGTATCCAATATCTGATCCAAAACCTCAGAATGACGTTACCACGATCATTTACATCTATATTTGGTTTTCATTTTTACTTGTAAAATCTGGAAACTAGGTGTGGCTTTTACAAGAATAGTATCCAAATTGAGTTTATTACTGCAGTACATGTGGAATAAGGATATTTTCTAATGGTTCGTGTGTTTTATTTTATTTTTTTTAGAAAATCCTAAATTGTATTTTGGTTTCTACAGTATTTAGGACCTGATTTGATTCAATCTTATTTCCTATTCCATATCTGTAAATGTAAGTGTTATAATGTATGCTTTTAGGAGTCCCACGTGACGCATGAGCGGGTAAGGACATTCCTTGCTTGCTCCGGGGCTGCCTCAAGTCTTTGTCAGAATTATAGCGCCATTTAAAGAGTTGGCCTATAAATATTACAACAAAAGTGGAGATAAAGTTAAGCCAGTTTGGAAGATCTGAACATTAAAAAAAAGCCGTCATGCCAGTAGTCCCAAAAAAAGATCGGGAGACGATCACTAAGTCGGGGCCTACCACTGCCATGATATCGCAGCCGGTGTCCCCGGGAACTGAGAGTGCCAATTCAGCCACTGAAGATGTCGCAAAGGAAGTGGTTAAATTTACTGGATCCTAAATTTGATCAAGTGCCGAAAAAATCGTATGCGGTTGGAGAATCGTTGATGAAAATGGGCAAGCGAGTGGAGGAGCTGGAGCACCGCGTGGCGTCCATAAAAGATGTGGAGGGCAGGCAAGAGAGAGAGAGAGAGTTGCTCAGCAAAAGCAAATTGAGGCGTTGCAAGCAAAGGTGGAGGACCTAGAAAATAGGTCGCGGAGAAACAATATACGCATTGTCGGGGTGCTGGAGGATAAAACGGATGCTCAGCTGCTACCTTTTATTGAGGTTTGGCTCCCGAAAGAGTTGGGCCTGGAGGCGCTCGCTGGGAAGTTGAGAGTGGAGCGTGTGCATCGAATTGGGACAAGATTGGAGCACAGAAACAGGCCGAGAGTGGTAATAGCACAAACTTTAAACTTTCAACACAAAACTCAGCTATTGCAAGCCTGTCGGAGGAAAGGAGAGCTGAAGGTCAATAATCAAAAGCTACTCATGTTCCAGGACTACTCGGCGGCGGTGGCGATGAAGAGGAAAGAATTCTCGCCTATTTGCACCGCCATGTTCAAAAAGACTTCACGGTACGTTGGCCTACCCGGCAGTACTGAGAGTCTCCAGGAACGGACAGGATTATTCATTTGATACCGCGGAGACTGCCAAGAGATTCTTGGAGGGCATGGAGGGGGGAGAGTGTGGATCCAATCGGTGCCCCAGAGTGAACAGGACAGGCATCGGGACTTCTGCTTTCATTTATAAGGACACTCTAAGTTGCACTGTTATTATTCTGTGGTTATCTACAAGTAAGATGGTTTAGGCTATGGTATTGTTGTACTGTTGTAGGGACAACGCTTTTGCGCTTTAGGTTATCCGGCTGAAAATCTGTGACTGGTTGTGTGGCTGATGCAAAGTGGGTCTGTGGACGTTGAATGTGTGGGGTGAAACAAGTGAGTGGATGGCATAATGCGCTGGGCGGAAGTAAAGAAGCTGAATGGCAGTGGAAATAGGTGAGACAGTCCTGCAGCATCTCAAGGGTCTAGATCCCAGCGGAGGAGCTGGGAATAGAGAGAATGCTGAACGGTGGGGAGAGGGGAGGGTGGGGTAGGACTAAGGTATGCAGGGACTGGGAAGTGTGTGCGTGGGGGATGAATGGATAAGGTGGGGAAGAAGGGTATGGAATTGACTTGCATTGTTTATGGATGTTGGGGTTTCTTTTTGAGAGGGGGTTTCAAGAGCTGTGTGTGCACTTTTCCTGGAAAGGTGAGGCCCGAGATTGAGGCTGGGCAATCTTGGGCGGCAATTAGGTTAAAGCAATTGCTAAGAATGATGAGTTATTGGACTTACTACAGGATCTGCGTATTGTAACATGGAATGTGGGGGGAGTTAGCACGCCCATAAAAAGGACAAAAATTTTGCAATCCCTAAAGAGGGGGAAGGCCCAACAGGCTCTGCTCTAGGAGACACACCTAAGCTTGAAAGAACATGAAAAACTGAAGAGAGATTGGGTGGGGCAGGTATATGCTGCCTCTTCAGGGGGTAGGAAAAGCTTGGTGTGCTCTGACCAAGGCTGTCCCTGTATAATCTAATCTACCACCTCCTCGTTCAGAGCCAGACTTGCACTGCATCTTTCGAGCCATCGCCATCGCCATACAGGCCTCAAGCTGCTCCAGTTCAGCAATCTCTCTGATGTAGATGTTTGTTTCTTCAGTTCCTTCCACCTTGTCCCATGCTTTCTCATTTTGTTGCTCCAAAGGATCCATTTGTGCACAACTATGATGTCTGCATACTGCTCATCCAATCTGAAGTCTGCTTCCTTCACCCAGTGCCCCATCACTATATTGTTGAATCTCATTTGCTCTCTGTATGGGTCAGAATATCTTGTTTAACAGAGCCCACCTTGGCTTTCATTTTGAGGAACCACTTGCAGAGCTCATCTAGTTCGCTCTTGTTTTGCCAAGGCCTGCTCGATTTTTACGGAGTATTGAAACATCAGAATGGTTATAACAGCGTCAGTAGTCAGGCAATGCAAAATGAAACATAAGTTCCACATGCGCTCTGTCTTGGCTATAGAAATCTATAATAGCAGTTGGGTTGATAGCATCAATGACCTCCAACAGCCTATCAGACACTAATGTTGGATGTATTATAAGTCTGAAAATAAGTGCCGAAAAAGTCTGAGACCTTCAACCTTCCGCCTTACTTTTCAACGTTTATATGCAGCCTATCTGTGACCTCATCCACTCTTTTAACATCAACTGCCTGGTCTATGCTGATGATGTCCTTATGTATATGCCATTCTCGACAGAACTCCTTGACCTCTCCCCACTAATCAAGTGCTTTGACGCGGTCACAGACTGGCTAAATTCACAAATGCTTAAGATAAATTTTAAAAAGACAGAAGTCCTCTTCGTGACCAGAAACCCTGCATTTACCTCACCAAGGTCCATCAAGGTGCGTGACGCTGAACTCCTCTGCAAGACTACAGTTAGATACCTAGGGGTTACGCTCGATCAACAACTCAATATGAAGGCTCACATCAGCAACGTAGCGAAATCTGTCTATCATAAAATCCGGACCCTTCGTCATTTGCGTCAGCTGCTAGAACCAGATGACTTTCGATCAGTCTTTCAGGCCTTAATAATGCCCCACCTGGACTACGCCAATGCGATCCTACATGGCCTACCAAAGAGCACAATTAACCCCTTACAATTGGCCATGAACTCAGCTGCAAGAATCCTTTATGGAGCCTCCAAGAGAACCCACATCACTCCAATACTGAAACAGCTACATTGGCTTCCTATGCAGTCCAGGATCTCTTTCAAGATCCTAACTATGACTCACAAAGCGATCAATAACAACTCCGCATCTTCTATCACCGACCTGATATCAATTACACCCCCTAATCGAGCAAGGAGATCGACTGCCTCCAACTCTCTTGTACTACCTAAGGCAATCACGAAATGCTCTCAAGTCACCAGATCCAGAGCCTTCTCTTACTTTGCACCATCATGTTGGAACGCCCTACCAACAGGCATCAGAACTATCAGTGACCTCTCCCAGTTCAGGAAGGCACTGAAGCATCACCTGTTCTTGCAGCACTACGATGTTTCAGACACCTTCTCACACCAACCCACCTCTACACCCCAGGCCAACACATTAAACCCATGCACTCCATAGTCTTAACTCGCAGAACTGCAATCTCACCTTGCTCCTCCTCTCATCAAGAAACATATAGCTGCATTTAGTTGCTTTGTACATAGTTGCTTTTTGTACATAGTTCTCATGTTCTCTGTTTATGAAACCTGTTTAATGTATACCCAGTTTATTGTCCTGTTCATTGTAAACACTGATCAATCTTTGTGACGTGTAGTTTTATGTTCATTGTAAACCGCACTGATGTCAAATAGCGCGGTATAAAAGAAACTGTAAATAAATAAATAAACAATAGTAAAAATAAAAATAATCCAGCAAGTAACCATAAGTGACAACATCGTTGAAAGAAGTTTTTTGGTTCTATGCTGATTGAATTGAGCGTCTTTCATATTTGAACTTTTGTGTTATAATCGCTCAGAGAAAGACCACAAATGGTTGTTTCAAGGCCTGCACTTTGGCAAATGTTTCTAAAGTCAGGCTGTTTCATCTTCCCTGACACTGGAGAGGATCGCTGCACAGCTCCACACAGTTTCACACTCGGCGTGACTGAATCTACCAGCAAGTTGCACTGTATTTTAGTTTTGAGCCCAATTGCCCTGAGCGCCCAGTCTACACAACCGTCTTGGTCAGTGATGTCACTTCCTCCTCTCCCTCTAAAAAGGCATTTTAAAGAATGCAAAGCAAGTCCAAATGAGGAGCATAGCATTGAGCATAATCATAGGCAAGTTAGATGTAACACACTAAGGCAGGCCAACAAAGAATTTGAGAAGCTTATAGACTTTACAAAATATATCAGAAACAAGAAGTCTGTGAGGAAGTCATTTGGACCACTAGGTGACCAGGGGATAAAAGGACAAGACCCTTGCAGAGATAACTAAGAGGCCTCATGTACCAGGGTATATCAGGAGTTCAATGCAGGAATTAATGTGCACTAATCATGAACACACAAAATGCCTTTTTGGGGCTTGGAATGGGCAGGTACTGCACTTTGCTGTTAATGCACTGAAATGTTCATGGCATTAACTTCTAATGTAGCAGAACAATTTTTTACTAAAGAGTATGTTGGCAGGGACACTATAACTAAAGGGGTCGAGCAAACTTTTTTATTGAGACCTCCATTTCCCTACCCCACCCCCAACCATCCCTTTCCTCAGCAAGTCCAGCAACATCCTGAAGGACTCCATTGCAAAGCAAGATAACTCCTTTGAGAGCTTTCAGGAAGAGTATTAAAGTATTCTTTTTTTTAAAGGCTAATTCTTAAAGAGATTTTGCGATATTTTTAAAAAGCTAATTCTTGAAGGGGGTTTTGCTGTTCATTTTAAAAAAATAGTCTCTCTTTTTTTCTATACAACAAAGTGGAACCTTTTTTTAGTGTGTGCTTGTGGGGTTGGGCATGGATCTTGTCTGTCCATTCACAGCTAACTCTTTTTGAAGCCACTGACCTCAATAGTGTTGGGTCTTTAGCCTTTCCTCATAGGAGAGTTGCTCCATCCATTTTGTCATTTTGGTTGCCCTTCTCGGTACCTTTTTCTAATGCCACTTTTTTGAGATGCCAAACCCAGACTTGCACACACTATTCTAGGTACAGTCGCACTAACAACTTTAGTCTTTCCTTGTCCTAGCTTAAATGTATTACTTTGGCATCACCTTGCCTGCCAGTATCTGGATCTGAACGTGGTGGAAGGTACATTATGGCTGTTCATTATTTACACATGGAGCAAGGTGCAGTTGTTGAAAATTGTTCGCTCTTTCCTGGCATCACATGATCCTTATCAAGACAATGGTACTTGATGTTTTTAGGTCATGTCCCTTTTTCTGTTGGCAAACAGAGGTTAAAATGACCCTTGAAATAAGGTAGTTGCCAGTAGATCTGTAAATTTAAGCATAAATCCTTCCCCCCACTCATGACAGACTGATAGCTTCTCTCTTTTTTTTTCTTTTTTTTTTTTAAGGATGATCATTCCAAAAAACATAACTTTGAGGAAGGGGATAAAATAGTTTTTCATGGGCACTGATACATCTGAAATCTTGACTTTGGATTTGCTTGCTTGCCTTTCCAAGTCCCATCTCAGGTGAGTTACATACACAGTATTTCCCTGCCCAAGATAGCTTAAAATCTAAGTTTCATACCATGGGACAATAGAGGATTAAGTTACATGCCCAAGGTCAGTGGGAAAGCTGGAATTTGAACTCTGATTCTCAGTCTGCTGTTTTAAGCTTCATATTCGTATTTTGTTGAAAGTGTATGCTTAGTTTGACAGTGACGCATTTCCCCTATCCTCCATTCACAGAACTTGGCTTATTTGTGTGGGGGATTTGTTTGAAACCGGCTTTGTAAAGTGTGTGTCACTATGGTAGAAGGGGACGTGTGAGGTAACGTGAGCATAGTGTGGGTAGTGACTGATATGTAAGTTGTGTTGGTGTGTTGTATCAGTGATATGAGGGGTATATGTCCATGAGCATTGTTTAGCTGTTTATCTCTGGGGATGTGATGATGAGATGTTAGAGACGAGGAGGCAGGGGATGTTTGTGTGTGTTGTAGACAGTGTCAAGCTATGAATGTGTCTCTCTCATGGGTATGTTTCGGAGCTATGTGTGTATGTATGTTTGGGAGTCTAGGCATGTTGGCAGTATGTTTCATGGCTGAGTGTGTGTGTGTGTGTGTCATGGTAGGTGTGTTGATGGAGAGTGGTGTGCATGTGTGTCATAGGGAATGTCGAGTAATATGTATGTTAGGTGGCAGGGGCTGAGGATCCAACAGCCATCAGGATCTTCCACCGGGATGAGCTTCTGGCTCTAATCATGGAGTTTCTCATGGTTCTGAGGATAGCCGTTATGGGGCCGTCAAGCCCATAGTTAACAGAGGACCCTCTGATGGAGGTATCTGTAAGCCCTCTCTGTCCTTTCCGGTCCACAGGGCACTATTGGCCATGATTGAGGAATAGAGCATTCCGGACGCGGGGCTCTGTGTGGAACGCAGTATAGCTGAGCTTTACCTTATCCTGCCTGAGGAGAAAAAAAAAAAGCTGCACCTTCCCAAGGTAGATGCTTTAGTGGCAGCAGTCACATGGAAAACCACCATCCTAGTGGAGGGGGCGCATCTCTCAAGGACCTGCAGGACAAGCGCATGGAGGCACTGCTTAAGCAGGCCTTTGAAGTGTCAGCGCTGGGTGTGCAGGGCGCTATCTGTGGGGTCTATGTGGCCTGTGCCCATCTCTGCTGGGGTGCAGAATGCTCATCTGGAGTCGGGGACTGCCTTTCTGGCAGATTTACTCTATGACCTATTGTGGGTTTCCACTAAAAGCATGCGCATGGTGGTAGCCGCCCGGCACCTTCTGTGACTGCACTACTGGTTGCCTAATGTGGCTTCTAAGACAAGACTCGGTAAGTACCTTTTTGCGGACAGGTTGCTCTTTGAGGAAGATTTAGAGAAGCTGGTCAAGTTCCTGGGTGAGTCCAAGGTGCTTCGACTGCCGGAGGACAAACCCAAGGTGGGCAGGGGTGATCCTGTTTTTGGGTCCTTGTAGAGAGTTCCAGGAGTTTCGCCCCTCTCGGGCGGCTAATCTGTAGAGAACCTGGTTTCCTTCAGCATGGCCCTCCCTTTCAAGGGAGGCCAGAGGTGGCTAAGGGTTCACCTCTGCTGCCTCTGTTGCAGCCAAGTCCTCACAATGAGGATTTGGGGGCCCTTGCAGTGGTGCAGCCAGTAGATGGTTGTCTGTGGACCTTCCTTACCGCCTGAGTCTCGGAGCTCATTCATGAGGGTTACGTCCTTGAATTTGCTTGGCCCCTGGCAGACCTCTTCATGTTCTCTCCTTGCAGATCAGCCTGGAAAACTTGGGTAGTGGATGAGAGGCTTGAGCGCCTCGTGCTGCTCGAGGCAGTGATATCAGCGCCTCAGACTGTGTGGGGCTTCAGAAGTATTCCATCTACTTCGTGATGCCCAAAAAAAAGGGGGGGGGGATCCTGGCAACCCATTTTAGATCTGAAGGGCATCACCGGGGCTCTGAGAGTGATACATTACCTCATGGAGACTTTGCGATCAGTAATCATGGCAGTACACCAGGGCGAGTTTCTTAATGCCTTAGATTTGACAGAGGTGTACTTTCACATCCCGGTGAGGGTGGAGCATCAGTGTTTCCTTTTGCTTTGCAGTGCCCAGAGGGCATTTTCAGTTTCAAGCATTGCCCTTTGGCCTGGCTCTGGCCCCGGCCCCATGGGTCTTCACGTAGATCATGGTGATGGTGGTGGTGGCCCACCTTCGCAAGCAAGGGATCATGGTTCCTTCATACTTTGACGTCTGGTTGATTTGTGGGAAATCTCTTGCGGAGAGCCAGCATTCAACAGACGGTGGTCCATTTGTCTGCAGGAGCTGGACTTGGGTGGTCAATTTTGCCAAGAGCCAGCTACAGCCATCGCAGACCCTGGAATATCTGGGAGCCTGACTTTGATGCATGCTGGGACATAGTCTATCTCCCAGAGGACCGTGTTGCAAAGCTGCAGGTACGGGTCCTTAGTCCCAAGCCTGGGGTCGTGGAGTCTGGCAATCTCAAGGTGCTGGGCTGTATGGTGGCCTCACTGGAGCTGGTACCTTGGGCCCATCTCCTTATGAGGGATCTTCAGGTGCATCTACTCTCCCATTGGTCTCCTCTGGTGCAATCCATGAAGGTCTGTTTTCTGCTGTCGGGGACAGCCCGAGCAAACTTGTGGTGGTGGCTGGAATTGACTAACCTGAGGGTGGTGATGCCTCTGGAGACTCTGGACTGGGTATTGATCACAACAGATACAAGTCTGTCTGGCTGTGGCGACCACTGCCTGTCACAAGTGGGGCAGTGCCGGTGGTCTGCTGAAGTAGGGCAGTGGACCATCAATCGATAGACTAGAATGGTGTGTCTGGATCTCAAAGCCTTTCTAACCTTGTTGTAGCAGAAAGTAATGCAGGTCCTCTTGGACAACGCCATCATGATGGCTTTTGTTGCCAGGGAAGTACGTGGAGCTCACTGTTGGTGGCGGAAGCAATACCACTTCTGCATTGAGTGGAGACCCATCTGAGGGCTATCTCGGTGGCATATGTAGTCGGCATTACCTGAATCCCCACACTTTGGTTCCAGGGGAATGGTCTCTCTCAGAAGCCGTGTTCTAGTCACTCGTGGGATGCTGGCGATGGACTTGGTGGCGTGGCTAGAAAATGCCAAAGTGCCCTGTTTCTTCAGTCACCGAAAGTCCCCAGTGTACAAGGACCTCAATGCTTTAGTAGAGCTGTGGCCTCGGGCAGATCTGCTGTATGTCTTCCCTCCATGGCCCCTAATAGGGCGGGCGTTGCAGTGCATAGAGGTGCATCATGGGCGTGTGCTACAGATGGCGCCAGACTGGCCTCGCTGGCCATGGTACGCAGATCTGGTGCAGTTCCTGGTGGAGGAGCCTGTGTGACTGTCAGCAGTTCCAGACAATTTGACCCAGAAGTCAGTGTGCATGCCGGTATGGATCGATTCTCACTTATGGCTTGGGTCTTGAAAGGTCTCGGCTGAGGCACTGTGGCTATTCTGCGTAAGTGTTTGACACCCTGTTGCAGACCCAGTGGCACTCTACTTCCTTGTCCAATGTGCGTGTTTGGGGGATCTTTTAGGCCTCGTGTGAGAATGGAACCCGTCCTCTTGGGATGCCCATGTCCGTTCTTTTGGCCTTTTTGCAAGCAGGACTTGAAGGACCTGGTATTGGGCTGATTGCGGGTCCAGGTGATAGCCTTGTCTTGCTTTCATGACCTGGTGCAGGGCGTATCCTTGCCATCCAGCTCCAATGTGGACCTGTTCCTGAACTGGTGTAGTATTGAGAGAAGTCAGTAGATTCTGCCTTCAGCAGCTGGCAAGGTGTATGGCCTGGTGCAGCAGTGCGTAAAAGTCCTGACTCCTGGCACACACCTGATGCAGTGGTTTCAGGATTGAGTCCGGAAGAACCCAGTGGTGTTCAGAGCGAGGATGCACCTTTGACTCCTTGAGCTGCCTAGGATCCATTGCTATTTCCCACAAGTTACAAATGTTTGATGTGCCTGAAGAGGAGCAGGAGAACCCCATAGGGCCCATAAAGGGGGAGGGGGGCAATAAGTTGGGTACAGGACTCTTCTTTCTTGCTGTCCTTTATCTGCAAGCTGTAGCTGCTTCTTTTTTTTTTTTTTTTTTCTGAATTTTTTTTTTTTCGTTTTTTTTTTTCTATGTGACTTTTATTTTATTATTGATTTCAGTGGGAAGCCTTTGAAGCTGCTTTATTTAAAGCAGCAGAGCCAAAGTTTAAAAAAACAAAACAAAATAAAGATTTCTTCAGCAGCTGGGCCTCCCAGGCTTGTGAGGGCATTCCAGGCTTCCCTACTTGGGTTTCCTTGGTTTGCCTGACAGGCCTTGGGACTCCCTTTTCACCACAACCCTGGTTTTTCACATTTTTTTTTCTAACGGTGTCACTGTTTTCAGCCAATATTCCCCTAGCATTTTTTTTTCTCCAATTTTTTTTTCCTGCAGCTGCAAGACCTGTGACTATGCAATTCTGGACCCAATAACCATTTTGTGGCCTCCTGCATCTCCTTTTTATTTTTCTTGTCATGCTAGTGAGCACTGCAGTCACTTCAGGTGACAGCTTGAGCATGGTAGTGTGGCTCTAGCTACATGCTCACTAGCTCCTAGGGACCCTCCAGGACCCTGGGGCTCTAATGCCCAGCTGGTTTCCACTGCAGCTCCTGAAATGACTTTGCTGGGATGAAAAGCATTAGCTGTTTCTCTGTTTCTGTGTTCTGGGCCACCTCCTTAGTGCTGCCCTTGTCTTTGACCTAGACATGGCTTCCCGTATGTTTCCAAGGTAATAGAAGGGAGAGTGGTATCGCTCTGCATGCAGAGGGCCTGTGTGGTCCACACCTGGATGTGAGGTTGGCCACTTGGTTTTTTCTTTGGTGAAGGCCAGATATGACACAGACTTGGTGTGCTCTGGCAAAGAAGACTTGGGTCGATGATCGCCTATCCTTGCAACAGCCTGATTCTCTCCCAGGATTTAATTTACCTAGGGGTTGATTCCATACTCTATTGAACTGCAGTAAGTGATTTCTGCTTTTTCTTGCCTTCCTCCCTCTCTGAGCCATCAGAGTTGCCTTTTTTGTGTTTGTTGCATGGCTCCATGCCATTGGAAAAGGCATGGTATTTTATATCTTTATTTACACAGCTTGATATAGCGCCCATGCCGGAGCAGCAGGGCGGTGTACAATAAAAATGTAGGCTACCAGAAAGAGAGCAAGGGAGGAAAGGAATGCCATTAACTTATAGGAAAGTGATAGTAAAGGACAGAGAGAGAGAGAGAAGTATAGAAAAGAAACAGAAGTAGACACTGAACACAACTGTCAAACGAGTAGGGTGGGGAAGACAGGGGGAGGGAGGGGGGTTGATGGTCTATGCGGGAGGTGTAATCTCACACTTTATGGAAGGGCTCTGACCGGGGGGTGGAAGACTGGGTGGTCTGAAGAGGGGGGAGGTCATAGGCCTGACAGAAAAGGTGAGTCTTAAGGTGAGCTTTGAACCGGGGAAACAACGATTCAGTGCAAAGGGAATATGAGAGAGTGCCATAGGGTGGGGCTTAAGAAAAAGAATGCAGATCGGTGAGTGAGTTTGAGATGGGCCTGGGAAGGAGAGGGGAGGAAAAGGTGATTGCCGTGTGCAGAGCGGAGAAGACGGGGGGGGGGGGAGAGACTGGAGGTCCATGAGATTGGCCAGGTATTGGGGTTTGCTGATGTGGAGGGCTCTGTGGGTGATAGATTTATTTATAAATTACTCACTAACTTTGATAGGGAGCCAGTGAAGGGTAAGAAGATGAGGGGTGACATGATCAAAGGGGGAAGAGTGAGTGATAAGAAGGTTGGCGGTGTTTTCAACAAGCTGGAAGCGCCATAGCTGGTATTGCGGGAGACCTGCAAGAGCTGAGTTATAATAGTCTAGACGGGTAATTACAAGTGAGAGGACTAAAGTAGTGAGGGAGGAAGAGGGGAGAAATGACTGAATGGCCCGAATCCTACGGAGATGAAAAAAGGAGCTACGAACAAGTGCGGAAACATGTTGGTGGAAGGAGAGCTAGGGACCTACAATAACACCAAGGTAGCGGAGAGTGGAGACGAGGGATGGGAAGAGTGGACAGAGTTGGGTGGATAAGTAGGGGGAGGGAGCACCAAAGGAAAACCAGATAGCAGCAGACTTGGAAGGATTAACGTGGAGGAAGTTACTGGTAAACCAGTTAGTGATGAGAGCAAGACAGGTGTTAAGAGTGGTGAGGTCAGGGGCCAAGGGGTTAGTGTGGTATAGAAGGAGAATGTCATCCGAGTAGTAATAGGTGGAGATTCCGGCCTGTTGGATGAGCAGGGCAAGTGGTGCAAGGAATACATTGAAGAGAAGAGGGGCAAGGACAGAGCAGTGGGGGACACCACAGTGCAAGTTGAGCAAAGGGGAAACGGTGGAGCCTGTTTGGACAGCAAAAGTGAGGGATGATAGGAAGGATCGGAACCACTGAAGAACAGTGCCGTGAATCCCAAGGTCAGATAGACGAGTAAGGAGGATGTGGTGGTCGACAATGTCAAAGGTGGAAGAGAGATCTAGAGAGACAGGTGTATTGTATGTGGAAGCTGTCGGGGTCCCGTTTTGGCCATCTCAAGGTCTGCTGGCCTTGTGAAAGGGAAGGCAGAACAGCTGAGGCAGTGCTTTCAGAGTCCCTCTCGGCATCAGGAGGCATGGCCAGTTCACCTCATAATTCAGGGCAAGACTTCTCTCAGCAAAGGGTTCCTGCAGTGTTGGTGGGAACCGGGGCCATGTTAGCTTCCTTTTCCATGTTGCAGCCAGAGAAAGGGGGGCACTCGTAACTTGCTGCCAGTTCATTCTAATGCATCTCCAGGCTTGGATATCATCTCTTCTGGTTCCCCAGCACTCCCTTTTTCCATGGAATTTGTTTTGCTGCACCAGGCTTACTGCTTAAAGCAGGGCTTGGGCAGCATATCCAGCCAGAGGGAAAGTACAAAGAGATCAGGAGAGGTCTTCTCTGGGTCCCAGCAAGAGGATAGTCCATTTGAGAAACCCTCCTCTAAACAAAAGGTGTTTAAAGAGGGAATCTTGAGATGAGCAGTCTCCCTTCATTCCATTGCCTCCAAAGACCCGTAGGAAGGTCCTTTGGAACTATGGGGCGAGTCTTCGGCTCAGGATCTGGAGGAGGGCACAATTCCTCTAGGGAGGATCCTAACATTGTGAGGGTTTTTACGTGTGAGGAGTTGGCGACTCTTATTGCTCAGTCTCTAGTGGCTCTTAACATTTCTCAGACTTCACAAGTGACAGAGGAAGCCTTGGAAAACCCACTTTTGCAGGGCATTAAAAACTCCGAAACCTCCTTCCCTGTGCATAGGGCCATTATCTCGCTCTGCTACATCACCACCAATTCTTGGTCTCCACCGCCTCAGGTACGTTCCCCTTACTGCTTTTCTACCTCTCACGTGCTCCTCGTCTCTTCATCTGTCCAGTGCTCCATGGCCTCTATACCTGTGCTATGGGGTAACCACCCTGTTACTTATATCTCTTCTCTTAGACCTAAGAAAATCGATAGCTCGCTTTACCGCTGTCCCACAAATCTCCACCAATGCATATCCTCCCCCCATGCCGGTTCTCCTCTGTCAATCCCTATTATCCTCCTGACTTCTCTTAAACTGGGTCTTCTAAATTGTCGGTCTTTAAGATCTAAGACTCTGCTTATCCAGGATCTTATCATCCTTGAATCTCTTGACCTTATCCTTCTCACAGAAACCTGGTTGAAGGACAGGGAAGATGCTCTTCTTGCCCGCTGCCTCCCCCCTGGTTTCTCAACTATCTCTGTTCCCTGTACAGGTCGCACAGGTAGTGGTGTGGCAGCCATCATGCACTCATCCCTCTCCTTCACACAGGTTTTTTTCTCCTCTGCTACACTATCCCGAAGCTCTTCTTCACCTACACTCTTCTCCCTCGATATACATTCTCCTTATCTACCCCCCTCCCCCGCACTCCGTCCCAATCTCTAGGATTCTCTTTTACTGACCATCTCTAATCTTTCTCTGGCCTTCCCCCACCTACTCATTGCAGGAGACTTTAACCTCTACCTTGATTTCCCCTCCTCCTCCTCCAGGGATCACTCCTTTAACTCTCTCCTACATGATCTTTCTCTCTCACAGCATGTCCCTTTTCCCACTCATTCCGCGGGTCATACTTTCGATCTACTTATTACCTCATATTCCTCCACTCTTCTGTTGCAAAGTCTTTGTTTTCTCCATCTACCTTGGACAGATCACTTCTGCCTGACTTTTCACTGTTTCCATTCAAAGCCACCCTTGTTACCCTCCCCCCAGCCAACACATCCCCCTTGCCCATCCCCCCTTTACATCACTCGTCACATCTCCCCACTCACTCTCCAGCATTTTCCAACTGCAGCTGAACTTAGCCCCCCTGAATTCCCCACTCTCTCCCCTGATTCACAGGCATCTCTTTGGTCTTCCAGTCTCTCTGCAGCTCTTGACCACCTAGCCCCTCTACAGCCCCGTCCCCTACGTCACCGCCCTTCACAACCTTGGTTCCACAGTGGTCTTCACCTCTTACATACTTACCTCCGTCGAGCCAAGCAGCTATGGCGGAAGGCTCCCTCTCCTGCTACACTATCATCATTTAAAGCGCATCACCTACACTACTGTTCCCAAGTCCAACTTGCTAAACACGCCTATTTCTCCAACGCCATTTCCTCTGCTCCTAACCAGACCCGCCATCTCTATTCCATTCTTAAATTTCTCACAACACTTCGCCCTGACTCTACCACCACGCCTGTTCAGCCAATTCCTCCCCCTTCACAACTAGCATCTTTCTTCAGTGACAAGATTTCTTCTCTCAGAGCATCCCTGCCCTACTGTCGTCCCCCCCCATCTCCTCCCCTCCTCCGTTTCCATCCCCCCCCCCCACTGCCCAACTCTCACACACATGGGCCTTGTTCCACCCACTCACCACAGCTGAACTGGTTCAATTGATCTCTTCCTCTAATAAGACATACTGCTCCCTTGACCCTATCCCCCCCTCCTGGCTACTCACACCCTCTCTTGCACTCATCCCCTCTATCCTTGCCATGATCAACACTAGTCTTTCTGTAGGCACTTTTCCCCACTCTTGGAAGCATGCTCTCATCCGCCGCATTCTCAAGAAGTCCTCACTCGACCCCCCCCCCCCCACTCCCCTGGTTCCAGCTCACTACCGCCCCGTCTCTAATCTCCCTTTTCTTTCTAAGCTTCTCGAAAAAAACGTCTTTGCACAGTTGTCTCATCATCTGGATTCCACCAATTTTCTCCACCCCCGTCAGGGTTCCGACAGGGTCACAGTGTTGAGACTGTTCTTCTTGCCTTCACCAACGCTTTGCATGTGGCTCACGATCGTGGTGACTTCTCGGTGGCGGAGTCCTTGGACTTATCTGCAGCTTTTGACCTAGTTGACCACTCTCTCCTCCTCCTCCTTCACCTGCATGAGGCTGGCTTCTGCAGCACGGTCTATTGGTGGTTCCATTCTTTCCTTTCCTCTCGGTCCTGCATGGTTCTTTCTACCTCCTGCTCTGCTCCATCTTCTGACCCTTTCACCCTGCCCTGTGGGGTCCCCCAGGGCTCTGTTTTGGCACCTCTTCTCTTTAATCTCTTTCTAGCACCACTCGCTCTCTTGATAAAGCAGTCTGGGATTTCTGCCTTCTACTATGCAGATGATTTAGTTCTTCACCACACCTTCCCCCTTCACCCTGATCTTTCTATTCTCAACTCCTGTCTCTCAAACATCTCCGATTGGCTTACCACTAATTGTCTTCATCTTAACCTAACTAAAACCGTTGCAATTTGGTTCACCCACAGCAGTCCTTCCCACCGGTGGCCCCCTCCTTCTCTGGATCATCCATACGCCTAGTCCCTTGTTTCCGCTATCTGGGTGTTCTTTTCGACTCTGATCTCTCCTTTCAGGCCAATATTTCACACATCACCAAAACTTCTTTTTTTTTCCTTCGCCAAATCCATGCAATTCGCCCCTTCCTTACTCCACCTGCTTTCACCACTCTCTTATTGTCATTGGTCATGCACGCGTCAACTTCTCTAATTCTGTCCTCACCGGTCTCCCAGACTACAATGAATTCAGAACACCGCCGCCCGCCTTATCACACAGCTACCCAACGGGACCACATAACACCTCTCCTCATTCGTCTCCACTGGCTACCCATTGCCTTCCTTATTCAGTTTAATTTACTCACTCTGGTCCATAGAGCTCTCCATACTAGCACCCCACAATACTTGGCAGATCTTATCACATTCCACACCCCCAGGGGCACGTTGCAGATAGCTAAGATAAGCACTTTTTTTTTTATCTTTATGGAGTATGTTCCTGAATGTGTGACCTTTGTTTTAATAAGAGGTCGTTGATGCAATAACGGCAATGTACAAAGAGATAGATATGTCCTGAAAACAATGCCAAGATAAGTCTGAGACCTCTAGGTTCACACATATTTAAGAACACAGACGTCTATAAGTTCACTAAACTATGAAAACATAATTGGGAAAGAATTCAAAAATAAGACGTCTATAATTGTCTTAAAACAAACCTAGCCTTAAGGATAATTGGAGGAATGACCTTTTAAATATTGCAATTACTAATCTGTGAACTATCATTAAAAACATCTGTAATACCTGAATATTGCAGGATGGCGAACGTAATGCCAGCTTTTAAAAAAGGGTTCCAGGGGTGATCCGGGAAACTACAGACCGGTGAGCCTGACGTCAATACCGGGAAAAATGGTAGAAACTCATAAAGAACAAAATTGCTGAACATGTAGATAGTCATGGCTTAATGGGAGACAGCCAACATGGCTTTAGACGAGGAAGATCTTGTCTTACTAATCTGTTATGTTTTTTTGAAGGTGTGAAAAAACAGCTAGACAAAGGTGAGTTGGTTGATATAGTGTATCTGGACTTTCAGAAAGCCTTTGACAAGGTCCCTTATCAGAGACATTTGGCAAAACTAAAGAGTCATGGGATAGGAGGCAGTGTACTATTGGGGATCAGGAACTGGTTAAAAGATAGAAAGCAGAGGGTAGGGCTAAATGGCCAATTTTCCCAATGGAGAATGGAGAATAGTGGTGTACCCCAAGGATCTGTGCTGGGTCCGCTGCTTTTTGACAAACTCAAATGACCTGGAAAAGGGAATAACGAATGAGGTTATGAAATTTGCAGATGACTCACAACTATTTAAAGTTGTTAAAAACCCACGAGGATTGTGGAAAAATGCAAGAGGATCTTGATAAACTGGAAGACTGGGCATCAAAATGGCAGATGAAATTTAATGTGGACAAGTGCAAAGTTATGCACCTAGGGAAGAACAACCCAAACTATGGTTACATGATGCAAGGTTCCACATTAGGAACCACCACCCAGGAAAAAGATTTAGGCATCATTGTGGATAACATGTTAAAACCCTCAGCCCAGTGTGCAGCGGCAGCTAAGAGAGCAAATAGAATGCTAGGTATCATAAGGAAAGGAATGGAAAATAAAACAAAGGATATTATAATGCCTCTGTATCGTTCCATGGTGTGACCGCACCTTGAATATTGTGTGCCATTCTGGTCGTCTTATCTTAAAAAGGATATACCATTATTAGAAAAGGTTCAGAGAAAAAAAAAGCTCCTGGGAGAGAGGCAAGATGGCGGCGGCGTCTATCTCCCGGTCGGAGATCTGATTTCCTGAGGAGTTTTTGGATCCGTTGGCGTTTCCCCCAGAAGCCGACATGGGCAGGAGGAAATGGAAGCAGGCTTACCTGCTCTCCGGGGATGCTTGCTCTTCTATTATGGCGCAAAAAACCCTTCAAATGTGTGGGTTCTCCACTTCGGGGGATCGAGCAACGTCTTAGGCAGGCCCGCAGGGATCTGTGGACCTGAGCACATCCGGGGTTTTTTTTGTCCCCGGAGCAAAGGGGGCCCCCCCCCCGCCGTGCCCCGGAAGCGATTTTGCCGGTTGCGGTGAAGCGCCAGTCAGCGTGAAGACTAGCATGCTGAAGCTAGGTGCGGAGGAGGGTCCTGCAGCTGATGAATTTGCTCCGAATGGGTCCCTGGAAGTTGGAGGAAGATCTGAAACAGAGTGGGAGAGGGTTGCTGGTCCTACCCAGGAGAAATTGGCCCTGACAATCAATGCTGGTGCCAGCGTTTTGGTGAGACCTGAAAAAGTTACACTTGATGTGCTATGGGATGCTATCTCCGCAATGAATGCTTCCTTACAAACGGTTGTTTCCTGTATGAATATTGAATTTAAGACATTAAAGCATGATTTATTAGTAGTCTTGAATGCTCAAAAGGAACAGAAGGGGAAAATGGAAAAACTGAGTAGTGACCTTGAGCAGCTTCGTGAGTTAAACCTCGCCCATGTGAAAGATCAGAATGTGACTACCAGGAGGTTGGAGTATCTGGAAAACCAAGTCCGGAAGAACAATTTAAGGCTGGTTAATTTTCCTAGGTCTCCCGTGCTTTCCCCCCAGGAGATGGTCCATAGATATTTTATGGAGGTTTTAAAAATCTCTAGAGATGATCTACCTCCATTGACTAGAGTTCAGTATTTATCCATGGGTGGGGGCTCTCAGGGAGGTAATAATGTTCAACAGGGGGCTCCTGGGGTTCTTACGGGGTTTCTGGAAAGCTTTCTGGAGGTGGTCACTGCCCGTACTACCCTCCTTATTACATTGGCTCTTGAAACAGATAAAGTGTTGATTCTTCGTTAGTATTTTTGGAATTTCAGTGAGCAGTTTCTGGGTTCATATGTGCGTATTTTTCCTGATTTAGCTAGAGGAACCCAGCTGAGGAGGAAAGAATTTCTGGGACTTAAGCCCAGAGTACTTTCCCTCGGTGGGACATTTTTGTTGAAATTTCCTTCTAGATGCTGTGTTACATACAAAGATAAATTTATATATGTTTTTTGAACCCTGTCAGCTCCTGGAATTTCTGATGGTTAGGGAGGGATCAGTTGGGGATTTATCGTCTCGTACGGCTGACGCATAAGTCTTACACCGCCTGTTTTTTTCTTTATTTCCTATGTTTGACATAATATATTTTCCTGTGGCCTCTCTCTCAACCATTTTATTGTGGGCTAATTTTGGTATACTAATGTAATTATTTTGTTTGTTACCCCTTTTATGGGATTATTCTATTTTTTTTTTCCTGGTACCATTTTTCCATCATTCAAGTTTGTTGGCTGAATGTATTTGAAAATTTGAAAAAAAAAAAAAAAAAAAGGGTTCAGAGAAGAGCCACCAAAATGGTAAAGGGGATGGAAGGATACCCCTATGAAGAAAGGTTAGGGCTCTTTAACCTGGAAAAGAGAAGGCTGAGGGGAGATATCAGAGAAGTCTATAAATTGATGAACGGAGTGGAACGGGTAAATGTAGATCAATTGTTTACATTATCAGAATATAAAAATACTAGGGGACATGCAATGAAGCTACAGCGTAAACTATTTAAGACTAATAAGAGAATATTAGTCTTAAATAGACTAAGACCTGTAACGCAAAGACATCCTATACATCAAGAGATATCCCTGCACAATGCCTTCTCTGCGTTGGATAATGAGGATGCCCAATTCAAAGAAACTGAAGGGCCTTTAAATGAGTCAGACAATGCCCAATCCACTGCTAAAGCACTAAATATGAAGAAAACCTCACCAAACAGATAACTACTACTTCTACTTGGAGATTCCATCATCAGAAGCACCAACTTGGGAACACAGTTCAAAGGAGAGAAGATAGTCATGTGCCTACCAGGCTCTTTAGCCAGCAGGAATACAAACCAAGTTGTTGAATTACTTAGTGCAAAAAGTGAACATTCCAAACTTGATGTCATTATCCACCTAGGCACAAACGACCTGGCTAGGAACAGTGCCTCTACAGCCCAAAAGGACTTCCAATCTCTGGGGGAGAAACTCAAGCACGTTGTTAACACTGTTGCATTCTCAGAGGTTCTACCTGTTCTTGGTAAGGGGACAAAAAGACTGCATCACATTAACAGCTTTAATACATGGCTCCAGACCTGGTGCAGAAAAGAAGGATTCGGATTTATTGGCAACTGGGACAACAGATGGACCAACAAGAGACTATACTGTGCTGATGGACTACATCTCTCTTCTGCAGGGAAAAGAATCCTAAGTGAAAAATTCAGGCAGTATGTGGACATGCATTTAAACTAGGAAAAGGGGGTGACGGATGTGGAAGGTCAACATCTGCATGCCACCCCCAACAAAAGCAGAACAACATCAGAAACAGCCACACTTTTAAACCACACATCAAAAACATGTGGGAGGAAGTGGGCAGAACAAAATCAATGCAAAATACACACAAGCCAGGAAAGTGCTGGAAAGCAATGAGCACAAATGCTCGAAGCTTAGCCAACAAAATTCCAGACCTGGAAGTCCTAATGGTGGAAACAGAGTTGGACATTGTGGCCATTACAGAAACATGGTTTAATGAATCACATGATTGGGATATAGACATAGCTGGCTATAATCTATTCAGAAGGGACCGAGAAAATGGAAAAGGAGGAGGAGTAGCCTTGTATGTCAAAAGCAATATTAAAGCTACTGAAATGCAGGGGACATGGGGAAAAGAAGAAGCGCTCTGGATTGCGTTGGAGAGAGGAGATGGCACCGTCATCCATATTGCTGTAGTCTATAGACCTCCGACTCAAATTGAAGAGAGAGACAATGAATTGATTATAGATATTGCCAAGATAGCATCAAAGGGGGAAGCAATCATATTGGGTGACTTTAATCTACCTGATGTGGATTGGATTACTCCTTCTGCACATCTGGAAAGAAGCAAAAAGATTGTGGATGCTCTCCAAGATGCATTATTTAGACAAATGGTGATGGAACCAACCAGGGAAAGCTCAACGCTGGATGTAGTGCTCACCAACGGTGATAGTGTGTTGAATGTCTGTGTGAGTGCCCCTGTGAGCAACAGCGACCATCACACGGTGTGGTTTGAAATAAAAGCCATGGTACAGGCCAATCATAACAAGCTCAGAGTCCTAAACTTCAAATACACTGACTTCAATAAAATGGCAGAGTACGTAAAGGAGGAGATGACGGGGTGGGAAGAGATAAAGGAAATGGAATTGCAATGGGCTAAACTAAAGGAGGCAATGAAAGAAGCAACAGATAAATATGTAAGAAAAGTAAATAAAAGCAAGAGGAGAAGGAAACCTATTTGGTTTTCCAAAGAGGTGGCTGCTCATATAAAGGCAAAAAATACAACTTTGCAAAATTCAAAAGCTTGCAGACAGAAGAACATAGAACTGAATACAGGATCCAACTCAAAGAGTCTAAAAGAGTAATAAGGATAGCAAAATCAAAAGCAGAGGAAAAGATGGCTAAAGATGTTAAGGGTGGCAACAAACATTTCTTCAGGTATATTCAGGAAAGGAAAAAGATCAGAGTTGGAATTGCACGACTCAGAAGTGCTGGGAAAGGACTCGTGGAAAGTGACACTGAAAAAGCAAAATTGCTAAACAATTACTTCTGCTCTGTGTTTACTAAAGAAGATCCTGGGGATGGACCAGCTGTGACTCCCAAATATAAAAATGGGAATGAAGTAGATACCACACCATTCACAGAAGAAGAGGTGTTAGAACAACTTGCTAAACTGAAAGTGGACAAAGCCATGGGACCAGATGGGATACATCCCAGGATACTGAAAGAGCTCAGAGAGGTTCTTGCAGGACCGTTAAAGGATGTCTTCAACAGATCCTTGGAAACAGGAGAGGTTCCTCAGGACTGGAGAATGGCTGATGTCGTACCTCTACACAAAAGTGGTGACAGGGAAGAAGTGTCAAACTACAGGCCCGTGAGCCTTACCTCGGTGGCAGGAAAAGTAATGGAGGCACTCCTGAAAGAGCGAATAGTGAACTTTGGTAAAACCATGTTGCCTCGGGTCTTGCAAGCTGTTGGTTTTCAGAAAGGACGATCTTGCCAAACAAATCTGATCGAGTTCTTTGACTGCGTGACCAGGGAACTAGATCAGGGGCATGCGATGGATGTCATCTACCTGGATTTCAGCAAAGCCTTTGATACTGTTCCTCATAGGAGGCTTGTCAACAAACTCAGTAGCTTGGGGATGGGTCCCAAGATGGTAAACTGGATTAGAAATTGGTTGACTGACAGACGACAGAAGGTGATTGTACATGGAGCTCACTCGGATGAGAGGAAGGTGATTAGCGGGGTACCCCAGGGTTCGGTCCTGGGCCCGGCACTGTTCAATGTATTTGTGAGTGATATTGCTGAAGGACTGAATAGAAAAGTCTGTCTTTTTGCAGACGACACAAAAATTTGCAACAGAGTGGACTCCCCCGAGAGAGTGCTTAACATGAAGAAAGATCTACAAAAGCTGGAAGACTGGTCTAAAGCTTGGCAACTACGATTTAATGCAAAAAAGTGCAGTGTTATGCACTTGGGTAGCAGAAATCCAAGAGAAACGTACGCGATAGGGGGAGAAAGGTTGGTATGCACAGTTCAGGAAAAAGACCTTGGTGTGATTATCTCTGCTGATCTCAAGGTGGCAAAACAGTGCGACAAGGCGGTGGCAAAAGCCAGGAGGATGTTGGGCTGCATACAAAGAGGGATTACCAGCAGAAAAGAAGAGGTACTTATACCACTGTATAGGTCACTGGTGAGGCCTCACTTGGAATACTGTGTTCAGTTTTGGAGACCATATCTTGCAAAGGATGTAAAAAGACTGGAGACTGTTCAGAGGAAGGCGACCAAAATGATTTGGAGCCTGCGTCAGAAGCCTTATGAGAAGAGACTTGAAGACCTAAATATGTACACTTTGGAGGAAAGGAGGGACAGGGGAGTTATGATTCAGACCTTTAAATATTTAAAGAGAAATGATGAACAAACAAACCTCTTCCAAAGACGGGGAACCTGTAAAACTAGAGGGCATAACATGAAACTGCAAGGGGGTAAATTGAAAGGCAATATCAGGAAATATTTTTTCACTGAAAGGGTGGTGGATGCTTGGAATGCCCTCCCGATGGAAGTGGTAGGGGCGAACACGGTGACGGAATTAAAAAAGGCATGGGACAAACACAGAGGATCCCTTTACAGAAATAGGATAAAAACAAAATAAACGGTACCATCTAACTTCTGAACCATATAATGTCTCAACAAATAGGGGTGTCCTACATGGAGTGGTGGGTTTACCCCTGAACAAGGATATGGGGAGGGGTGGCCTGTGCGGAGCGACAGGTGCACCTACTCTTTCCATCTTGCTGGGCAGACTGGATGGACCATGCTGGTCTTTATCTGCCGTCAACTACTATGTTACTATATGTTACTATGTTACTATATTTTTTCACTCCATGTGTAATCAAACTCTGGAATTAGTTACCGGAGGATGAAGTAAAGGCTGTTAATGTAGCTGGCTTTAAAAAAGGTTTGGACTAGTTCCTGGAGGAAAGGTCCATAAACCATTATTAAAAAGGGACCCAGGATATCAATGCTTGACCCAGTACAAGCATTGTGGAACCTGTGTCTTTTGGGGAAACTGCTAGGTACGTATGACCTAGATTGGCCACTGTTGGAAACAGGATACTGGGCTTGATGGACCTTGGTCTGACCCAGTATGGCATATCTTATGTTCTTATCTTATGTTCTTATGTTCCTCCCTTCTAGGAATTGACCCACATAAAACAGACTGCAACTAGCCCATCGCTCAGCAAAACCACCCTTCAATCCCAGGGGAAAGTCACTATTGCCCCTAAGAGGAACAACTTTTGTCATACAGCCCTCACCCAACTACTTTGCCAATAGAACCATAATTGTAAAGTTACTTGCCCAAATGGATTAGCACACCTTGCCACCAACTTGTGTCCCCGGGAAATCCACAGAACCTCTTTCAGCGAGGGTACCCCAAAGCCATCCTCTCCATTTGAACCCAGTCTTGATTGTCATGTATCCCCCACTCAAAAACTGCCCTCAGCTTCGCTGCACTATAATATTTTTCTAAATCTGGGACCGCCGTCCCCCCCTTTCACTTTGTCTTTAGTCAAAATGTGTTTAGGGACTCTTGCTCTCGTACCTCCCCAAATAAACTTCCACAATATTCTTTGCATCTTCCTTAGGAATCCCCCCAGGCACAGCCCCCGGCAACGTGCTAAACAGAAACAGCAACTTAGGCAATATCATCATTTTTACAGCTGCTATTCTCCCTGACCAGGTCAAATTCATCCCTCCCTATCCCTCCAGCTCTCTTCTGATCTTACCCTCCAAATGTATAGTTTGCACCAAAAAAGATCTGGCATCACAGGTGTTACTTGGGCACTCAGATAACGAATACTTCTCTTAGCCCACTTAAAGGGGAATAAATTCCTCAACCGTTCGCCTATTTTATCTGGAATAGGTATATTTAAAATCTCTGATTTGGATGCATTCATCTTAAACCCAGATACTTTCCCAAAGCTCTCCAGCTCTCTCATCAAAGCGCTCAGCGTTTCCTCCCGGGATGTGATTATAAACAGCAAATCATCAGCAAACAGAGACACCTTACTCCCTCCCCCGTTCCCATTTCAACCCCTGGATCTCCTCTGTCTCTCTTACTCTCTGGGCTAGTGGCTCCATTGTTAATACAAACAATAGTAGAGATAAAGGACAACCCTGCCTGGTCCCTCGCTGAAGCCCGAAGGCCTCCGTATAGTCTCCATTAATAAGCAGAGCCGCTTGGGGATTCTTATACAAAGCACCCACCCACTCTAAAAACCTACCTGCAATACCCTCTTTTCCCAAGGTCTGGATCAAAAAAGGCCAGGAAACCCTGTCAGACGCCTTCTCTGCATCTATCGCCATCAACAACAGTTCCTCCTTCCTACTTTTACCTTTCCAGACCACATTAAAGACCCTACTTAAATTATCTGATGCTTGTCTACCGGGTATAAATGAGGCATATGTATAATCAATCTATTGGCCAGTACTCTAGAAATATATATTTTTAAATCAGATCCCAGTAAGAAAATCGGCCGGTAAGACCCACATTGAGTGGGGTCTTTCCCCTCTTTAAGTATTAGTTATTCCCGCCATCCTCATCATTGGGGGTAAAGGCTCTTCCCTCCCCACTAGATTGTACAAGCGAGTTAAGGGTCCAGCCAGTATCAGTGCAAAGAATTTATTGGGAAATACATCCCTTCCCGTGGCTTTATGTATTGGTAACTCCTTGATTACCCCCAGTACTTCCTGAACCTAGACATCACTAAACTCTCCTTTTCCCCGATCTTAGGTAGTTGCATTCCCTCTAAGTGTTTTTGTATTATCTCTTGGGTTGCTGTCTCCTCGGGCGTGTATAGCTCCCTATAGAACTCCACAAACCTAGCCTTAATCTCCTCTCTTTGCTTCAGCTCCTTCCCGTATCTATCTCTTATTTTATAAATACAATTCCACACCTGCATTTTTTTCAGTTGATCTGCTAATAATCTACTAGGTTTATTCCCATATTCAAAATGCATTTGCCTCAACTTCTCTTGTGCAAACTTTATTTCCCCTAGTTCTATTTCATCCAGCTGTTGTCTAATGCTCGTTCATTTTTTTATTGTCCTCCTTATTTAACTGGCCTTGTTTTTGTCGTTTCTCCAACATTTTCAAACTTTCTCTCAGTTCCTCTTTTTTAGCTTCTTTCTCTTTCTTAATCTGGGATCCTAATGTGTTAAGTTTTTTCCTCGGACCCAAGTTTTCAGACAATCCCAAACCACCCCCATCGAGCACTGCCCATTATTGTTAATCTACAAATACTCCAAAACGGTGTCAGAGATCTGTTGGACAGCCCCTGGTATTTCTAACAGAGCCTCATTTAACCTCCATAGACCCCTCCCCCTACTAGCAGCTGGGTCTCTAAAGTCCCCCCACACTGGTGCGTGGTCCGACCAAGAACTTTCACCAATAGTACTGCCCACTACCCAGGTCATCAGCCCCTTGTGGATCAGCAGCATATCAATTCTACTGTAGGACCCATACACTGATGAATAAAACGTGTAATCCTTCTCTCGCCCATGCATATCCCGCCAGGCATCAATCAAGCCCAACTCCCTCATAAAGGCTTTTAATTTTTTCCTCTGCCTCGCTGTGCCCTCCACTTGTCCCCTTGATGAGTCTAATTCGGGATTAACTGTTAAATTGAAATCCCCCCCACCATTAGGTGACCTTTGTGAAAGTTAATTAGAATGGTTTTCAATCCTTCATAAAAGTCACCTTGAGCATAATTAGGACCATACACATTCACTATTGTATAAACCTGCTCAAAAATCTTAATTTTTAATAGCAAATATCTACCACTCCTCCTCCTATCTTTTTTTAACCTCCAAACATTGGCACTGAATTCTCGCACTTATAAATATGCCTACACTCCCCCCCCCCCCCCTTTTCTTCTTTTCATGGTGATTAGATGCAAACCATTGGTCTGGAAATTTTTTATTTACCATTCTTCTCTCTCTCCCACTCGTTAGGTGCGTTTCTTGTATTAATACTATATCACCATTCAACCTAAGCGCTTCTTTATAGCATAACTGATGCCTTCTTTCAGAGCTGAGGCCCCTTACATTCAAGGATACCACTCTAAAATCATGTCCTGTATGACCTGCCATACTTTTCAAAGAAGATTCCTATCTCTAACCTGCAAGGACCTCCCCCCTTTTCCCTCGCCTCCCCCCCCCCCCCAATTTCTCCAGAAGGATCCATACCTCTCCAATCCAATGAGGTGTGGGTCACTACCAAGATCAACTTTACACCTTCCTCCCCCATCATTACATATTCTTCTGCCCTTACACAAAAAGCCTGACAATTCCCCACACATTTATCCCCCAACAAACGCCCGCTCTTGACAATTTTCATGTATCACCCAGGTGCTTGACACTTTTGGGTTTCTGGCGTCTCAGGTGTCTGCTCCCCTGTATCGCTTGCTGCCACTCCGTACTCGTAAGACCCAACCTTTTCTGCTCCGCTTCTTTCCCCATGGGGACTTCCGGTAGCTCCGACCACCCTGCCATCCTCCATTCCTTTAATAGCTTCCTCCATTGTACATACAGTGGTGGTCTTTCCCAAAATATTAAATTGCAGTCCAAAGGGAAAAAGCCTCTTGTAGCGAATCCGTTCCTTTCTTAGTCGTGATGTAATATCTTTAAAAGTTCTCCTCTTTCTTATGGTGATTATGGAAATGTCAGCATACAGTTCCACTGGTTGATCCTCCCAGAGCACTTTGCCCAATTTCCGCGCAGCTTGCATGACCGCCTCCGTTGTACTGAAATCATGGAAACACGCTACAATGTCTCTTGGCACGCCATCTGTCTTAGGGTCCAAAGCTCTGTCTATATCAAAACATAGATTCTCCATTGGTGCTTCAGCTTGTCTTAAGATGGCCTTGCACAGTTGTTCCACTCAGCACTTTATAGTTCTGAGTTCCCTCTTTCTCTGGGATGCCTCTCAAGCGTACGTTGGAGCAACGCGTCCTATTTTCCAGATCCTCCAGTTCTGTCCATAGTTCCCCATTTCCACTTTCGCCAGCTCGCTGCTCTCTTTCTTTCACAGAGTTTAGCAGCCCCTCGTGCTCCTCTATTTTCTGCTCCATGGACTCTACTCATTGCCCAAGCTCGTGGATATCATCGCTCAGCTCTCTGATCCACATTTTTGCCTCTGCTTTAAAATTGGCCAGGTCTTGTCAGATAATCCCAAACCACTCTTTCAACTCCCTTTTTAAAAAAACAAAAACAAAAACTTTGTTTTGTTAAACATATGATAGACAGGTTAACAGCCAACAGTGCCAGCAGGTACAAATCTCCCCCTTCAACTCCACTTTCATCTCTCCCTTGCCCCACCCTGCAACCACCCACATATAACACACTTTGTAGTCTTGTCCACCTGCAGCAGCCAGATACAAACTTAAAACCGAAATCATAAAAAAAGCTTAACCATAAGAACAATTAAAACTTTAAGAACAATTAGAACCTTGTGCTGTGTGCCGAGTGCCAATGCTTCCCCCCCCCCCCCGGGTCAGCCATTGCCTTCCATACCCCCTCCTCCCTGTCCCTTCAAGTACGGGTCCCATATCTTATGGAATTCCCACTCCCTACCCCTCAATCTATATGTCAACCGGTCAAACTGGATCGCTTCCTCAATTTTCCTGTGCCAGTCCTCCACAGCGGGTCCCCCCCCCCCCCCCTAGTCTTCCATCTCCACGCTATCGCTACACGCGCTGCTAACTTGAGCTTCTCCTCCTGCCTCCTCTCCCACCTCCCCAGTCCCTCGGCCCCCCTACTACCACCCAATCCCCTCCTTCCTTCCCTTCCCCATCCCCCCCCCTTACCACCCCCTTCTGCACCATCCTCCAGAACCGCTGGATGACCTGGCAACCCCACCACATGTGCAGAAAGTCTCCCTTTTCCCCACATCCTCTCCAGCACATCGCTGACCTCTGCTCCCCTTCCCAAGCCAGCCTGCTCGGTGTAGCATATGCCCCATGTACTATTTGCAGTTGTGTTTGCCTCCAAGAAGTAACCGCCGTGGTCTTGTAAATAGCCACATATATCTTCTGCTACTGACCCTCATCCCACTCTACCCCCACCCACTTATGCCACCTCTCCCTATGACCCTGCCCCTCTCTATTCTTTAAGCGAGCTTAACTCGCCATTCCCCGGAAAGTGGGCTCCTGTTGAGGAATTTTTCTCTTCTCCCACCACACTGTTCGGCACCATCTTTGCTCTGGTTCCCGCTGCCCCTGGGGTCGCCTTAAACCCAAAGGTTTTCAGGTCTGGGCTTGTTGTGTGGGGTGGTTTTTTGTTTTGTTTTGTTTTTTTGTGCAATCACTCACTAAGTCACTCCACATGGTAACACTGACACTTTTTCCAGCTTTGTTCGGGCATTCAGGCTATTACTTGGGGATCTTTTCTTCCCAACCTCAGGAGCTTCATGTTACTGCCATCTTAGATAGTGATGTCACCAGATCTCAGTTTCTCCCACTCTTCAACTGCGATTTGTTCCAGCTCATGAATGTTTCAGGATTCCTTTTACAAATGGCAGATTCCAACTCTTTCCAAAGGTTCTCGATTAGACTGAGATCAGGACTCATTGCTGGCTAGGTTGAAATGGTCCTTTTTTTTTTCCTTTTTAACCATTCTTTTGTACTTTTGGATGTGTGTTTTGGGTCGGTGTCCTGCTGGAGGACCCATGACCTTCGACCCAAACCTAGTTTTCTGACACTAGGTAGCACATTTTGCTCCAAAATACCTTGGTAGTCCTCTGAATTCAATTCCTTTAATACATTCCAAGTCTTCCTTTCCTGAGGCAGCAAAACAGCCCCACAACATTATGGAACCTCCATCGTATTAACTGTAGGAAGGATGTGTTTCTTTTTATTTTCCTTGTAAGCTTCATTTCTTCTCCTGTAAATTTCTTGCTGGCAATGTTCCCTCTAATTTTCTGTAGGCTGTGTGCGCATAAAATATCAGCTGTGCAGCTTTTGAAGGAAGGTTAAATTTTTGTGCGCCACATAACACTTGGAGTTATATACTTTAAAATTTGACTACACGTCAGAATACAGTATGTACACCACATTGATTTTAATCAAATTAAATGAAAATAGATGATTACTAAATGAAGCAGAAAATTTCTAGTAATTACAATCACAACTTTTAAATTTTAAGACGTCTGTGTTGTTTCTATCAGAATCAGAACCGTAATTTTTGTGCGCTCTGTTGTAAAGCATGTGCGCTCGCTTGGTGAGGTGTGTGTGCGCACACACGCGCACAGCTTAGAGGGAACAGTGATTGCTGGTCTGCATTTTTTATTTTATTTATTTATTTACATTCTCTTATATACCGCACTATTCAGCATCAGCGCGGTTTACACAGAACAAAGGTCTCAGTACAATAACAAGCATGAGTTTACAGATAACAAGGGAAGGAACTTGGATAACAAGGGAAACTATTTACAGTCTATTTACAGATGTAATACTACTGAATGAATACAGGTTAATAATTGCCAAAGAACTCAAGTTTGGAATCATCTGTCCACAGAACATATTCCCAGAAGGATTGTGGCTTCTCAAGGTGGGTTTGGGCAAAGATCAGGTGTGCCTTTTTATGTCTATCTTTGAGCAGTGAGGTCCTCCTTGACCTTCGCACATGAAGTCCTTTTTATTTAGTGCATGGAGTATGGTGATGGTTGAAACCACCTCTCCAGATTGCTCCAGATCAGCCTTAAGCACTTTGGATGTTGTACATGGTGTTTTTTCCAACAGTTCGCACTAACCTTAGAAGCCTTCTTGGATTCATTTTTGCTCTTCCCACCACATCCTGGGAGATTCTTAACAGTTTCATGAGCAGAAAACTTCTTAATAATATTGCGAACTGTAGACACAGGAATCCAAGGTCTTTGGAGATGGCCTTGTACTAGGGTTACCAACTTTTTCACCGAGAAAAACCCGACACCTGTGGCTCGCCATGCTCCACCCATTCTCCACCCCTAGTCCCACCCCCAGCCCCACCCACAAAAATTACCGAGGATACATGTAGGCTAACTTCCTTGGTCAGATAATAATTAAACTGGGAACCCCAAAATCCAAACATGAAATGTACAACACTGGAGAAATAAAACTATAAAGTGATTTCCTCTTGCACTAAAGAAAAACGCAAAGATGTTAGCAATACACACTTTCCAGACCAGACATATTCCAGTTAATAAATTCAAAATAAAAAGTATTTTTCTACCTTCTGTTTGGGCATTTTATTTTTCAGTTGCAATTGCTCCAGTCACTTTCTTCTGGTTTCTTTGTGTCTTCTGCGAGCTATCCATTTGTCCTTCCTTCTCTTTTCCATTCTCTCTCTATTTCTGCTTTAACATACTGATTGTTTCCCTTTTGCTCTTTCCCCCAATTCTTTCCTTATTCCTTTATCATCCATTTAAATTTCACCCTTCCATTCTCAAGCCCCTCTTACTCTCCCAATACCCAGCCCATCATAGACTTTTCTTCCACACAATATTTTTTCCCCTCTCTATTCTCATTCCCCATCTATTCTAGTCCTCCCCCAAAATCAGTTCCCTTATAGTTCTAGACCCACCCAGCATCCACTTCCTTCTAGTCCCATTCTCCCATGCCCCACATCAGCCCATTTCCAGTCCTATTCCAGCTCTTCATCAGCCCATTTCCAGTCCTAGGCCCCCCCACCATCACATCCCATTTGCAGTCCGAGTCCCCCCCCACCATCACAGCCCATTTGCCGTCCTAGCCCCCCTAATCACAGCGTATTTCCAGTCCAAGTTCCCCCTCCCTCCACCATAGCCCATTTCCAGTCCAAGTCCCCCCCCCCCATAGCCCTTTTCCAGTCCAGGTCCCCCTCCCCATCACAGCCCATTTCTTTCCAGTCTAATGCCCCCCCCATAGCCCTTTTCCAGTTCAGGTCCCCCCCCCCATCACAGCCCATTTCTTTCCAGTCCAAGTCCCCCCCCCCTCCCTCCTAGCCCTTTTCCAGTCCAGGTCCCCTCCTCCCATCAGAGCCCATGCAGTCCTGGGCCTCCCCCCCCCCCCCGCGGCTGTCTGAGGCTTTAGAGGGAGCCGGGGAAGTCTGCACGAGGCCCCGGATCCCTCTGTACAGCCGCCAGCGTGAAGAGCCTTTTCCTTCACGCTGGCGGCTGTTTCTGTGAAGCCGCGAATGCTGGGAAAGGTTAAAGGGTATTGCCTTTAACCTTTCCCACCAATCGCGGCTTCACATAAACAGCCGCCAGCGTGAAGGAAAAGGCTCTTCACGCTGGTGGCTGTACAGAGGAGCCGGGGCCTCGCGCAGGCTTCCCCGGCTCCCTCTGAAGCCCTCCGGTGTGTGGGCCGCCCCGGGGAAGGTTTTTTTTCACTTCGGGTTGGGAGAAAAGCCAGTTTTTGCTCTGGCCGCTCCCGATCTTGCGGCCAGAGCAAAAAAACGGCTTTTCAAGGGCCGGTTTTACCTCTGCGCTGGCAGCCGGCCAGGCTGGCTGAAAACCGGCCAGTTGAAGATTGATGTTTGGTGATAATGGCTTTTCTGATGATCTCAGGCAGTTCTCTTGTTTTCACCATTGTGAAAATGGAACAGGGAGTGAATGTGGCCATTTTAAACATTAGAGCCATTCATTGGTTAATTCAAGTCATGTTGTGGCAGGTGCAGGCCTGTGACCCACAGTGTCCGAACATAAGCAGGCCAGCATGGCTAGCTTGACCTGTAAATGAGGCCTGTGGAGAGGCATATAGGATTGCACATCCCCCAATATGCTGCTATTGTAAGATAGAACTCAGTAGAAGTATTGAATTAGCTTAGGTAAGCAGAACTGCAGTATTGAAAGATGGAAAAATACAGAAAATACATGTTTAAAAGTTACTGATAAGAAAAAGTACATCTGCAAAGAAATAATTGGGAGTGCTGACAGATGAGTTGCAGAGCCCAGCTCCTCTGCACGTACAAATTGGTTCTATGGCCTTGAGAGTGTGAAAGTAACAAGTTGATGAACTGACCATTGTAATTGGGACTAGAAGGGGGGTATGCAGGTGTCATGCCCACTGGAGGGACATAATTGGATAAACTTATCAGTACCCGCGGGACCAATAGAAGAGGTACGGGAGGTTACCGGGACCAATGAAGTGTTTTTCTATACCTAGAATGGAACAGAAGTCTATAAAAGTTGTTGTAATGCTTGAAAACTTTGCTCAGCCATTTTGAAATTGACTGGTTCGAGACTTGTGCACAAATAAATGATTTGGACCTTCTGAACAGACTCCTGGTATCATTGGTTTGTCTGCGCTTTGCTGCTACAATGTGAGTACTTTCAATTGATCACAGGTGCGTCATTTTACTGCAATAGGAATGTGGTGGTTCTGTTCAGTTGTGGTTCTGATTTGTATTGTTTATAAAGGTGCCAATAATCATGTCCTGATAATGTCCCAGTTTTTATATTTCCTACTGTTTGCTTTTTTAATTGGTTTTGTTTTATTTGATTTGTGTGTCAAATATGCATGCGTATATAGTCCAAAGCCATTTCACTGGCCATTTTTTTGGAAGATATTGGACATTAAGGGGTTCAACTGCAAGGGTGCCAATAACGTTGACCACAACTGTAATTTAAAATAAATGTCCAAGAAATCTGTTGACCTCTGTCATACCAAAACATAATCTGTTAACTTAAATTCCAGTAAACTTGAAACTCCAAGTTTAAATCTAAAGTATTTAGAAAATGTTCATTTTTGTGATGTTGCAGAAATAAGGGGTCTTTTTAAGAGGTCCAGATTCGGCATAGGCAGTTGCCTAGGGCTCCAAATTTTAAAGGCCAAAGAAGAGTTTGCTCCCACAAACCTTAGGGCTATTTGCCTGGCTGCTTTGAAGAAGAGTAACTTTGGCCTTTTATTCTTTTCCACTCTTTGAGATCTTTGACACCCTCGTTCTTCCACTTTCTAGGATTTGCTGTCTGATCTTGCCTATGGGCACCAAAATCTTAAATCCAGCCCTGCTTGTTGAGCATTTTTTTTTCTCTGCTTTTCCCAGAATTCCTGTTATTTCTCAAAATCTTGTACTCAATGAGCCACAAGGCACATTTACTATGTAACATGTTGTAACTGTTGCCAAATATCTCCACCCTTCATTTCCCCTACCTCCAGCAAATTTATCCCAAATGACTCAGTGCTTGTCTCCTCCAGTTTCACTGTCTTCAGAAGCTAATTGGATGGTTCTTGGGCAAGTGATTTTATTGTGGTTTGACAGATGTCTATTGAAAAGCAGCTCTGTCACAAGATTGGAAAACACGCAACCAAGAATGTGGTGAAGAACGTTTAAAAAAAAAAAAAGAAAAAAAAGAAAAAAAGATTGAGAACAGAATAGTTTCCTTATCCTGCAAGATCAGTCCAGATGAGTGGGTTATGCTCCCTTGCCAGGAGGTACAGAGAGATTTGAGCAACGTCCAGAGATGTCATCACTAGAGGCTTAATTTCTGTGCTAAACCTATATTAGGACACTCTGTGCTACAGCTTAAGTCCAGCTGTACTGTAAGCAAATAACATGTAAATGAGCTGTGCGCAGAGAGTTTGCACTAGAAAAGGAGAGAAAACGAGGCCTATGCGAACTATATCCCGCACACCAGGGGAATGTTCTAGAGTGCTATGCCGTGCATACGATCAATAGTATTGTGCTCAGAATATTATCGGTGTCCATAGACACCAATATTCTGAAGAGAAATTCAGCACAGAATAACATTGCTCTTAGATGCCGCATAGCATTCTGGCACATGTGGATATATTGTTCCAGCACGCTTACCCTCCAGAAAAGGGGGCCCCCCCAATCTGTTAACCTTGCCCAAGAGCAGGCTCTACCACATGCAGAGCCACCATGGCATCCTGAAAGGGCATAAACAAGTCCCATCTGTGAAAAGGCAGCTCATTGCGATCCCCGACCTCCACCAAGGGGATCACCTCGTCGTCCTCAGATTGAATTACTGGTAGAACCAACCTTCAGCAAAGCCTGAAAAGCGAGTTGTGGGGGACGTGTATTTCCTCACCAGCCACTGCCACAGACACATAAGTTAACCCTTGATGTCTCTGCAGCCTTCGGCTCCTCTGTGCACTTCTCTGCTTCCGCTCCATATAGCTAATTGTTTCGTGCACATCGATTTTGATAGATTTCAATGCAGTGCCATAAGCGCAGACAAGAGCGCATTGATGACGCTCGTGTTCGATCGCTTTCTGCGTTCAGCGCTCACACTAGCACAGAAAATTGTGCGTAAACACTGCACTATTGCCTGAACTAACGGCAGCACATTTTGAGGAAATGGCCGATAGGTATGAATGCTGTGCGGGACTGAGAAAAGCCGGTATCCGTCTGCCTGCAGCAGGTGGCAAGGTGTGTAGACGGGGGCAGTAGTGCAGAGAGTCTTGGCTTGCCGGGCTCGCACCACGGTGCTGTAGTCATTGTAATTAAGTCCAGTAAGGTGCAATGTTGCTCGGAGCACAGGTGCACCCTTCTTCCTGGAGAAGACAGCCACTCTGATTTCAGCACAGGTTCCTAGCGTTTGGTGGACTGGAAGGAGTAGGAGGGATCCCACAGGGACCCCTGAGGAGGATTAGTAAGTTAGGCCCAAGACCCCCTTCCTTTGTGCTGTCCTCTGCTTTTTAGTCCCTTTCTGTCCATTATTTCCTATGGGCTGCATTTGGCTCTTTGTGGTGTTGTATTAAGCAGCTTCAAATTAAAAAAAAAAAAAAGTGTGGTGGTTTTTTTTAATGGCAGCAGGGCCTCCCCATGCCTGTGTAGGCAGTTGGGAAAGCCCTTCTTGGGTTTCCCCAACTGGCCTGTCGGATGTTAAGATTACATTTTTGGGTCTTCTTTTTGCCATAGTGATGCTCTTTTTTGCGACCTGTGCTGGTTTATTTCGCAGTTGCTTTTTTGTAGATTGTGCTTTTATTTTTCTCAGCCATTCTTTTTGCAGCTTTTTTCCTGCGGGTTTTTATTTTTGTGCTGCGTTGAGCCTTGCTAGCATGCCCAGGACCTGGTGGTGTGCCTCCAGTAGCTGTCGCCAGTTCAGCTCCACAGCAGGCTCCTCTTGTCCACTCTTGGATGGGGATGTTCGGAGCCCAATTTCTGTGGCATTATCAGGACCCACCATGGGGGACTAGAGCCCCTTCCACTCTTGATGCCTCCTCTGAGCCCTCTCTGCCCTTCCTGTCCTGTCCTGCAGGTGGCTCTCTCCAGGGTCAGCCAGGTGCAGAAGAACAAACGTGAGGAGGTGGCTTCAGGCTCTGCTCCCCCCCCCCCTTCCCCCTTGGAGCCCCAGGGCTTCCTTACTGCTGGGTTTGTGGAGCAGTTCCTGAAACAGCTCAGGGATGGTGGGTTTTTCTGTGACATTCAAGCTCTTCTGTCATAGGCAGTATGAGGTGCAAGGCCCCCGCTTCACCCTTGTGCTTGTCCATTCCTCTGGAAGATCAGTTATCCACTGTGGAGGTTGGTTCTACCAGTAATTCAATCTGAGGAGGACAAGGTGATCCCCTTGGTGGAGGTTGGGGATCGCAATGAGCTGCCTTTTCACAGATGGGACTTGTTTATGCCCTTTCAGGATGCCATGGTGGCTCTGCATGTGGTAGAGTCTGCTCTTGGGCAAGGTTAACAGATGCCCCCCCCCCTTTTCTGCAGGGTATCTAGCGTTCTGCTTTATTCATTCCTCTACTTGATCCTGTGCAGCAGTGTGTAGGGTTTTAAGGAGAAAATCCCTGAGCTTGACCCTAGGGTCCCAAGGTCCTGTTTTCAGCTGTACCCTTAGCCCCAGCATGAGTGAGATCAGCCTTTTGGGCTCTATGGATCCGGAGTCCTAGTCATAGCTGTAGGAGGTGCTCACTGGCCCTGACATCGGCGTGGACTGTCTGCTTAATGCTGTTATAACGGAAGGGGGTTTCGTTGGACGTCTCCAGACTGGTACGGAGGGGGCAGCCTCGGTGGTGGAAGGACCCCTCCCCCTGGGACTTTAAAATCTTTCCTGCTGTCTCCCGTGACCTTGAGGTGAGTACAAAGGGGCAGATAATGCCCCTTTGATGCCCCTTCGCCGACACAGAAGCGATTAGATTTCAGCGTTACCATAACTTCTGCTTTATAGTTTCTTTCCTTCTGTTTATTTGCTTATGGGGAAGCGGAAGAAGAAGGTAGGGGGTACAGAGTTTATATCCAGTGTTAGGACTGGCAAACTGACTGGCCCTCTGGATAGACACCTTGTCCCTCTGGCACAGCAATCCTCATCTGAAGGGGTCTCACTCAGTTTTGGTGGTAAGACCCCACTGCCATGCCCTAATCCCCCTGCTATCTTCCACTCTGAGTCTAGATTCTCAGGTAAGCTATTTCAGGATTCTGTGGCATTTGTTTTTCTCAGTCGGTAATATCTTGGGAGTCCCGGGCTATGGTTGAGCCCTGGCTGTTCCTCAGAGGGTGATATCACACTGAAGGATATTTGGAGTGCTATTAGGTCTATTGATTGTAAGTTAAGTTCCACAGTTTCCTCATTATGTACTTTTTTCACAGACAGTAACTTGTTTACAAGATTTGGGTAATCGTGTATCTTTAACCAATACAGCGATCGCTAAATTGGATCTCTGGTGCAGCCCATTCAGCAGGCTCAGGTGGCGCATATAACAGACTCTTTGGTTCTTCATGTGAAGATTGAGGCACTAGAGAATTCTTCTAGGGCCCGCAATTTGCAGTTTTTAAATTTTAGACAAACACATTTGCTTTCTCCTGATATTATTATTAATATTAGGACATATTTTGTTGAAATTTTGGGTTTTATAGAGTCTATAGAATTCTTGAATGCTTATTATCTTCATATGTGTCGGCATGTGGTTAATCCCTCTGAGGGTGCCTTTTGTCACCCAGAACCTAACCGTTTTTCTTGAGGATTCCACAGTTAATATTGCTTGCCGATCCACATTACTGGTGACTTTACCTTCTGAATCTATTAAGGTTAGAATTCTTAAGGCGCTTTTTTTTTCTTTTTCTTCAAAGGAGATACAATTCTGTGGACAGCACATTAATATTTTGTCCAGGAACAAGCAGGAAGTCAGCCCTCACATATGAGTGATGTCTGCGCCGACAGAGCCCATGCAGTAACCTCTACCCAGCTTGAAAGCCTTTGGGAAATGCAGCACGCATGCGTGGTCCCCTTCCCGCTTAAGGCTGCCATCTTGCCTCAGTCTCCTTTTCTTTGCGGAGCCCATCGGGCATTTGTCTGTTTCCCCCCAGAAAAGTAGATTTTCTTATTTATTTTTTTTTTCTTGCCTTTTTACTTCAGTTTTTGAATCAATTCCTTTCTCTGGTTGCGTACTGGTGCCCTTCTCACCTCCCAAGTCTGCTTGCCTTCGGCATCGCAATTTTCCTCTGGTTCCCTTTTTTTCCTCAGGGTTTTTTTCTTGATACATGGGTTTTCGCATCATTTCTGGCCAGGCCATAGGAGTTTTGACCTTGCGAGGGCCATATTCCTTGCTTTGGCCTCAGTCAGTGGCATCAAGCCTTGTGACCGCTGTGCACATATGTCATGAATGGATCTGCATGATTGTTGCCTTTGGTGCCTCAGGCTTGATCATGATGCCTTGGCGTGTGTCAGCAGATGACCTCCAAGGCTGTAAGAAGCAGCACAAGTCAATTTTTCACAAGACCGACTCGGGCCCGGAGTTGTCTGCAGGACCAGTGCCCTCAAGGGCCGCTGCGAAGGCCTTGGACTTTTGTGGTGGCCATGCTGCCTCGGAGCCTCGATGTCAAGGGGCACAAATTTGGGTTCCCTCGGGGAGGAATGCCCCTCAAAGAGTCAGATGTTGTCTGTGGCCTCATTGGGTGATGAGTCCAAGGCCATGGGGAAGGCCGATGGCCCCCAGCCTTGGAGCCCTCTATGGGAGGCTGATGGTGATGGCCAGGAGCGATCCTTGAAGCTGCCCTGGTGGGAGAAAATGCTATTGGTGGCTGGGGATTGGTCTAGGTCCTTTGAGAACATCCTTGTTGAAGACACCCCCTCAACGACGATGGTGCCAGGCCAGAGGTCCTTTTGTGCTTGCACTGGTGACTGTGGAGCCTTTTGGCCTTGAGGCCGAGATAGCGGCCTTGGAATGCAGCTTGTCTACCTTCTTGGCCCAACAGCGGGCTCTGATGCCCGGTTCCTCTGGGTCATCCCTCCTTACCAATGGCTGTTCCACAGCGAGGGAGTCCCCAGAAGTGGAGCCAATTCTTGAGCGCCACGGGCCTTGAGAGATACCTTGGTACTAGTACCGGTCCTGGTCCTGCTCAGGACCGAGGACATCTCCAGGAACAAGCAGGAATGAGTCTTCACATATGGGTTTCGTCGGTACCGACTGAGCCTGCGCGGGAACGCTCCCCAGCGTCCAAAAGGAAAGCTTTTGGGAGCATCCCACAGCGCCTGCACGCTGCCTTCCCGCTTTTCCCAACCGCCTCTCTCCAGTTCTTCTTTTCCGTGGAGCCAGCAGGTCGTGTTCCTGTCACCGCTGAAGAATTTCTTTATTTTATTTCTTTGGTCGCGCGTCTGCCTTCTCGACGCTAGACCGGTACCGCCGGTCTTTTCTTTCTTTATTCTAAAATAAAATTAAAAAAAAACTACTGTTTTTCTCACTTCAGTGCATTTTCTTCTTTGGCCTTAGGCCTAGGAGATTTTCCTCATGGAAAAGCCCGCCTCTGGGTTTAAAAAGTGCACGAAGTGCAGCGGCACTATTTCTGTCACTGACACCCATGAATGGTGTCTGAAATGTTTAGGTCCTGACCACTCCATTACGGATTGTGAGTCCTATTCCATGATGTCTAAAAGAGGTCTACAGAATCGAGCAGCCAAGCTCAGTACCCTGTTTCCCTCTGATGCAGCTTCGGTTGCATCGACGTCTTCCAGGGCTGCTTCTTCCTCACATGGATCTCAGGTAACCAAACTTAAGTCCAGCCGGTCCTCGAAGGGTAGATCTCCCTCCAAGTATCGAGATGCCTCCGGGCTTGCCCTCGAGGAATCCGCACCGGCAAAATTACCCCGGTGGGAGGCTCCGGCTTCCAAAGCTTTATCTATGGGGTCACAGGTTGACATCGATGGCTCGGCCTCGACTGATCACCTGTTGCCATGTTCTGGGGTACCAGTGGTTGCCACTGGTACCGACATCCAGACATTGGTTGCGTCGATGGATCAGAATATCCTGACCATGCAGCGTGCCATCACGGCATTCATACAAGCTGCGATGTCTCCGGTACCGCAACAAACACCGTTGCTGGTACCGACTCCGGCACCGGTACCGATATCGGTTCGGGTGCCAGTACCGATTGCATCGACATCTGCTTCGGTGTCGACTGCAGCGGCGTTGGGGCTGGGGCACAAACCTGAGGCCTGGAGGACCCCCGAGATCTCCTCTGATTCCGGGTTGGACTGGGAGACTGAAGATGATGAGTTCTTGGACACTCGACTCCACAGGGATGTGCCCTCAGACCCTTCCCTTCCCGAGTTGGTCTTTCTGGACTTTGTTCAAGGTATGGCAAACTCCCTTACCTTCATCACTGAGTACGAGGAGGATCCCCGAGCGAAGGACCTTGAGATCCTCCAGTATCAGGCTCCCCCCCCTAAGGGAGGCCCTTACGGTGCCCATTCCCCCTATCCTGGAATGGCTGCTCTTCCATATGTTGGAGACTCTGGCCTGCATGCATAGGCTCAAGAACCAGAAAACGCACTTCTCGGTGCTGTAGGGCGGGTAGGCCTGTGCCATGGATGCCCTGGGCAGAAAGTGCTCCCAAGGCTCAATGCTCATCAGCCGGATCCATTCCTACCAGCTGTAAATGGGCATGTACTTGCGGGACAGGACAAGGGAACTCGCCAGGTTCTCTGCTGGTCTCTCTGAGGAAGCTCTTCAGTGGTTCCGAACTCTGGCCTCCACGGTCAAAGAGTGCTCCAAATTTATGGCTCGGGTGGCCTATGATTGCTTTGAGTCGGCTGCTAGAGTAGCCATGGTGGGCATTAATGCCCGCTGCCAGGCCTGGCTACAGTCTTCTGACTTGGAGCAGTGGGTGCAGGACAAGTTGGTCGATGTCCCTTTCTGGGGAGAGAACTTCTAAGGCAAGCCAATGACAGACTAGGCAACCGAGCTGGAGTCTGAGTTCATGACCAGGCTTTCTAAGAAGACCACCGACCCTTCCCAAAGGAAGGCCTCGAGTAAAAAGCCCCTATACCCAAAGAAGAGGAAGGCTTATGGAAACTACCTTCAGTACTTGGCCTTCCCAGCTTCCCACCAGGCCAAGGTACTAGTGCATGGCCCTCGTAAGCCTAAGACACCCAAGCTCCAGATCGTGCCTCCAGCGCAACCTGGAGGGGGCTTTTGACTCCTTGGGCATAGCCTCTATTCCCCCAAGAGGTCCTGCTCTGCAGCATATGTGGGGCCTCTGGTATTTTACGCCAACCAGTGGTCCACCGTCACCACCAACACATGGGCCCTACAGATGCTGAAGGAGGGTTACCACCTCCACCTCGAACAGACACCCCTGCCATTCTATCCGGGAGAGCCCCCTATGATTCCCCCCCCTTCTCTGGGGCCTGCTTCAGCAGTAACTCGCAAGTCTTTTGGCAGACAGGGTGGTGGAACCCATCCCCCTCCACCTCAGGGACAAGGGATTCTACTCCCGCTACTTTCTGGTACCCAAAGGACCTCAACTGGTTTCTTGTGAGGGAGAAGTTCAAGATGCTCTCCCTTGGAACACTGTTGCTATACTTCCGGCAGGGAGACTGGCTATGCTCCTTGGATCTAAAGGACGCATATACACACATCCTCATTCACACCCTTCACAGGTAGTACCTCTGCTTCATGGTAGGAGGCTGCCACTATCCTTACAGGATTCCACCCTTTGGTCTGACCTCTGCCCCGAGAGTATTCACCAAGTGTCTGGCAGTAGTCGCCGCCTTCCTGCGTCTCCAGGGGGTGTCCGTCTTTCCCTATCTGGATGACTGGATCATAAAGGAAAGCACTGCCGCCAAAGCTCATCAGGCGACTGCCCACCCCATTCTCACTCTGGAGCACTTGGAGTTCGTCATAAACTACCCAAAGTCCCATCGCCATATGGCACTATGCCTGGAGTTCATTGGGGCACTGCTGGACACCGTACAGGCCAGGGCTTTCCTCCTCCTGGACAGGGCCCAGCGCCTCTAAGCGCTTGTAGGGAATGTCCAAGGTTGCTCATCAATGTTTGCCCACCTCCTGCTTCACCTGCTGGGTCACAAGGTGTCCACGGTGTATGTCATTCCAGATGCCTAGCTACATATGCGATCAGCTCAGTGGGCCCTCTGCTCCCAGTGTTCTCAAGCAACAGAGTGCCTGCGGGACAGAGTGGTCGTGCACCATTCTTTGGCCTTGACTGGTAGCAACAACTCCAGCACCTACAGGCCGGGATGCTCTTCCAGGCCCCCACCCCCCCAGAGGATCCTTACCATGGATGATTCTAAACTGGGCTGGGGAGCCCATTGCAACATCTTCCACACTCGGGGCAGTTGGTCACAGGCTGAAAGCTTCCAGCAGATCAACCTCCTGGAGCTTCGAGCCATAATGCTAGTCCTCTAGGCTTTTCACCACCAGCTACAGCACCAGGTGGTACTAATCTAGACTGAAACCCAGGTGGCAATGTTCTATATCAACAAGCAGGAAGGTATGGGATCCTCCCTCCTGTGCCAGGAGGCGGTGAGCCTCTGCTCTTTCGCCAGCAAAAGCGGAATGCTCCTGCAGGCAGTCTATCTCCCAGGCCAGGACAACGCCCTGGCAGACCAGCTCAGCCGGGTCCTCCAACCACACGAGTGGAGGCTGGACCATCTCTGGAGGCTCCCACAGATGGACCTCGTCTCCAGTCCAGCCAATGCTCAGCTGCCACGCTTCTGCTTCAGCCAGCCACATCCCTCGCGGGTGGCGGTGGATATGTTCTTCATTCCGTGGACAGGGGGTCTTCCTCTATGCCTTCCTGCCCACGCCGCTTATCACCAAGACCCTGTTCAAGGTCCAGCTCGACAGAGCCACCTTGATACTGGTGGCTCCTCAGTGGGCCCGGCAGCCATGGTACCCCCTGCTCTTCTGCCTGTCCCAGTCACCCCCGGTTTCTCTTGGGTGTACCCTGGGCCTGCTCTCGCAAGAGGATGACTCTTTCCTGCATCCCAATCTGGAATCCTTGGCTCTGCCGTCCTGGCTGCTGAAAGGGTAACCTTGGTCCACTTCAATCTCTCAAGCGAGGTGTAGGTGGTCCTCCTGTTCTCCCGTAAAACTTCCACCCGCTGGGCTTATGCTTTCAAGTGGCAGAGATTCTCTGTGTGGTGTGCAGAGAAGTGGATCAACCCCTTTTCCTGTTCTGTCCAGCTGGTGCTGCAGTACCTGCTCCACCTATCCTAGGCAGAGCTGAAGTCCAACTCCGTTAGAGTATACCTTAACGCACTTTCAGCGTACCATCATCTTGTTGAGGGCAAACCCCTCTACGCTCAGCCTCTCATGACTCGTTTCATGAGGGGCCTACTACTCTTGAGGCCACCCATCTGCCCCCCTGGCAGCGGAGTGGCATCTCTGCATGGTTCTCTCAAAACTTACAGCACCACCTTTCGAGCTTCTCAGCTCTTGCCACCTCAGGTATCTCTCCTGGAAGGTGGTTTTCCTCTTGGTGCTCACCTCTTCTCTCAGGTTTTGCGATTTCCAGGCTTTGGTGGCTCATCCACCTTATACGAGGTTCCACAAGAATAGGGTCATGCTTCGCACGCACCCCAAGTTTTTCTGCCTAAGGTGGTGTCTCCATTCCACTTCATCCAAGAGGTGGTGCTCCCTACCTTCTTCCCACGGCCTCAGGCTAACAGGGTGGGGCTGCTCTCCTCACTCTGGACTGTAAGCGGGCCCAGACTTCTATCTGGAGCATACTCTGGCCCACTGTCGCTCCTTATAGCTCTTCATCTACTACGACCCAAAATTGGCTGGGGGCAGCGGTTTCTAAGCATACCCTGTCTGTTTGGGTGGCGAACTGCACCACCTTCGCCTACAAGCAGGCCAGTCTCTCGCTGGCGTGCTGTGTCACAGCGCACAGCGTCCAGGCCATGGTGGCCTCTGTGGTAAACCTGTGTTCCATTCCTTTAGCGTAGATCTGTCAGGCCACCACCTGGTCCTCAGTCCAGACCTTCGCAGCTCATTGCTGCCTGAAGAGGGTGTCCCATCGGGGCAGCACCTTCGGCTAGGCAGTACTCCCTTATTTGTTTGGGGTGTAAGGTAACTCCTGCCCTCCAGCTCTTAGGTATGTTCAGGCTACCGGAGAACTGGTTCCTCGCTTGACACTCGAGCCACTCATGGGTCCGCTGTTCCTTGACTCCACTGCTGCTTTTCACGGTTAGCCTTTTTGTGGTCACCCATAGCTTTTGTAGGGGGGGGGGGTTTCAGTAGCCTGTAGCTGGGGAGTTCCATATGTGAGGACCGACTTCCCGCTTGTTCCTGGAGAAAGCATAGTTACTCACCTGTAACAGGTATTCTCCGGGAACAGCAGTAATCAATCCTCACAACCCTCCCTCCTCCCTGTGAAGTTGCTTGTCTTTTTTTGCCATCTTGAGCTATGTCATCACACTGAGGCAAGATGGCATCCTTAGGTGGGAAGGGGACCATTTCATGCGTGGTGCATCTCCCAAAAGTTTTCTTTGAAAGCTGGGGAGAGGATACCGCATGGGCTCCATTGGTGCCAACATCACCCATACGTGAGGACTAATTCCTGCTGTCCCTGGAGAACACCTGTTACAGGTGAGTAACTACGCTTTTCCTGATGTAACTCATAGTACACAACTTTGACGGAAACAATTTCTTGGTTTAAAACCCCAAGTTTTAGTCCTCTGGGCTAGTTCCTTTCTCAGTTTTCCCTGCAAATGCTTAGTCACACTGTAAGATCCTGTTTTCAGCTGTGCCTAGTCACAGGGTGAGCAGGATCAGCCTTTTGGGCTACATGGAGCCTGGAGCCCTAGTCACAGCTGTGACAAAGTGCAGATCAATCCCTGAGGAGGGGAAGTGTTGTACTAGAGGAGTCTTAGGTTCAGAGAGTCATGCCGTCCTTAAGAATGCCTTTGCAGCTGCTGTCTTAGGCTCTCGGGCAGCGTTATGGTGAAAAGCTAGCCACTACTGGACAGTCCAGAGGTTATGATGTTGGAAATGGACCACCTAGGTGACTGGTGCCTTTTCAGACTTGATCAGAGTCCCCTGCAAGTCCTTGGCAGTGGTAGTAGTGTTTCGTCAGTATAAACTTCATCAGGGATGTCTTATAAGCAGGAAATCAAGTTATAAACTACAAGCAATGTATTCAATCCACAAAAGATGAAATAGCTATTTTGCTTGTCGGAATGGTGTACTGAGACACTACAGATACCATAATTTACTCTCTGGGTTGAATACATCACTTGGAGTTTTATATCCTGATTTCCCTGAGGGAGTCTATACTGATAAACCACAATCATGTAGGGTGATTTGCAGTTGTTGAAAGAAATAAATAAAACCCTTTGCTGGACTACTGTGTTCACCTCCTTCCTGGTTGCCTGGTTTGTGAGCTGTGAGAGTGTGTGCTTTCTTCAAGATTACACGTTCCTTCCCGAAGTGCAGCTGATCAGAGTGTAGCTCCAGCCATTTTTCAGGGTCCTTATTCAAGGTCGGAAACGTATTAGCTTCTCCTGCAAGACGTCCATAAGGTCACTGGTTCAGACCAGCCTAGGGATTGCCATGGAAAAATAATTGAATCACTGCAGGATCTCATTTCATCTCTCTGCTCATGTGGGTGACGTTCAAGGAAACGTCTCAGCACCTTTTGCACTTGCAAGCTATTTTCCCCCATGCCCTCCTCAGGGGAGCTGGGGACATTATTTCCACTGCATAGTTGTTCTCGAGGAGGGGATGTGCTTTCTGACATATTCTGGACATAAGGGCAATCATTTCAAAATGATAGCTATAGGGTCTCATTGCTTCGGTCAGGCAGGAGGTGTTCTCACCTCCCGAGAATTCGCTAAGGTGTGTATTCACATTCTCAGGCGGGAGCAGTACCAACGGTTTCTCTGTATCTCTATTCTGGGCTGCCATTTCCAGTTGTGAGCTCTGCACTTTGGCCATGACAAAGTCTCTAAGATTATTCTTCTATTCCCTCCTATTTCTTCCTCACTTCTCCTTCCTCTCCATTATCAACTTTTCCCTTCATTTTCCCTTACCATTTCTTCTTTATTCATAATCTCGGACGAAGAAACTACCCTTCTTCTTTCAACCTCCAAACCCACCACCTGTTCTTCTGATCCTATCCCTACCCATCTCCTCAATTCTGTCTCTTCCTCTGTTACCCATTTCATCTTCTATATCATTAATCTTTCATTCTCTACTGTAACCTTCCCTGCAGCCTTTAAACATGCTGTGATCACTCCTACTCTCAAAAACTGTCTCTTGACCCTTCAACCCCTTCCAGTTATCATCCTATTTCACTTCTTCCTTTCATTTCTAAACTTCTTGAGCGAGCTGTCCTCTGTCGTTGCTTTGAATTTCTCACCTCTCATGCATACCTGGATCCACCCCAGACTAGCTTTCGTTCTTTGCATTCCACCGAAACGGCTCTTACCAAAGTCTCTAGTGATTTATTTTTAGCAAAGTCCAAAGGCCTCTATTCTGTCCTTATTCTTCTTGACCTCTCCGCAGCTTTTGATATTGTTGATCACTGCACCTACTCTTGCCGTCTTGCTGAGCAGACTAGATGGACCATACTGGTCTTTATCTACTGTCATTTACTATGTTACTCTCTCCTCCTTGACACATTATCTTCTCTGGGTTTTAGAGACTCGGTACTGTCTTGGTTTGCTTCTTATCTTTTGAATCGCTCTTTTAGTGTTTGTTCACATGGTTCCTCCTCTTCTGCCATTCCCCTCTTAGTTGGTGTACCTCAAGAGTCTGTTCTAGGACCTCTCTTTTTCTCTCTCTATATCCAGTCCCTCGGTGCCCTCATCTCTTCCCATAGTTTTCACTATCATTTTTATGCTGATGTTTCTCAAATTTATATTTCCTCACCTGATATTTCTCCTGTACTCCAATCCCATATCTCCCCTTGTTTGTCTGACATCACTACCTGGATGTCTCTCCGCCATCTGAAATTGAACATGAATGAAAGGAAGTTGATTATAGATGTGCCCCAGGGTTCAGTCCTGGGACCAGTACTGTTCAATATATTTGTGAGTGATATTGCTGAAGGGCTGAGTGGACAAGTCTGTCTTTTTGCAGATGACACCAAAATTTGCAACAGAGTGGACTCCCCTGAGGGAGTGGATAACATGAGGAAAGATCTACAGAAGTGGGAAGAATGGTCTAATGCTTGGCAGTTAAGATTTAAGGCGAGGAAGTGCAGTGTCATACACTTGGGAAGCAGAAATCCAAGGGAATTGTATGTGATAGGGGGCGAGAGGTTGGGTGCACGGACCAGGAGAAGGACCTTGGAGAAATTGTTTCTGAGGATCTCAAGGTGGCAAAAGCCAGAAGGACGCTGGGTTGCATACAGAGAGGAATTACCAGCAGAAAAGAAGAGGTACTAATGCCACTGTACAAGTTGCTGGTGAGGCCTCACTTGGAATATTGTGTTCAGTTTTGGAGACCGTATCTCGCAAAGGATATAAAAAGGCTGGAAGCAGTTCAGAGGAAGGCGAACAAAACTATTTGGAGCTGTGTCAGAAGACTTATGAGAAAAGACTTGAAGACCTAAATATGTACACTCTGGAGGAGAGGAGGGACAGGGGAGATATGATTCAGACCTTTAAATAATTAATGAATAAACAAACCTCTTCCAAAGACGGGGAAGCTGTAAAACTAGAGGACATAACATGAAGCTGCAAGGGGGTAAACTGAGAGGCAATGTCAGGAAATACTTTTTCACTGAAAGGGATACATGGAATGCCTTTCCGATGGAAGTGTCGGGGCAAACACAGTGACAGAATTCAAAATGAGACAGACAGAGTGGATCTCTTTATAGCAACAGGAGAAAATCAAAATAGACATAACTATCTCTTATATCTGAACAAATGGGGGTGACCTACACGGAGCGGTGGGTACACCCCTAAACAAAGGTATGGGGAGTGGTGACCTGCACGGAGCAGCAAGTGCACCTACTCTTGCCGCCTTGCTGGGCAGACTAGATGGACCATATTGGTCTTTATCTGCCGTCATATACTATGTTATTATAAAACTGAGCTTCTTATCTTTCCTCCTTCCCTCTTCCTCCTTTCTCTATCACTGTCGATAATACTATACTACAACCTGTCTCTTCAGCCTGTAATCTTGAAGTCATTTTCAACTCCTCGCTCTTTCTCCTCTCACGTTCAACAGATTGCTAAGACCTGTCGTTTCTTTTTGTTTAACATTAGCAAAAGTCGGCCCTTCCTCTCTGAAGACACTACCAGGACCCTTTTTCACTCCTTAATTACCTCCGGTCTTTACTATTGCAACCTCCTCCTTGTCGGTCTTCCTCAGTCTCGCCTATTTCCTCTTCAATCTGCTGATTTTCTGCTAGCCATGTTACTCTCATGTGACCCCTCTGTTGAAATCGCTTCACTGGCTTCCCTTTTGGTTCCATATTCATTTCAAACTACTTCTCCTAACCTTTAATTGCATTCACTCTACGGTCCCTCATCTTTCCTCCCTCCTGTCTCCCTAGTCCTCCCCTCGTGAACTCCGCTCCTCCTCTGGTCTCCTTCTCTCTACGCCCTTCTCTTCTAATGCTAACTCCAGACTTCGATCCTTTCACATTGCTGCTCCTTATGCCTGCAATATGCTTCCCCTATCTCTACGTCAAGTCTCTTCTCTCTCCTTTTCAAATCCTTGCTAAAAATGTACCTCTTTGAGACCGCTTTCGGATCATGATCTTTGTTTTCCTTGTGTCTCCTCTTCCCTTTGACCTCATGCTTCTTGTATTGTTACGTTTGTTTGTCTTTTAGATTTTGAGCAGGGACTGTTTTTCTTTGTGTTTGTACAGCGCTGTATACACCTTGTAGTGCTTAATAAATGAATAATGATCATACCTTTCCAAGGTAGTGGTGGTGATAGCAGCATTTCTGTGCAAGCAGGAAATCTGGGTTTTGTTGTCACTGGACATCCGGCTGATCCTGCCTGTCTCGCTGGAGAATTCCAGAGCCCAGACAGGCCTGATAATTTACTGATGGGAAAGATTGGGTTGGTGTTCAGTTATCCCAAGAACGGGCTGCTTTTGTCCCAGAACTTAGAATAGCTGGTGGCTCGGTTCCATACTATGAGTCAAATTTCCTCACAATGGAGAGGGTCCTCAAGCTTCAGAGCCAACCTGGGGCATTTTGTGCTCAATCAGCTCCACGTACCTGGGACGACTTCCACATCTGGGTTTAAGATATAAAACCTGGAAGCGGTTCCTTAGTCTAGGACATGCAGGTGCCTGTTGCAGGGGCACATACTAACTTTGTCTCCCTATCCCCAGTTGTTCAACCACATCTTTCCTCTCCCCCAAGAGCTGAGGGTGGTAGTTGCAATTCCACCATCTTATGGTGAGATGCCATTAGAAGCACTAGATTGAGTGAGTTATTTTCACCTCGAATGCCAGCCTGCAGGGCTTGGATGCACAGTGCCTTGGTGTGCAGGCCTACAGGTACCCTCAGGAGGCCTCCTGGATGATCATTTGCCTGGAGGCAAAGCAATTTGCCTGTTCCTGGAGAGCTTCAGTCCTCTTCTAGAGGGCAAAGCAGTCTGGATATTCTCAGACAATACCATGGCTATGGTGTATATCAATAAATGGGTGGATCTCACAGTACCAGAGTGGCTCTCAAGGTCACAGACTCGGTGTTCTGAAGCACCTGGTTCTCCCGCTTCCTCAAGGGAATAAAACGGTTCCACCTGTTGTGTCTGGTTGTTCCTCAGCAGAGCCTCTCTGAGGCAAAAGATGCTAAAGGTGACTCCATTGGAGCCTATTTGTAAAGCTTCTCAAGGATTTCACCCATAAGGGAAGTATAGCTGTTAGCCATAGCATCCTATAGATAGGTGTTAAAACTTCAGGTCTTGTACTTCAGAGAGCTTTCCTTGGGTTTTTTTGGGGTATTTTGGCAGCTTCTGTCTCCTTGTGATCTGTGCCATCCTTTTTCCCCACAGGGGCTGCCCTCTTTGATCTTTACAAAACTTCTCATCCTGCTCTCCTCCTTGGTGAGGATTTTGGGAAGGACCCCTCACGAGGTCCAGGGCCAGCACAAGGGTTTCTGCCACCCCAGACATGTGGAGGGTGTTGATCAGGTACCTGGAAAGTTTCCAGTTCTTTTCGCTCATCAGTTCATCTTTTTGTCCACATTGATGGCCCAGAGAGAGGACTGGTTGGCGACCAAGCTCTCTGTCACCTGCTGGATTAAGGAGGTCATTGGGTCAGCATTTCTTCTGGCTGGTAAGCAAGTCCCAGAGGGAGTCCAATCTTGCTGCACTAGGCAGAAGCCGCCTCCTGGGCACAGTCTATTTTTGTGTCTCTAGAGGACATTAGCAAGGTGGCTATCTGGCCATCTCTGAGCACCTTTGCGAAGCACTAGAGGTTGCATATGAGAGCTGGAGCAGATGGCAGCTTTGGCAGGCTAATGTTGTTCAGAGCGTCATCTTCATATCACCCTGGGTCCTGATTGCTTAGGTGCATCTCACTAGTCTGGACTGGTCTAGCAGGATAAGGAAGGAGACATTTTACATACCTGATTAACTTTCTTCCATTGAATCTGCAAGACCAGTTCAGGACCTGCTATGGAAGACTCCTGTTACAGGTTGGGAAGCCTGCTGCCTTTTGATCACATTGTCAATACTAAAGCCTGAAACGGCATTAATTCTATTAAGAAAGCCAAATGCTTCCTCATGTTTTTTGTTGCAAAGTTGCATTGTTGGGCATTAAAGTTACGCATTATAAGTTCTTCTGAGATTTTCAGTTTACTTAGTGATGACATCATAGAAATTCGCTCAAGTCTACCTCCACATGCTGTCAGGGTAGTATAACCCAGTCTTCTGGACTGGTCTAGCTGCTCCAGCAAGAATCAAGGAAAGAAAAGCTTCCAATGATGAGAAATTTTAGATAAATGATCAAGACTAGCTAGAAAGACGTATATTGCTGTCTATTGCACTTATCCTTATGATACTGTATATGGAAATCTATGGAACGTGTGGCTAAGGCAAACATAAATAGGTGCTTTGTCTCATTATATGACTGGCAAACAATCAGATGGCTGTTCCCTCGTCTGTTGGAATTTGGCTTTCAGTGCTAATGCAGGCTATTATTATAAATACAGGATGCCATAAACATAAAGGATTTCTAGCCCGGGCACTATATTGTAAGCTCTGTTTGAGAATGGACAGAATCCTTGGTTATCACTCAGGATGTTAGTTTTTCAGTTGTGGTAGATGTTAATTGGGAAAGCAATAGCCTTTCTTATTACTGTTTTTGTTGTAGTGAATGAACATGTGAAGGGATTGCATATGATGCTGCTGTTCTTTGGCGTGTGTCTTACGCTTTGTGGCGCACACTATCAACACTCTCACAGCTCTAGTAGTGAAGAGCATTATGTGTATGGGGAGCACAATGCGGAGTATGATAGGGAGACCTTCCTTGGTGGAGAGGTAAGCAATTCATCTCTTACAATATATTACAGCTCTTTTCATGTGTATGGGCTTTGGGTGTTGACTTTCTGGTTAAAGGCAGACATTTTTCAGTATTCAGTTTTGTCATCTGTCAGTGCGGTTTTGGTTTACATATAATCTAGTTAGTGTCCAGTCACTGCAATAGAACTGTTCAATAGGAAAGATTCAATTGAATTTAATAAGATTTTATATCCTGCCTTATTCTAAAACCTTTTGAAAAAAAACAGGTAACATAGTATTAAATACAATAATTGAAATACTTGACAAAATTAGTGTTAGACACCTTACTGTACAGAGCCTCCGTAACTTAATGCTAATGCTATTAAATTGGTATCTTGCTTTTAATAAAAAATCTAGAAAAGCCTGGTCCTAAACTTAATGAAAATTAAATAATTTTCTGCCTTCAAGTTCAATGGAAGTTTGTTCTACGGTGCTGGGGCAATAACTGAAAAGCACAACTGTGGGTTACTGCTTTCCCTGCTTGCTTAATGGAAGGAATTAGCAAATTCTTACTGTTAAATCACTTTAGAGCTCTTCCTGAGACTTAGCAAGTCAATTTTTGGGCAGAATCCAGGTCTATATACTATTTCATGCCCTAAAATTCAAGGGCAAGCTTTAAATCGCATTCACAATGAAATTGGCTACCAGTTCAGTGATTTTGGAATTGGGATAGTTCACTCCTATGGGCCTCTTTTCACCATCATCATAATGGCTGCTTTCTGTACAATCTTCAGCCAGGTGACTAACTTCTTTGATGGGCCAGCATAAACTGGGTTGCAGCAATCTCACTGAAAAAGCAGCACTTATTAATGTAACTGTTTTAAAATCCCCTGCATTTAAGGGAATAGGTTGAAGATGTCAGTTCATCCTAAGCTTTACCAGTGTCGTCTTTACCATCTCCTTAACCTTTCCAAGTCCTTCGATTTTTGTCTTCAGTGGACATGTTTGAACAGACTTGGAAAATGTTTTTTCATATAGCCAAAAATATGGAAGATGGGGGGGTGGGGGGTGTTGGGACATTGTAAATGTTATATCATTTGTGCATGTTTTTGGTTTTTTTAAATTTTGTTTTCAGGAGGCTGTTTTTAGACCTATGATTGAGAAATCCATAGCCAGATGCATAAGAGAACCTTTTCTGATAAAATAAATAAATAAATAATATTTAGAGCTGTCGTTAGGTGCACCCATGCTAATTGGTATGTCCTCATTGTCCCTTCAGTCCAGTCCAAATGGGTTAATGCATTCTTTCCATATGATGGAGACTGAGAACCGTTGGTTTGATGTCACCATACAGGGGTCCTGTGCAGCCCTCACCTCACCAGTATTTCTCAGTCTTCAGCAGATAGAGGTTGTCTAAACCTGTGTGGTTGGAACTACATTGAAGAGGACGACAACTAGGATTTTGGGACATATGTTGGCCATTGCCAGTGTCAGCCTCTAGAGGTGCAGAGCCTGGTGGCACGAGGTCCCCTCCCCCTACACCTCCTGTCACTCTTCCTCAGAACTTTAGGGAAGCATCTTTGGAGAAACCTCGATGAAGGCAGTTCTCCTTTTCCTCCTTCTTTGGGAGGGGACCAAGGGGAATCCATGATGTGCAGCGGCGTCCTTTCTTCTTCCACAGCTTATGGGAGGATGCCGGGAGAGGTATGTTTGTTGGGGGAGGGGGGAAGCAGCAGGTTTACCTCAACTATTTTTGGATGTCCCAGAGTCACATGGCTGCCTGCAAAACGAGTGAGTTCTATGGAGGGAAACTGCCCAGCCAATGTCCCCCTCGAACGTGGGGATGGCTCTTGCTGCAATTCTTCTGCTCTTATTTTCCCGGTGAGGGTCGTAGCGTTCTTCCTGCTGCTGCGGTGAACAAGCTGCACAGCTCTTTCACTGCACTTAGAAGCCGGGACCCGCAGTGCTTTTTCTTCAACGTCACAGTGAGAACCAGCCAGCTCCTGCAATTGCCGGCGCCACGTGCTCCTGCGGCATGTTGGCCTTCGCTGGTTTCGGTGGGATATCGAGCCTCCTGCCGTGCTCCCAGCTTGCTGAGATGGCTGCGGTTTAAAAAAAGAGAAGGGCCGCTCTGCATGCACGGTGACAGCAGCACCACGGTGAGAAACGGTCACGGTGGGCCAGGCAGATCGCTGAGTTGCTGAGGAAAATTTGACACCGTTTTTCCTCTGCTCTCTGCTTTGGGAAGTTTGCTTGAACAATTTAAAGTTTAAGTGCGGGTGAGCTTGGGGTGAGGAAAAAAAAAGCAATCCCTCCCAGTGTCGGGCCTTTGTGAAGCAATTAGCTTTTCATTTTGCATAGAGGATAACATACCCAGAAGAAAGCCCTCCCCCCTCCCCTCATGTACAGCCCTTATGGCTGGCAGTGCTCTTAGCCAGGTTATATGAACTCCACTAGGGATGTTGACTATTGAGTATGCCTGTTGTTGGAGGGGGAATAAAAAAAGGAGTAAAGGGACCCTTTAAGAAGGAGGATGATGTTATGGCATCTTTGCTAAAGTTTAGAATAGCAATTCATTGGGAGGCCATAGCTGTCTCCAGGGTATCGGCAGTCTTTTACTGTAGTTTGCACACCACTGAGACTGCTGTAAGTGTTTTTAATAAATAGGTAATACAGTTCCAGAGGTTGGTGATTTATAATCCACTGTTGTGGACTCGGTTTGGAGCAGGATTGTGTAGTCTGTAGGTATAGAGGCACATTCAGGTTTGTGCGTCCCCGGGCCTTCCAGACCTCCAGACCCGCTAAATGGAGTTTCGGAATGACCCCTATAGTGTCTGGAGGGCCTATTGCATGTGCACGTAATAATCATTATGTTCTGAAGTCTGCTTTGTTACAGAAATACTGGTGAGCTGAGGACTGCACAGGAGCCTTGTTCTGTGACGACATCAAACTAGTGATTCTCAGTCTCCATCTGCTGGTAAGAGTGCATAACCCACATGACTGGACTGGAGGGACTCAAGAAAAGAAAATTAGCAGGTAAAGCCTAATTTCACCATTGACTGTGATCATGTGCTATTGTGCTCTCCATGCCCACACTCCGCCCCTAACCTGCCCACTTCCTCCATTAGTGTGAAATTGCCAATTAACATGCCTTTTGGCAGCCAGTAGCTGGCATGTTTGTGCATTAGCTTTCACCACAGGGGGGCCGGCCAACCCTCAGACATTTGCTGGTAAGCGGCAGAGAAATAGATTGTTTGCAGACTTTTGCCCAGCATTTTAGCTGGGGAGGGGAGTGCTTCAGACTCGCTGGTCCACCAGGGAGTAGAGGTCCAGCCATAGAAAGGGAGATTCTGCAGAGGCCATCTTTTCATATCGGTTGCTTTTGTTTCATTTTATCATGTTATCATGTTATCATGTTAAGTACCTTTTTTAATTGGGTTGGTTAGTTAGTACATAAAACCCTTAATGGAATCTAAGATAAGATAGTAACAAGTAACAACCACTATACAAGCACAGAGTCTTATTTGATAGTAGTGCACTCTTTTTTGTGTGTTGTGGGAAAATCAAGGATAATTGAGAACTATTTATGTCGTTTGTTTAAAGAGCAAGGCAACTGGATGTGGCATAGAAATATTTTTTGCCAAATTATTTTGTAAAATATTTTGGACCATTTAGCAACTAGTTTGATTTCTTTGCTTTTCCTCAGAAATAATGTTTTGGATGTTGGCCATTACATTTATCAAACAAAAATAAAATGTAAATTTCATTCTTCAAAGGACAAGACAGAATAATTTGCAAAACTCAGCACTGAAGAGCAGCTACAAAGACTGAAAAGCATCATCAAGAAAATTGACTTAAACTCTGATGGCTCTCTTACTGAAGGTGTGGTGGGTTATATCTTTCTCTTTTGTAGTAAGCACCCTAGTATGTTGTATGATGTATATTATGCCTAGGATAAAGACGTCAGCATTCTCGCAGTGGCAGTATGTGACTTTCCAGTGCACGTTTACATCAGTTGTGGTATTGAGTTCAGTCAAGGATTCCACCTTGGTATTAACACTCTTCGTCTTTTGATTGAAGAAATAGTTAAGTGTGGGAGGTTTTGAGGTGGTTCATTACGAGTGTTCCAGGCGTCAGCAGTCAAGATATGGTTTTTATAAAATGCCTTAGCTCTCTATATTATAAAACACATCTTCTCTGAGAAGCAAATATTTATTATTAATGAACATTTTATAAAGTACTACCAGGTGTACACAGCACTGTACAGACAGAGAAAAGACACTCCCTGCTCGTCAAGTTTACAGCCTAAAAGGATGGACACAAAGTAGTATGAAGGACAAAAGGGGCAGTAAGGATCTGAAACATAAGGATGGGGATTATGAGCCAAAGGTGGTCTCAAAGTGTGTCTTGAGCCTAGACCTGCACAGGGGGAGGGAAGGGATTTGACGCAGGGAAAGGGGTAGGTTATTCCAAGCAAAAGGGGCAGCAAGGTCAAAAGAGCAAAGCAGAGAGTGAGCAGAAGTAGAATGCAGCATGGAGAGAAGACAAACAGAAGATGCACGAGCCACTGGTGTTATTGAGGTAACATTTTCTTATTAATTGAATGGCGTCCTGAATATCTTGGAAGGAAAGACCCCACATCCCAGACACAAAGATGGCAGACCCTGCTTCCCCCAAAATGCCAGAGGATACAGCAAACCTGGTGGAGGAGGTATCCCAGGCAGTGTCCCAGCCAGTGGTCACCGCGCTAGAAAGTAGATTGAGAGGCCTCTTGGACCAGCTGACACAGGTGATGCAGGCAGTGTCGGAGGTAGGGGGATGACTGACGGAGGTTGAGCACCGCATAAACCCTCTCAAAGACCTGCAGCAACACCATTCCCAAACCCTTCAAAAGCTAGAAGTGCTGGTGGCACAACAGAGCAAGAAACTTGATGATCTAGAAAATAGGGGCTGCTGAAAGAATTTGGCCGAATCAGTAGCGGACAGCAAGCTATGTGGATTTTGGAGACTTGGATGGCGACAACTTAAAACCCAGAGGGGATAATGGCAAGATCTTGTTGGAGCGGGTCAGCATCGTGAAGGAACTAATTGCCCACTTGTTGTCATAGTGCGTTTCCACAATTACTTTCAGAAGGAAGCGGTGCTTTGGATGGTGAGGGCAAGGCGAGAGCACTCCCATATGAACATATTGGTGTTCCAGGACTATACCACGCAGGTGAGCCAGAAGCAGAGAGCATTTGCGGTGGCCTGTGGGTGACTGTCAGTCGCGGGGATCCAAATCGGTTTGCAATACCCAGCCAAACTGAGGGTGGACAGAGGGACGCCGCAAGTACTTCACCACACCGGAGGCGGCTATAACTTTCTTGGATAACCTTGCGGCGCACATCTCCAAGGAGATAAAGAACCTAAAAGGCCCTTTGCACTAGGTGGAGATCCCCTGGAGTGGAGTGGAAAGCATGTCCCACACTATTACAGGCTGAGGCCTGGACTGAGAACTGACAGCAGTGCCAGCAGATGTTATGGAAAGCACGGAGGAGGGGTGCTAGGATGCGAGGCACGGTAGCGGTGTTTTGTGTTGCATCTCACCTGACTGTAATGATATGTCTTTGCCCTGTTATCCTAAATGTTCCTAAACAATTGTGATATGTTAAGTCTCAGTTCAACAAGAATGTTTTATTCAAATGCCTAAGTGAAATAAAAGCTTGTAGTATTGTGGCCCCTGTGGGTGGCAGGGGGGCTATAGATTGCATCATCTAGGAGATCAGTAATATTCCATGCCTGCTCTCCCACTTTTTAGTTGGGGGAGGGGGTCGCTACTTGGGCCTAGGGGTGCCTACGCTAGTTCATGATTATTTCTGTCTGGGCCTGTGGTTTTTCTATTTTTCTTTTTCCATCTTCCCTTCTCCTCCTTAGTCTTCCCCCCTTCTTTCTTCCTTTTTGGGGGGCCCAGTGCTTGGATCATTTGGGGCCCAGTGGACCCCGAGGGGCTTGGTTGTAGTATGCAATTTGGACAGCTTTGGAAGGAATTGGAGTACAGATTTGTGTGTCTGGTGCAGGGGGCGCTGAATGGTCCTGGTGCCGGGCTGACTGGGGGGTGGGGAGGGCGTTGAGTGGGCTCTTTTGTGGTACTCATTGGGCAGGGTATTTATAGCCTTTGTTGTTCATTTGCCTGTACATCCTGTGTGTCATTGCAGCAAGTTTATTGGGTTGTTGGGCAATGGGGGAGGACTGGGTGGGGAGCCCATAGTAAGGGCAGAGTCTACTAGAATAACGGTTCATAGGGTGGGGAATGGGTAGGTGGGTTTATGGCTGTTTTCCCCACTGGAGTTGATGTGGGGGGAGGAGAGTAAGGACGATGACAGAGGGAAGTTCGGTAGGACAGGAATAACTCTGTAATCCAGATATTATTATGGAGAGCCCTAGAGCGGTTAGTCAAAGGGAGGACACGGGAAGAGGTAAGACCATAGTAGCAAGAGGGGGGGTGGAATAGGGGGGATAGTAATCCTGGAGTTGGCGGAGTCCCACTCATATCAGATCTTGGTAGTGCTCCGTAGAGGAGCTTGGGGAAGAGTTAAAATGGGAAGAGAGGGGAGAGGGAGAAGAGATATGGGAGAGGGGTTGGGCACGGTATGCATTAATTGGGTTGCTGGGAATGGACCGACTGGGAACAAGGAGGAAGGTGGGGGTCCTTGGGTTTAGCAGAGGAACAAATGATCAGATAGAAATCGACAAGGGCTGAAATTTTACTCTTGGAATGTATGCAGGCTCACTACACCTATTAAGAGGTCTAAAATACTACGGGCACTGGCGCGTCATAGATGTGGTGTGGCACTCCAAGAAACGTATCAGTCTGTAGTCAAACATGATAAGCTGCGTAGAGAGTGGGTGGGACAGGTTTTTGGAGCACCGGTAGCGGGGTGGAAGGGAGGGGTAGTAATATATTAATCCATAAGAGACTCCGCTTTACCTGTTCCCAAGAGTTTGTTGATCAGCAGGGGCAGTATATTATAGTGGTGGGGGAGTTAGACAGATACCCAGTAGTGATGGGTAATATTTACGGACCAAATGTACCAACAGTTCCCTTATATGCCAATTTAAATTTGATTTTTGAGCAGCTCCCAATAGACGACTATGTGGTGGGGGGCGAGTTCAATGGAGTATTAGATCCCGGGTAGGTGGTTCCAGAATTTTGCAGCAATTTTGCAAGATTTGGCAATGGTTGACCCCTGAGGATTACTTCACCCTGGGGAGTGAGATTTTATCCATCTGTCAAGAGCACATGGCACCAGTTCCAGAATTGATTATTTGTCAGTCTCAGCAGCCCTCTTTTCTTGGGTAGAAGAGGCTGTAATAGCCAAGTTTGGACTCTCAGATCATGCCCCGAAAGGGATTGAATTGGGGTGGCAGTGGGACCAGGTGGGATCACGGTTGTGGTGCTTCCCGCTTGAGCTTTACTGAGAGGCACAATTTCACTCATACATCTTGGAAAGATGGGGTTCCTATGTCAACAATGGGATAACCTGGAATTGTTATGGGAAGCTGCCAAGGCGGTTCTTTGGGGGGGGGGGGGGACATTTATCTCGTATATGGCTAGGCGTAGACTATTTGGATACACGTGTGGTGTGATTACAGTATCAGGTTACCAGGCTGAGGTGGCTGCCTGCTCGGCAACCTAGTACAGAAACAAGGGCGCGTTACATGGAGGTCCAGGCCACCCTCATTGAAATCATACATCAAGGAGAGTATCCTTCAGTATCTGAAGGATACTCTCCTTTTCCCTCAGGCTGATTCTTGCTCAGTGATTAAATGCTATTACCTTTTTCCTAATGTCTCTTCCAGTCCTGAGGATAAAGAGGAGTTACCTACTTCAGAGAGAGGTGAATTAAATTTAACAGCTTTTCTAGAAGATACTCAGGATGTGATTACAACTAGGGCCACTTTACTGGTTACCCTATCCTCTGAAGAGGATAAGATTTCTATTTTGAAGTCTTACTTTAGGAGGAAGGAATTCCAGTTTTGTGGTGATAAGGTAATGTTATTTCCAGATGTTTCTCGTGCTACGCAACTTCGCAGAAAATCTTTTCTTGTGTTAAAACCTAGGGTACTGGCCTTGGAGGCCACATTCTTTTTAAAGTCCAACAAGACAACCACAAACAGGGCTTTCAGTTTTTATGTGCCCAAATGCTGGAATGCTCTACCCCCTGACATTAGGGCCATAGCCAACCTATATCAGTTCAGGAAGGCTCTCAAAACCCACCTGTTCCTCCAACACTTACCAGACAGCAATTGATCCTAGATATACCTCTCAGGAAATGACCCAATTTAGAAAGAAAGGCCCTTACATGCATTATCTGACTTTTACCTATCTTTCCAGTGTAAATAGCTTATGTATATAGTTAACCCTGTTATCCAAGTTTGTACTCCTGTTCGATGTAAAACCTGACAGCTTGTGTTATGGTCGTTAAGTTATGATGTAAACCACGCTGATGCTAAATAGCGCGGTATATAAGAAATTGTAATAAATAAATAAATAAATAAATAAAGTATCCTTGTAAATGCTGTATCTCATTACATTATGATAAATTTGTTTTCTTAGCCTCATCTGATTTGGAGAAATGGCTTGCTGAGCGGGAAAAGGTTCGTAGTACATCATGACCAGTATAGGTAGGCGGGGTGGATACTCGCCCGGTAATAGTTGGCTATGGCCCTTGAGGTCTTGCCTTGTTTTCATAGTATAGTGTTTTCCTTTTTTTTCACTAGGACATTCCCCGAGACGTGGTCTGTTTTTTTTGTATTTTTGCTATTATATGTTTTTTCTTTTGTTTGATATATTGCTGTATTATGGGTTGTAATTGTAATATTATGACTATGTAAAAGGTATCTTTATAAATAAAATTTAAAAAAAAAAAAAAAAAAAAGAAATCATACATCAAAGAGCAAAGAAGTTCTTGCCGTATTACAAGTTTCAGCTTTATCAGTATGGCGACAAAGCTGGATCCACTGCTTGCTAAATGCCTAAGGGGATCCTAGGGGAGGCTGGTTCATACCGGCAGTGTACGATAACTCAAACCAATTACATAGGGATTCCCAGACTATCACGCAAATTTTCTGGGAATATTATAAAAAATTGTATACTAGGGAACAGGTTTCACCATCAGGAGTAGAGGCATATCTTCAGAAGATAGACCTGCCAAAACTTATGCAAGAGCAAGAAATAGAGCAGGAGGCCCTGGGGACTGCGGAGGTGACCCGAGTGATTAGTAGGGTGCAGTGCTGCAAGGTGCCCGTCACCAATGGCTATACAGCCAAATTTTACAAGCTCCTGCGGGATCAGGTGGCGGGACTGATTTTTGGCAATGTTCCAGGCCCGAAATGGTGTCACCTGCAATGCTCCTAATTAATTTGCCATTGCCTTCTGATCGTGAGTGGTTACTCAAACTGTACTTTAAGAAACGTTCTGTTTCATTTAAAGGTTTGCTTGTACACATTTTTCCGGACCTAGCCCGGGAGACACAAAAGAGATGGTGGGAATTTTTGATTTTGAAACTTGGGGTGGTCTTTTTTTTTTTTCTTCAATTTCCTTGTATATTTATGGTGAAGTTGCAGTTTGTGGCGTATGTTTTCTATGACCATTCTCAGTTGGCATTCTTTATAAGCACCCATTTGCCCACTCTCACCTAGGCTAAGGCTAGTTAGCTAGCCATAGTGTATTGGTTAGGGCCTGGTGATTGGTTAATGTTTTGCCTTTCCTCTCGTCTGTTAAGCTTTATTCTTAGTTGGATCTCCTCCGTGGTGAAGGGCTAGAGGGTTTGGGCAGTAAATTCTTTCCTTTGTATTTGTAATTTGTGGTAAGATGGGGATTAGACCATTTTAATGCCCGTTCTATTACTGTACAAGTATATTTACTTGGTTTGTATTTTGAAATCTGCATAAATTAAAAAATGTAACCAAAAAAGGTTAGCAAAAAGGAAAACTGGTCAACTATTGGAGCGAAAATCTATTATCAAAAAAACACTCCACCGTACCAAAACTGATGTCAGAGTAAATCCACTTCTGGAGAGAAAAACAACATTACTTCTTAGCATACAAACTCTCCGTAGCAAACCATCTGCTTATAGGGAGGTCTCAGAATTATCGGGCTATGGTACAAGGTACATAAATTACATCAATGACCTTCCCCATAGCGTATCAATACAATAAGAGCAATATGAAAACGAAGCTGCAAACTTATCTTTCTGCACTGCTTTGAACTGTCACGAACCCCGCACTCCTCTGCATGTTTAAAAGCAGTGCACGATTGTTACAAAGCGCTCTTTTGTATGCTTGCTTCACTACCCTAACCGGGTAGCCCCGCTCAACAAAATTGGCCCCCAACATTTTAGATTGCAGTTTAAATTCATCTAAATCAGAACAGTTTCTTCGAAACCATATAAATTGTGAAAACGGCAAACCCTCACGCAATCTAACCGGATGAGTACTACTATAGTGGAGGAACGTATTCTTATCCATGGGTTTACGATGCACTGTTGTCACCCAATTACTTGGCCCCTAATGTATGTATATGGGTCAGTTGTATTTTGGGAGGTTTTAATGATGGGTTTGTTTTTTTGTAGCTTGTTTGGAGCAATCTTATCCCCTGATGAAACATTGAGTGAAACGCCTGTGGGGCGCTTGATTGGGGGCGTCGGGGTTCGTGACAGTTCGAAGCAGTGCAGAAAGATAAGTTTGCAGCTTCGTTTTCGTATTGCTCTTATTGTATTGATGCGCTATGGGGAAGGTCATTGATGTGAAAGGGCGATTGGGTTTTAAAGGTTGATGCAATTTATGTACTTTATACCATAGCCCGATAATTCTGAGACCTCCCTATAAGCAGATGGTTTGCTACAGGGAGTGTTGTATGCTAAGAAGTAATGTTTTTCTCTCCAGAAGTGGATTTACTCTGATATCAGTTTTGGTACGGTGGAGTTTTTTTGATAATAAATAATAACAAAAAAAGGTTAGGGCATTTCCTTGGAAAGAAGATGGCCGAGGGGAGATATGATAGAGGTTTATAAATTAATGAATGGAGTGGAACGGGTAAATGTAGATTGGTTGTTTACATCAAAAAGTAGAAAGACTAGGGGACATGCAATGAAGCTACAGGGTAACCCATTTAAGACTACTAAGAGAAAATATTTTTTCACTCATCGTGGAATTCATTACCGAAGGATGTAGTGAAAGCTGTTAGTGTTGCTGGGTTTAAAAATGGCTTGGATAAGTTCCTGGAGGAAAGGTCCATAAGCCAGTATTAAAGAGGATCCAGGACAAGCATTGTGGAACCTGTGTATCTTTTTGGGAACCTTTCAGGTACTTGTGATATGGATTGGCCACTGTTGGAAACAGGATATTGGGCTTGATGGACCTTGTTCTGACTCAGTATGGCATTTCTTATGTTCAAAGGCTTAACCCAGTGTCTCTGGAATGCAGCTCTTCAAAAATGCTGAAGTTCTTCAAAAACACTACAGTTCATACTCCCCCCCCCCCCCCCCACCACAATGGCCGCTGTTGGAAACAGGGTTTGATGGACCCTTAATCTGACCCAATATGGCATATCTTATGTTCTTATTTCTCTCTGCATGGTGGAGTCACGCAATGCAGGAAGTTCAGACTGATCTCATGAGACTTCAAACTGTGAGATCAGCCCGAAGTTCATGTAGTATGGCTCCACCATTCAGAGAGCCAGTCACAATGGGGGTCGTGTGATCTGTGGAGTTTTGACTAGGATTGCTTACATACCATTTCCCTGTCGCTGAACCCTCAACAATAGGGACTACAGCTTAGTGCAATGTGCCTAAAAAGCAGGCCTGCCTTTATGCTGTTTTTGCTATACAGATTGCGGCTGAAAATTGCCAGTATCTAGCTGGTGCTGACAAGTCGGCAGTAAAACCAGATATTCAATGCTGGAGGATATCTGAATTCCAGCACTGGATATCGGATTTTATTTTTAACCACTGCAACCAGTGCTTAAAAACACCAACTTGTAGATTTAAACATTGGGCCTATAGTTTGTGGTGTTAATTTTTGGTGCTAGTAATCCGTATTTTGCTGCTTCGTTTTTAGTTGAGGATAGTTCTTAGTAATATAGTCCCTGCTGTATAGGAACCACACACAAAGCGAGTAGTGAAGATGGTCACAGGTGCTTGATTCAAACCCATACGCATTTTGGCAATATTGCCTTCTTCAGGGGGGTAAACTTCAAAACAAAACACAATCACAATAAAAAATACAATTAAAAACAGCCAAATCAACGAATAATAATTCAAATCAAAATAATTAAATACAAATAATAAAATAGTTAAAACATAATAAAATAAAGTAAACCATAGATTAGAATCAGGATAAACAAGATAAAAATAAGGCCGAGTATAGTAACTATGGACTAAAACAACAAATATTTTTGGTCGGTGTATGCAAATAAACATGAAAGAGAGAGATGAGGGGGGCATGCTTTCATAAATCCCAAATAGGAAGAAACCATACTCGCAATAGCACATTATGTATGTAAGGTACTTGTGAATAATGTCTGCCGGAGATACAGTAAACCATTGAAATGTTAAACCAAAACTATGTTTAGAGAGCACTTTTTAAAGAAAGGGGGCAGAGGTTAATCATTACTGTAAGCCATTCGCAGGTCAGAAACGTTTAATTCCAAAGAGAACTGTGTAATCCACACGGCCCAGGGGGTGCTGAAAAGCTACCGGCACATGAGACGGCATTATGTTTTCAGCATAAGTGAAAGTAGCACCTTAACTAAATGTAATTGCCAATGCCAGGGGAGAAGGGGTAATCATGAGCCAGTAATGCATAATTTCAAAGAAAAATGCGTAATCAACACGGCTCGGAAACTACCAAAAAATTACTGGTACATGCAACAGCATCATACTTTCAGTGTAAGTATAAATTGCACCTTAACTGGACAGGATTGCCAAAAGTCTTAACAAACAAGAGAGAGAAATGTTTAGCTTTAATATATAGATTCACCACACATCATTGGATCCTTCAGTATGAATCCACAGCGCAGCCTTATGTGGGAGATCAATGACTGCTGACGTTTGGGAAGAGTAAAATTGTAAACATTTGCCCAAATTTTGGTAGTGCAGTAAAAAATGATATATGCAGGAGACCACTACAAATCCTGATGCGCCCCAAAAGATTGCCAACTCCATGGATAAATACCCTAATAGTCTATAGCTAACGTCATGTTTTCTCCTTTAGATCTCACACACTTACTAAGTGTTCTAGTGAGCAAGTACCTACATTTGAGGCGTCCGTAACTTCTTAAATAATTATTGTTACGCTGCCAGGGCTCTTGAAATTTCTAAATAAGAGAAAGGAAAGTGACTTGCCCTAATGGAGCAGCTTCTCATACGCCGTAGCATTGAACTGCCCAAATTGTGAGTGTGCATATATAGAAGACTGTTTCCCGTCAAAGGGTAAAGGTCACCAAATCCAAATAAAATATAAAGTATATGCTCTGTGTGCCGCCTTATGTAAGATCCAATTAATAAAGTAATGTCTCATCTCCTACCGTTAAGTATGCGCTGCATATTTGGACAGCTGCGAAACTGTGCAATGACTAGAAGTAGGCAATCTCTCTTTGGGATTGAGGCACACTGAAAAATGAGTCGTGTGCTTAAATAAACTCTCGCAGGCTAAATAGCCAAAAGTGAGTCATAAAAAGCAATGACTTTTTAAATTCAGGACACTTTTGTGCATTAAATGGCCCGTAGTCAAAAGAGGATCTGAAGAGCATATGTTGCACTAACGATCCGCACTGTGAATCAAAGGACACCACTTGGAGTAATAAAAATCAAACAGATAAAGTGTGGCAATGCACATTTTTACCGATGACAAGACCTTTATGGCTAATTGGATTAAGATATTGAAAAAGTGCTCTCTAGATTTAATGATTTTATTAATTAATGCTTCCAAGCATAAAGCTGAGGTTTTAAAGCAAGATGTGGATTGGAAAGTGGAGAATCATAAAGCTAAATATACTCTGAGAAACTAAAAAAGACTTTGACAGAAATGTGATAGAATACAAAAAAGTTGTAAAAGATAGAAAATTAAAAAAGCTTGAGAGATGAGGAGGACAACAAAGAAGATACAGTATATTACTGGACCACTAAGAAGGGGAATACTAAATCTAGAAGCGAATCACGAAGATAGAATAGAAATTCCCCCAAATCAAAATTACATGCTAAAACTAAAACTAGGTTTTCTCTCCAGAACCTGGATTAGAATGCAGTAACAAATGTAGTCGCAGTCAGACAGAAGAAAATCTTGATAACTCTGCTCCCCCTTTTCTCCTCAGAAATACCACAGAGTCAACCGTATACCCATAAGCAGGGTTTTCAAATGGATGCTCTATGGAAAGGAGGAGGACAAAGGAGTTTTCAAAATCGGTGCAGATCACCGGAATTCAGCAAATACAAGACACTGGAGTATCATCACTCAAACTTCCCACAGAGAGGCAGGGGAAGGGGGGGAGGGCAGACTTACTGGAGATCCACAGAGGTAGATGCATAGGGGGCATCTTCAATTTATCAAGTTATGCTTTAAGTGAAACTGAAATTTTGAAGTCTTGAGAAAGGGTTGTCTTTTGTCCCTTTTGCAAAGCATAACTAGTTTACTACCCACGTTGAACTTTTATACGTTTTTTTGGAAACTTAAGATTGTGGATTTTTTTGATAAACACAATAGTGAACAGCAGGATATATCTGTGATTAAAAAAGCTTCCACATGGCATCCACCAAATGCACATAATGTCATGATTGATATCTTTGAGAAAATTGTAATTGTCCCATGTAGAACAGTTATATACTTTAAAAAAAAAAAAAAAAAAAAAAAAAGGATGTGTACCTTAACTTGACTAAAGCACAAAAGTCTGCCTTTCTACAGTTAAGAGATAATAAGATTATCATAAAACCGGCAGATAAGGGAGGTGCTCTGGTACTCCAAGACCGAACAGATTATATTGCTGAGGTTCACAGTCAAATCAATGACAGTACCTTTTATCATAAAATTTATGATTATCCCACAGCAGTTCATAAAAGTAAGATGGATACATGTCTTTATATAGAGTAAGAAAATGGCTATTTGACTATTAAAGAATTTGAGTTTCTGATCTCATCCTGTGACTCCTACCATATACATGTTACCAAAGATACACAAGTCTGGGGAAAAACCAACCGGATGACCTATTGTGTCTGCGATTGGCTCTCTATTCGAAACAATATCTAAGTTTTAGATGTGTTTTTAAGACCATTTGTCACACAGGCAGTTTTTTATTAGAGACTCATCACATATGATTAAGATTTTGCAAGGTTTTAGTTACCATGGACATTAGTGCCTTGTATACTAATACTCCTCAAAGAGCAGCGTTGAAGATGATTTCTGATATCCTCATTAGAAGAGAGAAACCCGTTAGAGCTCCTACTTATTTTCTTACTGAGTTAGCTTCCCTAGCTATGACAGAGAACGTTTTCTGTTTTAGAGGGATATTTTATAAGCAAATAAAAGGTGTGGCTATGGGCTCTCCAATGACACCGGATGTCGCCAACTTGTATGTGTCCCATTTTGAAAAAAAAAATTTAACAGACATCTTTGTCAGACACAGAAAGTTGTGTAAACATTATATCGATGGCGTTTTTATGATCTGGGCTGGCACGGAACAAGACCTATGAGTTTTTCACCTGGGTTAACCCCCTAGATCCTAACTTACAATTTGACCACTCATATAGCAACAGCGAAATTGCATTTTTAGATATTTTAATCAAGAAAGGTAGATGTGGGTTTGTCACTGACCGCTATCACAAACCGACTGATGGGAATCCTCTTCTGAGGTTCGACAGCTTTCATAATAAGTCTCTAAAGTATAACCTACCACAGAGCTGGTTTCTCTACATAAGTTGACTGTGTGCTGCTGATGAGGATTTTTTGAATATCATGCACAGGATATGGAGGAAAGGTTTGTGCAACGTGGCTATCCACAAGACTATATTAAGAAAGCTTATTTTAAAGCAAAGAATTCTGACTGGACCATTCTACTTGAAGGTACTCGCCGTCCTACTACTGATAGGATGGTATGTGCCCTCATCTTTTCCAGTCTTTCAAAAGGTATCATACGTGTTCTGAAACAGAATGGCATCTGCTTTCATCGCTACCCACATTTGCATTCAGGCAGCTTGCCATTGCTTATAAGAGAAATCGCAACCTGGCCAATATTTTGGTGCCCTCGGCGGTTTCTAAGCCTTGACCAATCTGCAGAGTTAAGGTCATTTTAAATGTGGTCGATGTTCTGTATGTTCAAACACTTTGGTTACCAAGAATCATTTTGCACACCCTACCTTACAGAAGATCTTTCTCAACACTTTTTCAAATTGTAATAGATCACATTCTGCATATCTCATTATCTGTCCTTGTAATCTTTTATATGTCGGGAAAATAAAGCATCTCGTAAGAACCCTGATTATAGAACACAGACGTCGTCTCGGCAGAATGGTTCCAGACAAACTACTTGTAGTGCATTGGCAAGAGGAGAGCCATGTCCCCTCTGACCTCAAATTCCTGGTTCTCAAGGTTGTAGAACCCAATTGGAGGAGTGGTGACGTGGATTCCATACTTCTGAAGCTTGATATTTACAAATTGAAAACATTGGTGCCCCATGGGCTGAATCAGGACATCAACCTCTCTGTTTTTCTTTAGTATTTTTTCTTCTATACGCTTTTCTCCCATTGGTTCACAGTTCCTCAGTGTAGAACCCTGTATGGGTGATACTAGTGCCATCCTGGTTTTTAGCTTTAATTATGATTTTGTTATGTCCTATTATGATTTTAATCTGTTTACTCATTTTTATTACCACTTTTAGAGTTGCCTCAGCATATCTTCTTAAGTTTATAACTTTTAATTGTAGCGAGTAGTTTTAGCACACCTGAGAGCAACAAGCCCCAAGACTGCAACCCCAAGTAAACACCACTGCGCATAGCACAGCTATTAATGTTTATTAATGTATATAATGCAAATACGTTTTTGACAGTTACCCCAGTTTCCACCCAAGTTATATTTCCTGTTTTATTGTAAATACAATACAGTCTCAACTGCATTGTTTAAGCCACAGTTAAATGTACACTGCACTGATATTGAATAGCACGGTATAGAAGAGAAATTAAATAAATAAAATAAAAAATTATTGGGTATTTATTTATTTGTTTATTCATTCTTTTATTCAGTCATTTATTTTATGTTTTATTCATTTTAGTTTTCAATCATAAGCCTTTTGCTACATTGGTGCACTCTCCACACTTTTTGACTTTGTTTTTCCTGCTCTTGTGTCCTTGTCATTGTGACTTTTCCTAGGTCCGGCTGGTTTATACCTAAGACTGAGGCCTATTCTATTGTGGACATCCCAGCCTCTGTGTGTCCGATTGGAATCTGCTATTCGTGGTTCAGAATAGACCCTTATATGTATCCATGTTCACATGTGTTTATTATCTTCAGTACTCTCATTCTTCCTGGTCATTATTGGGAGATTAATTTATGCTCCTTACTCCAGTTCTATGGCGGTTTTAGATGTACCGCAACTTTTTACAACCAGAACCATTACTATACGTTTGGATGATGTTGTTGTTTCATACATGACTGCACTACGAGGGCACAGTTACCTCACTTTTGCTTATTTGATTTTTATTTATCATGGTACCTTAACATTTTACCACTTATCCATTCTTTTGTTTTTAGTAACTCCCAGATTTTTTATCGTCTTTCTAATGTACATTTTGCCTATCTTTTATTTTGCCCATTGTATTCATGCAGGAGAATGTACTATGACATTTAATTCATGTGCATTGCCACACTTTTTATCTGTTTTGATTTTTATTACTCCAAGTGGTGTCCTTTGATTCACAGTGCGGATCGTGGGTGCAATATATGCTCTTCTGATCCTTTTCACTATGGGCCATAAAAGTCTCCCAAATTGAAAAAGTCATTGCTTTTTATGACTCACTTTTGGAGATTTTAGCCTGCAAGAGTTTAAACACACAACTCATTTTTTAATGTGCCTCAATCTCGATGGGAGATTGTCTACTAGTCATTGCAGTTTCGCGGCTGTCAAAATATGCACCACATACTTAATAGTAGGAGATAATAAGACATTACTTAATGGATCTTACATAATAAGACACACACAAGGTTGAATTATTTGGTCTTACAGCATGTACTTGGTATTTTATTTGGATTTGGTGATCGTTACCATTTGATCTTCACCTCTGGCATGAAACTGAGTCTTCTAAATATGCACACTCATAATCTGGGCAGTTCAATAATATGACGTATGAGAAGCTGGTCCATTAGGGTGAGTCACTTTCCTTTCTCTTATTTAGATATTTCAAGACCCTGGCAGCGTAACAGTAGTTATTTAAGAAGTTACGGACTCCTCAAATGTAGGTACTTGCTCACTACAACACTTAGTAAGTGTGTGAGATCTAAAGGAGAAAACATGTTAGCTATAGACTATTATGGTATTTATCCATGGAATTGACAATCTTTCGGGACGCATCAGGATTTATAGTGGTCTCCTGTATATATCGTTTTTTTACTGCACTACCGAACATTTGGGCAAAAGTCTATATTTTACTCTTCCCAAACGTCAGCAGTTGTGGATCTCACACATAAGGCTGCACTGTGGATTCATATTGAAGGATCCAATGACGTGCGGTGAATCTATATATTAAAGCTAAACAATTTTTTCTCTCTTGTCTGTTAAGCTGTTTGGCAATACTGTCCAGTTAAGGTGCAATTTATAATAACACTGAAAGTATGATGCTGTTGCATGTGCTAGTAATCTTTTTAGGTACTTCCTGAGCCGTGTTGATTACACAATTTTCTTTGAAAATACATTGCTGACTCATGATAACCCTTTCTCTCTCCCCTCCCTTCCCTCCCCCTCCCCACCCCTGGATGTTGGCAATTATGTTTTAGTTAAGGTGCTACTTGCATTAATACTGAAAAAACAATTTTGTCTCATGTGCCGATAGCTTTTGGCACCCCCTGGGCTGTGTTGATTACACAGTTCTCTTTGGAATTAGAAACATAGAAATATGACGACAGAAAAAGACCACATGGCCTATCTAGTCTGTCCTTCCATATCAACAACTATAACAGTCCCCTTTTTCCCTTAAGAGATCCTCTGTGTTTGTCCCATGCTTTTTTTTAATTCAATTACTGTCCTCATCTCTACCACCTCCACTGGGAGACTATTCCACGGATCCACTACTCTTTCCGTAAAGAAATATTTCTGCATATCACTCCTGAATCTATCTCCCTTCACCCTCATCCCATGTCTCCTCGTAGCAGAACTTGCTTTCAATTGAAAGAGGATCTCTCCTTGAACATTTATGCCATGGAGGTATTTAAACATCTCAATCATATCACCTCTATCCCGCCTTTCCTCTAAGGTGTACATATTAAGATCCTTAAGTCTGTCCTCATATGCTTTATAATGAAGACCACTAATCATTTTAGTAGCCACCCTCTGCACCGACTCCATCCTGTTCACATCCTTTTGAAGGTGCGGTCTCCAGAATTGCACACTATACTCCAAATGAGGTTGCACCAAAGACTTATACAGAGGCATTATCACCTCCTTTTTTTCTGCTAGCCATTCCTCTCTGTATGCACCCAAGCAGCCTTCTAGCTTTTGCCGTCGCCTTTTCTACCTGTTTAGCTACTTTAAGATCATCAGACACAACCACGCCTAGGTCCCGTTCTTCTTTAATGGACAAAAGTACTTCACCCCCTATACTATATTGCTCCCTTGGATTGCTGCAGCCCAAATGAATGACCTTACATTTTTTTAACATTAAATCCCAGCTGCCAAATTCTAGACCATTCTTCAAGCTTAGCTAGATGCCTCCTCATGTTATCTACACCTTCTTGGGTGTCTACTGTATTGCAGATTTTGGTATCATCCGCAAAGAGGCAAACTTTACCCGACAGCCCTTCAGCTATATCACTAACAAACATGTTAAAAAGAATTGGATCAATGACAGATCCCTGGGGCACACCACTGGTAACATCCTTCTCCCAGGGGCGGCCCAAGGGGGGTGCGGGGCCATGTGCGGAGACTCGGTGCGGGGCCTCATTTGCATAAGGTGCCGCATTTGCATAAATATTTGCATAATGTTACCATACACTAACTTTTAGTAAACATGCCTCTTAATGAGTATATGGATAAAGAAAGACTAAAAGGTTTCTACATTACTATAATCCAGTACCAACCGCCAGGCACATTAGGAACTACTACAAACACTGCCCATTTAGAACCCATAGCAAACCCGCCGTATCCTAACAGCACTACCAGGACTCACAAAGCACCATACCCTAACTATCAAAAGGCAACACTGCAAATATTAAACCAATACATTTCAGAGAACAATAATACATGACCTACTGGGGAAAGAACAAGTGGCAATGTCAAATAGGAATTACATAAACAGTATACCTCAGCTCAGTTACACATGCAGAACATAGACCATCACCAAACAAGGAATCACAATTTAGGAACAGGAAGACCATAATTAAACTGGGAACCCCAAAAGCCAAACTTGGAATATACAGCAACACTGTAGAAATAAAACTATAAATTAATTTCCTCTTGTACTAAACAAAGCGCAAAAATTAATGATGCACATTTCCCAGAGCTGACATATTCCAGTTAATAAATTCAAAATAAAGAGAGATTTTTTCTACCTTTTGTGCATTTTTTTTCAGTTGCAATTGTTCCAGCCACTTTCTTCTGGTTTCTTCGTGTCTTCTGCTAACTCTCCATCTGCTGTCCATTTGTCCTTTCTTCTGTCTTGTTTTTTTTTTTTCCATTCTCTCTCTACATCTGCTTTAAAATGCTAATCTTTCTCCTTTTGCTCTTTCCTCATTCCTATTTCATCCACTCAAATTTTATCCCTCCATCCTCAATCCCCACTTACTCTCCCAATATCCGGCCAATTGTAGATTTGTCTTCCCTCCCACGCAAAATATTTTTCCCTCTCCATTTCACTCTCCCAGCTCCATCCCATTTTAATCCTCCCCCAACATCAGCTCCTTTCTAGTTCCAGCCCCACCCAGCATCTGCTCCCTTCTTGTCCCTGCATCAGCCCATTTCCAGTCCTAGTCCCCCATCAGCCCATTTCCAATCCTATCCTAGCCCCACCATCAGCCCATTTCCAGTCCTAGCTCCCCCATCCATTTCCAGTCCTATCCGAGTCCATCCATCAGTTCATTTCCAATCCCAGCCCCTCATCAGCCCATTTCCAGTCCTATCAGTTCCTCCATCAGCTCATTTCCAATCCCAGCCCCCATCAGCTCATTTCTATTCCTTTCCTAGCCCCACCATCAGCCCATGTCAAATCCTAGCTCCCCTCCACTCAGCCCATTTCCAATCCAAGCCCCCCATGAGCCTACTTCCAGTTCTAGCCCCTCCATGAGTCCATTTCCATTCAAGCCCCCACCACAGCCCATTTCCAACCTTAGCACCCCCAACAGCCCATTTCCAGTCCTATCCTGGCCCCTCCATCAGCCCATTTCCTGTCCTAGCCCCCCCCCCCCACTCAGCCCATTTCCAGTCCTAGCTCCCTCTCCTCACAGCCCATTTCCATTCCAAGCCCCCCTCCCCATCAGCTATTTGCAGTTCAAGCCCCCTTTCCACTCAGCCCATTTCCATTCCAAGCCCCTGTCCCCATCAGCTATTTGCCGTTCAAGCCCCCCTTCCACTCAGCCCATTTCCAGTCCTAGCAACCCCCCATCCCATTACCAGTCCTAGCTCCCCCATCAGCCCACTTCCAGTCCGAACCCCCTATAGCCCATTACCAGTCCTAACCCCCCATCAGCCCACTTCCAGTCCGAACCCCCTATGGCCCATTACCAGTCCTAACCCCCCCATCAGCCCACTTCCAGTCCTTACCCTCCCATCAGCCCATTTTCAGTCTTACCCCCCCCTCATCAACCCATTACCAGTCCTAACCCATCAGCCCACTTGTAGTCTTAGCCCCCCCATAGCCCAGTACCAGTCCTAACCCCCCCAGCCCATTACCAGTCCTAACGCCCCCCACAGCCCATTACCAGTCCTAACCCCCTATCAGCCTACTTGTAGTCTTAGACCCCCATAGCCCATTACCTGTTGTAACCCCCCCATCAGCCCATTACCTGTCCTAACCCCCCCATAGCCCATTTCCAGTCCTAATCCCCCCATCAGCCCACTTGTAGTCGTAGCCCCCCATAGCCCATTACCTGTCATAACTTCCCCCATCAGCCCATTTCCAGTCTTAGCCCCTCCATAGTCTATTACCTGTCCTAACCCCCCATAGCCCATTCCCAGTCTTAACCTCCCCCCATCAGCCCACTTCCAGTCCGAACCCCCTATAGCCCATTACCAGTCCTAACCCCCCCCCCATCAGCCCATTTACAGTCCTTACCCCCCTCCCTCCCTCCCTATTTACAGTCCTTACCCCCCTCCCTCCCTCCCTATTTACAGTCCTTACCCCCTCCCCATCAGCCCATTTACAGTCCTTACCCCCCCTCCCATCAGCCCATTGCCAGTCCTTACCCCCCCTCCCTCCCCATCAGCCCATTTACAGTCCTTACCCCCCTCCCCCCCGCCCCATCAGCCCATTTACAGTCCTTACCCCCCCTCCCTCCCTCCCCATCAGCCCATTTACAGTCCTTACCCCCCTCCCCATCAGCCCATTTACAGTCCTTACCCCCCTCCCCATCAGCCCATTTACAGTCCTTACCCCCCTCCCTCCCTCCCTCCCCATCAGCCCATTTACAGTCCTTACCCCCCTCCCTCCCTCCCTCCCCATCAGCCCATTTACAGTCCTTACCCCCCCCTTGCCCTTCAGCCCTTTTACTGTCATTACCCCCCACCCTCCCTCCCTCCCCATCAGCCCATTTACAGTCCTTTCCCCCCACCCTCGCTCCCTCCCCATCAGCCCATTTACAGTCCTTACTCCCTCCCTCCCTCCCCCCATCAGCCCATTTACAGTCCTTACCCCCCCCTCCCCATCAGCCCATTTACAGGCCTTTCCCCCGCCCTCCCCAACAGCCCAATTACAGTCCTTATCCCCCCTCCCTCCCTCCCCATCAGCCCATTTACAGTCCTTACCCCCTCCCTCCCTCCCCATCAGCCCATTTACAGTCCTTACCCCCCTTTCCCCATCAGCCCATTTACAGTCCTTACCCCCCCCCCTCCCTCCCTCCCCATCAGCCCATTTACAGTCCTTACCCCCTCCCTCCCTCCCTCCCCCCCCCATCAGCCCATTTACAGTCCTTACCCCCCCCCCAGCCAGCTAAGTTTTAAAAAAAAAAAAGACCCAGAAACCGGCTGCTGCTGCCGCTGACGCCGTGGCAGCGGCAGAATGGAGAATCCCGCGGGGCCCCCCTGTCCGGCCGTATTTGATTCGGCCACAGCGCGGGCTTTTCAGAGCCGCGCGAAGGGAGAGTTTCCCATTCTCGCGGCGCTGTTAATCCCGCCGCGGGGCTGATGGGATTTCCCATCAGCCCCGCGGCGTGATTAACAGAGCTGCGAGAAGAGAAGCTTTCTCTCTTCGCGCAGCTCTGACAGCCGACGGAGGCCACAGAGAAGACTGCCGGACAGGGGGGCCCCGCGGGATTCTCCATTCTGCCGCTGCCACGGCGGCAGCGGCAGCAGCAGCCGGTTTCTGGGTTTTTTTTTTTAAAACTTAGTTGGGCTGATTGGGGGGGGGGGTGGTAAGGACTGTAAATGGGCCCCGCGGGATTCTCCATTCTGCCGCTGCCACGGCGGCAGCGGCGGCAGCCGTAGCCGGTTTATGATTTTTTTTTAACTTTAATGGGATGCAAGATGTTTTTTGCGCGGGGCCCCCTGAAACGCGGGGCCCTGTGCAAAGAACATTCTTGCTCAATGGACGGGCCGGCCCTGCCTTCTCCTCAGAGTGAGCTCCATTTACCTGTACTCTTTGTCGCCTCCCACCCAACCAGTTTCTAACCCAAGCAGTAACTTTAGGGTCCATCCCTAGGGTGCTCAGTTTGTTTATAAGTCGCCTGTGAGGAACAGTGTCAAAGGCTTTACTGAAATCTAAATACACCACACAGGGGCGGCCCAAGGGGGGTGCGGGGCCTCATTTGCATAAGGGACTCATTTGCATAAATATTTGCATAATGTTACCATACACTAACTTTTTTAGTAAATATGCCTCTTCATGAGTGTATGGTTAAAGAAAGACTAAAAGATTTCTACATTACTATAATCCAGTGCCAACTGCCAGGCACATTAGGAACTACTACAAACACTGCCCATTTAGAATCCATAGCAAACCCGCCGTATCATAACAGCAATACCAGGACTCACAAAGCACCATACCCTACCTATCAAAAGGCAACACTGCAAATATTAAACCAATACATTTCAGAGAATAACAATACATGACCTACTGGGGAAAGAGAACAAGTGGGAAGGTCAAATAGGAATTACATAAACAGAATACCTCAGCTCAGTTACACATGCAGAACATAGACCATCACCAAACTAGGAATCACAATTTAGAAACAGGAAGACAATAATTAAACTGGGAACCCTAAAATCCAAACTTGGAAAGTACAATAACAATGCAGAAATAAAACTATAAATTAATTTCCTCTTGTACTAAACAAAGCGCAGACGTTAATGATGCACATTTCCCAGAGCTGACATATTCCAGTTAATAAATTTAAAATAAAGAGATATCTTTGTACCTTTTGTGCATTTTTTTTCAGTTGCAATTGTTCCAGCCACTTTCTTCTGGTTTCTTTGTGTCTTCTGCTAGCTCTCCATCGTCTGCTGTCCATTTGTCCTTTCTTCTCTCTTCTAGTTTTTTTCCATTCTCTCTCTCTACATCTGCTTTAACATACTGATCTTTCTCCTTTTGCTCTTTCCTCATTCCTATTTCATCCACTCAAATTTTACCACTCCATCCTTAATCCCCACTTACTCTCCCAATACCCGGCCAATTGTAGATTTTTCTTCCCTCCCACACAAAATATTTTCCCCTCTCCATTTCACTCTCCCAGCCCCATCCCCATCCCATTCTAATCTCCCCCAACATCGGCTCCCTTCTAGTCCCCGCATCAGCCCATTTCCAGTCCTAGCTCCCCCATCCATTTCCAGTCCTATCCGAGTCCCTTCATCAGCTCATTTCCAATACCAGCCTCCCATCAGCCCATTTCTAGTCCTTTCCTAGCCCCACCATCAGCCCATGTCAAATCCTAGCTCCCCTCCACTCAGCCCATTTCCAATCCAAGCCCCCCATGAGCCTACTTCTTCTAGCCCCTCCATGAGTCCATTTCAATCCAAGTCCCCACCACAGACCATTTCCAATCTTAGCTCCCCCCAACACCCAATTCCCAGTCCTATCCTAGCCCCTCCATTAGCCCATTTCCTGTCCTAGCTCCCTCCCCTCACAGCTCATTTCCATTCCAAGCCCCCATCCCCATCAGCTATTTGCAGTTCAGACCCCCCTCCACTCAGCCCATTTCCAGTCCTAGCAACCCCCCCAACCCATTACCAGTCCTAGCCCCCCCATAGCCTGTTACCAGTCCTAATCCCATCAGCCCACTCCCAGTCCTAATCCCATCAGCCCATTTCCAGTCCTATCCCCATCACCCAATTTTCAGTTTAAGCTTCCCATAGCCCATTACCATTCCTAACCCCCCATCAGCCCACTTCCAGTCCTAACCCCATTTCCAGTATTAGCCCCCCCATAGCCCATTAGCAGTCCTAACCCCCCCATCAGCCCATTTCCAGTCCTAACGCCATTAGCCCATTACCAGTCCTAAGCCCCCCTCAGCCCAGGGAAAATTTAAAATTAAAAAAAACCTGTCTGCTGCCGCGGCCGCCGTAGCTGCGGCAGAATCGAGTGTCCCGCGGGGCCTCCCCTGCCCAGCAAAGCCTGCCCTTCCTGCATCAGCTCTCTCTCCGCAGTTGCAGCGGCTTTCAGAGCGCGAAGGGAGAGTTTCTTCCTCGTGGCTCTGTTAAGCCCGTGGCGCTGATGGGGAAAGTTCCCATCAGCCCCCGTGGGCTTAACAGAGCCGTGAAAGGGAAACAAGACTCCTGATCAGGTGTCAGTAGTTCCCAAAAGCTGTGAAGGTTACTAGAGTTCAACAACCTACTCTGCTCAAGGAAATTTTTACTAAAGCACCAAAAAGAAAGTAACTTTGCTTTAAAAATGTACAAAAACCCTTTTAAGAGCTCCCAGTCAGAGAGCTAGCAATGTAATAAAAATAAACCCTCAAATCCTTACCGTTGTTTGACCTGTAGAGCCCCTGTTAGGAATTATACGTTTCTGACCTGTAAATGACTTACATCAATGATTAACCTTCTCCCCCCCCCCCCTCCCTTCTTTAAAAAGTGTTCTCAACATATTTTTGGTTTAACATTTCATTGGTTTACTATATCTCCTGCAAACATTATTCACAAGTGTCTTACATACACGGTGTGCTATTGTGAGTATGGTTTCCTCCTATTTGGGATTTATGAAAGCATGTCCTCCTCATCTCTCTCTCTCATTCATGTTACACTCTACTGCTAATATCCAGCATACTGCAAGAACTTATCATAGCCATTATAATACTGTTGTCAGTAAGAACGTATTACAGCCATTACAATACTGTAGTCAGTAGGAACTTATTACAGCCATTATAATACTGTTGTCAGTAAGAACTTATTATAATACTGTTGTCAGTAAGAACTTATTACAGCTATTACATTACTGTTGTCAGTAAGAACTTATTACTTATTACTTATTACTGCCATTACAATACTGTTAGCAGTACAAACTAGCATCTCACAAGCTATTATACTGTTATCTGCAAATCAATAATCTTAATACTATTGCCAATACTAAATTAGCACATTGTTCCACCACTGCCTATAGTCCTTTAACTGTTGCCAATATCAATTAGTCATTGCATTGTTGATAGCAATTGCGGCATTGATAGCAATTGCGGCATTGATAGCAATTGGGCATTGCATTATTTATATCTAACCTAAAAATGTACAAGGTCCTGTTATTGATCACTACCCTCCTTACCTTTGGGCTCCCCTGCATCACAAACGCCCTCAACCACGATACTAGCTACATACCAATACTGCGTACATATGGAAGGAGATGGTTTGAATTCTCCCACCACACAAATGCAAAACGCAACCACACATCCCACTCCCATCTTCTTAGCATTCCCCTTCAAGTCATCAACAAAGCCCAATCTGAGAAACTCCATCGACAACGCCTCCTAAAATGTGCATTGATAAATGCCAGATCCATACGATCAAAATGGCCCGTAGTCATGGACTTGATTCCTCAATACAAGCTCGACATCCTGATGGTTACAGAATCATGGCTATCTGGCAGCGACAACATCCTCCTGAACCAGATGCTGCCTCCTGGATTCGACCTCTACACATGCCACAGATCCACTCAAAAAGGAGGCGGAACGCTCATCCTTGCTAAAACAGATCTTAACTTCAAGCTATGCAACTCCTCCAGCTCAACCCACCTTGACTCCCTCACTATATCCAATGATCTCTGCTCAATCAACCTGCTTATCGAGCACCATCCCCATTACCGGATGACCTTCCAACAATAATTGAGCTTGCATGCGCAACATCCACATCACGCTCTCCAAATTGGTTAGTTGGCGACTTCAACCTCCCTTCTCTTCATGACAGCCATTCAGAAGCATTTCTAGACGCACTAGAGGATCTAGGTTACAAACAATATGTCGACTCTCCCACCCACACTAAAGGAGGCAAACTAGACCTCATCTTCGCACCTCATTCCAAAACCTTAACACACCAAGCCCTTCAACTATCGGTTATACCAGTACCTTGGTCTGATCACAATCTTATTCAATTCAATATACCCACCTTTACCTCACATGTGAGTCAAATACCATCTAACTCACCCGGAACCCATGCAGTCCGTTTTCAACCTCTCAACCGCGACAAAGTCCTAGATAACCTCCATCCACTCTTGACCAACACTACCCTCAACTTAGATGACCTGGTATCCAAATGGGACGAGAACCTCAGAGCCGCCTCATGTCCAGTGCACATGGATAAGAAAATAAGAAAACGAGAACACGCACCATGGTTCTCTGCTGACCTTCGTACATCCCTCACTCATCTACGCAAACTTGAAAGACAGTGGCGCCAAACCCACTCACCAGAAGCCCTTGAAACATATAACTCACACCTAGCTACCCACCGTGAAAAGGTAACATTGAGCAGGAAACTATACCACACAAACCTACTGAAGCGCTCCATCAATAAACCTCATGCTCTATTCAACTTAGTAAGATCCATAACAAGAGAGCCAGTTCAGACCAACCTGCAACACCTCGGCCACAGGACTACGCAAACTACCTGCAATCAAAAATGATTAAGTCCAGCACATGCATAAATACCATCAACCCCATTATATCACCTAAGGAATCTCATATAACTCCATTTGCAACTTCAATACTATATCATCTAGTGAAATTGAGAGAATTATTGCCTCCATCAATCCTAGCACGGCACCTAACGACCCATGCCCAGCTAACTGGATCAAAGATCTGCGACATGATCTAAGCCAAATCCTATGCAAAATTCTGAACCAATCCTTCCTAACAGGCTCATTCCCTCAGAGTCTTAAACACACCTCTATCAAGCCCCTACTAAAAAACAGTAAGCTTGATCCATCCAAAGTTGAATCATTTAGGCCAATCTCAAGCATCCCCCAGCTTGCAAAAATCATTGAGAAAGCTGCCCAACAACAACTCCAACATCACATCGACACAGAAGCACCCCTAGACAAATCGCAACATGGATTCAGAGAAGCACATGGAGTCGACACAATCCTTACAACCCTATTCAACGATCTGATCACAGGAATAAACAACATCAAACAAGGATTTGTTCTCATCTTTTTAGACATTTCTGCTGCCTTCGATTCTGTAAACCACGATATACTAATTCAACGTCTGAGAGAGAAGGGGATTCGAAGCACAGCACTGGAATGGTGTAGATCCTACCTTTCCAACAGGTGGCAACAAGTTAAAACAGGCCAGAAATCCTCAGAGCCGTTCCTACAGTCTCAAGGCGTACCACAAGGATCTTCACTATCGGCGTTAATGTTCAATATTTATATGCAGCCGATTTGTGAATTGATCAGATCCTTTAACGTGCAATGCTTGGCATACGCTGATGACATCCTCATATACATGCCGTTCAAAACTGACCAACCAGTGTTTACTCCAATAACCAACTGTTTCGGAGCAGTAGCTGAATGGTTGCTGACTCAAAACCTAAGAATAAATCATAGCAAAACTGATGTCCTATTTGTTACAAGGAATCTTAAGTTTGTACCTCCGCCGTCACTGCTGGTCAACAACACAGAACTGACGTCCAAACCCACGATCAGATACCTCGGCATAACATTAGATCAACACCTGGACATGACAATGCACGTGAAGAATGTGACAAAGAATATATACCATAAGATCAGAACACTACGCCACCTCCGTCCACTACTAGACTATACTGATTACCGGTCAACCTTCCAGGCACTAGTCCTGCCACATCTAGATTTTGCAAACATCATCCTCCACGGGCTCCCTCAATCAACCTTAAATCCACTACGTCTGGCTATGAATACAGCTGCTAGAGTCCTCTCTGGGTCACCAAGGTCTGCTCATATAACGCCTATCATGAAAGACCTACACTGGCTACCACTACAAGCCAGACTCTCATACAAGTCACTAGTTTTGACCTTCAAAGCCATGAATATCTACCCACCAACACCAATCAGAAAACTAATCCATAACACCCCTGAAAATAGAAACAGAAGGACTACAACTATGAACACTTTAATAGTTCCTAAGATGATGACTTCATGTACTAAAGCCACATCAAACAGAGCTTTTTCATTGTTCGCACCCAGGAATTGGAATAAACTTCCCCACGAAATCCGCGGCATCAAAAGTCTATTACAATTCCGCAAAGCCGTAAAGCATCACTTATTCACAAAATACTACCCAGAAGTGTCCATGGACACTCACACAGCCAACAGGCCTCCCACTCACACCAAACACCCTAGCACTTTAATCCAACCAGAAAACGGTTAGTCCCCACGAAAATCTACCTTACTACTATAGACTCATCCTACCCATGAATACATGTTCAATATTCACTCGAGTTTAAATAAGGTACATAATTAAAGCATATAAATAGTATATCGTTTATTGTACATAGTTATCCCTGTTATTCCATGTTTTATATTCCCTTGTTCTCTGTAAACTCGATGTTACCTGTACACATTGCAGTATATTTTGTTCGATGTACACCGCGCTGATTTTAATAGCGCGGTATATAAGAGATGTTAAATAAATAAATAAATAAATAAATAAATGTTTATTTGTTATATACCGACCAAAAGTATTTGTTGTTTTTAGTCCGTAGTTACTATACTCAGCCTTATTTTTATCTTGTTTATCCTGATTCTAATCTATGGTATACTTTATTTTATTATGTTTTAGCTATTTTATTTGTTTTTAATAATTTTGATTTTAATTATTATTCATTGATTTGGCTGTTTTTCATTGCATTTTTAATTGTTTGTTGTATTTTGTCTTGAGGTTTTACCCCCTGAAGAAGGCAATATTGCCCAAACACATACAGTTGCATAAAGCACCTGTGACCACATTCACTACTCACTTTGTGTGTGGTTCCTGTCCTGTTGCGAGTGGTTTCGCTCTTTATGCCAGTTGGCCCCTACTGTGTAGCACATTTGTATTAATTTCATCAGTGTAGTTAATACAGATGAACAATAACTCTTTTCTTGCTGTTCTGAGAGAGGTTTGTAGTATGTTCTCTCTAGAAATAGCCTAAATTTGCATTCCTTACTCTGCTAAATCATTCTGGATTAATGGTTATCTCCAGTCAACTGGTGGAGGCAGACTTCAGCATCCTGTAGTGATATTACTTGGTATGTCCTCTAGTATAGCTTTAAGAGAAGCCACTATTGTCTGCCTCCAGCAAGTGGCAAGGTGTATGGACTGGTACAACAGTGAAAGATCAGCCTGACTCTCCTCGCCCACCCTATGATGTGGAGGCCTTGGATTGAGTCATGAAGTGACTAGTAGCTGAGAGAATGGGAATGCCCGTGTCTCCTGGAGCGGAAAACTTCCCTGTGTCTACATTGTTTCCTACAAGTTATGAAAGCTGGTGGGCCAGAAGAGCAGGAGAACCCCATGAAGCACCTGAAAGGGGGGGGGGGGGGCAGTAATTTGGGCCCAGGCTCCTCTTCCCTTTTGGCTGTCCTAATCTAAGTTTTTCTTCCACCTCCCCCTTTTTTTCTACGTCTTTTTCCCCCCATTGATTTCAGTGGGGACGTTTACTCATTGATTTCAGTCAGGGGTAATTGACTCTGCTGCTATGATTAAGTAACTTCAAGTTGAGGGGGGGAGACTTTCCTCAGCCGGGTTTCCCGAAGCCTCTGGGGGCATCCAGGGCCTCCCTAATAGGGTTTTCTTGGGATTCCCTTTCTAGGACTCCCGTTTGCCATGGTTCTGTGGCCTTTATGCTGCATGGTGTTTCTTTTTGCCGCAATTCTCTTCCCTTGCGGCCTGCTGCACCCTGTGGCACTTAGCATTTTTTGTTTCCCACAGCTGCTGGTTTTGCCTCTGTTAGGACTGCAATGACCAGGGCACTTTTTGGCTAGCATCTAGAGAGCTGAACAGGGGGCCTGGGGCCAGATGCTGGGCCTATGGCCCCTCCTGCTCCTTTTTGTTTGTTCTTTTGGTTGGTGAGCTCTGCAACCACTTCAGGTGGTGACGTGCACTCTGTGAGAGTGGAGCATGATGGAGAACCACTAACCATGTGCCTTTTGTCCCCAGGGAGGCTGTCTGGGGCCTCTCTTGTGGGCCGGCTTGGGCTGCAGCTCCCGAAATAGCTCTCAAGCTGTATTTGGTTGGCTAGCTGCTTGGCAACCCCTTCTGGGGGGGATTTGGAGCCTGATCATTCCCTTGGGGACCCATAACCACTGAGCTCTCTTCTCACAGGTGGCAAGAGAGGTCATGACTCTTGGTTCACCCTTGCACGCCTCCACTCCTCTGTGTGCCCAGCAGTCACCTGGGAGTTGATGAACAGCCTGATGACAGATCTGACTGTTGGAAGGTTAATCGGCAGAGAATGGAGTAGTTCTACTCCTAGGGGCTGGGAGAGAAACACTGAAGAATCAGCCTTTTTTCTCGGCTAGGCCCTATTTAGGTATGCACAGGATGTTACAATGACTCCGCAGGCTGTGGAGTGGGCTTGTGGATGAGGTTAGCAGGTGGTTTCTTTTACAAACTCTCCATAGTCCTATGCGGTGGTGTGAGTGTTTTTAGGGTAAAAACACCCAAATTGGGCACCTAGGGTCCTCTCTCAGCTATCTCCTCGACCAAGGTAGCTGGGTTAGCCCCTTGACCCCATGGAATTGAAGTCTGTTTTACGGCAGTGATGAAGCATATGATCCTCCTAGTAGCGTGAGGTGCCGCATGTGTGGAAATTTCGGTTGAAGTCTTACAAAGGCCAGTGCTGTGTGCATGCCTGCAGTTTAGCTCTTGGAGGAGGGCACCCTCTGCTGGTGGCTTTGGCAATAAGGTTATGGCCCCTTGCCCCCATAGTTGCAGATTTAGTCATGAGAATATCTGGCTTGGCCCAGTCTCCTTCCAGAGGCTTAAGGAGCTTCCTGCACCTCACCTGGGTGCTGTTGCTAGGCAATGCTGGTGTAGTCTCTCCCAGTACCCTGACAATGGTGGTATGGGCCAGTTCCAAGTTCTGGCTTTATCCCAGTGAGGCTCCTTTGTGTGGCAGAGCAGTTCCCCTTAAGAGTTGTGTTTTTCTCTGAGGGAATTTAAATAAAAAAGGAAAATAAGATGATACCTTTTTATTGGATTAATTTAATATATTTGTAGACTAGCTTGATACTGTCCTAACCTGAAGAAAAAAGTTTTACATTCAAACGTTAGTCTACAAATATATAAATCAGTCCAATAAAAAGGTATCACCCTATTTTCCTTTATTTAACTACCTCTATAGTGGACTTACATGGCTTCCACACTTTGGTTTTTTTCTCTGAGCGAAGAAGCTCACCCATAGAGATTCCTGGAAGACATGCAGAAAATGGTCAGTGTACCCAGTTTTTATTATTTATTTTATTTATTATTTATTTATTTATAGTCTCTTCTATACCGCACTATTCAGCATCAGCGCGGTTTACAATAAACAATGAAATTACACATTTCCAATGCTACTTTGTGTTTACAGATGAACAGGACATATAACTTGGATAACAGGGGTAACTATATACAATTTACAACATGGTCATTACTATATGATATGTAATTTGTTCTTTAAAATTATTTGTAAATGGCTTTGCTGTCTTACCTCAAAAGGCAGAATAGCAAGAAATCAAATAAAGTAAAGTAAAGCACCTTCTAAGGCCATAGTTAAAACCTGGACCTGCCTTCTAAAGAAAGGGAGTCCTGCGGAGCCTCCCTTGTGGTAGAGCAGTTCTGGCTGGGTGTCTGGTAGGCTTGGTTGCCTCCAGGGGACCTTGGATGCTGGCAGTCCCCTCTGAGGTGCAGCCTGTTGGGATTCATCTCTGTCTTCCTGTGGAGCACAACTCTCTACTACATTCAACTAGTAGGTTTTAGGGTCTTTTGGTGGGTGTGGAGTTGTCATCTCTTTTGATGGGCCAGCTGCCTCACTGCTTCAGGTAATTGTCCAGGCCAGCCTGGGACTTCGAATGCTTACTAGGTGAATTACAGCAAAGCTCGCAGGGTCTTCCTGGGAGAGTCTCCCTGAGGCTATCTTCTCGGAATCCAAATATAAATGGGAAACCAGGGAGGAATCGACAGCTTTCGACTTCTGGTCCCCAGACCTCCCATCTGACCTGTTGCTGCCTACCAAGTGACACAAGTTGCCCTGGAGGACATGTCCTTCCAGGACATCCCCTTTTCCCTGGAACTGGAGGAGGAACAGAGGGTATAAGAGCTGGAGCTGCTCCAGTACCCCTCTGCCCTAGGGAGATGGTAATGGTTCCTGTGCATCATATCCTACAGAGGTTGTTGCTGCAGCTGTGGGAAACACTACTTACAGTTTCTGTCATCAGCTGCCAGCTCGACTCCCTATACCGGGTCCAGAAGGCCCTGGGCTTTGAAAAGCCTGTTACCACACAATACCATTGTGGTTGAATCGGCCTTGAAGCGGGCTAAGAGTGCCAAGACTCACTCTTTCGTACCACCAGGCCATGAGACTCAAACCCTAGATTCCTTCAGGAGGAAATGTTATTGGGGTTCCTATACTGGTCGACAGGATCCTGGCCTACCAGACCTATATGAGCATGTTCCTAAAGGATATCATTAGATCTGAAGGATTTTGCCACCCTAATTCCTAAGGACCATTGTGAGACATTTCAGAGCCTGGTGGCCCACGGCAAAGACTGCTCAAAGTTCATGGTGCATGGCGGTCTGCAGGCAGAGTGGCGGTGGTGGGCATTGCCTCCTACTGGATGGCGTGTTGGTCTTCCAACCAGGAACAATGGGTCCAGGACAAGATTGCCAGTGTCCCCTGCTGAGGGGAGAACCTCTTCGGGAAGCCAGTAGAGGAGAAAGCCGAGGAACTTGAGAAGGCGCATGTGACTCTCGAGGCTCTCCAGGAAAACCATAGATCCCGTGAGGGAGAAACATCAGGCTAAGAAGACCTTTTGGTCGTTCCTGTGCCAGTACTACCCTGCCAGCAGCGGAGGAAAAGACCCCGAAGGCATAACCTGCCCAAGCCGGATGTAGGCTTTTCATGGGTTCCTCAGGCACATAGGCAACTGTCTGCTGTCTGCCAGGGTAACCCCACAGATAGGGAGGCAACTTGTCCACCTCCCAACAGTGTCCCCTCAGACACCTGGGTGCTGCAGATCGTCCAAAGCAGATATCTGCTGCATCTCACCCAGCTGCTGCCCCCTTGTGTCCCCGGGAAATACCCCAAGGACCCTGCGCACCGTAACCTGCTGTAGAAAAGTCTCCTCTCTGCTGGCCATCTTAGCCATTGAGCAGATTCCCCCCTGGCTCAGGCCAGTCAGGGCTTCTATTCCAGATACTTCCTGGTTCCCAAAAAGACCGATGGGTTCCAGCCCATCCTGGACCTGCAAAACTTGAACCTGTTCCTCGTGTGTGAAAGGTTCAAGATGGTTTCACTGGGGACGCTGCTCCCATAACTTTTTCAGGGCAATTTGCTATGCTCCTTAGATCTAAAGGATGCGTACACACTCATCCTGATCCACTCAAGTCATAGACACTATCTACCCTTCGTGCTGGGCAGCCAGCACTAGCAGTACCAGGTGCTTCCCTACGGACTAGCCTGAGCCCCAAGGGCCTTCAAGAAGTGGCTGGTGGTCATAGCCACTTTAATCCGGACCATGGGATTCTTTGTCTTCCCATACTTGAATGATTGGCTCATCAAAGGTTCCATGCCAGATGGCATCTGTCAGAATGCCTATCTCATCATTCAAGTGCCGGAGCGACTGGGATTTGTGATCAACTACCCGAAGACCCATCTCCAGCACATGCAGCAGCTGGAGTTCATCAGTGGCCTCCTCGACACCACTTGATCGCAGGCCTTTCTACCAGCAGACCGTATTGAGCGGCTCATCAATGTGGTGGGTGATGTGCAGCACCAGTGCCACACATCAGCTTGTGGGATATTGAGAGCCCTCTGGCACATGACTGCCATGGTGCATACCCCTCAGGCCTGCTTCTTCATGCAGCAGGCCCAGTGGACCTTTAGAATACAAGAGAAGCAGGCGACGGGCCACCTTCAGGACAGGGTCAAAGTTACCAGGCTACTGGTGCAGTCCCATGCCTGGTGGCTTGAGCCAGTGAATCTGCTAAAGGCTTTCCATTCCACTCAGCAGCCCCCTACAAGATCCTTACAATGGACGTGTCCAAACTCGGCCAGGGGGCATATCTGATGGCTTGCGCACCTAGGGTCTATGGTCCGTGCAGGAGAGACTGCTTCAGATCAATTTTCTCAAACTTCATGTGATGGCAAATGCCTTCGGTGCCTGCCGAGCACACCTGGCCAATCAAGTCATCCTGATCCAAATAGACAACCAGGTGGTAATGTTCTACATGAACAAGCAAGGGGGCACGTGCTTGTACCTCCTGTCCTGGGAAGCTGTTAGACTGTGGAATTTTGCCCTGCTCCATTGCATGGACCTCTGGTCCACTTATCTGCCTGGCAAGCTCAACAGCCTAGCGGATCAACTCAGCCAGGTGCTCCAACCACACGAATGGGCCCTCAAGATGGTGGTGATGAACCGGAAATTTCAGGAGTGGGGCACTCTGGTGGTGGACCTCTTCACCATAGTGCACAATGCCTAGATGGCTCGGTTCTGCTCTCGGCAGGCCAGCAACCGCCTGGCCTCAGATGCATTCTTCCTCCACTGGAGGGAGGACTTGCTATATGCATACCTTCCTGATACCATGTGTGATGAAAACCCTCCTGAAGCTCCAGGCCAACAAAGGATCCATGATCCTCATCTCCCCCTACTGGCCTCGGCAGCTGTTTCCCCCTGCTGCTGCAGCTCTTTCAGAGGGAGCCTCTCCACCTGGGCTTTGCCCCAGACTTCATCTCACAGGAGGGCAGGACCTTGCTTTACCCCAGTGTCTGCTCATTGGCCTCATGGCATGGATGCTGAGCGAGTAGTCCTGTCTGAGTTCATCTTTCCCAAGGGTGTTACCAACATTCTTCTGTCATCCTGCAAGGCCTCGACACGCAAGGCCTATGCGCCAAAGTGGCAGCGGTTTGCCATCTGGTGCATGGGCACGACGCTTGGCCCCTTCTCCTGCACCATGTACCCAGCTGCTGGATCACCTTCTGTACCTCTTTGACTCTGGTCTGAAGTCCATTTCTGTGCTAGCCCACCTCAGCGCAATTGGGATGTACCATCGTAGCTCCGGGGGGGAGGGGGGGAAGGGGAGGTGCCCATCTCTACTCAACTGCTGGTGGCTTGAATCATGAAGAGTCTGCTCCTCTCATAGCCCCTGCTCAAGCCCCCTATGGAGACTTCTGAACTCAACGTTGTACTCGCCCAACTGATGCGGCCCCCTTTTGAGCTGTTGGACTCATTCCCCTTGAAGTTCCTGACCTGGAAGGTCCTCTTTCTGGTGGCAGTAACATCGGCGTGGCGCATTAGCGAGCTCCAGGCTCTGGTCACTTACACTCCCCATATACCAGGTTTCACCAGAACAGGGTGGTGCTCTGCACGCACCCATGCTTTCTGCCAAAGATGGTCTCTGCATTCCATCTCAATTAATTGATAGTCTTACCGACGTTCTTCCCCTGGCCTCATGCCAACTGGGGAGAGGCGGCATTGCATAAGTTGGATTGCAAGCAAGCACTGGCCTTCTACCTGGAACACCTGAAGGTGCACTGCCAGTCCAACTTTGTTTCCTTCGACCCCAGTAAGCTGGGTGCCACTGTCTTGAAGCGCACGCTATCCCTCTGGCCAGCGGACTGCGTCGCTTATACGTATTTTCAGGCTGGTTTAAGCCTTGAAGGTCATATCACGCTTACAATGTCCATGAGAAGGCTGCATCAGTGGCTAGCCTCTGTTCTTTCTCTGCAAAGGAAATCTGCAGGGCTGCTACATGGTCTTCGGTCCATTTCTTTGCAGCTCCTTACTATCTGGGTGGGGAAAGCAACTTTGGCTCTGGCATCTCTTTGGGTCTTAGTCAACTCCTGCCCACTGAGCCTTCTGTCCATCCAGGCTACCTGCTAAAACCCCTATGGTTGATGTCTGCTAAAGGTACTGAATCAGATGAGTCCCTCGAAGGGACTACCATTCTTTTCTTTCTGGCTTCTCCAGTTCCAGTGCCCCTGTTGAGATGTTGATCTCCTCTGGTTCTGATAGCCTGTAGCTTGTGAGTCCCTTATGCGAGGACTTATTTCCTGCTTGTTCATGGAGAAAGCGTAGTTACTCACCTGTAGCAGGTGTTCTCTGTGAACAGCAGGAATAAGTCCTCACAACCCTCACACCTTCCCAAGGAGTTGCCTTTTTGGCACCTGCTATGTTATTTGACTGGAGACGATGGCGCTGTGGCAGGCAGGAAGGTAGGTGTGCATACACGACGTACCTCCCAAAAGCTTCCTTTGGAAGCTGGGGAGCATTCCATGTGGGGCTCCTTCGGTGACATCACCCATACATGAGGATTTATTCCTGCTGTTCACAGAGAACACCTGCTGCAGGTGAGTAATTATGCTATTTAAGGTGCAAGGAAAGATTCTGTGGATGGCTGGCTTGGTGGCCCTTCCTTTTGGAGTGGCCTAGAAGAGGAATGCTCTGCGGCTTCCTCCCTGACCCTGGGTGAGCTGTCCTCTGCCCAGGTTATCGATCTATCTGGTCCTGGGGATCCTAGGTGCCCTGGCTGGACCTTTTGCATTGTGTTTCATGGAATCTTGGACCAAGTGATGTGGCCTTTCTCTGGCTCTTCAAGGTATGGGCCTGCAATGAGAAACATGGCAGCGGCTCCAGTTAAGGTAGTTTCCCAGTGCCTTCTTGCTTAGAACTGTCCCTTGCGGGTGCATGCTTTTCAGTTTGAGCTGCTTGATAATCACCCTGCTTGAGACCTGGTGAGTCTGTATGCCCTTAGCAAATGTTAGAGCCTTTTAGCCATTTGATCTGGACCACAAATTAACACTGAACCATCAGGGTTTGCGTTGTGGGCCTGTTCTACTACAGGAATAGTCTTCAAGGGATTCTTTGAGCCTCTTTCAGAAGGAATTAAGCAGATCTCTCCACCTGAATGTCCTGTTAACCCTCAGTGGGCTCCTGTGGAGAGGGCCTTGGAAGGGACCCTTCCTTGGGTCTATGTTTAAGGTCTCCCTGGTGTTATTAGTTCCTTATGACCCATTCCAGGGCACTCTATCATCCACCATATGGAATCCATACTGCAGCCTTTGCTTAGAGTACACTCTTCTGGTTCTTTGGAAGTTCCTTTTGCTATGAAATCTTTACTGTCAATCCTTCAAGGGGGGTGCCCCCCTCCTTTTCTCTCATCCTTGCTGAATTATGGTCCCGATTTTCCTTCATAGAGAGATTTTTAAACTGACTGTTCCTACTCTGGTGGATGGGCAGAAGGTGTTGCTAGAGTTCTTTGCAATTTCTCATTCCTCCTGTCAATCAGATCTTTTCTGTCCTCAGCAGTTTGATGGCGGTGCTTGTGGAGGTCAAGTCCTCTTATTATCCGTCTACCCCTAGAGACAGTTGTGGGCAGGGTGCATCCTGCCTGGTAAGCATATTCAGGAGTGAGTTGCAGTTCATTCCACGGAGCATAACCCTCTTGGGTGGCATCTAAATCTACGACTTCCTGGCCTTCATTGATTGCCTTGTGAGGCCTTACAGGGCGCTTATGGAGGTTATTCAGATGACTGCTTTGACAGAGTAGTCTGTCATGAATGTTTTCTTCCTGCCATCCTGAGTCCTGACTGCTTGGGTACATCCCAGTTGTCTGGACTGGTCTAGCAGGATGATAAGGAAGGAGAGATTTTAACCATACCCAATAATCTCCTTTCCTTGAATCCTGCTAGACCAGTCCAGGATCTACCCTGGAAGACTTCTTTTTGCAGGTTGCAAAGCCTAACGCCATTTGTTCACATTAGTGTTGTCTTTGGGAGACTTTCTACATGTTTGGGGGGTTTCAACTCTTAAGGAAGTTCTTGTCAACCTTGTGGGCTGGCTCCAGTTTCCTCATATTAAGAGAGCCAAGTACTTGCTCATGCTCTTTGTGGCAAAGCTGTTTGTGCTTAGTAATGTTATCTGAAAGTTTTTCTGAGTTTTTCAGATTGGCTTACTACTTGGTAAATGTCTTACTGTCTTCTCTCAGTGCTGTAGCAGAGGATATACCAAGTGATGACATCATGGAAAGTTGCTTAAATCTGCCTCTACCTATTGCCTGTGGTGCATAACCCACTTGTCTGGACTGATCTAGCAAGATTCAAGGAAAGGAAATTATCAGGTATGATTAAAATCTCTCCTTGTATGTTTCATTGTATTGATGTTTTGGACAGAAGAATTATTGCTTCAAGGCAATAGGTACTGATTTTCTCCAACTTCATTCGAGTGTTATTTAATTTTATATAATAGTGGAATAACCCATTGAGAGCTGGATTTACTAAAATACGCTGCAATGTGCTAGCACATGTTAACACACACTTACTACAGGTCCTACTTTATGTAGTGGGATCTAGTTACTAATAATGTGTAATGATGATAGCGCACTTCAGTATATATAGCCTTATGAGTTTTTATTCATCTTTTTAAATAATCCATATAGTTGGATTTAAATTAGTGCTTTAATCATGGTTTCTCATAGACCTTGGTGTACTTTCTCAAGCTCCCTCACTTTCTAAAACAGCTCAAATTTTAAATTATGGTACTATGAAAATGATTGTAAACAATAGATTGTGTGGTTCTTTGAAACCTGGTGTAGGGTAATGTATCCCTTTGAAGGAAACTGGTTGTGTATGATTGTTCTTCCTTACATAAGGAGGTTGAAAACTTAACTTCCTTTTCAAATATGCCTGATATTAACATCCCTATATTTCAGGAATTTTTCACACAATGTATGTTTAAAATAAGCAGATTGTATCATGAGGTGTTTCCACAGATGAGCCAAGTTCCTGGATCCAGCAATCATTTAAGCATTATACAGCAGAAGAAGCTAAACAGCAGTTTGTTGAGTATGATAAAGATGCCAATGGAATTATAACCTGGGAGGAGTACAATATTCAAATGTATGACCATGTGATTGATTTTGATGAGAATACTGTCTTGGAGGATGAAGAGGAGGAGTCATTTAGACAGGTGAGGCACGGATGAATGGTGATTGACAAACAGATTACAGTTTTTCATTTTTTCTTTAGTTGGTCATAGGGCGGACAGCTCTAGCCTTGAGTGCAGGGAGCTGATGAGGATTTCAAGATCTTGACAGTGAATATGCATGAGATGCATATTGAATGCCAATGTATCTCATACATATGCAACAGCTGATGTAATAAGTTATGCATTAGAAAACAGTATACTAAAGCTCTGTGCATAGTTCTAACACATGCGCTAAACAATAGTTGTCCCTAATGCAGTAAATTGATGATATGTAAATTACTTTGGCATGAAAAATCATGCACACTGCTGTGATAAGAGGCTGTAGTTTTCTGCATCGGGCAAAAATCTTTTCTTTCCCTTTTCTAGTCTATACACGAGCTAATTCCTATTCAGCATTAAATACTAGCATGGGAGCTAACAGATTATTATGCTAGGTGACAGGCTGAACATCATCTCAGATCATCCTGCTGGTCCAAATGATCTTCAAACAACACCCCCCCAAACCACTGTTAGGTCAAGAGGCAGGAATAATGCCCACTCACTCCTTCCTCTAGGGTCACAATCTTAGAAAATGGCAGCACCTGAGCCTGTGAGATACATTGGGACATAACACCTGCCAAATATAGGAGCGCTCCCTTATTTGGCAAGCAGACCCTTAGTGGTACATTCCAGTGTAACATCTGAAGTCAGGTGTCATCGTTTTCCATGATGGTTGTAGTTGAAGTTTCCCTGAGTCCAGTACATATTATTGGCCCACAGCAGTGCAGCCATTTTGAGGAGGTCTCTGATCAAGGTGTGCAGGGCCGGCCCGTCCATTGAGCGAGAATGTTTTTTGCACAGGGCCCCGCGTTTCAGGGGGCCCCGCGCAAAAAACATTCTGATCCAACATTAAAATTAAAAAAAAAAAAAAAAAAGCTGTCGCTGCCACTGCCGGGGCCGGGGCCGCCGCGGCAGAATCGAGTGTGCCACGGGGCCCCCCCCTGCCCAGCAGAGCCTGCCCTCCCCGGTATCACCTCTCTCACTCAGCTGCCTCCAGTCACACGCGCCGGCTTTCAGAGCGCGAGGGGAGTTTCTCCCTCGCTGCTCTGTTAAGCCCGGGGGCTGATGGGAAGTCCCATCAGCCCCCGCGGGCTTAACAGAGCAGCGAGGGAGAAACTATTCCCTCGCGCTCTGAAAGCCGGCGCGTGTGACTGGAGGCAGCTGAGAGAGGTGATACCGGGGAGGGCAGGCTCTGCTGGGCAGGGGGGGGCCCCGCGGCACACTCGATTCTGCCGCGGTGGCCCCGGCAGAGGCAGCGACAGCTTTTTTTGTAAAAAAAATTTCGCTGGGGGGGGGGTTAGCAGTGGTGATGGGCTGGGGGGGGTTAGGAGTGGTAATGGCTGTGGGCTGGTGGGGGGGTTAGGACTGGTGATTGGCTGGGGGGGGTTTAGGAGTGGTAATGGCTGTGGGCTGTTGGGGGGGTTAGGACTGGTGATGGGCTGGGGGGTGGTTAGGAGTGGTAATGGCTGTGGGCTGTTGGGGGGGGTTAGGACTGGTAATGGGCTATGGGGGGCTAGGACAGGAAATGGGCTGATGGGGGGTTAGGAGTGGTGATGGGCTGGGGGGGGGTTAGGAGTGGTAATGGCTGTGGGCTGTTGGGGGGGGTTAGGACTGGTAATGGGCTATGGGGGGCTAGGACAGGAAATGGGCTGATGGGGGGGTTAGGAGTGGTGATGGGCTATGGGGGGGCTATGGGCGAGCTATGGGGGGCTATAGGCTATGGGGGAGCTAAGTCTATATGGGCTGATGGGATTAGGACTGGAAGTGGGTTGATGGGGGCTTAGGACTGGAAGTGGGCTATGGGGGGCGGCTTAAACTAAAAATTGGGTGATGGGGATTAGGACTGGAAATGGGCTGGTGGGATTAGGACTGGGAGTGGGCTATGGGGGGCTAGGACTGGTAATGGGTTGGGGGGGTTGCTAGACTGGAAATGGGCTGGGGATTAGGACTGGAAATGGGCTGATGGGATTAGGACTGGTAATTGGCTATGGGGGGCTAGGACAGGAAATGGGCTGATGGGGAGGGGTTAGTACTTGAGGTGGGCTGGTGGGTGGGGGTAGGACTGGAAATGGGCTGATGGGGGGTTAACACTGGAGGTGGTCTGATGGGGTTAGGACTGCTAATGGGCTAGAGAGGGGGGGGGTTAGGACTGCTAATGGGCTAGGGGGGGGTTAGGACTGATAATGGGCTATGGGGGGCTGGGACAGGAAATGGGCTGATGGGGAGGGGTTAGGACTTGAGGTGGGCTGATGGGGTTAGGACTGGTAATGGGCTGTGGGCTGATGGGGGGGTTAGGACTGGCAATGGGCTATGGGGGGGTTAAGACTGGTAATGGGCTGTTGGCTGATGGGGGCTGTCTGGTAATGGGCTATGGGGGGTTAGGACTGATAATGGACTATGGGGGGGGGGCTAGGACAGGAAATGGGCTGATGGGGCGGGGTTAGGACTTGAGGTGGGCTGATGGGGTTAGGACTGGTAATGGACTGTGGGCTGATGAGGGGGGTTAGGACTGGCAATGGGCTATGGGGGGCTGACTGGAAATGGGTTGATGGGGGGTCGGACTGGACGTGGGCTGATGGGGGGGGTAGGACTGGAAGAGGGCTGAGGGGGGGTTGGGACTGGTAATGGGTTATCGGGGGGGCATAAACTGAAAATGGGGTGATGGGGGGTTAGGACTGGAAGTGGGTTGATGGGGGGCTAGGACTGGTATTGGGTTGGGGGGTTGCTAGGACTGGAAATGGGCTGATGGGGGGCTAGGACTGGAAATGGGCTGATGCAGGGACTAGAAGGGAATGGATGCTGGGTGAGGCTGGAACTAGAAGGGAGCTGGTGTTGGGGGAGGATTAGAATGGGATGGGGCTGGGAGAGTAAAATGGAGAGGGGAAAAATATTTTGTGTGGGAGGGATAAAAAATCTACAATTGGCCGGGTATTGGGAGAGTAAGTGGGGATTGAGGATGGAGGGGTAAATTTTGAGTAGATGAAATAGGAATGAGGAAAGAGCAAAAGGAGAAAGATTAGTATGTTAAAGCATATGTAGAGGGAGAATGGAAAAAAAACCCAAGAAGACAGAAGAAAGGACAAATGGACAGCAGATGGAGAGTTAGCAGAAGACACGAAGAAACCAGAAGAAAGTGGCTGGAACAATTGCAACTGAAAAAAAATGCACAAAAGGTAGAAAAATATCTCTTTATTTTGAATTTATTAACTGGAATATGTCAGCTCTGGGAAATGTGCATCATTAATTTTTGCGCTTTGTTTAGTACAAGAGGAAATTAATTTATAGTTTTATTTCTACAGTGTTGTTGTATATTCCAAGTTTGGCTTTTGGGGTTCCCAGTTTAATTATTGTCTTCCTGTTTCTAAATTGTGATTCCTTGTTTGGTGATGGTCTATGTTCTGCATGTGTAACTGAGCTGAGGTATTCTGTTTATGTAATTCCTTTTTGACATTGCCACTTGTTCTCTTTCCCCAGTAGGTCATGTATTGTTGTTCTCTGAAATGTATTGGTTTAATATTTGCAGTGTTGCCTTTTGATAGTTAGGGTATGGTGCTTTGTGAGTCCTGGTAGTGCTGTTAGGATACGGCGGGTTTGCTATGGGTTCTAAATGGGCAGTGTTTGTAGTAGTTCCTAATGTGCCTGGCGGTTGGTACTGGATTATAGTAATGTAGAAACCTTTTAGTCTTTCTTTATCCATATACTCATTAAGAGGCATGTTTACTAAAAGTTAGTGTATGGTAACATTATGCAAATATTTATGCAAATGAGGCACCTTATGCAAATGAGGCCCCGCACCGAGTCTCCGCACATGGCCCCGCACCCCCCTTGGGCTGCCCCTGAAGGTGTGCCCTGGTTTGGAGTGCTTGAGTCGGGTGTGCCCTGGGGGGAGAGGTTGTTTCGGTTTTCCTGTTGGTGCATGAGCCAGTAGGAGTACTCCTTTATTTGTCAGGCTGATTCTTAAGGGTGGTACCTGACACTGTGTTGTATAAGATGCTGACGCCAGAGGCAGAAGTGAGTGGGCATTATTTCTGCTTCAAAGTTTAAAGTGTGTTAGGGAGGTGGTCAGGGAGGGGAGTGTCTGGCACACTCACACACAACAAAATGCAATTTTAAGATAACACACACACACCCTACACCCCTGGGAAGTGTCATACTGGCTTCTTTCAGTGCTGAACCAGCACATACAAGTGAGGATGTTAATGCTGTTGAGTTAACTTCTTTTTAAGTTTATTTCTTCAAATGATTGCAGCACCAATTTATATTCAACAGGGTTATGCTATTACCAATCAAATACATACACAAACTTAGATTTAACATGATCGCATTGTTAATGTTATTTAAAGTTCTTTGGGAGTGGGGAATGCCTAATCTGAGTTAAAGTTCCTTAACTTTATTTGGCATGTGTTACATTAGTTTGTTAATGACCTGTAAAAGGGCTACAGTTCCGTTGCTAAAATGTAGATCTAAATGTGAAAAACTGTTCTCCTAACCTTTTAATAGGGGTATAGGTATGTAAATCGAAGAACGTGCCTGAAATGAGTAGGTCTCACATACCCCCAATCTCTGCTCCAGCTGTGTGTCACCTTTTTGCATCAAAACAGTACCATTTTGCAATTTCTTTTCTTTAAACAGTTTATCATTATGTGCACACAGAATTAAAACTCTATCTTTCTACCTCTTTTTTTCAAACTTTCAAGGTACCCTGCTAATAATACATATGGCAATTATGTTTCTAGCTTTGTAATAGAATGGTGGTGTAATATCTAGTCCATACATTAACATAAGAGAAGGTACTTTTGCCTGTTAGATTTGTTTCTTTTTCTTAAACAAAAACAGTTATGATTATAGCATAATAAAACTACATTGTTAAAATCTTACATTTGGTGCAGTTAAAACCTCAATCTCCGAAAAGTTGTCTTACGTTCAAGCAAGATGTTTCAACATTTGTATGTTTTGTTTGCCATCCTTTGTGTGTGGGCTTCGTAAACATATCTCTTTATTTTCTTTAAATTATTGATGATAGAAATTTAGACTCGTGCCAAATGAGATGACCTTTGTTGGAATTTAACCAAGATATTGGAATAAATATTCTTCCACATGGAAAAAGTGCTTCAAGGTCTTGACTGTTCATTGTATAAACAGACTCTCCATTCAAGATCTATAGCAGTAGAATTACTATTTAAACTCTTTTCTTCTTCTTGAAGATTCACTTAAAAGGCAAGAAACGATTTGATCAAGCTGACAGAGATGGCGTTCCTGGTCTGAATTTAACAGAATTTATAAATTTTGAACACCCTGAAGATGCTGAGTATATTTCGGTAAGGTCAAAAGAAAATATTTTGTTTGAAAAAAGACTTAAGAGCAGTATGTACTATAAAGGTGTCTAAATGACAAACTTCCTCTGATGTCAATACTTCCTCTGATATCTACAAGTCTTCTTTCAGAATTGCCATGTACATGAGTTGTTGAGATTTGAAGCATCTTTTCTGGATCATCTGCTAGACCAGTACAGACCAGTGAATTAAGTCCCCTTGCCAGCAGATGATGGAGACAGAAACAACTAGAAACTTCCACTGATCACTGGTAATGCAGCTTGGGACAACCTTCAGTATTTCTCTGTCTCCAGCAGATGGGGTTTGCTGGACTGGTGCAACTCGAGGTCCTAGGTTGAAAAAAAGTCAACTGTTGGGAGACCACTGTCAAGTGTAATGATAGCGTCTAATGACGATTTGAAGAAACTCTTTAATTCTAAGATAAGTAGCATAGTTTGAAAATAATTTGAATGTGTTTCATAGGCGTCAAAAAGGGATGAACCACAGGAGCCCTGGCCCCACTAAAAATATGGTATAGCAGGCTGCCCACGGGGTCCCATCCCCTGCAGGCAGAAGAAGGGAAGCCACAATTGCGGCAAAGACCATTCCTGTCTGCTCATGGGAGATTGGATTCCTGCAGGCAGAACAGGAAAGGTCTTTGCCACAATAGCGGCCGGCAGGCAGCAGGCTGCCCGTGGGGATCCCATTCCTCACAGGCAGAAGTAGAGGAGCTATGATTTCAGCAAAGACTCTTTCTGTCTTCCCACACGAGATCCGATCCCTGCGGGCAGAACAGGAAGGGTCTTCGCCACAATCACAGCTTCTCTTCTTCTACCTGTGGGGGATGGGGTCTCCGCCCACAGGCAGCCTGCCGGCCTCGATCATGGAAAAGACCCTTCCTGTTCTGCCTGTGAGAGATCGGATTCTATATGGCAAAACAGGAAGTTTCTCTGTGCTTGGGGTGGATTTAGGATGGTGCTTGGGGCCAGGGATGGCCCAAGGGTTGCTGCTACCCCAGGCAGAAACCCTGGCAGCACTGCCCCCTCCCCCGAGCCATGCCACCATCACCACCACCCCCCTCATGCTGCCACTGATTTAGTCTTGGGGGAGAGGTGGGAGGTGGCAGTGGCAGCGGCAGCAGTGTTTTAAATGTGGCGGCTTTGTTCCTCTGCTTTGTTGCCTGCGGCAGGCTATGTGCTTCAATAGTAAATTGGTCAGAGGGGGATCAGAAGTGGCAGGTCATGTGTGCCGAAGCACATGGCCTGCTGCAGTCAACAAAGCAGCGGCGGAAAGTCGCCCAACCGGGGTGGCCACCTAGCTCACCTAACCCAGACCACCGCCATGGCTAATGGAATGAGGCATTTGGGAGAATTGATAGTCGTCATGACAGAGAGCAGTGACTGAAGCTGAATTCTCTTGAAGGAGCTAGGTCTCAGTTAGAGCAAGGACGTGGAGAGCATTAGAGAGAGATCATGAGTAAAGGCAAGTTTATTTGACATGGAGTGTGCGTTACACAAGATGAGAAAGAGAGAGGGGAGGGGAAAAGGAGAGAGATTTTAGCTGTAGCGTGAGGATTTGTTCTGGGAGTGTGACCAAAGTCCTGACTTGGGATGGATTCTTCAAGCCCTAATGAAGCTGTACTTTGAGCCGCTGAAATGGATCACCTTAAAGATCCCTCCTCAAGACTGTCTTTTTGGTCACTATTTGCTCAGCATGCCGCATTTTGGAGCTACAAGCCCTCTTGTGTAGGGATCCTTATCCGGCTTTCTCGGCAGAAACTATATCTCTCAGGCTGGTTCCTACCTTCTTACCCAAGGTGGTTTCCGACTGTCATATTAACCAGGTGGTTTCTCTTCCGTCTTTTTCTCCGAGCAGTGCAGTGGTAGAGATAGAGGATCTGAACTTGGTTGATGTATAGAGAGGGCTTCTTCGGAACCTGAAGGTGACTAACCCATTCTGAAAATCTGCGTGACGTTCATCTCCAAGTCCACCTTTAGGGCACTGGATAAAGGAGGTAGTGATCTCTGCCTACATTTGGAATAAGCTCGGCTGGAGGGCTGGGGGTTCAATTCCCACTCAGTGACAGCAACCTCTGGCTAGAGGGACTGGGGCTTCTAGTCCTATAGGCACTCCTAGTGGCCTTGGGCAAGCCATTTAACCCTCCATTGCCTCAGGTACGCATAGACTGTGAGCACCTTGGGGACGAGGGAATATATACAGTATCTGATTGTAAACTGCCTAGTTTGCATTATCACAGATGGGTGGTATATACACGCCTTAAACAAAATAAATTAATTAACCTGTGCAAGATGGGTTGAGGGCTTGCTCCACCCAGGCTCAGGCATCATCCTCGATAGAGGCAAGTTTCATTGCCCCAATTAGTTAACCATTTTTAGTCTGCCATGACCATAGGTTGGTTCAGAGTGGATTACAACTGATCATGATACAAGACACCAAACAGAATGAAAAAATTACAAGATGAGAAGTATACACCTGCAGTGTGACAAAATGACATGTTTTGGACATTTGCTGAATCGGACATGTGAAGGGTACATGTCTGTGTGTATTAGGGTTGCCAACTTTTTCACCGAGAAAAACCCGACACCTGTGGCTCGCCATGCTCCACCCATTCTCCGCCCCTAGTCCCACCCCTGCCCCGCCCCACCCCGCCCCCAGCCCCACCCACAAAAATTACCGAGGATACGTGTAGGCTAACTTCCTTGGCCAGATAAATTAAACTGGGAATCCCAAAAGCCAAACATGAAATGTACAACACTGGAGAAATAAAACTATAAAGTAATTTCCTCTTGCACTAAACAAAAATGCAAAGATGTTAGCAATACACACTTCCCAGACCAGACATATTCCAGTTAATAAATTCAAAATAAAAAGTATTTTTCTACCTTCTGTTTGGGCATTTTATTTTTCAGTTGCAATTGCTCCAGTCACTTTCTTCTGGTTTCTTCGTGTCTTCTGCGAGCTATCCATTTGTCCTTTCTTCTCTTTTAGATGTTTTCCATTCTCTCTCTATTTCTGCTTTAACATACTGATTGTTTCCCTTTTGCTCTTTCCCCCAATTCTTTCCTTATTCCTTTATCATCCATTTAAATTTCACCCTTCCATTCTCAAGCCCCTCTTACTCTCCCAATACCCGGCCCATCATTGACTTTTCTTCCACACAAAATATCTTTTCCCCTTCCATTCTCATTCCCCATCCATTCTAGTCCTCCCCCAAAATCAGTTCCCTTATAGTTCTAGACCCACCCAGCATCCACTCCCCTTCTAGTCCCATTCTCCCATGCCCCACATCAGCCCATTTCCAGTCCTATTGTAGCCCCCATCAGCCCATTTCCAATCCTATTCCAGCTCTTCATCAGCCCATTTCCAGTGGTAGCCCTCACATCACAGGCTATTTCCAGTCCTAGCCCCCCCCCCCCAATCACAGCCCATTTCCAGTCCAAGTCCCCCATCACAGCCTCTTTCTAGCCCTAGCCCCCCCCCCATCACAGCCTATTTCCAGTCCTAGGCCCCCCCCACCATCACAGCCCATTTGCAGTCCTAGTCCCCCCCGCACCATCACAGCCCATTTGCAGTCCTAGCCCCCCTAATCACAGCCTTTTTCCAGTCCATGTTCCCCCTCCCTCCCCAATATCCCATTTTCATTCCAGGTCCCCCCCCCCCCATCACAACAATATTTCCAGTCCAAGTCCCCCCCCCCATAGCCCTTTTCCAGTCCAAGTTCCCCCCTCATAGCCCATTTCCAGTCCAGGTCCCCCCCCCCCCACCCATCCCAGTAACATTTCCAGTCCAAGTTCCCCCCACACCCCTTTTCCACTCCAAGTTCCCCCCCCCCCCATAGCCCTTTTCCAGTCCTGGTCTCCCCCCCCCCATCACCGCCCTTGCAGTCCTTGGCCTCTCCCCCCCCCCCCCGACCAGCACCGCGGCTGTGAGGGGCTTCAGAGGGAGCCGGAGAAGCCCGCGTGAGGCCACGGCTCCCTCTGTACAACTGCCAGCGTGAAGATCCTTTTCCTTCACGCTGGCGGTTGTTTCTGTGAAGCCGCGAATGCTGGGAAAGGTTAAAGGGCATTGCCTTTAACCTTTCCCAGCAATCGCAGCTTCACAGAAACAGCCGCCAGCATGAAGGAAAAGGATCTTCACGCTGGCAGTTGTACAGAGGGAGCCGGGGCCTCGCTCGGGCTTCCCCGGCTCCCTCTGAAGCCTTCCGGTGTGCGGGCTGTTTTGTTTTTTTTTTAACTCCGCGGACTTCTTCGGATCGGAAGAAAAGCCGGTTTTTTGCTCTGGCTGCTTCCGATCTTGCAGCCAGAGCAAAAAACCGGCTTTTCAAGGGCCAGTTTTACCTCTGCGCCGGCAGCCGGCCTGGCCATGGAAAAACCGGCCAGGCCGGCTGAAAACCGGCCGGTTGGCAACCCTAGTGTGTATCATGGGGAGTGTTGGGAGCTGCATGTCATGGGGAGTGCATGTACACATGTGTGCCTCATAGGGAATGCGTGTGTCTGTCTCTACTTTTCCCTGTCATCCTGCACCTATTTGTCCCTCCTGCCATCTTGCACTACTCTCTTTCCTATCCTTCACTGCTCTCTTGCAGTCTCTCAGGCCTTTCGCTCCCTTCCTCCTCCTCCTTTTCTGCCTTAATGCACTACCATCTCTGCTTTTCTCCTCTAACCCTGCCCCTTCCCTTAGGCTCCATCTCCCCAGCCCACACCCCACTTTTCTGGATTGTGGGACCCAGAGCCATCCACCAGCTTTCTCAGGTCACAGCATAGCTCTTCATGCCAGGGGGACCAGGACTCCCGCAGGCTCTTTTTCCTGCTGGTTTGGGCGGGGATTGGGGAGCATGCACATGTTTATATGCATGTGTAACAAACTTGCCTTCAAACAGACAAAACTCTAGCCGGCTTGACCCTTGACAATAGACGTAAGAACTTAAGAAATTCCATACTGGGTCAGACCAAGGTCCATCAAGCCTAGTATTCTGTTGCCAACAGTGGCCAATCCAGGTCACAAGTACCTGGCAGGTTCCCAAAAAGGAACATAGGTTCCACAATGCTTGTCCCAGGGTAAGCAGTGGATTTCCCGGGTCCTTTTTAAAAATGGTTTATGGGCCTTTCCTCCAGGAACGTGTCCAAATATTTTCTCTTATTAGTCGTAAAAGGGTTACATTGTAGCTTCATTGTGTCCCCCTAATCTTTCTACTTTTTGATGAGTCAGAAAGTGAAACGCATCTAATAAGCTATCACAGTTATTCTGTGAGTAGGCAAGGAAAAATCATCTAAAATAATTAATAAAATAAATGAAAGCAAATATTGCTGAAATAGCCAAGTTTATAAAATAGTTCTAAAAGCCATGTAATCCTGAACATTGAATTTATTGTTGGGCAGCTGATTCCATTTGAATACCGCTCTGTAACTTAAGATTTTGTCAAATTTACTTTAAGATGAACATGTTTAGTGTCTGGAAGCTTCAGCTTAATGGTATTAACTGATCACAATGTTCTTGTACCTGCAATAATGTAACTTAAGAACTCTTAACAACAACAAATACACTGAACAACGCCATAGATAATTTTAAAAGTCATGCTAAGAAGTTTAAAATGTTAGCTAAAGTAGCTGCCTCAGAAATTAAGTCTTTATTGTGTAGCAGGAAAAGGGCTGTGAGAGGTGTTTTTTTTTAATAAGGTTATCTTTTAGGCAACAATAAGAGTTCATGGCAGAAAGATTAGAATGTGCTTATATAAAAGCATATTTTCTGGGAACAAGCACGAAGTTAGTCCTCACATATGGGTGACATCAGTGCCGACAGAGCCCACGCAGAAACATCTCCCCAGTTTTCAAAGAAAGCCTTTGGGAGATGGCACCCTTGGGCGGGAAGGAGACCACGTATGTGTGGTGCATCTTGCCTCAGTCTCCTTTTTTCCATGGTTCCCTCTGGAGGTTATCCAGTTTCTTCCGGAAAAAGTGTGATTTTTGTTACGTTTCTGTCTGGTTTACGTACCGGTTCCTTCCTGCCCCCCTGAGCCAGCTCATTTCAGCATCGCTCCTTGGGTTCGTTCATTTGGTTTTCCCTTTTTTTCGAATTGTTCCTCAGCCGAAGGCCTCTGAGCCCTGCCGGGTGGCGGGGACCCCCTTTTTCTGATGGCCTCCAGTGGCTTCAAGAAGTCAATCGTTGTAGCAAAATGATGTCTCACACCGATCTGCATGACTGCTGCGTCCGGTGCCTAGGCCCGAAACATAATGACAGACTGAACTTTGCAGATCTATGACCTCAAAGGCCCTAAAGAGCCGTCGTCGGCAGCAGGAAAAATTCTTCTAGAAGACAGACTCTGCACTGGAGTCTCCGGCGACACCACTCTCCAAGGCCCCCTCTAATACCTTGATGCCCCACAAAGCCTGAGTCTCTTAGGAGTCCTGTGGCCGTGGTTCCTTGGAAATCCCTGAAGGTGGAATGCAAGAAGATGAAACCCTCGAAGACCACCTCGGAGGACGGGCTGGGAAGAAGGGGAAATCCCACTCCAGGCCCTACAGTCCCAGGCGTGAGTCCGAGGAATCAGAACGGGAGTGGACTCACAAGCTGCCCTGTAAGGAGTCATTGGCACACACCGACCAGCCTCATACCTCCGAGGCCATCCTTATCGAGGACTCCCCTTTGACAGTGCTGATGCCGGGCCTGAAGTCCTCTGTGACTGCATCGAAGACTGCAGAGCCAACTGGTTTGGAGACCAGGATGGTGGCCTTAGAGAGCAGTATCTCTGCATTTATGTCCTGTTTGTCTGATTCATCTGCCCCAACGACAGGACCCTCGACATCGGGGCTTCCCCGGACATCGAGCTGTTCCTCAAGCGCCCCCAGCACCAGATGAAGTCCCAGTCCCATTCCTCAGGTCCTCCCCAGCGAGCACCCACGGCTTGGACCGCAGATCCTCTGGAGGTCAGACTGCCTGGCTTGGACCTCGACTGAAGTGATCCACGGCATTGGACTCATACTCGGACTTCGAGTCCAAATGGGAGACCAAGGACGAAGAGTCCCCGGACATGCAGTGGCACCGAAATATGCCCTCGGACCTGTCTCCACTGATGCCCCGCCCAAGGATGTCATTTTCCTCAATTTATTTTGAGGGACATGGCCAAGACTTTCACTATTGAGACAAAGGCAGAGGAGGACCCACTCACCGAGGAATTGGAGATACTCCAATAAGAGGCACCTCCTAAGGAAACCCTTAGGGTACCAGTGCCTCTGATCCTCGACCACCTTCTCCTCCTCTGGGTGTGGGAAACACTGGCATTGGTACCATTTCTCAGTAGGCACCTCAGCGCCATGTACTGGGTACACTGAAGTCCTGTGTTCCAAAAGACCCAGCTTCCCCACAACTCGAGGGCTGTGGAGTCAGCCATGTCCCAGCTTAAAAGCCAAAAAACTCCTTTGACAGTGCCACCCAGCAGGGAGGCCTGAACTCTTGATGCCCTCTGCTGGAAGGCCTTTCAGGGCTCGATGCTAACTTGCTGGATCCAGTCCTATCAGCTCTATATCAGCGTGTACCTGAAGGAACTGTCGAAGGAGCTCGGTGGATTTTCGGCAGGCCTTGATGGGGAACCCCTACAGAGGTTCAAGTCCCTGACTTCAGCGGTAAGAGTGCTCAAAGTTTTTGTCTTGAGCAGCCTATGATGGGTTTGAGTCTTCAGCTAGGGTGGCCGCCACAGTTATCGGAATGATGCCAAGCATGTCTGCAGTCATCTGACCTAGAACAATGGGTGCAGGACAAACTGATTGATGTCCCCTGTATAGGAGAGAACCTATTCAGGAAACCCATGGTAGTTAAGGCTGCAGACATAGAAACAGAATTCCTGACGAGAACCAGGCTCTCGAAGAACCAGGCAGAGAGGCTCGCATCCTGGAGATGAATGCATGGCTGCGTGGATGGTGTCATCGAGAGCGTTTTGGTTTCCTAGACCATGGGATGCTGTTCCAAGGGTTGCAGAGCAGAGATGGCATCCATCTGTCCAAGAAAGGTCAACGCATCTTCGGTAGTAGACTGGCTAATCTACTGAAGAGGGCTTTAAACTAGATTCGTTGGGGATGGGTGAAGAAAGCCCCTAGGTAAGTGAAAGCACCCAGGTAGGTGATACATTAAATACCTTTATGGAAATGGGTAACAGGGGTAACATATGGAAAGCAGTGTGTATTAATGCCCGTAGCATGGGAAATAAGATCCCTGAAGTTGAAGCTTTGGTGGGAGTGGCTGACTTGGATTTAGTGGCAGTTACAGAAACATGGTTCACAGAAAACCATGACTGGGATGTAACTATACCTGGCTATACTTTATTCAGAAAGGATAGGGTAGGAAGAAGGGGAGGAGGAGCGGCACTATATGTAAAAACTACTATTAAAGCTTTGGAATTACAGAGCTTAAAAGGGAGAGAGGAGGCATTGTGGGTTAAACTAGAAAGAGGGAAAGATAAATCTATTTGCATTGGTGTGATATACAGACCTCCCTCACAAGAGGAAGAGGTGGACAGAGTTATTTGAAGACATACGCAGCATTGCTAGGAAAGGGGAAGTGCTACTGATAGGAGATTTCAATATGCCAGATGTTGATTGGCACATTCCTGCTGCAGTATCATCTAGAAGTAAGGAGATCCTGGATTCTCTACAGGGAGAACTATTCAGGCAATTGGTAACAGACCCCACACGTGAAGGGGCCATACTGGACTTGGTGCTTACCAATGGTGAAAGTGTTTCTGATGTTGTAGTGGGAGATCATTTTGCATCCAGTGATCACCAGATTGTGTGGTTCAGTATTAGGACTAGGGCTGTTAGAATCCATTCCAAGGTGAGGATCTTAGACTTTAGGAAGACCAACTTTGCGAAGATGGGCCAATACCTCAGGGAGTCGTTAGTGGGATGGGAACAGCTGGGGGATGTAGAAAAACAGTGGGCAAAACTGAAAGGGGGTATTTTAAGGGCAACCAACCTTTTTGCTAAAATGGTAAATAAAGGCAAAAGGAACAGGAGACCGCTATGGTTTTCGAAGGAAGTAGCTGAAAAAGTGAAGAAAAAGAGGGAGGCCTTCATGAAATACAAGAGATCACAGAGAGAGGAAGACAGGCATCTGTATTTGGAAAAACTTAGAGAAACTAGCAAAGTAGTCAAGAAGGCAAAGATTCAAAAGGAGGAGGAAATAGCCAATGCAATAAAATGGGGGGATAAGACATTTTTCAGATATATTAGTGAGAAGAGGAAGGGCAAAAGTGGTATTGTCAGACTCAAGGGTGCAGGGGGGAATATGTAGAAGCTGATAAGGATAAAGCGGAATTGCTTAACAAATATTTTTGTTCTGTGTTCACAGATGAAGAACCAGGAGCAGGACCTCAGAAAACACCCACAAATAAGAACAGAAGCGAGGGATATCTTGAACAATTTTCAGAAGACTGTGTTCGTGAGAAACTAGCTCAACTTAAAGTAGACAAGGCGATGGGACCGGATGGGATACACCCTAGAATACTGAGGGAACTTGGGGAAGTTCTAGCAACTCCACTGACTGACCTTTTCAATGCCTCGTTGGAGTCGGGAGTGGTGCCAAAGGACTGGAGAGAGGCTCATGTGGTGCCTTTACACAAAAGTGGAAGTAAGGATGTGGTTGAAAACTACAGGCCGGTTAGTTTAACTTCGGTGGTGAGTAAATTATTGGAAACGCTGCTGAAAGAGAAAATAGTGAGGTTTCTGGAGTCCAGCGGATTACAGGATCCGAGGCAGCATGGATTCACCAGAGGCAGGTCTTGTCAGACAAATCTGATTGATTTCTTTGACTGGGTGACCAGGGAGTTGGACCGAGGGAGAGCTCTAGATGTGGTGTATTTAGATTTCAGTAAAGCCTTTGACACTGTTCCTCACAGGCGACTTATAAACAAACTGAGCACCCTAGGGATGGACCCTAAAGTTACTGCTTGGGTTAGAAATTGGTTGGGTGGGAGGCGACAGAGTACAAGTAAATGGAGCTCACTCTGAGGAGAAGGATGTTACCAGTGGTGTGCCCCAGGGATCTGTCCTTCGTCCGATTCTTTTTAACATCTTTGTTAGGGATATAGCGGAAGGGCTGTCGGGTAAGGTTTGCCTCTTTGCAGATGATACCAAAATCTGCAATAGAGTAGACACCCAGGAAGGTGTAGATAACATGAGGAGGGATCTAGCTAAGCTTGAAGAATGGTCTAGAATTTGGCAGCTGGGATTTAATGTTAAAAAATGTAAGGTCATGCATTTGGGCTGCAGCAATCCAAGGGAGCAATACAGTATAGGACAGGGGTGTCAAACTCAAATACACAGTGGGCCAAAATGTAAAACTTGAACAAAGTCGCGGGCCAGCATTGAACAAATGAACCTTTTAATATGGACCCAAACAAGATTTGCTTTAACATTGAATATGAAGCAACACTTATTACTATACAATTTATAACTTAATAGTTCAGATATGCAAAAACCAATTTCAAATAAAAAAAAAAACATCAATGACATTCATTTATTAAATAAGATTTAAATAATAATAAATAATAATTTTTAAAATAAAATAACAATAATAAAATTAATCAACCATTCAAGCCCATGTCTTGGAGTAGCAAGAAAAAGTGCATAAAGAAAACGTTAATTATTGCTCAGTTTGCTGCACACTGATCTAATCTGATGTGCCCAAGCCAGATACCTGGCATCTCTTCTTGGATGATAGTTCATCAATGTCTGGGCTCAGGCTTTGAGCTGAGGAAATCCTCAGTATCGAGCGAAGGTGTTCATCAGTCAGACGTCTCCTGTGAGATGTTTTGGTCATCTTCATCGAGGAGAAAAGTTGCTCACATAGATAAGTGCTGCCGAACATGGAGAGCATCTGAGCAGCTTGGGTGTGGAGCTGAGGCATTGTGTCAGGGATGAACTGTGGAAACTGGGCGGCGCCCACAGCATCATACTTTGACTTCAGCGTGTCATTACACTGGAGTTCAATTAGCTCCATTTGGAGGTTGGTTGGTGCGTTTTCCACATTAACTGCAAAGGGATTACTGAGCAGTTCAAACCTACATTTCTGGACATCAAAGTCGGCAAATCGCCGGCTAAACTCAGCGCCGAGTACACTGAGTTTTTCAGCAAACTGTGCACATGGGAACAAGTTGGTAAAGAACTGCGTTTTCATGGTTTGGCAGCAGGGAAAATGGCCAAGGTTTCCTTGCAGCATCTGATTCTCCCACAGGCACAGTTTAGTTTTAAAAGCCCTCACTGCAGCGTACATGTCTGTGATGATGCGCCCCCGCCCCTGAAGCTGCAGGTTCAGCGCATCGAGATGGCTCGAGATGTCACACAGAAAGGCCAGCTCACACAGAAACTTTCTCCCGAAGCTCTGCTGTGTCCTTCCCTTTGCTTTCCAGAAACTGACATATTTCCTCATGCAGCTCAAAACATCTATTCAGTACTTTTCCTCGGCTTAACCATCTCACCTCTGTGTGATACGGCACGTCTGCGTATTCCGAACCACACTCCTCCAGAAAAGACTTAAACTGGCAGTGATTCAGACCTTTGGCTCTTATAAAGTTAACTACTTGTGTTACTGTGGTCATAACATGTTCCATCTTTAGGGCTTTGCCACACAATGATTCCTGATGCATGATGCAGTGATAAACAGTTAGTTCACCTGCACAGTTCTCTTCCTGCATCTTCTCCCGGACCCTGCCCACCAGTCCACTTGTTTTACCGCACATCGCTGGCGCACCATCTGTCGTTAATCCCACGAGTTTATCCCACGGCAGCTTTATTTCAGTTACGCATTTGGAAACCTCCTCAAAAATTTCCTTTCCTGTGGTTGTGCCATGCATTGATTTGAATCCCAATAGCTCCTCCGTAACACACATATTTGAGTCCACTCCACGGATGAAGACTGACAGCTGAGCAGTATCAGATGCGTCGCTGCTCTCATCCACAGCAAGGGAGAATGCAATGAAATCTTTTCCCTTTTCCAAAAGCTGGTCATACAGATTGGTGGCAAGATCACATGTGCGATCAGCTACTGTGTTTCTGCTCAGGCTCACGTTTGAAAAGGCTTGCTTTTTCTCTGGGCACACGATGTCACAAACTTTCAACATGCACTTTTTCACAAACTCTCCCTCATTAAAGGGCCGGGCTGATTTTGCGATCTCTGCTGCCACAATATAACTAGCCTTTACAGCAGCCTCACTTTGTGATGTGACTTTTTTGAACATATTCTGTTGTGAAACCAAACTTCTTTTCATCTCCTCCACTTTCTGGCTCCTTTGAGTCATGTCCAGGTCCTTGTACTTGTCATGGTGTTTTGTTTCATAGTGTCGTCGAATGTTATACTCCTTAGTTATAGCCACGTTGACTCCACAAATCAGACAAACAGGTCTGTCTTTTACATATGTAAACAAATATTCTGTCTCCCACCTGTCCAGAAAGTTCCTGTTGTCTGCCTTTCTTTTTGCCATTTTTGGGAAGGGGTTCCACAGTGACAGTTGTAGCTTGAGATCGCTATGACTTCTGTCACACAGGAGAGGGCGTTTCTGGGACCTGTCCTGATTGACGCGCCAAAACAACAGCAAGGCATTATGGGATTTGTAGTATTAGCGATGAATGAATGCGCTGTATAATACCGGCAGGCTAGCTCTAGTAGTCATTTGGTATAGCTCGCGGGCCAAATATAATTACACTACGGGCCAAATTTGGCCCGCGGGCCAGAGTTTGACACCTATGGTATAGGAGGTGAAGTACTTTTGTCCACTAAAGAAGAGCGATCTTAAAGTAGCTAAACAGGTAGAAAAGGCGACGGCAAAAGCTAGAAGGATGCTTGGGTGCATACGGAGAGGAATGGCTAGCAGAAAAAAGGAGGTGCTAATGCCTCTGTATAAGTCTTTGGTGCGACCTCATTTGGAGTATGGTGTGCAATTCTGGAGACTGCACCTTCAAAAGGATGTGAACAGGATGGAGTCGGTGCAGAGGGTTGCTACTAAAATGATTAGTGGGCTTCATTATAAAGCATTTGAGGACAGACTTAAGGATCTTAATATGTGCACCTTAGAGGAAAGGCGGGATAGAGGTGATATGATTGAGATGTTTAAATACCTCCGTGGCATAAATGTTCAGGGAGAGAGCCTCTTTCAATTGAAAGCAAGTTCTGCTACGAGGGGACATGGGATGAGGGTGAAGGGAGATAGATTCAGGAGTGATATACGGAAATATTTCTTTACAGAAAGAGTAGTGGATCCATGGAATAGTCTCCCAGTGGAGGTGGTAGAGATGAGGACAGTAACTGAATTCAAAAAAGCATGGGACCAACACAGAGGATCTCTAAAGGTAAAAAGTGGACTGTTGTAGTTGTTGTTATGGAAGGACAGACTAGATAGGCCATGTGGTCTTTTTCTGTCATCATGTTTCTATGTTTCTAAGAAGACCCTGGTGCAACCCCAGCAGAAAGCTCTGGGGAAAAAGCTTTTCTTCCCAAAGAAGGGGGAGTTGTGGCAGTACCCCGCATTTCCTGGTCTCTCTGTCCCTCAACAGGGCCAGCAGCAAAAAGGCCAGGGGCATGGTCCCCGAAAGCAAAAGACCCCGAAGTCCCAGGCGCCAGCCCCATTCCAGCCTGGGGAAGCTTCTGACTGCCTGGGTTTGATCTCCCCCCCCCCCCCAGGTGGTGTTCTATAGCCCACAGGGGGGAGCATCTAGCACTGTTTGCTCACAGGTGGACAGCCATCATCACCGAAACCTGGGTGCTACCTCCTCCACCTACAGCAGGCGTCATCCTCGTACTGCCCAGGAGAGCCCACTGGAACTCTCCTTCAGAGACCCTAATTCTCGCCAAGCTAGCAGGCCTAATTCAGGACAAGGCAGTGGAGCCAGTGCCGAAACATCTCTGGGGCACAGGCTTCTACTCCAGGTATTTCCTCATCCCCAGGAGGACAGGGGGCCTCAGGTCTCTGGTCAGGGAGAAGTTCAAGATGTTCTCCCTTGGGACACTACTGCCATTCCTCCAGCAGGGAGATTGGCTATGCTCCTTAGACCTAAATGATGCCTACACACCCATCCTAATTCATCCCAGCTACAGAAAATGCCTCCAGTTCATGGTGGAGGACAGCACGATCAATACAGGGTGCTGCCTTTGGTCTGGCTTCATCACCAAGGGTCTTCACAAAGTGCCTCGCCGTGGTCAAAGCCCACCTTTGGCTCCAAGGGGCCTTCGTCTTTCCTTATCTGGATGACTGGCTCATACAGGGGGACACAGCTACCGAGGCACAATGCACCACCAGGCCCACCATAAACACCCTGCTAACCTGGGATTCATCATAAACTACTCAAAGACCCACCTCGCTCTGGCCTAGAGCCTAGTGTTTATTAGGGCACAATTAGATACCCTCCAGGCAAAAGCCTTCCTTCCTCAGGAGAGGTCAGAATGCCTCAGGGGTTAGCCTCAGTGGTGCACAGACACTGGGCGCTACCTGCCCGACTTCTACTCTGCCTGTTGGGACACATGGCTTCCATGGTTCACATGACCCCATATGCCCATCTTCACATGAGGGCAGCCCAGTGGTGCCTCTGCTCTCAGTGAACACAAGCCATAGGCAGGCTCAGAGACAGAGTGAAAGTGACACAACAGCTGGCGGACTTCCTCGGATGGTTGCAGATTCCATATCACCTTCAGGCCGGGATGCCTTTCCAGGCACTCAATCTCCAGAAGGTCCTTACCATGGACGCCTCCCTATTGGGCTGGGGAGCACATTGCGAGGGCCTCCAGACACAAGGTGGCTGGTCCCAAGGGGAATCTTGGATGCAAATCAATCTGCTAGAGCTCCAGGCAATATTCCTGGCCTTCAGCCACTAGTTCAGCACCACTCTGTGCTGATCCAGACTGACAACCAGGTTGCGATGTTCTATATAAACAAACAAGTGGGAACAGGGTCGTACCCCCCTCTGCCAGGAGGCGGTAGTTCTCTGCTCCTATGCAGCATGCAGAGGGATGTTTCTAAGGGCAGTTTACCTCCCGGGCCAAGACAATACCCTGGTGGACAAGCTGAGCAGCATCCTCCAGCTGCACAAGTGGCACCTGGATCCAGTAGTAGCCTCCAGGCTGTTTCATCTCTGGGGCGTCCCCTCTATGGACCTGTTCACCTGTCTGGTCAACACGCAGCTGCCCTGATTCTGCTCCCACCGGCCACACCTATCCCGGTGGCAGTTGATGCATTCCTCATCCCATGGATGGAAGGCCTTCTATATGCCTTCCCACCGACTCCTCTTGTCACCAAGACCCTATTCAAGGTCCAGCGTGACAGAGCATCATTAATGCTGATAGCTCCTAGGTGGCCCAGACAACCCTGGTTCCCACTGCTCCTCTCCCTATCGACAGCATCACCGATTCCCCTGGGCTGAGCTCCAGGGCTACTCTGACAGGAGCAGGGCTCTCTCCTACACCCCAGCATGGGGGTCCCTGTCACTTACAGCTTGGCTGCTGAAAGGATAGCGCTAGCTCCCTTCAACCTCCCACGGGACGTGGAAGAGATTCTCTTAGCCTCTCATAAGACTTCCACGAGAAGGGCATACACCTTTTAAGTGGCACTGTTTCTCAGTGTGGTGCGCTGAAAAACAGGCAAACTCATTCTTCTGCTCAGTACAAATAGTACTCCAATATCTGCTCCACTTATCACAGGTGGGACTAAAGTCTAATTCGGTCAGAGTACACACGAGCGCTTTTGCAGCACACTACCATCCCATTGAGGGGAAGTCCCTCTCGGCTCATCCCCTTGTGTCTCAATTCTTGTGAGGCCTCATGCAATCTAAACCCCCCATCCATCCTTTGGCGGCGGAATGGGATCTCAATGTGGTACTCTCGCAGTTCACTAAGTCACCCTTTGAGCTTCTGGCTTCCTGCCACCTGCGATACCTCTCCTGGAAGGTTGTCTTCCTGGTAGCACTCGCATCAGCTTGCAGAGTCAATGAGCTGCAGGCCCTGATGGCAGAGCATCCCTACACGAGCTTCTACAAGAACAGGATGGTGCTCTGCACACACCCCATCTTTCTGCTGAAGCTGGTGTCCTCTTTCCACTTCAATCAAGAGGTGGTGCTCCCCACCTTCTTTTCGAGGCCTCAAGCTGGCAGGGCAGAGACCATTCTCCATATGCTGGATTGTAAAAGGGAAACTGCTAGGTACGTATGACCTAGATTGGCCACTGTTAGAAACAGAATACTGGGCTTGATGGACCTTGGTCTGACCCAGTATGGCATATCTTATGTTCTTATGACACTGTCCTTTTATCTGCAACAGACCCAGGTCCATCGAAAAGCACCTCAGCTTTTCATTTCCTATGACCCCAGATGTCTGGGGCTCCCAGTGACTAATCAAACTCTGTCCACTTGGGTGGCGGACTGCATTACCCTTGCCTATGAGCAGGCGGGTATTTCACTGGACCAGGCGGTCACGTCGCACCGCGTCAAGGCCATTGCTGCTTCCATGGCAAATCTGCATTCCGTTCCCATGATGGAAATATGTTGGGACACAACCTGGTCTTTGGTCCATACCTTCACAGCTCACTACTGCCTGGAGCGGGAGTCCAGACGGAACAGTACCTTCAGCCAGGCCATACTCTGTAATCTCTTCGGGGTGTAGGGAACTCCTGCCCTCCATCCCCTGTGTTAGGCTACCGGGGTGCTGGTTCTCTGCTGGATATTTCGGTCTTGTGAGTCTTCCAGTAGATACTCAACTGCTGCGGATCACCGCTCAACCTCTGTAAGTCACCATGGTGGTTTTTTTACAGGTTCTCGGTAGCCTGTAGCTGAGGATTGACTTCCTGCTTGTTCTTGGAGAAAGTGTAGTTACTCACCTGTAACAGGTGTTCTCTAGGGACAGCAGGAATCAGTCCTCACAACACTCCCTCCTCCCCTTGGAGTTTTATTTATTTTATTTATTTAACAGTCTTTTCTATACCGCCCCTTCCAGAGATCAGGGGCGGTTTACATTGAACATTAAACAGAACAATTGTATACTTCTGTATACATTTACAGGGAACATTATGCTTTAACTATGTACAGGTGTACTTACAGGGAACATATTTTGAACAACATTTTGAACATATTTTGAACATTAACTATAACAGAGCTTTTCAAACTATTTACAAGTTATATACATGGAGCGCATCTTAGTTAGATACAGTTACAGTGGTGAAAATAATCAACTGTTTGAGTGGTTCATTAGCGGGTTGTGTGGGGTTAGTGGGGTTAGTGAATTTTCCTGTGTTAGTCATTTGTTCTGTCTTGGGTACAGTGTATGTGTTTCTGTGATTGTATTGGCGAAGTTCTTTGTTGGTAGGGGATTTCAAAGTGTTTTGTAAAGAGGTAGGTTTTTAATTCTTTTTTGAATTGGTGAAGGTCTTTTATCATGCGGAGTGTTAATGGTGTTTCATTCCAGAGGGTGGGGGCAGCGAAGGAGAATGCCCTGTCACTTGTTGTCGCTTTAGTTTTTCTAAAATTTGTTTTTATGTTGAGGGAGTGGGTTGCGTTCTGTCTGCGTGATCTAGTATCTGATGGAGGGTGTATTAGGGTGGATAGTTGTGTTGGGGAGATGTTGTTGACGATTTAGTGTTGCTGAGTTGCTTCTTTACCATATTTTAACTTTTTGCCATCTTAGCTATATCATTTGACTGAAGCGAGATGGCACCCTTGTGTGGGAAGGGGACCACGCATACGTGCTGCATCTCTCAAAAGCTTTCTTTGAAACTGGGGGATGCTTCCTCGTGGGCTCCGTCAGCGTCAACGTCACCCATATGTGAAAACTGATTCCTGTTGTCCCCGGAGAACACCTGTTACAGGTGAGTAACTGCGCTTTTCTTTCTTAAGAACACAAAATGTGCTATCTGTAGTAAGACCAAAGGTCCATTGAACCCAGCATCCTACCTCCAATAGGCCAATCTGGATCACTGGACATCCCTGGCAATAGATCTAATTGTTACTTACTCCCAGGGATAAATGGTGGCGTTTCCCCAGTCTACTTGCCTAATTTATGCGTTTTTCTTTCCGGAACTTGGCCTAACCCCTTTAAACCCAGTTGTACTAAATGCCTTGACCACATCCAGCAATACATTTCACAGCTTAATTGTGTGTTTAGTGAAAAAAAATCATTCTCCAATTTGGTTAAATCATAGCAGGTAATTTCATGGCATGCCTCTAATTCTTGTGCCAATGGAAAAGATAAGTAATTGTTCCCTATTTATGTTCCACCCCACTATCATATCTCCGCTGTCTTTTCTTCTTCAGACTGAAGAGTGTTGACCTCCTGTAGCCTTTCTTCATAAGAGAACCATCCTGTCCTTTATTTTTATTTCATTTCTCTGTGCTTTTTCTAGTCTGAGATGAGGGTAACAAGATGTATTTACACCATGCATCTAGACAGAGGCTTGTGATATGCTACATCTTATTAACTCCTTTCCTAATAATTCTTTAGCATTATATATTTGCTTTTTTGTACTAGTCCACATTCAATTTCAACTGCTAAGCAGAAAATCTCATGGTCAAGGGGTGAGCACAGACAAGGGATTTTTAGTACAGAAATCACTGCAGCAGGATAGTGTAAAGATTCAAGCATGGTTCAAGATTCAAGCAAGACTCAAACCTCCCAGCTCCACGCTCTACTGCCTCAGCCAGCCCACAACAGAACAACCAGACAAACCACCAGTAACTCACTCACCATCCCACACAAAAGAACGAAATACAATCAACGGACCTGCAACAGAGCCTTCGAACTATATGCACCATCCCTCTGGAACTCTCTACCAAATCACATCAGAAGCAACACAGACCTCTTATCCTTCAGGAAACAACTTAAAACTGCACTATTCCAAGAATTCCTCGGACCAGAGACAAGCACCCACCACTGACTCCCTCCCAACCACCATATTTCGTCCCCCTGAACATATGTCATATGTAACCATAACACAATGTCTGTCTACGTCCCAATTAATTGTTAACAATCATTATTGTTGGCCACCAGGTGACGGCCCCAAACCCTTGTAATTGATTATTGTATGTTCCACCGCTTTGACCCGGTGAAAAGCGGGATATAAATACAGCTAAATAAATAAAATGGTGTTAGCCACAGTTTGAAGCTCAGGTTGTTCCTCTGAACTCCAGACTTATAAAATATAGGGTTCTAAACCATGTCTCTATACAGCATTGCCAGAGGTGGCTCAAGGCAATCTGCTGCCTGAGGCAAAGAATAAGATGGCGCCCACCCCACCCCCCACCTTAAAGGGGGTGGGGCTTTTTCAGAAATCCAATCAGAGACTGAACCAAACCAAAAAAACCAACTAGATTATATGGAGGAAATGCAGGATGTTTGCACACAAGACCGTACCGAGCTGCAATCGCGCCCTGTGCGACTTGCAGTTTGGGCGCATGCCCCCACGCCTCTCTCCCCCATACCTCCGTCCAGCACTGCCTGCTGCTGCTGCCGCCGCCCTTTGTTTTTTTCACAGTGGTGCCAGCAGCAGGGAAAGAGCAGGCAGTGCTGGACGGAGGTATGGGGAGGAGGAGGGGGGCATGCGCCCGATCTGAAAGGCGCCAGCACTTTAAGCAGATCTGTCCCTCCCTGCTCTGACATCACGTTGGAGGAGGGAGGGACCGGATCTGCTTAAAGTGCTGTGAAAAGGCTTGGGGGGTGCATTTCGGCTGTCTGCTATTGTCCTGCCAGTGGCAGCAGGGCAACAGCAGAGAGCCGGGATGCGCCCCCCCCCCCCAAGCCTTTGCGCCCTGTGCAGCTGCACTACTTGCATAGGGCTAGGTACGGTCTTGTTTGCATACCAAGGAAACAGAAAGAGAGCAAGAACCAACAGCACAGTTTATGAAACTCAATTATAACTCATTTTTATTTTGTTATAAACTGCGTTATGGTTCTTGCTTTTTCTTTTTCAACATATATTTTGCATCCACAGTAGATGCGGAGCAGAACCGGACATTCACCCACAGAACTCAATATTTAAAAAAAAATCTGATTCTGATCATCTCACTAACAACAATCACTATTCTCCAGTACCAGGCATATTGTGAACTAATGCAAAACCCTACAACAAAGAGCAAACCTACCATACCATATCAGCACAAACTTCCAAAACTCACATAAGGAGCCCATCCAAAAAAAGCGTCACTGTAAATACTACAGTGGGTCCTGGAACATCCATACACCTGTTTGAAAAGCTGAACACATCAAATTATTACAGTACAGTATAGATCTTTATGTACAAACTCCATGTTAACAGAACACCTGGCCTCTGTCACATACTCACAACATCGACCCTCACCAAGTACAGAATAAGTAACCACAATCTAAAGTAAAAATAAAAATATGTAGACACAATTTAAACTGAAACCCCAAGAAGCCAGAGTCCACATGTAGTGCAACATCAGATAAATGATGCAGTTCCCCAATACTGTGTAAAATATTAAAATAGCACAAAGTCCAATCACTAAAATTAAATAAAATTATTTTTTCTACCTTTGTTGTCTGACCATTTTATTCTCTGATCCTGCTGGTCCCGATCTGAGGCTTCTGCTTTCCTGTCTTCTCTTAGCTCTCTTTCTGTGGTCTATGGTCTATGATCCATCTGCCATTTCTTATCTCTTCTTTTGTTTTCTTCACTTCCTTTCATCAACCCATTTCCATTTCCAGTAACCCTCCCAAGTATCAGCCCCCTTTCCAGTCCTCCCCTCCCAGTATCTTCCAATGTCAACCTTCTTACATTCCCACGACTGCCACTGGTGTCCATTCCCTTCCAGTCCCCCTCCTTCCCCACTGTCCAGCCTCTTCTAGTCCAAATACTATCCCAGGTATCAGCTCACGTCCACTGTCAGTGCCACCCCCCACCCCCGTTGGCTCCCTTCCAGTCGCCCTACCCTCTGTCCATCCCCCTTCCAGTGCCATTCGCATGTCAGCTCCCTTCCAGCCTCCTCCCCATTACTCAGCCACCTACCATTCCCACCCACAAGTGACAGCTCCCTTCCAGTCCCTCTTCAGTACATCCCAGGTGTCAGCTCCTTTCCAGCCCTCTCCTTCTCCTGTGTCAGCTCCCTTCCTGCCCCCTCCTTCCGCTGGCAGACCCGCTCAGTATTTGCTCCCTTCCAGTCCTATTCTGCAATCCCCCTCGCATCAGCCCACTTGTAGCCCTAGCCCCTAGTTTTCTTCCAGGGCCAGCAGCACTCTCCTCCCCTTCCCCATTATCCCATTTCCAGTCCCAGCCCATTTCCAGTCCTATCCCCCTTATCAGCCCACTCCAGTCCTAGCCCCCAAATCAGCCCAACCAGTCATAGCTCATTTCCAGTGCTAGCCCCCCATCTACCCATTACCAGTCCTAACCCCCCCCAATAAGTGCATTTCCAGTCTTAACCCCTTAATCAGTCCATCTCCTTTCCTAGGCCCCCTAATCAACCAATTTCCAGGCCTAGCTCCCCCCACGATAGCCCATTTCCAGTCCTAACCCTCCCCGCATCAGCTCATTAATATTTCCTGTTCTACCCCCCTAGCCCAGGGAAATTGAAAAAAGAAAACCCCAAAAAACCCGGCTGGCAGAAGCTTCTGCCACTGTTGCTGCAGCGGTGGCAGCGGCAGAATGAAGTGCCCTGTGGCCACCGCCTCCCTGGAAGAGCCCTGCCAGCATTTTCCCCTCTGCGCAGGCTCAGCTTTGCAGAGCCGCGCGAAGGGAGAGTTTCCCTTTCCTGTGGCTCTGTTAAAGCTGCGCCCGCTGGCGCTGATGGGAAACAGACATTTTCTGTTTCCCATCAGCGCTAGCAGGCTCAGCTTTAACAGAGCCGCGGGAAAGGGAAACACTCTCCCTCCGCGTGGCTCTGCAAAGCTGAGCTGGTGCGGGGGGGGGGGGGGGTAGGGCGAACGCTAACAGGGCTCTTCCGGGGAGGTGGTGGCCACGGGGCACGTCATTCTGCCGCTGCAGCAGCTTTTGCAGCTGGGTTTTTTTTTAATATATATTTTTTTTATTTTGAAGGCTGAGTGAGGCAGTCTTTTTGGAGGCAATTTTTGCCGCCCCCAAAAAGTTGCTGCCTGAGGCTACCGCCTCACTCGGCCTCATTATAGAGCCGCCCCTGAGCACTGAGTACACTTTGTAGCGCTATACAAATAAGTAGTAGTAGTATGTGGAGAGAAGTCTATTTTTTCTTTACTTTAATTTTTTTTTTTTTTATTTGCCTGGAATCTTTATTGCTGCTTGTTATTGGGTTTAAGCTTTGACCGCCATCAGTTACTATGAACTCTCACTTGCAAATAGAATCATGTTTTGCCCCATTCTGTGCCCTACCCCTCCAGCCACACCCATGGAGTTTCACTTGGCCATGGCAACAAAGGTCCTTACCCAGGTGGCATAGGCTGTGATTCCCTTTGAAGCCTGGTGGTAATATGCTCCATAGTGGTCCAAGGTGTTGGCTCCTCTTTCCGTTTCTCCCCAAGGAATGTGAGTGGAAGGAGGAATGTACAAGACCCTGAGCTGCTCTTTGCAGCTGCTCTCGCTCCTTCTGCCTATTTTTTTAATGCTTTTATGCTGTGCATGCAGGAAGACAATGATATGTTTACCTGAAACATCTTTGTCTAAGATAAAATGCGCTAATTGACGGACTTTATGCCTTTGATGTGCACTACAGGATTTTGTGATTGAGGGGGCTTTTGAAGAGCATGATAAAGATGGCGATGGGTTTGTTGACTTGGATGAATTCCTTGGTGACTACAATAGAGATCCAGGCAAGTAACTGAACATCATTAAGGAAAGAAGCATCCTATATACTGTGGTTTGTGATGATTTTGGATTTTTTTCCCCAAGAGCATAGACTGTTCACAGCATTGGGAGCAGTTCTCCAGAATAGGATGATACCCCAATTCCAGAACAGCCTACTGCAGCCTCCTCCCCCTCTCAGTATCTCAAATGAGGAATACTCCTATCCAAAATTCTTACAAAATGTCTCCAGAGCTTTGGCGCTATCTATAAGTTTGACCTTGGCTAATGAGAGAGGATTTTCAGTCCATCCTGCGGTGTGCCTAAAGAAGAGATAGCAGTACTAATACACCAAATTCTACCGGATCTGGATATATCTATCTGGAAAGCAGAGAGGCTAGAATTACAGTACAAGTCCTTTCTGCATCAGGACATCATCATACCCATCTTCCTCATCAGTCAATGGTTTCAGAAGTAATATAATACATTTGCTAAGCCTCCTGGTAAGGATCACAAACTACTAGAAAACATGGGGAAAAGATTAAACCAAACCACCATGCTAGCTATGAAGATTACAGCTCACCAACTTCAAATCCTACACTATCACCAGCTTGATAACCAGCAAGAGTCCCTACGGGTCAATCTAGAAGAATCCACTTATCTTATTCATTCCACTTCTTATCTAGAGCAGCAGTTTTCATACTTCTGCTCAATGAATGGCATGGCTTAAAGCATCAGTATTTAGAGAAGATCTGCAGAATAAAATAGCCAGACATTTGGCCTTGAGTTTCCTTGCCCCTACTATGTGGAATAATCTTTCTCTTTACTTACATTTGGAGAGTTCTGCTAAAAAAAAATTCAAAAAGGGAATAACCAAGTGGCTTTTTAAAATAACTTTTTCTCTTGGGTAGAAAGTTGGTGCTATCAGCCCTCAGTAGCTTATATTAATTACCCCCCCCCCCCCACACACACACACACACTTCTGTTTTCATCTTATTGTTTGGACTAACTACTGTATTCTGGTTAATATTGCTTAATATTGTTTAGGTATTGTTTTTAGGGGAGGGGGTATCACAACTATATGTATTATGGGCTATAAAGTGATGGTCAATGGCTAAAGGGCAGTATACCAAATACAATTGAAATCAAATCAAGCCAATGCCCCATGCCTAGAAGACAGCCTGTTTGGATCAAAGGTGAAAGAGTCTAGTATCCCAAATAAAACAAAATGTCACTTCAGCAGTGAAAGAGCTCTCTTCAAACTACCATAGAAGTCAACCACACTCTTACTGAAGACCTTACTACTACCACCAATATTTTCAATAATTTTGCCCAAGAAGAAAGAAAACGTCCTTACCCCAGGTCTTCCTCTCAATGTACAGTGTCTTAAACATAACAATTGGTGTTAGCGTCCAAGAGAACACAAGCAGCTTCCCTCAGAGATCCCAACAGTAGGCTACCATCATATGGGAATTTGTGGTTTAATTACTCACCTTTACCAATATCATCAAGTACTAGCAATTAAAGTTGGACTGATCCAGTGGTTCAACAGCAACGTTGTGCATGTTATACAGAAGACTTGGGTTTTCATCCCAGGTCAACTGGGATTGGGATACTGTGGAAGCAGCATTCCTATCTGCTTGGGAAGAGGGAGATCCCAACTATTGCTAAGTGGTGACTCCTACTCGCTAGAGCTAGGGTGTGCATGTACTGAGTACTGAGAGGGAATCACAATCGGTCGTCCTTGGCCAAGGACAGCAGTGCAAGAGTTGGGCTAGGCAAGGTTAGGGGAGATGACTCCAGTGCCCCATAGAAGCTTCTGGTGAGCTTGAAGCCCAATGGAGAATGAGGAAACGAAGACAAAAAAGTAAACAAAGGAATGAAAAAATCTCACCTATGTTATTATCTTTTTAAAGCAGATAGATATTTGGGATTTGGACCTTTTATGGTATTAGCTTTATAGTATGGCCTATATTTTCACAGAGGTGTTGGCACCTAAGAATGACCTGATGGAGATTTTTATTTTGTAGTTAGGTAATGCCAATGAAAACTATAAATCCTATTTTGTTTTAGCAGAAACCTTACTTCAGTGAAATTTACTTTTCAAATGTGACATAATTTTCACTTTAAAAAACGTATATAGCGCATTCCTGGAATAACCATTCAAATGCAGTTACGGAAACAAATTATCCAATAACACAAAATTACACAATAAATGAAATTAAAAATAAAAATATTAAAACTATTCTAAGGAGATTTGTGCTGTGAATCTGAACATGGCAATGTAAAAAGAAAATTTGTAAATCTTGTGCTCTTCACGTTCTAATATTTATTTACCAAGATACACAGGAAGATCAAGAATGGATACTTGTTGAAAAGGATCGATTTGTGAATGACTACGACAAGGATCATGATGGCAAGCTGAACCCTCAGGAGCTCCTATCTTGGCTCACACCTAATAATCAGGGTATTGCACAGGAGGAGGTATAGTGATGGTGTTGAATTATTTCATATATACCAGTTATAGGCATGAACTACAAAAATAACTTTTTGTTTCTCCTTAAAAACTGTTCTGCTATGTCCAGGTACTGAACTTCTTGACTATATCTACTCTAGAGACTATTTGTGTACATTCTTCTGAAGTGTTTTGATAAATAGATAATGTGTGGTAATTTTTTTTTTATACATAAGAGGTAAAGAATGTATGTCTGTGGGGACAAAACTCTTAAATGTAGCAGAATAAAATCAAATTTGGTATGTGGGAACATCCAGTGAAAGTGCACATCAGGTTTGACAGTGGGCCAGATCAGATTTGAGGGTTCCAGGGAAATAAGCACCCCAAAAAAAAGGCCCACTACATTTCTGTTGGAGAAGCAGATCTAGTTTCTACAGCTTAGAAATTTAGATATAGTGAAACGTGGTACCGGTGCTTATCCCCTCTCTCCTCTGAGTCAGACGCACAGACACACACACTAAGCGAGAGGGAGTGGTAGAATTCCATGAATCATGTTCCACATGCTTTCCCCACTTGTTTTGTATTTATTTATTATTTGTGTTTGGCATAAGAAGATTATAGTGCTTACCAAGTTCTTGAGTGGATTTGGTATCAGGGTTCATAATACGTATTTTGAGTGTCTCCACACAGTCTCTAAAACTTTCTTTATCCACCAATTTCCCCTCTCTCTCAGCTCCCCCCCCCCCCCTCCTCCTCCAACCTGTCGATCTCACTTGGGATATGAAAATCCTGGGCAGTACAGTGCTGTTCTCAGGTACCGGGATTTAGCGGGCCCTGTTCTAGAGGTAGGCTTGTTCTATAGTGCTGCTTTCAACTTCTAAAGAAGTGCAATAGAACAGCTAACAAACTTGTAGTGGAACTCATGCCTTTGAAACAGGTACTTAAAAAAAAAAAGATACCTAGACTTACAAACACCTGGCAGCCTAGTCCTCCAGCAATTCTCTTTTCATAGACCTCATTTCCAGAGATCTGTTTACTTGTCGCTCTTAGATCATGTCAAGTGCTACTGTAATTTATTAAGCACGAGCAGCAATTATTTTGTTATCTCTTTTTTTTTTTAAGGCATTTCATCTTATTGAAGAAATAGGCACAGATGGGGACAGGAAGCTGTCTGAAGCAGAGGTTCTTGAGAACTACGAGTTATTCCTCAGCAGTGAAGCAACAGACTATGGCAGGCAACTTCATGATGAACACTTCTACCATGAGGAGCTCTAATCTTCCATTAGTCTACTAGAAGAACTTTTTTTATTTACAGTACCCATTTTCCAATTAATTTATAAGCTTTTCGTTTTTGTGATGTCAAAATACCATTGTTCATGTTGGTAGATGTTATGAAAACATTGGATTTTGAGATTTATCGCACTATTTAGTTGAAGACCTTTTCAAACCCTATTTGTTGGGTTGTACATTAACTGCATAGTCTGCCATTCTTGACTGGAAGTCCTGAATCCCAATGGGCAATGAACATATTCAGGTTCCAGAACACCCCATAATCATCCAGTATATTTAGGTTTTGAATATGGCCCTATAGGTTTTTGTAATTTATTTCCTTGCATTAGAAAAACTGAAGCACTTTTCTTAAACTTTTTTAATATGCTGTTCAGCCTGGAACATCTTTGTTATCAGTAATGTCAGGGAATTAGCGTGAGAACCAAGAAGGCAAACCTTACACACAAGAGACTAAAAAATGATTCTCAGTGGCCCAGATGTAAACTCAAATATTTTTTGATACTTGAAAGTGATGATGGTTAACATGTTCTACAGTGGTCTTCAATGTAGATATGATTGTCCACGAGCCACAAGTAGTTATTCCTCCCTTATTTAGAAGACTTGATCTAAAAATATGGGAAACTTTAGATCTAGTGTTTTTGTTTGAGCGTCGTGTTAGGGGAGCAGAAGGTCTTATACCTCATGTAAATCAGAAGGTTTCTTATTTTATATTAGTTTAGTGGAGGAGTTTTAATTGTATGAAATAGAAATGTGTTTTTTCACACTTCCAGATATTATTGTACTCTCTTGTAGCATTATGTCTGGTAATTGACATTTTTAGTTTTGGTCAGATTAGAAGAAGAATGTCTTATTTGTGCGCAGGTTTTTAATCCTTTGTGTATGTTGCATCAAATGAGAAGCTCTATTGAATAATTCTAGTGCTACTACTTGGGATGTATTCACAGTACATTATTAATTTATTTTAATTTTACTTTCATGTATATATGGTCAGCTAATTTGAAAATATCATAAAAGTAACATCAATCAGAGTAACAAGGCTTAAAACTGAGAATGAACCTAATGGCGAAGGCTGTAACACTGTGATCTAAGTTCAGAGCCCATGCAAACTTCAAAAGTGGCATATTTGGACCCAGGAAAGGACTGACAATTGCAGTTACAACTGTGAAGACTCCTACCAGCCGCCGGTTGGCATTGGAGAGTGAACCGCTGAGGTGTTGCAATCCAGCTGTCAAATTAGGGAGGGTCTTTTGAGCCACCTAGACCTCTGTTTTGAGGAGAGGAGGCATTACAAAACTCCTCAGCGAGGAAGGACAAAAAAAAAGATCAGAAACAACTGCCAGATCATTCTATGTATTTAGTACAAAATCCTTTCCTGCTATACAACAAGGTGTCTAATAGAAAATAACAGTAAGTGATGCAGTTATAAAGAATGCATTTGTATGGCTAACAAACTGGTGGATAGAGATCATTCTCTTAGAAGAACCCTTTTCTGTGACAGGCTATTCCTTACTCCTTTGTAGTTTAGGTGAAGAAATCTCTGAATTTTTGAGCCACTAGAAGTTGAGTACTGTTGATAGAGGTATTCCATGAGCTGGTACCTACTGGTAACCTTTTACCCAGAACTAAAGAGTAAGATGAATATACTGTATATTTTTCCTTTGTCTAGGACTTAAGGCTATAAATATTGGGCTCGATTTTCGAAGGCATTTACACATTTAGCTTCCCTAGTTAACAATGTAAATGCCTTATCTGGGATTTTCGAAAGGCAACTACACGGGTAGCGCCTTTTGAAAATCCCGAATAAGTCTCTAATGCACCCAGATGCTAAGCGGTTAGCATCAGAGCATGTAAGGGGCGTTCCGAGACGGAGGACAGGGCGATTTTCGATGCTGCCCGCTTAGCCCTCTGTGCTTTAAAGATAGGCTAGGAAAGACTTTGCCTATTTTTAAGGTGTAGAGGGCTAAGCGGGTAGCAACGAAAATCGCTGCTTATTGTTTAGCCTCAGTGGCGCGTCCGGACAAACCCGGATTTTCACTCCTGCCACCGCGGAAGTGAAGCTCTTGTGTTAAGGGGGTTGGCAGGCAGGCTGGCTATGCTCCACTGCAGCACATAGCCTGCCTAATTGAAAATCTATTCCATTTTTTCTACTTATAGTCTTCAGAACATCAAGCTAGTGGGACGTGTCATAACTTTGCAGAAATGTGTCGCAAGCTTTGCTGTGTGTCGGTCAGGTTCTATGGTTTATGGGCTACATAATGACATCAGACGTGGGTGAAATGTCACACATGGATGATATAGATTCTCTGTGACTTGATCAGCTGCCTTGAAGACTGAGTGACTATCTCTTTGCTAAATACAGGAAATGGTGGTCGGTATGGTTAAGATTTTTCCATCTTGAAATCCTTTCAAAGTAGTTTTGAAAGTATCAGTAGTACAACTTTCTGCGTAGTTTAAAAAATAGGTAGTAGATTTGTTTCTGACATGGTACAATGAATAAGAGCAAAAATAAATCCTCCAGTAATAGATAAACTCCAAAGATGATGATGTAAATTGGTAATGTCCATCTAGGTACAGTATTTATGTAGCAACATTAGTGCTCAACAATGATGGTAACAACTATCGCCGTATCTCCCTTCTAAGAATGACTGGCAAACTTTTTTATGCACGTACACTAAATGAATAACAAATCTTTTCTGATAGTCTACCCTGAGCCACAGTGCTGTCTTCAAGCTGAGAAATCAGCTGACTTTTTGTTTTCCATTTATCACTATGCACACACTGTAGTCATAGCAGAAGACTCATTTATCAGTTTATAGACTCAATGATGTAATGTTTTAAGGAATGATGCTGGCCCATACCACTAGGTGGACTAGGCATGTGCTTAGGGCAGTGGAATTTGGTAGGGGGAGGCAGTAGCATAAATGTGCAGAATCAGGCACCACCTCCTACCTCTGCCACCTGTCAGAGGGTGCGTAATGCAGCCGGCCTAGAGCGCATGTGGGTGCTGCAAGGCCTGCCACTGAACTATTTCATCTTTTGAAACCTCACTTGGCCTGGCAGCAGGATGGAGATAAGGCACACTTGTATTGCTGTCTGGCTTTGTTGCCGTCTGGACGTCGGGACAGGGGGAATAAAGAGAAGGGAAGGAGATATGCTGGACTATGGAGGGGGCATAGCGTTGAAGGTTCACTTAGGGTAGTGAATACCTTGAACCAGCCCTGTTGAGGATGAAAATATTCTTCTGAGTTAAATTGAAAAAATAATTTATTCCTTATCCTTACCAGACCAGTCCAGATGGGTGGGTTATGTCTTCCTGTCAGCAGATGGAGAGAGAGACCTTTTAAGCTGACTTTTCCCCTATAAAACTTGTGCAGCTGAGGTCCCATCAGTATTTCTCTGTCTGCAAATGATCTTGTAGATGTCTGAATTGATCTGGTGCAGCAGATGAGAAAAAGGCCAGAGAGGTAGAAGTCAAGGCTCTACTTCCCCTACTGGGCTTGAGTCAAGGCTAGCAACTTCTGGGCAGCTATCCCTAAAGAGTGCTGATTTCCCAGTTTCTTAGGTGGGAGATCCTATCTGAGTAGATTAATCTCCCGTGGAATTTATCTGGTGTGAAACTAGGGCTTGACTGAAAACTCTTCAAATTCTGAGGTTCTAGCTTTGGGCGGACTAGGAGTGATTTTATAAAGTCATTTTAGCACCTATTAGTAATACAGGCATATGAGATGGAGCTTATATAATTACTCCAGGTGTAAAAGTGTGCATGGCGCTATGAATGCGCACGCCATACTTTAGCTGTAGGCATTACTTCTACTAAAGCGCTACAAGGCATACATACTGGGGCTGCAGTCAGGCAGAGTTGTAAACTATGATCATTGATTATAAAAGGCACTGATTTACTCGCATGCTGTAGGTGCAGATGTTTTATACCTGCTCCCAAGGAGATGTAGATGTACACAATCTCAGAGTAGCTGTAAGCACTGCTGGAAGGGGTCTTAGATTTTGTGATTTCCCTCTTCAGCTCTGTGCTGCTTTGCTTCCAGGAATGTCTGGGAGCTGGGCCCGGGTTTCATTGTGTGTCTTGTGATGCCAGTTCAGGGCAGCTGCAAGGCCTGAAATGGGGGGGGGGGAACGAAGTGGAAATAGATGCAGGATACCGACTCACCTACTGTATAGGGGAATGTTCAACCGTGATTCTGCTGCAGAAGGAGAGGCGATCCAGCAAGAGCAGGAAAGTCCACCATCTTGGGGGCAGATTACATGGCACTATTTGAGGGTTGGGAAGAAGACTGTGGCAGCTCCAAAGGACCTGAGAAATGTCTGAGTAGCACTGTGGGGAATCTTGGCACGCTGCAGGGTTTGGGGGAGAACAGAGGGCAAGCTGAATTGTCCCAAGAGTTTATTTGGATTCATAGGACATATTCTGTGTAGCAGGTCTCTGGAGTAACATATCCGGTTGGGGAGGTTGGACACAATCAGAGAAGGTGTTAAGAGAAGACTGTGCCCCTAAAATGCCCAGGCTCTGGGGGAAAAGAGAAACCTCTTTGAGAATTACCCAAACTCAGCAAATACAAGTAGAACTTTGAGAGCTGACTAGGAAAACATGGCTCTAAGTCGAGGAGGGAAAACTCTCCCCACTGGTGAGGGCGAGGATGAGGTCTTAGTCCAATTATTCGCAGGGAGGAGCTCTGTCCTCTTACTCCTGAAGTGATAGTTCTGTGAGTATAGAGAGAAGGCAGCCACTGAAGTTGCCCGAATCATGGCCTCATCCAGGGCCTTCTCTTTTGCTCAACCCACGCTAGGATAAAGTGGTGTGAGTCGGACATTTCCTGGAAAAGTACATCCTCGTTATAGATTATTTGCATATTTTTCATTGATTTAGTTGGAGTCTGAGTTTGAGCTTTGACAAATAATTGATGGGACCCTCTGCTGCACCCTTTTCATAAGGGAAGAGCTTGAAAATAAATTTGTTTGTTCTTTTATTTCAGCTCAACCTGCCAGCAGGGAGTCCATCTTTGTCTGGACTGGTTTTGTAAGAGTCCAAAAATGAAATTAACAGGTAAGTTCACATTTCACCTTCCTGGTATTGTCATCACATTGTTGGTACTTTTAATTACGATTCAATCTCTGGACAATCCTTTATTAGAGGGTGTTTATGTTTAGCCAAAGAATTTCCTCTCTGACAGCATTGTGAAACCTGCCTGCTTATATTACTCTTAGTTTTAGTTTTTATTAGTTTTTGTTTTGGTTTATTTGAATAGTGAATTTGACTGAGAATAAAATCCAAACAGTAATACAATTGGCAGTAAACAAAGTTGGGCAGCAGAGGAATTGAAAGTGAAATAGATGATGATTATAGTTGTGTATGGGGAATATGGCCCAGTGGGTTGAGTAAATGGCTATGAGCAAGGCTGGGCCAACCATTAGGCAAATTAGGCGGTTGTCAAGGGCAGCAATTTCTGGGGAGCAAGGAAAAGCAGGGCATTCAAAAGTAAACAGATTTTGACAGCCAAAGGGGGGGGGGGGGTGTGGAGTATAGCCTTAAGATCTGCCTAAGGCACCAACACCTTCAAGCAACTCTAAGGCCGGCCCTGGCTACGAGGCAGGAGATCAGGGTTCATATCCTGCTTGTTTTCTGAGGCTCACTCTGAGTTTGGACATTTTTTTTCTTGTTTTGTTGAAGGGGATGGGTCCATGCTATAAAATAAAAATAACAGCGGGGGGTTGAGGAGCAGAGGTGTCGCATTGCCAAGTGCAGGGTTAAGTGGGAGATGCTGCGACCTGAAGGGGGCAATGTTCCCAACTGCAGAGATTTACATGAAAACCTTGAATGCATGGGATATACATTCCAGTACGCACATCTAATATGCATGTTTCTCCAGAAGCCAGTACAATCTGTGCTGCTACTGCATGTCCGCGATCAGCATGTTCTGTGTTCGAGCACACATTTGCTTATTATTAATTTACTACATTTGGCCTAAGTGTTGGCCAGCTGTACGCTGAGCTTCAACGCACAACGCTTATGCACAGCTTATTACGTTGGCCTCTTAGTCTGTAAATTCTTTGGGGTGTGGGATTGGTGCAGTGTCATAAAATAGGAGCAAGGGGAGAAGACGGGGGCCTGAACTGGTTTAGATGACAAAGAGAAATTAGGATCTGAGAAGATTGAGTGCAAGTGAGTAAAAAGAAGGAAGAGCATGAAGGAGTTTAAATGTACAGAAAAGGTGCGTGGCAGCTCTACACAGTGCTCTTTAAAATAGATGCTGTCCCGGCCTGAAGAAGAAGGTTTTAACCTTTTGAAAGTCAGTCCAAGAATATATTAAAAACAGCACTTAGAATTTTAAACCTCTATCATATCTCCTCTCAACCAGCTCTTCTCCAACCCGAAAAACCCGAACCTCTTAAGCATGTCCTCCTAGGAGCATCCTTTCATCCCCTTTTATCATTTTGGTTGCCCTTCTCGTTACCTTGTCTAATGCCACTCTATCTTTTTTTGAGATGCAGAAATCAGAATTGCGCAAGATACTCACCATGAGGGAATACCAGAGGCATTATGATATTTTTTTTATTTTCTGTTCTTTACCTAATCATTCCTAACTACTCGTTTGACCACCACCGCACACTGAACAGAAGATTTCAAAGTATTGTCCATGGTCCTTTTCCTGGGTGATGATTCACCCAGGGCAGTTTCTCCAAATGGGTTAGTTTTGCGGATACAACACAAAGAACTGTGTAAGAGCTACACTAAAACTACAAAATAAATAGTATAAGCCGTCCTGAGGTCATATTTGCCTATTGCGAAAGAGCTTCTAATTGTCTTATTTAAATTTTGAAAAATTTGTTGGAGTAATTGAGTCTTTGAGAGCTATTTATTTTGTAGTTTTTGTTTTGCAGATACCATGACAGTCATGAACCTCACTTCTCTAAGCCAGGGTGTGTGGAGTATAATCTTAGGGGCATGTTTACTAAACTGCGTTAGTGTGATTCGCGTTAGGATCCGCGGTACAGGCAGAAACCCCAAATAAGGACATGGGCGGTACATCATTATCGATAACGCGCGTTACCAGGCGCCATAGCCTAACGAGTGTTAGAAAACATCGTGTAGAGCACCACGCAACGCACGCCCATAAGGCGTCTGATAACGTGTCTAGCAAGGCATCTAGAACTGTAGCACAATGGTGAATACACTGACCAATGGTGCAAGGGAAGGTGAGTTCAATCCCCCTGTGGGTCTAATGAGTAAAGCTGGCTGAGACATCACCTCTTACTCAAAATCAGTGCTGTATGAAGCAGGTTGTTAATTTTAATTAGTGCTGCCAGCAAACACACCCTCACATGGCTGTAACTTAAGGTGCCGCAAAAGGCACCCAATAAGGCACCCCAGAGGGCACATCATAAAGTGCACTGCCCACCAAGGCACCCTAGAATGTCCCCTATGGGCCACCACACAGGGTGCAGTATAGGGTCCCGCATTGGGCACTGTACAGTGCGCCTGATGAGGCACCGTAAGGAGACAGCACTGTGAGGATGTATTGCTGGCAGCACCAATTTAAATTAAAAAAAGAAAATGCCTCAGACAGCGCTAACAAATAACCCCACTGTGGGAGTAAACCTATGACCCCTGGCTCCACAGGCAGTGAAGTAACAAGTGGGCCACATTGTTAGTGCTACTAACAAATCCCTGGCTGGCAGCTGAAGGACGTCAGGTCACCACACAAATTGTCTGCTGTGGTGGCCAGGATTTGGGTTAACCCACTCATACCCATGGTGCACTGCACATGCAGATCAGCAGTCTACAGAGGGCCCTGTGTTGTGAAATGCACCCCCCCCCCCAGCACCTCTGCCTGGTTGTGTGTCCTGACCATGTGCAACCCCACAGCACCTCATCCTGGTGGGAGTTCTGAACGTGTGTGTTACTGCCACAGAGTGGCTACCGTCCATCACAGTGGACAGGTCCTGTGTTCACCCTGAGGGTGAGGTGGGGTGGGGTGCCCAGCACCATTTCTGCTGCACCTGGCATTTTTGCGATGGGCTATGCTACAGGTCCCCATCGGTGCCTCTGTGTGATAGGTGGCCCCTGCAGATATCCTTAGCATTTGCCTGTGTCCATCTGTACATCACGTCTTGCCTGTGTGGACTATGATGCACCCTGAATAGTTCATACACTGTGTGGGTGCCATGGTCACATGATTTCAGGTCCAAGGGGGGTAGGGGGGGCTTGGGCCCATAGGCGGTTTTCGTACCAACACCCAACCCACCTTTTGTGGCTCAGGGTGGGAAACATGGTTTCCAGCTAACGGGTTAACATTTTACTCCCCTACAGTGGTGACAGTAGAGGGTACCATTCACCACAGTCCTGCCAGGGAATGGACACACCAACAGGGCAGTCTATGCAGATCTGTACGCCTCCATACATTGGGCAGTGACAGACAGACAGACAGTAGACCTAGTATTGCACATCTGCCCCACACCACTATATGACATCCTCCAGCAGCAAGCAAAGTGCGTCACCAGCCGCTGCACCCTGCAAGGTGTTCCAGCCACACACATACAAACTGCAGACAGCCTGCCTGCTAGTCCATAGTGCATGTTCCTGGAGGTGATGTGTGCACCCACACCTGAAATGTGCACACACCCACCAAGCAGATGGGTCAGTGATAGGGCTCCAGAGGACGGAGCCCATATATCTCACTTCAGAAGGACACTATTTGGCACTATGGGGGAACCCAGCTATGCCGTGGTCACTGCACAGTCAGGGTGTGCATGACCACACAGCAGAACATGCTGTGGCCACCCTGTCCGTGTCGGTGGTGGGCAAGCCCTACAATGTCCCAGCCATTGCCCTGGGCCCTGTGCAGGTGCATCCTGCCCAGGCCGCCCTCTCCAGCTATACCCACAGTACCTTGCTTCTCATTATGCACATTGCCAGGCCAATACTAGCATCAGTGCTAGCGGTGTGTGCTGCAGAGGGTGTTAGCAAATGCAACACACTGGATTGACTGACACACACCCCCACACCTATGCCAGTATAGTGCACCAATATAGGCTTTTGGCAGCCCAGGACACCGCTCCAGTCCTGGGCACAGTGCAGGCATGGCTATGGTATGCTGTACTGTTGGGGTCTCTTCCCAAGATGGTGGACACTGTCAGGTTCCAGATGTGACACACACTCCACAGACATCTCAGAGGTTGGTATGTTACAGCACACTGGGCTGCTTGTTCTAACATTAGGGATTGCTATGTGCCACTTATCATGGCAAACCTTTGCTATCTGTGTACCGTATTCCCTGGTTTTGGGTGTCATTGCTAGGGTATGCATGTACTAGTATTGGGGGATGCACACAGGGCCCAACATCCTGCCTCTCCAGGATGCAGTGGCTACTGGGGTCTGTGGGTGTGGGTGTTTCCACCCCTGTGGGTCAATGCTCTTGGACAGGGGTTCCCAGCCCCAGTCCTGGTGGGCCACACCAGGTTAGGGTTTTCATGCTGTTCCTGATGAATATGCATGGAATACATCTGCATACCATGTGGGTGGTGCACCGACATACAGCACAGGCATCTTTATTACAGTCAGCATGGAACCTGAATGTTGTTTGGACCTCCATGACTGCCTTTGGGAGACTCTGCTCTCGTTAATGCGCCTGTTTGTGGTGTGTGTGCTCTGTGCGCTAAAATGTAGGTGTTGGAAGCATGTTTATTCTATCAGCGATACAAGGTTCCATCTTAGCAGTTTCCTACTGGTAAAAGGTATGGGGACAGAGTTTGCAGGGACCACAGCTCGGGATTGAATCTGTGACCTTCAGCTCCTGAGCACACTGCCTGTGCTTACTGCACCACAAGGACAGATCATTCCCTGGAGGTACCGTGACTGTTTGTCCCACTGAGCCTGTCTGTTGCAGTGCACGGTACCCACCTGGACCGGGCTGGGCCATGGTCTGCTGCAGCCAGGTGCCACTGCCCCCTCCACCATCTTTACAGCCTCCGCCACCATGCTAACATGTCCTTCTATTGGAAACAGCATGAAACCTGCATGATTTGTAGCCCTCCCGGGCTGCATTTGGCAGACTATGCTCTCGTTAATGCGCCTGTTTGTGGTGTGTGTGCTCTGTGCGATAAAATGGAGGTGTTGGAAGCATGTTTATTCTATCAGCAATACTAGGTTCCATCTTAGCAGTTTCTTACTGGTAAAAGGTACGGGGACAGAGTTGGCAGGGACCACAGCTCAGGGTTGAACCTGTGACCTTCAGCTCCTGAGCACACTGGCTGTGCTTACTGCGCCACAGTGGCAGATCATTCCCTGGGGGTACCGTGACTGTTTGTCCTACTGAGCCTGTCTGTTGGAGTTGCACAGCACCCACCTGGACCGGGCTAGGCAATGGTCTGCTGTGGTCAGATGTCACTGCCCCCTCCGCCACCGGTACCCCTCTGCCGCCATGCTGCCAAGTCCTTCTGCTGGTGGTGCCAGTGGTGGGCAGTCTCAGGCCATCCAGTGTGCATGTAGGCAGCTGCCTATGGTATGGGTGGTGGGGTAGGGGTGCCTATATGGATGCCCACACTTCCCCCCAGCACTGCCTGCCACTGTTCTGTACCCTTAGGGGTGGCTGCTGGGTACTGTCCCCTGTGACACTGCGGGGGACACACTCATGCCCATGTTGGGCCCTCAACAGTTGCAGTCTGGCTCTACTGTTTCAGCATTCCTATGGGCCAAACTGAGCATCACCCTAGTCCCCACTGTGGCCCAGCTGCACCACAGCATGTGCTGCCTGCAGCCCTCTGTATCCCCTTTCCCAGCATCTGCCCAATTGCCCATTCCGACATGCCCACCCTGTTATTGCAGGACATGTGCACACCATGGGGAACCTGTTCAGTAACAAGGGGATGCCCTAATCTGCGCTATTTCACTGTGACATCATTCACCTTCTATGGTGACAAGGCACACACCCTTCCACAGTTAATATCTTTTCCTGAGGCTTTCTCAGTGGTATTTTTGGCTGTTTCCCATTGATGTCACTATTGGCTAGCTTGGTTATGTTATTTTCCTCGTTTCCTCTGATCATTTTCACTTCTTATTTGCCCTTTTGTTCCGTGCACATGTATCACACTTATCACGTTTTGTGGGTTTCCCTGCCTATGCTGTACATTGCTGACGCTGAAATGGTTTCCCTCCCCTGCAAATATGCATCTACCGGCAGGTTTTCAATTGCGGTAGGATTCTGCCCTTGAGTTCACTGTGTTGGGGTGCCTGGAGCCTCTCCCCGCCCACACTCCACCCATTGACCCCTTCTCTCCGCCCTCTCTCCACCGTCTGTGGTGTTTTACCGCGCCGCGGAACCTTACGATCGTTAACTTACGTTAACGCGCGTTATGCGACGTTAACGGTCGTTGACACATCATAACGCGCGTTAACATTAGTTAACGCTCGTTAACGTTACATTACGTGCGTTATGTACCGTTACCGCAGTTTAGTAAACATGCCCCTTAGTCTCTAAATTTACTGCTAATGTTTGGCGTAGCACTTGCATCATGTCAAAATGAGCAGTGGAACCTAGCATATTGTAGCTATAGTTTGGGTTATTTTTCCTATTTGCACCACTTTGCACTTGTGCACATTAAATTTCAACTGCCAGTCCAGTCTCACAAGGTCTTGAAATTTAATAACTTTGAATTATTTGGTGTCATTTGCAAATTGAATCACCTCACTTGTTTCCAATTCCATATTGCTTACAAATATGTTAAAAAGCGTTAGTCTCATTGCGAAAATTGACCATTTATCCCTACTCTGTTTTTTATCTCTCAACCAGTTTCCAATCCAAAATAGCACTCCTATGCCAGGACTTCATCAAAGTCTTTCTGGAAGTCTAAGTGTACTATATCAACCAGCTCACATTTTATCTACGTTTATTCAGACCTTCCAAAAAATGGAGCAGATTGGTGAGGCAAGACTTCCCTTGGAAAAATCCATGTTGACTTTATCCCATTAAATTATATCTGTGCGTTTGTTCAGTAATTTTGTTCTTTATAATAGTTTCCACCATTTTGTCTGGCACCATTGTTAGACTCACTGGTCTATATTTTCCCAGATCATGTCTGGATCCTTTTTAAAAATTGTTATGTTGGCCACCCTCCAGACCAATAGTATCATAGAAGATTTTAATGATAGATGAACTTGCAGAACTACTGTTACAAATTTTTAACTTGAGTTCTTTCAGCACTCTTAGGTGTATACCATCCACATCAGGTGATTTGCTGCTCTTTAGTTTGTCGATTTGTTGTGCTACATCTTTCAGGTTCACTGAGATTTGCTTCAGCTCTTCTGACTCATCACCATTTGAATATCTTTTCTGTCATGGGTAGCCTCCTCATATCTTCCTCAGTGAAGACCAACAAAGAATTTGTTTAAGTGCATATTTACTAAGGTGCTATAACTGTTTCTTAGCATGGGGTTTGCCATACAGTAGCCATGCCATGCTAACAGCATGGGACTCTGTGCTAACTGGGAAGCATGTAATTGGGTGTGGTAGGAGTGGAATGTGAATATTAACAGCACATTGTGGTTTTTGGGGGTGTGTGGGGTGCGTGCTAACCATAAATGTTGCCATCGGTGCAGATGTACTTAATGCCATTTTAAGAGATGGCAGTAAATGCATCCATCTGCCAGTTAGCATGGTGCAGGGCATTAGCAATACTCTAACACAGGAACAGGTGCACCCTTTTCCTAAGGTTAGCACAGGCCTCTGCACTAGTTTTTTGGCTCAAATGCATGCTCCTGGCATGTCCTTTAGTAAATGTGCTCCTTAGCCTCTCAGCTATCACCTTATCCTCCCTGAGTGCCTCCTTTACATATTGGTCATCTAAAGGTCCAACTGCCTCCTTTGCTTCTTGCTTCGAATACACCTGAAAAATCATTTTATTGTGGGTTTTAGTCTCGATGGCAGGCTTCTTTTCAAATTCTCTTTTTTCCTTCCTTATCAGTATTTTGCATTAAACTTGCTAGCCTTCATGCTGTTTCCTCTTTTTTTCTTCATTTAGTTCCTTTTATCCATTTTTTGAAAGGGTTTTTTTTTTTTTTTGCTCTAATGGCCTCTTTCATGTCATCTTTTGACCATGCTGCCTGTCATTTGGCCTTCCTTCCACCTTTCTTAAAGTGTGGGATACATCTGGTCTGGTCTTCCAAGATAGGTTAGAAAAAACTGTGAAAGGAGCAGCCGCAAAGGTTTACATAAAGCATGGACATTGGTTAAAAATACAGTTTTCTCATTATATTGTAGTCTCCCTTTTGAAAACTAAATTGTGACAGTAGATTTTCTTTGTGCATTCACTTCAGTTATAAAGTAAAATTCAATCATATTTATGATTGCTAGTGCCGAGTGATCCCAACTTAGTTAGCTCTTGTACCAAATCCTGTGTTCTACAAAGGACTAAGTCTCTACAATAGTTCCTTCTCTAGTCTGCTCTTGAACCAGCTGCTCCATGAAGCAGTCATTTATTTCATCTAGGAACTTTACCTCCCAAGCATGTCCTGATTTCATGTTTATCCAATCAGTATTGGGATAATAGAAATCACCCATTATTATTGTGTTGCAAAATTTGTTATCTCCCTAATTTCTGTTAACATTTTATCATCTGTCTGCTTATTTTCACTAGGTGGATGGTAGTACACTCTTACCACTATTTTCTTCCTGTTAACAAATGGAATTTCTATCCATAAAGATTCAATGGTGCATTTTGTTTCCTGCAGAACTTTTATTTCATTTGATTCAATTCTCTCGTTTAAAATATAGCGCCACCCCTCCACCGATTTGATCCATCCTATCATTGTGATATAATTTGTATCCTGGTATCAGTATCTCATTGATTATCATCCTTCCACCAGATCTCTGAGATGTCTGTTTATATCTCGTTCTTCATTTAGTGCTATTCATTCTAATTCTCCCATCTTATTTTAATCTTCTAACATTTGTACATATACATTTCAAAGTATATTGTTAGAATTTCAACTTTCTAGCAGTTGAAGTTAAAGGTGCCTGCGGTACTTTAGCCGTGATTGCAATCTTGCTTCCATGTTTCGATGGTATCCTTCAAAGATATCTTACACTGAATCGGCTTTCCCCTAGGTTCTAAGTTTAAAGCTACTCTATCTCCTTTTTGAATGTTTTTGCCAGCAGCCTGGTACTATCCCGGTTAAGATGAAGTCCATCTTTGTGAAATAGGCTCCCCTTTCCCTGGAATGTACAGTAACCCAGTTCTTAACAACTCTAAATCTTTCCTTTCTGTACCATCATCTCATCCATGCAGTATGATTCCAGAGCTCTGCCTGTCTCTTGGGTCATGTGCATGGAACAAGAAGCATTTCTGAGAGTGCTACTATGTATGTCCTGGATTTCAGCTTTCTACCTAAAAGCTTTCAGACCTCCCTCCTGCATTTTCCTATGTCATTGGTACCAACATATACCAGGACACCTGGCTGCTCTCCAGCATCGTCCAAAATCCTATCTTGGTTATGCATGAGGTTTGCCATCTTCACATCAGTTGGGCAAATAACCAAATGATCTTCACGTTCACCAGCCACTCATCTATCTATATGCCTAATGATTGAATTGCCAACCAGAAAGGCCATTCTAACCCTAACCCTTCCATCCTGGGCAGAAGCCCCTGGAGATGCATCTTCTGTGTGATAGGATTTTGTATCACCTGGATAGCAGGTCCTGGTTACAAGATCACTTCCTTATATATCGAGGTGACCTCTCTCCTCCAAGGCAGCACAGAGGTGGGACTACTCTACTATGACCCTGTAGGTTTCTTTGTACCTCTGTCTGCCTCAGCTCCTCCAAGTCTGCTATAGCCTCCAGAGATCGGCTGCACTCTCTGAGAACCAGGAGCTCTTTGCACCGAGTGCACACATACAACTTCTCACCATCTGGGAGATAATCATACATATGGCAGTCAATACAAAAGAATGGATAGTCCCCATCTTGCTCCTGGACTGCTGTCTGCATTTTGCATTGATGAATTGTTTGGTTGTTTACTATTCCTAAATGAGTAGTGATACCTAGACTAAAATGAAGGCCTTCAGGATATTTTGGTGTATTTTCTGCTAATATTTTGTTTGCATTCCCATGAACTGCCAATAATTTGCTAAAATGTATTGTATAATAACAAATTTCACTCTTAATTGAGAAAGCTGACTTATAAATTAAGGGATATGCCTGGGATGTTAGGAAAAGATTAACCGCTTGTCTGTTTTTTGTATTAAAGTTCCAAAAGGCCTGACTAAAACTAGGGCAAATTAATTCTAAAAAGGACTCCAGTTCTTAGTTCATTTAGACATTTTGACTGTCCTAATTACTTGAGCTTTAGCCCCGCTGGTATAATACATAATGGGCTTTTGGTATTGTATTTGTGCCTTGTTTGATGCTGGGGATGTTTGTTGGTTATTCCTCTATAATATCATGAAAATATTGGGTTTCTTTTCCAAGCATTAACACAATGCAGAAACCACGAGTTTGTAACCACATTGTGAAAGAAAACCACAGAAGCTGATAATATGAACTGAGGGAAAACCCAGGAAATTATCCTCAGACACTCATGCAAAGAATGATGAACATCTGATTTGGTTTATATACAGAAACTGAAAGGCTTTTCAAGGTACTCATTTATCTGCTGTGTGAGGATATAGGGGACGGAGGCCAGTCATGGGGTATGTGATCTTTTCTTCGTATTTCTATTTAACAAACATTCACTTAAAAGTACATTCAGAAACCATAATCTAATAAAATAAATATTACAATTGGAAATTATAGTGTTACATAAGTCCACAATAAAGAGGGAACCAATTGAAAAACCTGAGCACTAGGTAGATTGAAAATATAACTTAACAAATGATAAACCACAATAAAGGGAGAGGCAAAGACCACCCCTACCTCGTCACACAAACTCTTCGTTTCCTACTACTTCTAACTCTTTACGGCAGAAATCCCAGAATGCTCCAACTTCTTGGCTTTCAGAACAAGGTAGTGTGGTTGCTGCATTAGTCCACTTTAATGGATGATAAAATAACAACAAAAGAGACTATAAGGTGGTACCTTTTTATTGGACTAACTTAATATGTCTTTTGACTAGTTTTCAAAAGTTAAGACTTCTTCAGGTCAGGAGAGCAATCAGAAGATATTTTAAGTCGGGAAAACTTGAAGAAAGTGTATTTTGTGTTAGATAACATAAGTGGAGGAGTAGTCTAATGGTTAGAGCACTGGCTTGGGAACCAAGAGACCAGGTTTTGATTCCCACTAGCACTCCTTGTGGCCTTGGGCAAGTTACTTAACCCTCCATTGCCTCAGAAAAATCAAGTTATCAATGGCCCTGTTTAATGTTGATTAATAAGTTTAAGTTACAATGTAAACCGCTTTGAAACCATAAAGCAGTATAAAAAGCTTGTTAAATAAATAAGTAAACCTTTGCAAAGAAAATGGAATAGCACCTCTTGACACATCTGTCCTGTACAAATTTACATAGGTCAGGAACAATTTGCATTTTAAGCCCCTTTGAAAGAGCTTGCCTTTTATGGAAATACAAGTGCAATATCTGTTCTCAATCTTGAGGGAATTTAAAAGTTTATGAGCAATGTAATCTTTACAAGACTCATCCATTGTGATCTGCTCTAAAAGACCAAGAGTTAAACTGTCCGTCACTGGATTAACTCTGCTTTTCTCAGTTTCTGCAGACTCCTCTCCTTCCCAAGAGAATAAAATAAGCCCTGATTTTGGAGACAGAGAGGTAGGTTTACTAAAGTGTACTAATTTTTGGTAGCTTAGTATGTTCTAAGTACAGAAAATAACACGGGAGGAATGGCGTAGCTGTGTTAACTGTTGGGACAGTCCCAGCATATTCCCGTGCAGTTAGAACAGTTAAGAGGACCTTGCTGTACTAAAATGGCAGCTGCACTCAACGCCACCCATTGAGCTGGTAGTAAGTACACCCATGGTGTACACCTGTGTTCACTGTGATGTGCAGTCCATGCCCAGTCCCTGCCTCGTCCCATTCTTCGGCAGCATGGGATTTTTCACATGGCTGCATTTTTTAGCATACAGTGTATCTGCTTAGCATGGGACTTGGCGTGCAGTGGCATGCCCCAAAGACCTCTTCAAGAATTTTCAAGACCTTTCAAAAATATCTCTTAACTCTCTAATCCCGCCATTTGGCTTATTTATCTTAAAATTCAAAACCAACACAAGCTCAAGTACCATACAGAATTTTCCAAGTTCTCGAGCTGATGATGCTCTACATTTTCCTTGTATAAATATTTTCAGTTTTCTCCTGTTTTTCCTTCCTCCTCTAAACATCACCCATCTTCCCTTTCGTTGTTTTATTTCCAGTTCTCTCTTTTCTGCCTCTCTACCCAGTTAGGTTTCATCCCTCATTCTCTCCCCCTCGCTTCTTTCTCTCTCGGCTTCCTATTCCCCCTTCATCCGCTCCCTAGTCTTCCATTGATATCCTTCGAAATCATCATCTACCTTCTCTCACAAGTCCCAACTCCTCCCCTGCTATTCAACCCTTTTCTTCTGTTACCTTCACCGAGATCCCCATTGCCTCTTTTAACACCACCTCAATCCCCTTTCTGCAGTCTTTCACCCCAGCCCCCATAGTCCCCAGTCCCTTTACACTCCCTCTCAATCACTTCCTAACTGCTCCATATTCTTCATTACAATATCTTCAACCCCCCCACCCACCACCTCCTTCCCGACGACATTCCCCTCTTCTCATCACCCTTTTCTCTCTAAAGGATCATTCCCCTTCCCACCCTTACTTCAGGCTCTATTCCTCTTTTCTCACTCTTCTTCCTTCTCACCCCTCTCTCCCCTTTGCCCCCTCTCCCTCCAAACACTTCCTCTCCTTGCACTTGTACCCTCTCTCTCTACTGGCACGCGGCACCTGCTACCTTCCTTCTTCCAGATGCCATTTGCCCGTCTGCCACTCCTCTCTGGAGGTTCTTTTCCCCTTCTCACTGCCACCTTCCAGATACTTTTTACCCCCTTCCCAGATATTTTCCCCTTTTCTGTCCCTCCTTTCCTCCCAAAGGTTTCTCTCCTCTTTATTCCATTCCGCCCTCCTGATTTATTTATTTAACTGGTTTAAGTCAAGAGTGGTTTATAGATAGCATTAAAATAACGTAAAATGTTATACATTTAATAGAACAATTTAGTATGGATTAAAATAAACTCATAAATTAACCTGGAACAAATGAACTTTTGAGAGCGGGGGAAGTGGACATGCAGGCGAACAAGAGTCTAATCTGATACTGGGCAGGTAGTTGCTGCAAAGGTCTTTATGATCTCTCTGTTACGCTTTCAAAGTATTTCTGGAATAAATGGGTCTTTAGTACCCTGTGGAAGCTTGTGAATTTTATGTTGGCACAAATCTTGTTCCAGAGGCTCAGCGCATATAATGGAAATTCTGGATGACGGGCAGTTTGGCTGCTTTTTGATCTTGTGACTGGAATCATGATGCTTTGTTTTCTCGTTATCAGGTGTCTTGTGTATGATAGAGAGAGTTTGAAATTAGATAATGTATTATTTTAAATATCAGTAGTACTTTGTATGCGTATTCTCCGTGAACAAGCAGGAAATAAGTCCTCATGTATGGGTGACATCACTGACGGAGCCCGCACGGAACACTCCCCAGCTTCCAAAGGAAGCTTTTGGGAGGTATGCCGTGCACGTGTGCCTCCCTTTCTCGCCTGCCGCAGCCCCATATTCTCTAGTCTTTTTTTCTGTGGAGCCCCTAGGACAGTGATGGCTAACCTTTTTGAGCCCGAGTGCCCAAACTGCCGCACAAAACCAAAGAATTTCCTCAAAGTGCCAGCACGTCAATTAAAGCCTCATTTGCATAATGTGCCTCATTTGCATAAATATTTGCATAATGTTACCATACACTAACTTTTAGTAAACATGCCTCTTAATGAGTATATGGATAAAGAAAGACTAAAAGGTTTCTACATTACTATAATCCAGTACCAACCGCCAGGCACATTAGGAACTACTACAAACGCTGCCCATTTAGAACCCATAGCAAACCCGCCGTATCCTAACAGCACTACCAGGACTCACAAAGCACCATACCCTAACTATCAAAAGGCAACACTGCAAATATTAAACCAATACATTTCAGAGAACAACAATACATGACCTACTGGGGAAAGAACAAGTGGCAATGTCAAATAGGAATTATATAAACAGAATACCTCAGCTCAGTTACACATGCAGAACAGACCATCACCAAACAAGGAATCACAATTTAGAAACAGGAAGACAATAATTAAACTGGGAACCCCAAAAGCCAAACTTGGAATATACAACAACACTGTAGAAATAAAACTATAAATTAATTTCCTCTTGTACTAAACAAAGCGCAAAAATTAATGATGCACATTTCCCAGAGCTGACATATTCCAGTTAATAAATTCAAAATAAAGAGATATTTTTCTACCTTTTGTGCATTTTTTTTCAGTTGCAATTGTTCCAGCCACTTTCTTCTGGTTTCTTCGTGTCTTCTGCTAACTCTCCATCTGCTGTCCATTTGTCCTTTCTTCTGTCTTGTTTTTTTTTTTCCATTCTCTCTCTACATCTGCTTTAACATACTAATCTTTCTCCTTTTGCTCTTTCCTCATTCCTATTTCATCTACTCAAAATTTACCCCTCCATCCTCAATCCCCACTTATTCTCCCAATACCCGGCCAATTGTAGATTTTTTATCCCTCCCACACAAAATATTTTTCCCCTCTCCATTTTACTCTCCCAGCCCCATCCCATTGCCAGTCCTAACCCCCCCATCAGCCCACAGTCCATTACCAGTCCTAACCACATCAGCCCACCTCAAGTCCTAACCCCTCCCCATCAGCCCATTTCCTGTCCTAGCCCCCCCCCCATAGTCCATTATCAGTCCTAACCCCCCATAGCCCATTACCAGACAGCCCCCATCAGCCAACAGCCCATTACCAGTCTTAACCCCCCCCTCGCCCATTGCAATTCCTAACCCCCCCCCCCAATCAGCCCACAGCCCATTACCAGTCCTAACCCCTCCCCATCAGCCCATTTCTTGTCCCAGCCCCCCCATAGCCCATTATCAGTCCTAAACCCCCCATAGCCCATTACCAGTCCTAACCCCATCAGACCACCTCCAGTGTTAACCCCCCATCAGCCCATTTCCAGTCCTAACCCCAACCAACAGCCCACCTCAAATCCTAACCCCACCCCATCAGCCCATTTCCTGTCCTAGCCCCCCATAGCCCATGACCAGTCCTAACCCCACCCAACAGCCCACCTCAAGTCCTAACCCTCCCCATCAGCCCATTTCCTGTCCTAGCCCCCCATAGCCCATTACCAGTCCTAAGCCCCCATCAACCCACTTCCAGTCCTAATCCCATCAGCCCATATAGACTTAGCTCCCCCATAGCCCCCCCCCATAGCCCATCACCACTCCTAACCTCCCCCAGCCCATCACCACTCCTAACCCCCCATCAGCCCATTTCCTGTCCTAGCCCCCCATAGCCCAGTACCAGTCCTAGCCCCAACAGCCCACAGCCATTACCACTCCTAACCCCCCCAGCCCATCACCACTCCGAACCCCCCAACAGCCCACAGCCATTACCACTCCTAACCCCCCCAGCCCATCACCACTCCTAACCCCCCAGCCCATCACCACTCCTAACCCCCCATCAGCCCATTTCCTGTCCTAGCCCCCCCAGCCCCTCCCCACTCCTAACCCCCCACCACCCCACATCCCTTACCACTCCTAACCCCCCCAGCCCAACACCAGTCCTAACCCCCCCCCCAGCCATTACCACTCCTAACCCCCCCCCCAGCGAAATTTTTTTTACAAAGAAAGCTGTCGCTGCCGGGGCCGGGGCCGGGGCCGGGGCCGCCGCGGCAGAATCGAGTGTGCCGCAGGGCCCCCCCGCCCAGCAGAGCCTGCCCTCCGTCCCCGGTATCACCTCTCTCAGCTGCCTCCAGTCACACGCGCTGGCTTTCAGAGCGCGAGGGAAGAGTTTCTCCCTCGCTGCTCTGTTAAGCCCGCGGGGGCTGATGGGAGGCGCGTGTGACTGGAGGCAGCTGAGAGAGGTGATACCGGGGACGGAGGGCAGGCTCTGCTGGGCGGGGGGGCCCGGGGGGGCCCCGCGGCACACTCGATTCTGCCGCGGCGGCCCCGGCAGCGGCAGCTTTTTTTTTTTTTTTTTTTAATGCCGCATATCTTGATTGCGGACCTTCCCGCGTGCCAGCTGCAAGGCCTTCGCGTGCCACAGCTGGCACGCGTGCCATAGGTTCGCCATCGCTGCCCTAGGACGTCTTCCTGCAGTCCGGAAAAAAGTTAGAATTTCTTGCCCTTGTGGCTGAGCTTTTGCACACTTTTTCAGGTCTTTTTCCCCTTTTGGAGACTTTTTCCCGCCCATGGCAGTTTTTCAGTTTAATTTTAATGACATGGTATTTTTCGGCATGTCTAAACCTGTTAGTGGATTTAAAAAACGGCAAGACCATTTCTGTCACTGACCGCCATAATTGGTGCTTGCAGTGCCTTGGGCCCGACCATCAGCTGGCATCCTGCGAACTCTGCTTGCAGATAATGCATCAAAGGCTGAAGGGTTGGGAAAAGCAGGAGTCCGTCTTTTGGCTCATCTGATTCAATATCCTCAGCCTCGACCTCCCCCTCGTCCATGCCTGAGGTGGCTAAGAGAAAAGAGCAGAGGGCTCAGTCGGTGCAGACTGGTTTGAGTAGAAAGGGGGCGTTTCTCTACAGAGAACCTCTTCCATATCAAAAGGGGAGCACAAGAAGAAAATCCATGTGTAGCGTAATCGCAGCCCCTCTAGAGGTGAGACAGACGGCGAGGGCTGAGAATGGCTGAGCAAGCTTGCTCAGTGGGAGGACCTGACCTGAATGGTGGAGTCCATTCCCAGTGCCCAGGAGGGCTGCATGTTGTCTCCTAATGCTCCTGTCATCGTGGAGTCTCCACCAAGGGTTCACCAGCGATGGCTGCAGCATAGATGTCCTCGTCGGTGGTGATCCTGGAGGAATGGCAGTGAGCCTTAGAATCTCACCTTGCTGCGGTGGAAGCTCTGTGGAATGCAGGCTTCATGGCACAGAGAGTGTTGTCACCACTCTCCTTCCGGCAGATCCTGGAAACCCTTGCCCTGCCCACTGCGGTTTGGACATCGGGTGGGGGACTGGTATCGACACCAGTGGCTGGAACAGTCTCCCTTACCTTTCCCTCTCCAGTGTTTCAGAGACCAAGGTCCCCCGGGCATCACCATCAGCATGCCAGGTGCAAAGCAGGCCATCGACATCTGCTCTCTTCTGAGTCATGCATTCTGTGCTCAGGAGATTCGGCGTTGCTTCAACTGCCTCTTGGAATCCAAATCAAAATGGGAGACCGAGGCGGAATTGACAGATTGGTGCAGTTGCCCCCGGAAGACATGTCCTTTAAAGATTTTTATTCAGGACCTGGCCAACACCATCCCCTTTTCTCTGGAATTAGAAGAAGAACTGAGGGCTGAGGAACTGGAACTCCAATTCCCCTCAGCCCCTCATGAGATGGTTCCCATCAACCATGTCCTGCAGAGGCTGCTGAGGTTTAAGAAACCTCAATTACCTCACATGATGTCATCTCCTGCTGCCAGCCTGTAGGGGGATGTGTGGTGGAAGGGGAATCAAGTGTGGGTAATTCCACAGTGGTCTATTCAGCCTGGGAGGCTGGAGATAGACTGTTTAGCCCTACTCTGTTTTCTATTTTCTCAGTGGACAAAGGTGAATAGTGGAGTACCCCAGGGATCTGTGCTGAGCCCGCTGCTTTTTAACATATTTCTAAATGACCTGGAAATGGGAATAACGAGTGGGGTGATCAAATTTGCTGATGATACCACATTATTCAAAGTTGTTAAAACACAAGAGGATTGTGAAAAATTGCAAGAGGACCTTGAAAACTTCAGAGACTGGGCATTCAAATGGTAAATGACATTGAATGTGGACAAGTGCAAAGTAATGCACTTAGGGAAGAACAACTTAAACCACAGTTACACAATGCAAGCTTCCACATTAGGACATCGCCACTCAGGAAAAGTATCTGTGTCATTATGAATAATATGTTGAAACTTTTTACTTGATGTGAATGGTGACCAAGAAAGCAAATAGAATGTTAGGAATCGAAAGGAAAGGAATGGAGAATGGACAGTGGAGTAGCCTGGTGGTTATAGCACTGGCTTGGGAGCCAGGAGTCCAGGGTTCAATTCCCACTAGCACGCCTTGGGCAAGTCACTTAACTTGGATTTTTTTTTCTGAGCAATGGAGAGTTAGTGTCCCTGTTTAATGTACATTACCAAGTTTAAGTTACAATGTAAACTGCTTTGATTGAAATGATAAAGTGGTATAAAAAACTGTTAAATAAATAAAATAGAGGATATTATAAAGCTTCTATATCTGTGAAGGACAACTGAGAGAAGCTGCTCTTGCTGGGAAAGAATCTGCATTTGTAAATATTTACCTGCTGGAAATCTCTGACTCTTGGGTTAAAGGGAATTTTTGGGGTTAAAGCTGATAAAATCTGTATCTATTTTAAAGTTTTCTGTTTTATAAAGACAGTCTTTCTCATCCACCCACTCCAGCTCCTACCCATCCCAGGCATAATCTTAGCTTTACTGTATGCATAGACTCTTAAACCTATTAAGGGGAAAGAGATAAACCTGAAAGTGAATTAGACTAACTGGTTATCTTCATTATGAATAGATTAAGGCCCTGAAATGTATATTGAGGTAACAGTCTCTTAAACGTATTAGGTATAGTTGTATTGGTGCAAGTATTTCTAGTCCCCTAACAATTTTAAATAAGTAAACAATTTAAATAGTTAAATAGCAGCGAGATGGGGGCTATCCCATCTTTTGCACTGAGTGTCTCATGCATGATTTTCTCCCATTTGATGAGAGGTCTTACATTTGCACTGGGTCAGTGGTTCTCAACCCAGTCCTCTGGGACCCCAGTTCAGTTGGGTTTTCAGGGTATCCACAATGAATATGCATGAGATAGATCTGCATGCACTGCTTCCATTGTATGCAGATCTATCTCATGCATATTCATTGTAGATATTCTGAAAACCTGACTGGCCTGGAGGTCCTAGAGGGCTGGGTTGAGAACTACTGCACTAGGAGCAAGAACTCTCATGGAACAAGTTGAATCTCTGGAGGCTAGCATTGCAGACTTAGAGGAGCTAAGGCAGACAGAGGTATATAGATGAGACCGACAGGAATCTAGTAGTGTAGTCCTACTACCAGTCTGGCAGCCTGTCTGTTGCAATGCAGGAGAGAGGTCATGTGAAAGGACAGCATCACCTTGGTGTAGCTTGAAGTAATCCTGTAGCTAGGGCCTGCCCTCCAGGTGATGTAAAACCCTCTTGCATTGAGGAGGTTTACCCAGACCATGTGCCCATGAGGATAGGGTTATAGTTGGTGATTCAATCATTAGGCATGTAGATAGCTGGGTGGCTGGTGGAAGTGAGGATCGCCTGGTAACCTGCCTGCCTGGTGGAAAGATAACGGACCTCATACGCCACCTAGACAAGGTTTTAGATAGCGAAGGAGGAGTCTGCTGTCGTGGTTAGGGTTGCCAACTGGCTCCAGATGCGCCCGACAGGTTTAATCCAGTCCTGGGTTTACCTCATTGCATGCAGGGATATGTAGTTCTGATTTCTCCATTGCACTCCATAAGAAAAGGAAAACTACAAGTAACTGCATGCAATGGGGTAAACCCAGGACTGGAGCAAGCCTGTCGGGCGCATCTGGAGCCAGTTGGCAACCCTAGTCGTGGTACATATTGATACGAATGACATAGGAAAGTGTGGGAGGGAGATTCTGGAAGCCAAATTTAGGCTTTTAGGTAAGAAGTTGAAATCCAGAATGTCCAGGATAGTATTTTCAGAAAATGTTCCAGTTCCGTGTGCAGGACCCAAAAGGCAGGCAGAGCTCCAAAGTCTCAATGCATGAATGAGATGATGGTGCAAGGAAGAGGGTTTAGGATTTGTTAGGAACTGGGCAACATTATGAGGAAAGGGGGAATTCTGAAAGAATGGGTTGAAACGTAACCAGGCTAGAACCAGGCAGCTGATATGAACCTTTTAAAAAGGAGAGAGAGCAGCTTTAACACTAGAGAACGAGGAAAGCTGACAGTCCCCCTAGAGCACGTGATTTGGAATGATGCATCCTTGAAGATTAGTAGCGAAAGAGGAAGTTAGGGCATCCCAATAGAGAGGTTCTAGTAAAGGTAAAAGTAACCCAGCTGCCTTTAAGTGAAGAGCAGACAGAGTTGAAAGATTCCAAATTACCCTGTCAACTGATAACCATAAAAGTCCATTTGAACAAAAGACAACCTCTGAAATGCTTATATACAAATGCTAGAAGTCTTAAAATATATGATGAGAAATAGAATATATAGTACTACATGACAGGCATCTCAGAGACCTGGTGGAAGGAAGACAACCAATGGGACACCGTGATACCTGGGTACAAACTATCGCAATGATGGGGTATGTCAAATTGTTGGAGGGATTGTGCTCCATTACAGAGGGCATTAAGTCAAACAGGATAAAAGTTTTGCAGGAAAGAAAATATACTGTAGAATCTCTATGGATAGCAATTCCATGTAAAAAGAGAGAGGCAATGGCAGTAGGGGTGTACTACCGTCCACTTGGCCAGGATGAACAGATGGATGATGAAATGCTAAAAGAAATCAGGGAAGCTAACAGAAGTTATGACACAGTAATAATGGGTGATTTCAATTACCCTAGTATTGATTGGGTCAGTGTCACAGCAAGACATGCTAGGGAAATAAAGTTTCTTGATGAAATAAATGGACTGCTTCGTGAAGCAGCGGGTTCATGAACTATTTTAGACCTAGTCCTTATTGGAACACAGGATCTGGTGCAAGAGATCAGTGTTGGGGCCACATGGCAATACTGAGCATAACATGATTGTTTTTGATTTAGCAAATGGAGAGAGGACAGCATGGGACTCCACAGCACTAGCATTTAACTTTGAAAAGGTATAATAAAATGAGGAAAATAGTTAAGAAAAAACTAAAAGGAGCAGCTGCAAAAGTTAAAGGTATACACCAAGCAGGGACATTGTTCTGGACTCCCAAGACAGTATTTTTAAACGGATGTATTCCACACTTTAAGAAAGGCCGAATGACTGCCAGCATGTTTTAAAGGTGAGGTCAGAGATGCTGTTGTAGCCAAAAAAAAAGCATCTTTCAGGAAACAGAAAAATGAGCCAAATGACAAAAACAAGAAATATCATAAGCAAGTTAGATGCAAGGGATTGATAAGGCAAGCAAAGAGAGAATTTGAAAAAAAGCTTGCTGTGGAAGCAAAAATGCATAATCAAAACTTTTTCAAGTACATTCATTGCAAAAAACCTCAGAGTCAGTTAGACCATTAGATGATAGAGAAGGGTAAAAGGGACGTTAAAGGAGCACAAGGTCATAGCAGAGAGGCTGAATGAATTCTTTGCTTCTGTCTGAAGAAGATGTAGGGAAGTTACCATGCCTGAAATGGTATTTAAAGATGATGTATCGGAAGAATTGAAACAAATCTTGATAAAGTGGGAAGATGTATTACAACTGTTTGATAAAATAAAGAGTAGAAAATCTCCTAAACCATATGGTATATCATCCCAGGGTGCTGAAAGGACCAAAATATGAGAGAGTTCACAGATTACTGATAGTAAGTCTACAATCATTAAAATCATTTTGTATCTGAAGATTAGAGAATGGCCAATGTAACACCAATTTTCAAAAAAGGTTCCAGGGTGATATGGGAAACTACAGACTGATCAGCCTGAAGTTGATACTGGACAAAAAAATGGTAGAAACCATTATAAAAAAATAAAACTACTGAACGTGTAGATAGTCATGGTTTAATGGGAGAAAGGCAAATGGATTTAGTGAAGGAAAGACTTGTCTTATTATTCTGTGTTTTTGATGGTATGAATACAAACAGGTAGAGAAAGGTGAGCCAGTCGATATAATGTACAGTAACTGGATTTTCAGAAAGCCTTTGACAAGGTTCCTCATGAGAGACTCTTGGTCAAATTAAAAAGTAATGGGATAGGAGGCAGTGTACTATTGAACTGGTTAAATGATAGAAAACAGAGAGTTGGGCTATATGGCCAATTTTCTCAATGGAGAAAGGTGAATAGTGGAGTACCCCAAGGATATATGCTGGGCCTGCTACTTTTGAAAATATTCATAAATGACCGGGAAATAGGAATAACAAGTAAGATGATCAAATCTGCAGATGACCCAAAATTATTCAATATTATTAAAACACAAGATGATTGTGAAAAATCGCAAGAAGATTTTGATAAATTGGAAGACCGGGCATCCAAATAAGATGAAATTTAATGTGGACAAGTGCAAAGTAATGCACTTAAGGAAAAACAACCCAAACTATGGTTGCTCAATGCAAGATTCCACATTAGGAAGCACCACCCAGGAAAAGGATTTTACTATAAGCCTCATCGTGGATAATACATTAAAATTCTCTGCCCAGTGTGCAGTGGCAGCAAAGAAAGCAAATAGAATGCTAGGAATCATAAATAGGGGAAGACGTGAAATGGAGAAAAAAACCAAGGATATTATAATGCCTCTGTATTATTCCATGTTGCGACCGCATATTGAATATTGTGTGCAATTCTGGTCACTATATTTTAAAAAGAATATAGTAGAATTAGACAAGGTACAGAGAAGAGCACCAAAATGGTAAAGGGGATGGAAGGATACCTCTATGAGGAGAGGCTTAAAGGTTAGAGCTCTTCAACTGGGAAAAAAAGATGGCTGAGGAGAGATATGATAGAGGTCTTTAAAATAATGAATGGAGTGGAACGGGTAAATGCAGGTCAGTTGTTTACTCCTTCGAAATGTAGAAAGACTAGGGAACATGCAATGAAATTACAATACAGCCCATTTATGACTAATAGGAGAAAATATTTTTTAACTGAATGTATAATCAAACTCTGAAATTCATTACAGGAGGATGTAGTAAAGGCTGTTAGTGTAGCTGGGTTTAAAAAAAGGTTTGGACAAGTTCCTGGAGGGAAAGTCCAGAAACCATTATTAAAGTGCTATCAACTTTGGAGGGAAAAAAAAAACGGAAAGCAAAAGTGCTGGGTCTTGTGACTCCAGCGTGCTTGTAAGACCTTGATGGGTCCTGCCCCCTCTGATGATGATTTTTGCATCAGAGGGAGCAGAACCAACAGGCGCTTACAAGCACACAGGAGTCTTGAAAATCACACGCATTTCCTTTCTTGCTGCAGATGCTGGACAACAGGGAAGGCAGGAGGGACAAATGCTGGAGAACAGGGGAGGGGGCAGGAAGACAAATGCTGGACAGGTGAGGGGGAAGCAGGAAGACAAATGCAGGAGCAGAGTCTGTGCTACCTGGTAAGCACAGGCAGGAGCTGTGCTAGATGTGATTATGGCCCAGAGAAACAGAGCCTGCTCATAGGAGCCAACGTCAGGAGGGCGCTGTCACTGGCTGCCCGTCCCCCACTCCCCGTTCAGGATGGCCTGCAGAGTGCCAGCGGCCTAATAGAGAGCTTGCCTACAGGACACACTGCTCCCATGTGCAGAAGGCTATCACTGCTCACACTGTCTGCCTGCGGGCACGCTCTCCCTAGGCCACCAGGGCCCAGTAGATCATCTTGAATAGGGAGTGCGGACGGGCAGTCAGTGACAGTGCCCTACTGACATTGGCTCCTATGAGCAGGCTCTGTTTCTCTGGGCCATAATCACGTCTTGCACAGCTCCTGCCTGCAGGCAGAACGGTGTGAGAGAACGATTGTGGCCAGAGAAGTAGAGCATGCCCGCGGGAGTAGTATGTCCTGCAGGCAGGGGCTGTGCAAGGCCAATTGTGCCCTGCCTCTCTGGGCTGCGATCACGGCTCCTGCCTGTGGGACATGCTGCTTCACAGGCAGGCTCTGCCCCTTGTTACATACAAGAGTTGGACATGGGGAGGCATTGGGAGGTGGATGCAGATGGGCACAGGGAGTCAGACAAGAGATGCTGAGCGCAGGGAGGGGGGGAATAAGGAGGAAGCAGGGATAAGATTGAGGTGGGTGGCTAGGGAGATACTGGACATGGAAAAGGACATAGGGAGAATGGAGAGGTGATGTTGGCCAGGGGGTTAAAGGGAGACTACAGGAAAATGCTGCACTTAGGGAGTGGGGGACAGAGAGGAGATGCTGGACATGGGGTAATAAGGGGAGAAGGAAATGCAGGACATGGGGGTAATAGGGAGAGATAGGGAGAGATAGGGGAGAAGATGACAATTGGATAAACAGGTTGAGAAAGAGATGGAGAGATGATGGACATGGGAGTAATAGGGAGGGGAGGGGATGATATGGAGATGGCATAAATGCCGGTTGCAGGGAGATAGGAAGGGAGAGGGCAGATATGGAAGGAAAGAGAGAACAGAAAAGAGAGAGCCAGAGACACTGAATGGGTGATAAGAGATGTTAGACATTGAGAGAGTGGGCAAAGGACTGGGGAATAATGGACCAGGGAAGAAGAATTGGGGAATAGAAGGACTGGGGGTGAAGGTTGAAAGACGGTGGGTAGATGGCATAAAAAAAGAGGGAGATTGAGAACTGGATAGTAAGGAGTAGTGAAATCTGGGTGGACAGAGAGAGAAATAAATGGAAGAAAACTAAAAGGAAAAAAAAATCAGTATCCAAGATGGAAGGAAGTGAAGAAAAAAAAAAGGAGTGAAATGGCAGATGGACTATAAACAGTAGAAAGAGAGCTAAGAGAAGACAGAACAAAACAGAAACCTTTGATTGGGACCAGCATGATCAGACAACAAAAGTAAAAAAAATAATTTTATTTTCAATTTAGTTATTGAACTTTGCACTATCTTTATATTTTACACAGTATGGGGAACTGCATCTCTTATTTCTCTGGTGCTGCACCACATGCGGAGTCTGGCTTCTTGGGGGTTCAGTTTAATTTTTGTCTACATATTTTTATTTTTACTTTAGGTTGTGGTCACTTATTCTGTACTTGGGGAGAGTCTGTGTTCTGAGTGTGTGACAGAGGCCAGGCAATCTGTCAACATGAAGTTTGTACATAGGAATTTGTACTATAGTAATTTGGCTTGTTCTACTTTTCAAATAGGTGTATGGATGTTCTAGGGCCCACTGCAATATTTGTAATGCTGCTTTTCTGGGTAGGTCCCTTGTATGAGTTTTGGAAGTTTATGCTGGTATGGTCTGGTAGATTTGGCCTTGTAGATCTTCTGTGACTTTTGTGTTGTTAAGTGCCGTCGAGTCGGAGTCGACTCATGGCGACCCTCTGGATAGCTATCCTAAATTGTGTTCAGTCTTCAGTCAGGCGGCTCATTGTTGACAGACTGGTACCCGTAGCTGCTGTTATTGTATCGATCCATCTCATTGTTGACCTTCCTTTTTTGCGTTGACCTTCTATCTTGCCAAGCATGATGTATTTCTCTAATGATCTCTCTCTTTGCATGATGTGTCCAAAGTATGAAAGTCGAAGTCTTGTCATCTGAGCTTCTAAAGAAAGCTTAGGTTTAATCTCCTCTAGTACCGACTGGTTTGTTCTTCGGGCAGTCCATGGTATACACAGTATTCGCCGCGAGCACCATAATTCAAAGGCATCAATTTTCTTCCTGTCTGTCTTTTTCACTGTCCAGCTTTCACATCCATATGATGTTATTGAAAATACCATGACTTGAATAAATTGAATCTTTATATGGAGAGAGACATCTCTGCTCTTGAGAATCTTATCTAGGTCTTTCATAGCTTTTGTAGGGGTTTATATTAGTTCACTTAACCCTCCATAGCCCATGTTCCCTGTAAAATAGTTATTTCCGAGTTATAATGCCCTGTTCAATGTAATTTCAGTTTGTTCAATGTAAACCGCCTTGATATCATAAAAGGCGGTGTATAAGAAATGTTAAATAAATAAATATGCCTAGTACTGGAGAATGTTTGTTGCTGTTAGTGAGATGACCAGAATCAAATTTTTCTTTAATATATTGAGGTCTGTGGGTGAATGTCTTACTTCTGCTCTTCACCTCTTCATTGTTGAGGGAGAGGTTTCTGTGGATGCAGACTATATATTCAAAAAGAAAAAGCAAGAACCATAACACAGTTTATAACAAAAGAAAATGTTATAATTTTATAATTTGGTATTATAAACTGTGTTGTGGTTCTCACTTTTTCTTTTAGTTCCTTGGTGTGTGAACATCTTGCATTTCCTTTTTTTTATTTATGTTTATGTTTATGTTTATTGATTTGCTAGACCGCCCTTCAGTAGTAAGCAGAGCGGTTTACAAATAAAAATAAATTCATTGTTACAGCAGGCACAAGGCCAGAAACAGAAAAGAAAGTTACAATTTTTCTTAGAGGAGAATGGAGAGAAAGTAAAGTAGAGGGACAGAAACACGGGGGGGGGGGGGGGGTAGACAGCATGGGGAGAGGATGGGCTAGGGGGGAGGGGAGTTGAAGGCAAGGGAGAAAAGGTGGGTCTTCAAGGCGTGTTTAAAGGCAGTGTGGTGGGGCTCCAGGCGGAGAGAGGTGGGTAGGGAATTCCAGAGAGCCGGGCCTGTGAAGAAGAAAGCTGAGGAGTGGGTAGATTGGAGATGAGCAAGTGAAGGGGAGGGAAGTGTGAGACGGTTGAGATGGAAGGAACGGGGGGGTGTGTCTGGGGGTATGGAAGTGGATAAGGTCGGACAGGTATTGGGGTGTGGAGGTATGGAGAGCTTTATGAGTGAGCATAAGAAGTTTGAAGTGGATGCGAAAGGAGATGGGAAGCCAGTGAAGACGGAAAAGAAGAGGAGTGACATGGTCTCTGGGGGAGGAGTGTGATATGAGGCGGGCAGCAGTATTCTGAATGCGCTGAAGTCGTGATAATTGGAACTTGGAGATACCAGAGAAGATCGAGTTAGCGAAATCGATGCGGGAGATGACGAGGGCGAGCAGGAGGGTGGCAAGAGCGGAGGGAGAGAGGAAAGGGCGAATGGCGCGAATTTGTCTGAGGTAGAAAAAAGAGGTTTTGGAAACATAGGAGACATGAGCGGAGAATGAAAGATCCGAGTCGAAAAGCACACCGAGATACCGAAAGGTGGAGACCAGTGAGATAGGAAGGCCGGGGAAAGAGGGAGCTACTGAAGGAGGGGGATGACCATGTGGGAACCAAATTGCTGTGTTTTTGGAGGGGTTGAGATGTAGGCAGTTTTGAGACATTCAAGTAGAAAGAGCGACCAGGCAGGAATTAAGTGGGGCAAGATCGGGGCTTACAAGGGATGTGTGGTGTAGGAGGAGAATGTCATCGGCGTAGTAGAAAGCTGAAATACCAAATTGCTGAATGAGTAGTGTGAGGGGTGTCAGGAAGAGATTAAAAAGGAGAGGGGCTAACACAGAACCCTGTGGAACGCCGCAGGCTAGGGGGAAGGAATCAGAGGGAGGGCACAGTGGGGAAGAAGGGAGAACGGCACCAGAACGGGAGGAAAGAAAGGAGTGGAACCACCGGAAGACAGTGCTACAGAGGCCGGCGTCGCGTAGTCGGGATAAGAGGAGGGAGTGATCGACCAAGTCGAATGCAGCAGAAAGGTCAAGTGCAACCGCCACCGAGATTTCACCGCGGTCATGGGCTACATGCAGGGCGTTGGTGAAAGCAAGAAGAATAGTCTCAACGCATATATTTGCAGAATATATATTTACATTAACACCATGCTGTCCAATGTGCAGTTTCAGTATTTATGTTGGGGTTGCCAAGCCCTTCTTGGTGTTTATGTTGGAGTGGGAGGTGTTGTGTTGGGGTCACAAAATACCTCTAATTTTTCAGAGAGTGTGAAGTGCTGTGTTGGGATGCCGTTGCTCTTGCTTTTGTGGAAGTGGGAGATGCTGCATGGGTGCTGTTGATCCCCTCTTCTTTGGTATATTTAGCAGCATGTTTCCTAGGCTCTGCACTGATAACATAAGAAATGCCATACTGGGTAAGACCAAGGTACATCAAGCCCAGTATCCTATTTCCTACAGTGGCTAATTCAGGTCACAGGTACCTGGCAGGTCCCCAAAACAGCACACAAGTTCCACAATGCTTATCCCAGGGCAAGTAGTATATTTCCCAGGTCCTCTCTAATAGTTTATGCACCTTTCCTCCAGGAACTTGTGTAAACCTTTTTTAAACCCAGCTACACTAACAGCTTTTACTATGATCCTCTGGTAACTAATTCCAGAGTTTGATTATGTGGGGCCGTAGGCTAACTGCAGGGAGGCAGTTAAATCCCCTTGCAGTTACTACATTTCAACATGGCAAAATGGCTGCCGGTGTAACTAAGGCCATCCACTGAGGTGGCATTAGTGGCACCCATGCTACTTGCACTGAGCCATTATATTTGTTTCTGCCAACAGATGCCTGTGTGAGAATTCTCTCTCTTGCCTCACTCTGGAGTAATGTATAGTTTTGGGAAAGAAATCCTGTAAACTTAAGAGTAATGGGTAAAAGCATTTTTTATCTATATATGTCTGTTTTTAGTTTGTACTAATATATTCTCTACTTGGTGAAGATTTTCAGTATCTCTGTTCTGCATTTGTGACTGAGGCTACATGTTCTGTTAGTGGAGGAATCTTTAGTAATCTGGCTTGTGCAGCTTTATGAATAGGAATATGGATGTTCTAGGGCCCACAGGAATATTTATGGTGCTGCCCTTTTCTGGGTACTCTCCATGTTATGTGAGTTTCTGAAGTTAGTGCTGTTATGGAATAGTAGATTTGTTCTATGGGTCCTGTACTCTGGGTTCTTTGTGTAGTCAACTGTAGGGTGTTGGTTTTGGTGGGGGGGGGGGGGGGTGTACTGGAATATGTAGTGTTTTTGAAATTTGCAGTTTTGTGTTCTTTATGCTGCCAGACTGAAATGTAAAATATTTTGTCAGTTCAGGTTCAAGGAAATTTCAATTTTTCAGGGAACGTCTCGGTTTAATTTTGTTTAGTAGCCTGATAGCTTCACTACTGCTAAGTTCCGGACATTTCCAGCTCTAGCACAATCCAATCCAGCCTTTGAACTCATGGCTACCAGGATTAGTTTTTCTAATTTTATATCTTCCCTCCTCATCAATAATCTGGTCATTTGAAAATTAATTTGATGTGCAGACACTTATAATGGTTTGATTTGGGGGGACAGCTGTGTAAGTGGCTTTGAATTAATCAAATGTAATGTTTTAGTATTATGTTTGTTTTATTGTAACATCTGTTTTACTAAATTGCATGTATATGTTTGGAAACCACCTAGGATTTTAGATGGGTGGCATATACATTTTAAATTAAGGTATACTAAATTTATTCAAATGATGCCACAGTGAGTCTCTGCACATGGAGGGGATAGGAGAGGGGGCACTGGGAGGTGGAGGAAAGCATAAAGTTCAGATTGGGTCCAGTATGATCAGAGAATAAAATGGTTAGACAATAAAGACAGAAGAGAATTTTATTTTCAATTTAATGATTGGATTTGGTGCTATCCTTTATATTTTATACAGTAGAGGGAAATGCATCTCTTTCTATTTCTCTGGTGTTGCATTGTATGCAGAACCTGGCTTCTTGGGGTTGCAGTTTAATTTTTATCTATATATGTTTATTATTAGGTTATGGTCACTTATTCTATACTTTGGTGAGGGTCTGTGTTCTGAGTTTGTGACCAAGTCAGATGTTCTATTAACATGGAGTTTGTACGTAGGGATCTGTACTGTAGTAATCTGAATTGTTCAGCTTTTCAAATAGGTGTTGGATGTTCCTGGACCTGCTGCAGTATTTACAGTGATGCTTTTTTTTGGATAGGCTCCTTATGTGAGTTTTGGAAGTTGGTACTGATATGGTATGGTAGATTACCTGTATAGATCCTTAGTGACTTTTTTGTAGAGTTATTAGTTCACAATGTGTTAGTGAGTTGACCAGAAACAGATTTTTTTATGTTAAGTTCTTTAGGTGAATACGCTAGTTCTGCTCTGCACCCAATGTTGAAGGAGGGGGTTCTGTGAATGCAAAATATATGTTCAAAAGGAAAATGCAAGTTTATAACAACAAAATAGAAACATAGAAACATGACGACAGAAAAAGACCACATGGCCTATCTAGTCTGTCCTTCCATAACAACAACTACAACAATCCACTTTTTACCTTTAGAGATCCTCTGTGTTGGTCCCATGCTTTTTTGAATTCAGTTACTGTCCTCATCTCTACCACCTCCACTGGGAGACTATTCTATGGATCCACTACTCTTTCCGTAAAGAAATATTTCCGCATATCACTCCTGAATCTATCTCCCTTCACCCTCATCCCATGTCCCCTCGTAGCAGAACTTGCTTTCAATTGAAAGAGGCTCTCTCCCTGAACATTTATGCCACGGAGGTATTTAAACATCTCAATCATATCACCTCTATCCTGCCTTTCCTCTAAGGTGTACATATTAAGATCCTTAAGTCTGTCCTCATATGCTTTATAATGAAGCCCATTAATCATTTTAGTAGCAACCCTCTGCACCGACTCCATCCTGTTCACATCCTTTTGAAGGTGCGGTCTCCAGAACTGCACACCATACTCCAAATGAGGTTGCACCAAAGACTTATACAGAGGCATTATCACCTCCTTTTTTCTGCTAGCCATTCCTCTCCGTATGCACCCAAGCATCCTTCTAGCTTTTGCCGTCGCCTTTTCTACCTGTTTAGCTACTTTAAGATCTTCAGACACAACCACGCCTAGGTCCCACTCTTCTTTAGTGGACAAAAGTACTTCACCTCCTATACTGTATTGCTCCCTTGGATTGCTGCAGCCCAAATGCATGACCTTACATTTTTTAACATTAAATCCCAGCTGCCAAATTCTAGACCATTCTTCAAGCTTAGCTAGATCCCTCCTCGTGTTATCTACACCTTCCTGGGTGTCTACTCTATTGCAGATTTTGGTATCATCCGCAAAGAGGCAAACCTTACCCGACAGCCCTTCCGCTATATCACTAACAAAGATGTTAAAAAGAATCGGACCAAGGACAGATCCCTGGGGCACACCACTGGTAACATCCTTCTCCTCAGAGTGAGCTCCATTTACTTGTACTCTTTGTCGCCTCCCACCCAACCAATTTCTAACCCAAGCAGTAACTTTAGGGTTAGAAGTTACTAAAATAATAGTTATAGTTTGGCATTATAAACTGTGCTGTGGTTCTCACTCTTTCTTTTAGTCCCTTGGTGTGCAAACATTGTGCATTTCCTCCACATTATCTAATTGGCTTTTTGGATTGGTTCAGTCCCTGACTGGAGTTTTGAGAAAGCCCCCTCTCCCCTGCTCTGGGGTGGGGGGGGAGGGTGCCATCTCATCCCTCGTCTCAGGCAGCAGATTGCCTTGAGCCACCCCTGCCAGTATAGTATATCTTATCTTCCATATCGTCCCTCCAGTCCAGTCCAGTTTGTGTGGGTTATCTCCCTCCACCAGCAGCTGGAGACTGAGCATGTCAGAATTGTGATGTCACAGTAGAAGAGCTCTCTCCATAGACTCCAGGAACCAGTATCTCAGTCTCCAGCAGTTGGGTGAAGAGCTGCTGCGTGGCTGGACTCCACTGGACAGACAGTTGGGCCTAGGACTTTTTCACATTAAAAAAAAAAATAAAATAAAATACTAATAATTAATATCTATAACAGGATTATCTTGTCTGTTTAACCTGGGTGTCTCTCTGGTGATCCTGAGCAGTCTGGATGGGATGGTAAGGTTGATAAGGATGGGGTGATTAGAGGCTCTGGCTGTCAGCAAGCCCCAGGGTGTAAACCTGGTGGTGCCAGATGCCTCCCCCCCCCCTTACCTCCCTTGGTCCATTGGTCTGTAATTGGTGGAAGCTTGTCAAAAAGTGGCTGAGCCTAGCCTCTCAACTGTTGCCTTCAGCTTACTCAGAGCTAGTGACTTGCATTCTTCTCTGAGAACGACAGCTGGCAGATAAAGGAAAAATGATTTGGAAGAAAAAAAAAAGATAAATGGGGGGGAGGGGGGTAGGGAAGGCTGGTTGCTGATGTCCTCTTGAGTGTAGAGAAAGCTGTTCTGCAGGCACTGCTTCTTCCCGTTGGGGTTACAGCAAACTCTGCCGCCGTGAGTAGTGGATGGTAAAGTTCCTTTGCTCCGTTCATTGCCGGTCTTTTGTTTTATATCTTTGTTTTATGGGGGAGGGGGGATTTGGGCTTCCGTCAGCTCCCAGGGTTCATCGGCGTTTGTAAAGTTTTTGTTAGGTCTCTCACTGTCTTTTAGTAGGAAGGCTGTTGGGGTTACGCAAATACTCGCGCAGTTGTTGCTTTAAAAGAAAAAGAAAAACGAATAGTACATGCTTAAATGAATGAGAGCAATGCAAGGGAAACTGAGGCTGCTGACTGGGCTTGCTTGCTACCAATGATCTCCTTCATGATAACAACTGATGGTCTGGGCACAAAGTGCTGCCATCTTGTTGCTCGGGATTCCCTCGGCTGCTTATCTTCTTCACATGGGAGAGAGCAGAACATGGCAGTGCTCAGTCGGTGGTCTCCGGGGGGAGTTAAGCTTTTTTTTGCAAGATCACCATATGACTGCTTCCTTTTTAACTACTCCAGGCATTCAAGGACCTGGAGCATCACTGGAGTTGCCTTGGCCCTGTATGGTTGCCCTGCGGGGACATTTGGTGTGAACATCACCCTTTTGTTGGGCTGGAATCCATGTCAGTTGGTAAGGCATTTACCAGCGTTGGTGTAACGGGATCCTTTGTCAGGCTTCAAAGTGTGCAGCGGCCCTTCTCCTCTTCACACTGTGTGCATATGTAACGAGCAAGAGAATTTACGGTATTCTATATAAAAAAAAAAAAAAAAAAAAAAAGAACCAAGGCCTCAGAACCGGGTACACGGTTACAGGTTTTAAATGGTGACCATATGGCTTCCCTGCTTTGGTCGATGGGAGGTGTTTCCTTTCGTCGGGCAATCCAAGCTACAGGGTGGTATTTATTTCTCTTGAGCTTGTTTCTTTCGCCTGTCCCACTTGGTTAGGGATCGGCTGCTTGGCTTATTGGGCATGCCAGCAGTTTGGTGGACTGCTGAAGTTAGTCTGAGAGTTTCCTTCATTCACAACTTCCAGACGTATTTTTTTATAATATTTCCTAGCCCTGCCGTTGCAGTGATAGCACTTGACTGGGATCCACAGACCACTTTTCTTTTTGGTCTCGGCATCATCTATCTTAGCTTGTTAACACCCAACAATGGCTGGAACGACTTAGAGGGGCTATAAAGGTTACTTCTATTACTCTTGTGGCTCTAACTAGCCTAGGGTAAAAAAAAAAAATCCCCTGGGCTAGAGAACCATACCTAACCTTTCTACGTGGCGTTGTCACTGAACCACTGGGCTGGCCCAGGATATGCCATTTTAAATGTAGGCAAAAGAAAAAACAAAAAAAACCCCAAATTTGAACTGCAAAATTTCTTTTTCTATACATTGCCGGTCCTTAACTTGAGCCCTTGTCTCTCTCAAGACAATAGGAATAATGGAGCAGACCCCACTCGGTCATTTCCATGGATAAGGTGGCAATGGGGTTTTAGATGTCTACCCACCGTATATGTGGGTAATCATTTGTACAGCACCACCATATGTCGGTAATGTTGTAAAGAGATTCATAAGTGGAAGTCTCGGTTCCTTGAAGTTTTCAATCTATTGATGATAGACAGAACAAATAATAATCTTTGAGCAAGGTCAGGTTTGAGACGAACGAAACCTGCTGGGTTTTAAAGGAGATTAATTGAGGCAGGGGCTTCAAATGAGTAAAGCTACAAAGAATGGGTTATTTAAAAAGTCTACATCAAAGCAACAGTTGGAGGGAGCTGGGAAATAAAGTCAGATATGGTAACATTTTCCTCAACCCTCTTCATTTTCCTCTTCATCTCCCACCATATCCATCTGCACCACCAACAGATCCTTCCAACAGAAATGCAAGAATTTCAGGAAAACATGCAGGTAACCATTGAGTAACTTTCCGTTATAATTCTCTCATAGCTGCGATAGCTTTATGTGCCACCAAAAAGTGCTTATATTCTGCAACCTTGACAATACTGTCTGCCAACATCCGAAGCCATTCATAACATGAACCATGCGTCCCTCCTTCCTGCGTATGAAAGCCTTCCTACTTATATTCCATTTACGTAGGCACAAAGCCTTTCCAACTCTTACAGAAGATCCTGACCTTTGGTTTCTCCTTGTAGGGAGTTCTCCCTTTCCTGGCAGGAGCGGGGTGTCTTTTATTCATGTTTGCTTCTGGGGTTATCGGCACTTTTTAGGTCTTCGGCAGTTGGCTCAGGGGGAAGGTTGTTTCTTTGCCTTATTTATCTTTATCTTTATTCATTGTTTGATATACCGCCCAAGCATATGCATCATGGCGGTGTACAATAAAAGCAAATCAATTAGGAAGTAGAAAAAAGGAAAACAAGAAAGGAACGCCATTGTTTAAATAGGAAGAGAGGGACAGGGAAAGACAAAAAGATAGCTAGACAGAATAGGTGAGAGTGGAGAAAAGCCTTGGTGGGGTCTGCAGCTTGCTTGCACTTTCAGACTGGGTTTCTGGTTGACCCTGTTCAGACAACAGCCACCTTGGGACTCGAGTGTAAGGCCCAGAGGTGGAACTCTGTGTTTTTTTCTCTGTTGTTCTCCCTTGTTTTTATCTGTGGCTCGATAAGGGGTCTGAGTACCAATGCATTCCCTGCCTTGTTAGGCTATGTGGTTTTATTTTTACGGTTCGCTTAGTTGCCTAGAATTTGGTTTGGCCAGTGTAAGCGACATGACATGGCTTCTACCCTAGCGAATCTGGTCCATCAGAGATACACCCTGAGTTGGGAGCAACAAGTGGAGGTTCTTCTTATTTGGCTGTCTTTTTCTTCTCTCAGGTTTTGGTATCTTTCAATTTGTGGTCCGTCCCCTAAGTAGACGGGAAAAGGGACGAGAGAATGATTCTTAGACCAATGCGTGATATTGGAGAACCTGTCTTCAGCTTGGGTGCTGAGCTTTCCTGGGGGAGGGAAAATCCAGTGGCCCTCTCAGTGGCTCACGTAGCAGGCAAAGAGAACATTCAGACAGATTTTCTCAGTCGACATCGGTTAGATCAGGGAGAATGGGAATTTAAATGCAGTGGTGTTTAACGACATCACCAGCCATTGGGGTGTGCCAGTCATGGCTCTGATGTCCAATCCAGATCAATACACATTCAAAAAATATAGCATTTATGAGTTGACCAGTAGATACGTGCAATCCAGATCAAAGCACCTGGCATTTTCCAAAAGTATCCACATTTCATTCTACTTATGTTCAGGAATCAGCAGTGGCTTTCTCCGGGTCTACCTTAAAAATGGTTCATGGACTTTTCTTCCAGGAATTGGTCCAAACCTTTTTTTAAGCCCAGCTATACTAACTGCTTTTACTACACCCTCTGGCAATAAGTTCCAAAGCTTAATAATGCATTGAAAGAAAAAATACTTTCTCCTATTTGAGAAACAATGAATGCCTGCAAGCACGGCAGCAGAGTATTAAAATAGCTTGACTCCTCCTTCATTTCTAAAACATTGAAGGCATCACTGTTCTCACTGTTACTTTCTCAGACTTTATTCACGTGAACAGCAAATGCAAAACAAGACAATAGAATATCAAAGCTTTTGCAAGCCTCTAGTGTCTACATTTTCCTTACCATTCCACAGTACTGCTTGCAAAAGGAGATCAAGTAGCTTTTCTCTCTTTTTTTTTTTTTTTAACAATTAACCTAAAGACTCAACTACTGGGAAATAAACAAAAAGGCATTTAATTGACCAGGAAACACTCGAAGTTTGCAGTAAACTCTGGTATAGAGGGTGGCAAATAATGGGCGGAGTAAACCACTCTAGGACTGCTAACATTAACTTCTAACTTCTGTATGAATTTCACACATTGGGTGTCCACGTGCACCAAACTCTCCCATATAGTCATGCAGATAACATGATTTCTGTGAATAAAACTGGAATTTCCCTTTCATTCTTCCAGAAACAAATAGTGATTTAAGAAAAGATTAATTAAATCTGCATTCTTCTTCAAAGCAACCAAAGGTGCCCTCTGTACAAGCAATGTCCGTCTGTGGCCTCATATCCCCAGCCAAACCTGCACAATTACAGTTGTCTCGTTTTATAGCATTGAAGAGTTCTAGGGTTTCATAGTTGTGTAAAAAGAATGTATGAAGGCTAGAAAGGTGGACAGGGAGAGCTATGGGTTGTGACCAGCAGACAAGAACGTTAGGTGTTAGAACTCTGAGAGCTGAAAAGTTATGTTGTCAATGTCACAGTGGCAGGGATCCTTGGCATTGCAGGAGATATTCTGTGTTGGAGGGTTCATGCCACTGGAACACGAGTATAGCACCACCCTCACGTGTGTGCTCCCAGGAGTGTCATTCTTGATTTTGCTCTATGTTGAAGAGGTAAAGAAGCAGGCAGGTACGAATCTTGAAACGACCGCATCTTGCCACAAAGTCATGGCATTTTTGAAGCGAGTCACTGAAAATTAGCACATAAGATCATAAGATATGCCATACTGGGTCAGACCAAGGTCCATCAAGCCCAGTATTCTGTTTCCAACAGTGGCCAATCTAGGTCATATGTACCTAGCAGTTTCCCCAAGAGACACAAGTTCCACAATGCTTGTACGGGGTCAAGCATTGATATCTTCGGTCATTTCTTAATAATGGTTTATTGACCTTTCCTCCAGGAACTTGTCCAAACCTTTTTTTAAACCCAGCTACACTAACAGCCTTTACTACATCCTCCGGTAACAAATTCCAGAGTTTGATTACACGTTGAGTGAAAAAATATTTTCTTTTATTAGTCTTAAATAGTTTACCCTGTAGCTTCATTGCATGTCCCCTAGTCTTTCTATATTCTGATAACATAAACAATCGATCTACGTTTACCCGTTCTACTCCGTTCATTAATTTATAGACTTCTATCATATCACCCCTCAGCCGTCTCTTTTCCAGGTTAAAGAGCCCTAACCTTTATAGCCTTTCTTCATAGGAGTATCCTTCCATCCCTTTTACCATTTTGGTGGCTCTTCTCTGAACCTTTTCTAAAATCGCTATATCCTTTTTAAGATACGGCGACCAGAATTGCACACAATATTCAAGGTGCGGTCTCAGCATGGAACGATATAGAGGCATTATAATATCTTTTGTTTTATTTTCCATTCCTTTCCTTATCATACCTAGCATTCTATTTGCTCTCTTGGCCGCCGCTGCACACTGGGCTGAGGGTTTTAACATGGTATCCACAATGACGCCTAAATCTTTTTCCTGGGTGGTGGTTCCTAATGTGGAACCTTGCATCGTGTAACCATAGTTTGGGTTGTTCTTCCCTAGGTGCATAACCTTGCACTTGTCCACATTAAATTTCATCTGCCATTTTGATGCCCAGTCTTCCAATTTATCAAGATCCTCTTGCAGTTGTCCACAATCCTCTTGGGTTTTAACAACTTTAAATAGTTTTGTGTCATCTGCAAATTTGATAACCTCACTCGTTATTCCACTTTCCAGGTCATTTATGAATATGTCAAAAAGCAGCGGACCCAGCACAGATCCCTGGGGTACACCACTATTCACCTTTCTCCATTGGGAAAATTGGCCATTTAGCCCTACCCTCTGCTTTCTATCTTTTAACCAGTTCCTGATCCACAATAGTACACTGCCTCCTATCCCATGACTCTTTAGTTTTGTCAAAAGTCTCTGATGAGGGACCATGTCAAAGGCTTTCTGAAAGTCCAGATACACAATATCAACCGACTCACCTTTGTCCACCTGTTTATTCACTCCTTCAAAAAAACATAACAGATTAGTAAGACAAGATCTTCCATGTCTAAAGCCATGTTGCCTGTCTCCCATTAGGTTGTGACTATCTACATGCTGAGTAATTTTATTCTTTATGATAGTTTCTACCATTTTTCCCGGTACTGACGTCAGACTCACCGGTCTGTAGTTTCCCGGATCACCCCTGGAACCCTTTTTAAAAATTGGTGTTACATTGGCGATCCTCAAATCTTCAGGTATTAGAGATGATTTTAATGATAGTTCACAGATTACTGATAGCAGGTCTGCAATCTCATATTTCAGTTCTTTTAACACCCTTGGATGTATACCATCCGGCCCAGGTGATGTGCTACTCTTCAGTTTATCTAATAGTTGTAATACATCTTCCCGATGTATCGATATTTCCTTCAATTCTTCCGCACCTTTAAATACCACTTCAGTCATGGGTAACATCCCTACATCTTCCTTAGTAAAGACCGAAGCAAAGAATTCATTCAGTCTCTCCGCTATCGCCTTGTCGCCTCTTAGTGCTCCTTTAATCCCTTTATCATCTAATGGACCAACTGACTCTCTCACAGGTTTTTTGCTACGAATGTACTTGAAAAGGTCTTTATTTCGCGTTTCACACAAAACATTTTACCCTGGTAAAACAATTCTGGAACAAGGGTTCATGATAGGAGGGGAAGAGGTAGACCTGTGAGTAAAAAATATATATATTTGCATGGAACATTAATGGAGCTAAAAAAGGCAAAACAAAAAAATATAAGAACATAAGAATTGCCATATTGAGTCAGACCAAAGGTCCAACAAGCTCAGCATCCAATTTCCAACAGTGGCCAATCCAGGTCAGTGTACCTGGAAAATTCCAGAAGTAGACAAGCTTAGTTATGGGGATGTCAGAGGATGCGGTCAAGGTGACTGACGTAGCATGATACAAAAGAGAATTGGACAAATTCCTAGAGGAGAATAGTCCATAAAAATTTATTAGCCAGACAGACTTATGAGAGTCATTGTTTATCCCTGGAAATGAGCCATGGGAAATAGATCTACTTTTTGGGATTTTCCAGGTTCTTGGGACCCAGACTGGCTATTGATGGAGACAAGATGTTGGGCTCAATGAACTTTGGTCTGACCCAACATTTTTTTTTCTCTGTTTTTATGTTCGGTATTGCAACAGAAATGGACAGAGGCCAAACTGGGTGGGCTTTGAAGTCATTCTCTGTCATAGTCTATAATTCTTTATTTTCAGTGCTTCTGCACTGGGAAAGATGAGCCATCTTTAACTGGAGTATGTCCACAATGCTAAGTGCCACATAAACTGTATAGTAAGATTGAGTCATCTAAGTTATTGTGTAGTGGAAGGCCTTAAAATTACTTTTCCTGAATAGTATGGTATGGTCTCTATAATGGTTCATTCTTCTTATAGACTAAAATTGTGCTCTATACTAAGCAACAGTTACTTATTTTAACCTTGTCGATCTCCAACTTTTTCTCCTCTTTTTGTATTGATATACCTGTGGTTTCTTGATGGGGAAAGGATATTATGATTTTCTGTTGGAACTGGCAGTAGTTGACAGGAAAATTATTACAGTTGTTAAATCTATACAAAAAGTGTACAGCTAAGACCGTCTATACAAAGCACATTATAGGTGCTTCTTAGACAAAGACCCTTTTTTTCTAATTGCTGTATAGTTTATGGGCAATGCCTTGTAAAATTGATTTGATATTAGCTTGTTTGATTCTCCTTTTATGTATTTTGTGTGGTCTTTATTTTTCTATTTATTATGGGCCCAATTCTGTCCCAGATGTAGATCCCCTCTGTACGTCCGGTCTGAACCAGACATAGAGGGGATCACGATTCTGATCCTGCAGGGCATGTCTAGCCCCACGGGATCAGAATCGCGAACAGTCCGGCACATGCAGGCTGGGACTGTGATTCTGTCCAGCCTCCACGTGCAGGACTGTTCCTGGCTAACTCAGTCAGGGCTTTTAAATGGAGCTGTGGTGCCATAGCATCATGTCGCCGTGGTGCCATAGCATCATGTCGCCATGGCACCGTGGCTCCATTTAAAAGCCGTGATGCCGGCCGCCTGAAAAGAAGGTTTATTCCCCACAGCCCAACCCCCAATCTGGCCTCCTAAGGCCAGGGTTGGGCTGCAGGGAATAAACCCTGGACCCCCCTGTCCAGGGGCGGCTCAAGGCAATCTGCTGCCTGAGGTGAAGGATGAGATTGCGCCCCCCCCCTCCCCGGTAGAAGGGGGGGGAGCTTCTTCAAAACTCCAATCAGGGACTGAACCAAATCAAAAAGCTGATTAGATTATATATGGAGGAAATGCAAGATGTCTGCAAACCAAGGAACTAAAAGAGAGCGAGAACCACAGCACAGTTTATAAAACTAAATTATAACTCATTTTTATTTTGTTATAAACTGCATTATGGTTCTTGCTTTTTCTTTTTCAACATATATTTTGCATCCACAGAACCCTCTTTAACAGTGGGTGCAGAGCAGAACCAGGACATTCACCCACAGAACTCAATATCTTAAAAAAAAAATCTGATTCTGGTCATTTCACTAACAACAACAACAAACATTCTCCAGTACCAGGCATATTGTGAACTAATACAAAACCCTACAACAGTCATTGAGTATCTATAGAGCAAATCTACCATACCATATCGTATCAGCACCAACTTCCAAAACTCACATAAGGAACCCATCCAAAAAAAGCATCACTGTAAATACTACAGTGGGCCCTGGAACATCCATACACCTATTTGAAAAGCTGAACAAATCAAATTACTACAGTACAGTTTAGATCTTTATGTACAAACTCCATGTTAATAGAACACTTGGCCTCAGTCACACACTCAGAACACAGACCCTCATCAAGTACAGAATAAGTGACTTACAATCTAAAGTAAAAATAAAAATATGTAGACAAAATTTAAACTGAAACCCCGAGAAGCCAGACTCCGCATGCAGTGCAACATCAGATAAATAAGAGATGCAGTTCCCCCATACTATGTAAAATATAAAGATAGCACAAAGTCCAATCACTAAAATGAAATAAAATTTTTCTACCTTTGTTGTCTGACCATTGTATTCTCCAGAAACAAGCAGGAAGTCAGCCCTCACATATGGGTGACGGCGCCAACAGAGCCCGCGCAGAAAAAGGGAGACAGATTCCTGCTGTCCCCTGAGAACACTTGTTACAGGTGAGTAACTACGCTTTCTCTGATCATGTTGGTCCCGATCTGAGGCTTCTGCTTTCCTGTCTTCTCTTAGCTCTTTCTGTGGTCTATGGTCCATCTGCCATTTCTTATCTCTTCTTTTGTTTTCTTCACTTCTTTCCATCAGCCCCTTTCCAGTCCTCCCTCCCAGTACCTTCCAATGTCAACTTGCATGCCTATGACTGCCACTAGTGTCCATTCCCTTCCAGTTCCCCTCCTACACTGTCCAGCCCCTTCTAGACCAAATACCATGGCAGCCCTTCTCAGCATTCACTCCCTTCCAGTTCCATTCTCCCATCCCCTCGTATCCGCCCATTTGTAGCCCTAGCCCCAGTTTTCTTCCAGGGCCAGCAGCTCTATCCTCCCCTCCTCACAATCAGCCTCTATTCCCAGTTGAAGCCCCCCCAATCAGCTCACTTCCAGTGCTAGTCCCCCCCTCAACCCCATTACCAGTCCTAGCCTCCATTAATCAGCCTAGCCCCCCCCCCGATCAGCTCATTTCCAATGCTAGCCTCCTGTCAGCCCATTACCAGTCCTAGCCTCCCCTAATCAGCTCATTTCCAGTGCTAGTCCCCCCTCAACCCATTACCAGTCCCAGCCCTCCCCCTCGATCAGTCCATTCCCAGTCCTAGCCCCCCTGATCTGCCCATTACCAGTGCTAGCGCCCCCCATCAGCCCATTATAATCCTAACCCACACTGTCTCTCCCCTTTGTCCAGCGTTTATCCCCTGTCTATCCAGTATGTCCCCCTGTCTCTCACCCTTTGTCCAGTATGTCCCCGTCTTCCCCTTTGTCCAGAATTTTCTCCCTGTCTTCCCCCCTTTGTCCAGCATGCCCCTGTATCTCACCTTTGTCTCTCCTTGTCCTCCTCCTGTCCCCACTCCCTCCACCTGCACCTCTCATCTGGTGGCAGCGGGGGGCACTCTGGCTGTTTTTATTTTAGATTTTGCCGTCTCTGCCCTGCCTCTGCCTTCCCACCATGTTTTTTTCCTAAAGAATGCTTGCAGCAAAAAAAAAAGCGGCGGGAAGGCAGAAGCAGGCCAGAGGCGGCAAAATCTAAAATAAAAACAACCGGAGTGCCGCCGCCACACAAATCAGCCTGATCACTTGCAGGGTTCCTGCAAGCGATCAGGCTGATTTGTCCGATGCCGGCGGAACTCTGGCTCTGTTTTAATTTTAGATTTTGCAGCCTCTGGCCTACCTCCGCCTTCCCGCGCGGGAAATCATAGGCAGGCCAGAGGCTGCAAAATCTAAAATTTAGAGACAGAAAAAACCTATTATCAGGGTCAAAATACTAAACACCACCAAAAACCCCGTCTGTTTAAAAAATCTAAAATTTAAACAGATCTGGAGTGCCGCCTGAGGCAATCGCCTCAGGTGGCCTAATGGAAGAACCGCCCCTGCCCCATCTGCACTCCAGCCTGTGCAAAATATCACGTCCAGGGAAGTTATTCCACCTCGGAGGTGGAATAAGTTCCCCACACATTTCGCTGGCCCTGTACGTCGAGGGTTGGTGACTGCCCTCTGCCCGCCCAGACTCCACCCCTTCCCCACCCCCATCTATCTTCCCTGCACAACCGGCGGGGAAGTTATTTGCGTGCAGTTGAAGCCACAAATAGCGGGGTTGGGATGTCCATCCCCCACTATTCATGGCTCAAAATAACCCTCTATGTTACCCTTTTGCTTTTATTAAACATTCCTCTTGTATTCCATTTCTAAAACATGCATCTCGACAATTCTAGTTGAAACCTTCTCTATTCTATTTTAATCTGTATTTTTATCCTGCCTTGTCAATTCAAAAGAATTGTCCACACCTGTTAGGTTGCTAGCCACAGTTATTGAACACAGATCCTTGAAAGTTAATGCAGTTAGTTCACATGTAGTAGGATTGACATAAATGGTAAATAGGTTCACAGCAAGGATCAATATGAATCTTCAAGCTTGTGGCTACAAGTCTGGGCTTGGGAAGGCCCACTGGCCCTTCCTACTTGCTCATCTTCCATTCAACACAGTCAAACAGTTGCTCAAGGGCAAAGTTTCAGCCTTTCATCCCAGCAATCGACCAATTCAAGGTCAGGCAGCCAGCCAGAACCTTTGCATTCTAACACAAGCAGAGCACTTTGAGGCCTGGTAATGCTGAGACATTAACAGAACCACAGATAGAATAATCCTTTTGAAGTTCAGCTAGCAAACACTGGATAATGTTTGGTACCTAAAATCATCTGTTCATACCCAGGCCACTATAAGTATTTTTATAGATTAATACACAGTAAATGAGAATGTGGAAATTTAAATATATGTATCTATTAATAAAAAAAATACTAATGGATAGAATCTAGACATTGTATGTGTGACTCATAATAACACCCTTTAACAAGATGTGATGGTCTTCTAAATATTTTTAATACCTCCTGACTAAACTGCTGCTAATTTGATGCTAATCAAATCGCTCACTAGACGACATCTGAAAATTTCTAGTACTTATTTATTTATTTAACAAGTTTTTTATACCGCCTTTTCCTTAAATCAAAGCGGTTACAAGACATACAAGGGTTATAAAGTAAAGGAAATGTACATAGTATAAACAAAACTTCAGAGTAGTAAAGTAGGATAAACAACATTGGTCAACTGTTACAGAAAATCATTTTATAAAACTACAATAGACGGAATCTAGTTAATTGTTTGATCCGTAGTGTTCAATGAAGAGTATTGTCTTTAATTGTTTACGAAAGTCCTTTAATTTGTCAATTGAACGTAAATCAGGAGGGAGGGAGTTCCATATCAATGGGGCAGCCAACGAAATCGCTCTTTGTGTAGAGAAATTGCATGATTTTACGTAGTTTCTTGGGGTGCTGAGGGTGTTTGAAGTGGTTTGCCTCCTTGGTCTGTTGCTGGAATTAGGGATCAGGAGAGCATGAAGGCTGAATGCAGATCTCTTTTGTCTAATTTTGAAAATATTTATAATCATCTTGTATTTGATACGGTGACTTATTGGGAGCCAATGGAGTTCTTTGAGGATAGGGGTAATGTGGTTATAATTTGCGGAGCCGTTGATTATTCTGGCTGCTGTGTTCTGAGCCATTTGTAACGGTTTAAGAGAATGTTTAGAAAGACCGTTGTAGATTGGGTTACAAAAATCTAGTATGGGAGTTATGAGCGCTTGACATACTGTGCAGAAGTGTTCATATGAGAGAAGAGGCTTGAGGCGTCTGATTATTTTCATTCTGTAATATGCGTTTTTAACCGTTTTTCTTATGTGGGATCGTAAGTTGAGTTCTTTGTCAAGAGTTACTCCGAGGTATCTAACTTCGTCCTTAATAGGTATTATAATGTTGTTACATGTGATGTGTGGTGGGGGGCTAAAGTTGGTGTTTCTGGTGATAATAAGTGCCTCTGTCTTGTCAAAGTTTATAGCAAGGTTGTTGTTCGTTAGCCAAGTGGACATGTTGGCAAGGCAGTTCATAATTCTGCTGTAGTCCGGGCTGTTAATGTCTATTGGAGTGTAAATCATAATGTCTTCTGCATAAATGGTGTAATTTATTTGTTGGGCTGCCATGACGTGACAGATCGGTTGGATAAATAAGTTAAATAGCAGTGAGGAGAGTGAAGATCCTTGCGGTACACCTTGTTTGATCATTGTGGGCATTGATGTGTTGGTTCCTATTTTAACCTGGAACTGCCTGTTTGTCAGGTATGATTTGAACCAGCTTAGGACGGTGCCATTTAATCCTATGCTCTGTAGTCTAGCTAAGAGGATTTTGTGGTCCACTGTATCGAAGGCCGCTGAAATATCTATAAATATCATTACGGTTCCTCGATTGTAATTGTCTATGGTCTGAATGATGTCATTAAATAGATAAAGCAGTAGTGTTTCAACTCCATGGTTAGGGCGGAAGCCATGTTGATGTAAATCAAGTGGAGCATGGTCATCGATGTGATCCTGGAGTTGAAGTTGTACTGTCTTTTCTATAATTTTGGCTAAAAGTGGTATGCTGGAGATTGGCCTATATGCTGCTGGATTGCTCTTTTCTAGATTGGTTTTCTTGGGGATAGGCCTTATTGTGGCTAGTTTTAGCTGTTCTGGCATGATTCCTTGAGTTAAGGAGTTGTTTACGAGGTGGTGTAAATAATTGAGGAAGTCTTGCTTGGTTGCTTTGATCCAAGGGACTGGGCATGGATCTGTGGGTGCAGTGCTTGTGTTGAGTGCGGCGATGATGTCTGATAGTTGCATAGTTGAAGGAGTGTGGAACTTGTCCCAAGTTGTGCCAGGTAAGATATGGCTGTTGGTTTCAGAATGTTTTAGTGGCGGAGTTTGGCCTATTTTTTCTTGAAGATAAACTGCATATGTTTGTGGGTTGACTTGTATATCTTTATCAGAGCTAGGTTCATTGGTTAGATTTTTTACTATTTCAAAAAGTTCCCTAGGTTTGTTATAAGCTTTCTGGATTGTGTTTGTGTGGTGCTCTCTTTTTGTTTTATTGATAAGATCGTTATAATTCTTTTGCTGTGTTAAATATAAGTTCTGTGAGGTTTGAGATTTGAATCGTCTCCAGTGGCGTTCTAGTTTTCTTAACTCCCTCTTAGCGTTGCGTATGCCTTCAGAGTACCATGGTGCATGAAGTCTCTTGTTGAACATCTTTGCGCCTGCTTTAGTTTTGGCTGCTGTGCTGATAGTGTTATACCAATTGTTCACTTGTTTGTCTAGATCGAGTTCGTCTGTGTTAAGGTGGGGTAGTGTGTCTTGTAGGAATTGTTCTTTATTGAAAGCTTTGAACCTTCTTGGACCAAACAGAGTGGTATTTGTCTTATTGAGCTTGTCCATTTTGCTTGTGAATTCCACTTTGATTCTATGGTGGTCTGACCATGGAACCGGTGTGACTACTGGAGAAGAGATGTTGCCCTTATCTATGATGTAGTTTGGGGCAAATATGAGATCTGGCATGGATCCGTATCTGTGCGTAGGAGTGTTTATTAATTGGGTGTATAGTAGAGAGTCCATTGCTTGCAGGAAGGTTTCCTTATCTGTATTGGTGGAGGAGTTGAGGTTAAAATCACCTAGTAAAATTAGAGGTTTATGGTTCGTGTTGAACGCGCAGATGGAGGTTAGTTCTTCTGCTGGAGCGTGGGGGGCTCTGTAGATAAGGCAAATGGCCAAGTGTTTGTTTCCCACTGTGATAGAGTTGCATAGGTCAGAGCTGTAAGAAGTGACAGTTTGTAGATGTAGCGAGTCTTTTGCAAGGATTAGAACTCCACCTCCTCTTTTCTGAGTGCGAGGATTGTTAAAGGCAGAGTACGTGGGGGGGACTAGTTGGTTGAGGAGGACGTTGTCAGTTGGAGTTAGCCAAGATTCTGTGATGCATAGGATATCTGGGTGTTGGTCATTGATGTGGTCTCTGATTGTGTGAATTTTGTTTCTTACTGATCTTGTGTTCATGAGTTCTATGGAGGTTGTATTAGGGGTGTAAGGCTTTTTGAGGTATGTTGTTGGATTTGTATGATTTTGGTGTTTAAAGTCGTTGTGTCTGTATCTGGTTATTATGTGTGAGCTCAGTGTGGAGTATAGAAGCATATAGTATGCTGGTATAATTGTTGGTAACCAAATATAAAGGGGGTGTGAGTATCACGTTCCTATTTGATGAGGGTATGGTTGGGTAAAGGAGAGAAAATTAGGGAGGTAGGTAAAAGTAGCCATAATAGTTGACCTTCACTGGAATTACCCACCTCACCCTCGCATCATTCTGTAGTTAGAAATATTTTGTTAGTCTTGCAGTCCCATCTGAAGAAGGGATCTGTGTGGTGCCTAAAGTTAGGTACTATGATATCTTTTGGTGGTCCAATATATGAAGCTATCGCAGCCAACTTAGACTGTAACTTCTGAAGGAGGTCATTTTAGTAGGCTTGTTAAGGCATTTCCCACATGAGTAGTCCTCCGTTCGTAAGTGTCGGGTTTAGAACCGGCGCAACTTACACAAAGATGCCCTAGTGACAGACATATACAGTACTGGGGGCATGCGCACAGTGTTCCTGCAGACTACGTGCAGGATATTACAGCGCTGTGTACGCCTTTGACAGCTATGCAAATGATAAGAAGTAGTAGTAGGATATATTTTGCACAGTCTTTGGCATTAAGGGTGCCAAATTTGAATGCTGGTCTTTACACCTGTGATAAAAACCCGCAAAAACTTGCATTTCATTCGTCTTTTTGAACCTGGTGCATGTTAGGGCATTTGTGGGAGGAGATTTGCTTGTGGTTTGTATTGCCTGGTTCTCGGTATCTATTACCCTTTTTCTTCCTCTCTCTTTACATGTCTCAGCCCATATTCTCCCCCCTTCTCATCTTTCCCTTCCTCTCCTCCCCTTTTCTCTGCCACTTCCTGCTCTTTGTTGGTCTGTTAGCTGCACGTTTGGCTGCATCGGTTTTGGTGCCTCTGTGCATGTCTGCTTGTCTCTGTGTGTATGTATAGTACAAGTGATGGGCTCTAGGGTATGCACTTGTCACAGAGCAGGCCAAGAGGAGGCAGCCTTATCAGAGGATTTAGAACTCTGGATCCAGTTTCTGGACCTTAGACAGCATCAAAAGTTCTGCTTCAAAGGGTAAACCGTTCGGCGCCTCTGCCCCACACTAGGCCTCAGCTGCCGTCAGCCACACAGCAGAGACATTGAATACGAAGATCCCCCACAGCCCCCTTTTTTCACAACGACACCCTCCAGTCCACTCTGATAGGCACAGCTGGCTCAGCTAGTCTGCCACCTCATTCTGCATCACTCAGTTTCTGAGGGTTTTTCCTCACCCACACTGCTGACTAAATTGATTTCCCTAAGGATGTGCTGCAAAAAATGCAAACTATGACTCAGATCTATGACTTGGCTCATTTCCCATCACTGATGGGTGCAATCAATTGCACGCATATACCAATCAGACCACTTAGAAAGGGTGAGGCTAGCTACCACAACAGAAAGGCCTTCCTGTTTCTTTCTCAGCATGCAACTGGTTTGCAACTCTTAAAGCTCTTATCTCTGGCCTCTTCCCAAGCCTCCCCGACTCCTTTCATGATGCCCATGTTCGTACTCTTTCAGGAATCCATAACAAATTTGAAAATTGCATGGGTGGGGGACAGTTTCTAGGAAAGCAGCCACTTCCCAAACACTAACTACCCAGCCTCATACTTGGCTCATACCCTAAAGTACCAAGAGAGTCCTAACCATGTAGAGGCCTGAATATGTGTATTCCTATTCCATAGTGCCTAAATATGTTTTTTTCCTTTTCTTTCTCCTACATAGATGATAGAAACTATCCCTCAAGAAGCTGGCTGATGATCACCCCATTGCTGAACCTCAGAGTGAGGCTGAGGAATGATACAATAGGACCTGCCACCAAGCCAGGGCTATCATTGAAAGAACTTTTGGCCTGCTAAGAAGCTGCTTCAAATTTCTGGACAGATGTGGTGAGAAGCTCCTATATAGCCCCTCCTCTTCCCAAAAAGTATATGAAATAATCATGGCATGCTGCGTGCTCCATAATTTGACTGTCACCCACAGACTGCCCCTCCAGAGGGAACTCTGCCAGAACTGCCGGAGACAGAAGAGGAAGCCAGGAATCTCCATGAACAAGGCCTGGCAGCAAGACATGACCTCATTCACAGACACTTTTTGTGGGTAAGTGCACTTATATTTACTGTAATCATTGTGACAATCACCATTACTGCATGGATGCCCACACCTTGTAGCCACAGCCCTGTGCTCGCTCCTCCTGGCACATCTACGGCTTCACCATACCATTGCTTGTGATGAAGTGCTACTGGTCTCTAAGGAGGCCAATAACTTTATCTATTAACCATACACACCTCCAGAAGAGGTCTTGGAACACCATAGGCAGGGGCATCACAGGTGCGCTCTCCTGCACTGGTTGGGCTATGAGGAAGGCTGGCTATAGCAACTGTTGATGCTTGAGCTCACTGGGGCGCAAGTGGAGAAGCATGAGCTTGCAAGGTGCTGATGGAGATGCATCAGCTCACGCAGGCAGCCTGAAATCTTCAGCTTCATGGTGATGCTGCATCTGTGCCTTTAGTTCTTGGATCTCCTCTCACAGGTCTCTGTTATCTGGAAAAGGGTCTGGAGGCCCAGCACCAATCTCTATTTGTTATAGTTGCATCTCCTAGAAGGTGCGTTAACAACCACACTTGTCTGAAGCCTCGTTAGTGCCGTCAAGTCAATGCTGACTCCTGGCAACCCAGCAACCTCTGGGTTTTCTTGGCAATGTATTGCTAGGCCTTTTCTTCCAAGGCAGTTGAGGTTAAAGTGACTTAGCCCAAAGTCACCAGGAGTGCCAGTAGGAATCAAACCCTTGATCTTCTGGGTACTAGGCAGTTGCTCTAACCACTAGGCTACTCTTTATTCTGCTGGAAAAGTCTCTTGCCACAGAGCCAGCTGTTCCTTGCTCCATGTAGCTAAACGCTCCATGGAGCAAGGTGAGACCGCACCTTGAATATTGTGTGCAATTCTGGTCGCCATATCTTAAAAAGGATATAACGATTTTAGAAAAGGTTCACAGAAGAGCCACCAAAATGGTAAAGGGGATGGAAGGATACTCCTATGAAGAAAGGCTAAAAAGGTTAGGGCTCTTTAACCTGGAAAAGAGACGGCTGAGGGGAGATATGATAGAAGTCTATAAATTAATGAACGGAGTGGAACGGGTAAACGTAGATCGATTGTTTACCTTATCAGAATATAGAAAGACTAGGGGACATGCAATGAAGCTACAGGGTAAACTATTTATTTTATTTATTTTATTTATTTAACACTTATTTATATACCGCATCTTCCAGCGATCAGTTGCGGTGTACATTTAACAACAATTAACAATGCAGAGCTTGTTTTACATAGAACAGTTATAACTTTTTACAATGATCATCTTAACTTGAACAACAAAGTGTATGTAAAAACTTTATTTAAGACTAATAAAAGAAAATATTTTTTCACTCAACGTGTAATCAAACTCTGGAATTTGTTACTGGAGGATGTAGTAAAGGCTGTTAGTGTAGCTGGGTTTAAAAAAGGTTTGGACAAGTTCCTGGAGGAAAGGTCCATAAACCATTATTAAGAAAGGACCCAGGATATGAATGCTTGAACCAATACAAGCATTGTGGAACCTGTGTCTTTTGGGGAAACTGCTAGGTACATATGACCTAGATTGGCCACTGTTGGAAACAGGATACTGGGCTTGATGGACCTTGATCTGACCCAGTATGGCATATCTTATGTTCTTATGGTATAGTCACATCTGGTTGTCTCCTCCACAGTCTCACTCATCCAGACTTGCCCAAAACCTATCATCTTGTCATCACCTGCAGGATGGTTGCCTTCACCCTCCTTGTCCTAAAGAGTTGACCCCTCATTAGCAGTATTACAGATGCTTTCCTGGCATTCCATAGACTTTTTTGGAACAACATAGCTGCCACCTGGCACTTTTCCATCTGATGATGCAGTGGTATCAGCTCTAGGTATGAAACAGAAAGGCAAGCATTGCACAGTGCCCATGGACATGGGTTCCAATCCTATAATAACTAATTGTCTACGGACCAACAGGCAGTTCTCCCTAGATGTGGGCTATAAAGAAGACTATAAAAGAAGCTGCCAGCGCATCCCTTCAAGTGGCCGCCTTCTTTGTTGCTGTGACAGTCTACCATACACTGTCTGCTGACTGAAAGCATTAGCTTCTCTAGCCAAGTAATGATACCCAGCCTACAGAGGTTACATAAATCTACTACTACTGATCATTTATATAGCGTTACAAGGCAAACACAGTGCTATTCAGACACATGTATAAGATGGTCCCTGCTCATCAGAGCTTACAGTCTAGTTGAGAGAACACAACACACAGGAAACTAAGCTCCAGGTACAGGCACTGATCAAGTGGTCATAATTAATAAGAGTAGACAAGGTAAGGAAATGTGGAAAATACTGATGACCGACTGGCATGGTAACCCACATGCAATAGGGACATTGTGAAGACAGTGCAGGATATCTCTCCCAGCATACCACATGCAGAAAAGTACAGCAGCAAATGTTTCTATTAGTAGAACTATGAGAATCAGAATGGTGCCAGCTTTGGAGGGTGCTGGTAAAAGCATCTGAGTATCACATTTCTCTCGCTAGGTAACTGATCCTGGGGGTATCAAGGAAAAGCTAATACAACAAGGCCATTATGTTTAATGTAGCAGTCAACAGTGATTTCTCACATGTTCTGAATAAGTTAATGCTGTAATGTAAACTGCTCTGAGTGAAGGATAGAGTAGTATATAAAGACTATCCATTGTAAAGAGGCCATGTTGAGTGTGTACTGATGTGGCCCTGAAGCAGTGGATGCCCCCTGCCATGACACTTGGCCACAGCCAAGGCCACTCACTATCCACAACCATGTACCACCATGGGCACGGCATGGCTGTGCTGCACCAAGCCCCTCTGTGCCATCACCCACTTGGCCATCTGGTGACTGGGTTCTGACCGCCCTGGTGGCAGAGGTGCAGCTCCTCAGGGAGGACATGCGGGCAGCAGCATGGACAATTGGCATGCACGTGGATGCCCTCACTGCTGCAGTGACAGAGCACAGGGAGGGCCCCTTCTGCACCAAAGGCCATCCCCATGCCAGGGATTGCCCTGCAATGGGTTGTAATGGGGCAGACTGTGTAGCCACAGACCTTGGTGTACAATGTCCCCGTTGATTTGTTGGCCTCTGTTGTGTATTGCTGTTGGTTTTATAGTGCTGTTGCTGCCATTGTTGTTCCTGTTACAGGTTTCCGATAAACTGTTCCCAGTTTGGAATCACAAGGTGTTGTCAGTTTTGTTGGGGGCAGGACTGTGTGTCTGTGCAGGTGGAGTAGGGGACCATGGGTGTGGCACCAGGGGTTATGGGCATGGGGTGTGTGCCCTGTGGGTCATGTCCATATGCCTGGGTATGGCACAGAGGCACCACACCGCAGAACAGTGATGATCTCAGCTCTACACGGGTAGCACCTCTGTGTGCCATACCTGTGCAGAGCGGCTGCAACTACCACCCAGCATGGGTAGTGCCTCTGTGCCATACCCATGCAGAACGGGCAGTGGCACTACCACTTTACCAGTGCAAGGTACGTGCACCATCACCGGGCAACAGAGGTGTGGCACAGAGGCGATACACACAGAGAACGCCCCCTGCCCTGTGGGTGGCACATGGTCAGAGCGCTGCTGTGCACCTGTCCTCTTGCCATGCCTGCATACTGTGCTATCTGTCCTACCCGGTTATTACCGTCTGGGTGTCCATGCACGCATATGTTGCTGTGGTGTGCAGCTATGGCATCCAACGGTGGATAGCTGCACGCAAATTTTCATACCGTTGGTGCTCAGTAACCTAAGTGGGTACCAGATATGCTTTTGGATGGGGGTGGTGTGGCTGCACGATGGTATCCACATATAGGGCTTAGGCAGATAGCCTAACCCCGCCATAGCGCCTGAACTAGACAATGGCAGACACTGCGCCGAAAAGGCCAAAGCGAACCCAAAGGTGAACTTTACACCCTGGAACAGATGCATCAGGGGGAGCCTCGCCACCCACTGTGGATGATGCTAGTGCACAGCCAGGATGCAGCACAGCCACAAGGGTCAGTGTGTCTGCCAGAGCAGAGGTTCAGTCCGGTGCGACATCCAGGGCAGAGGAGCAGGCCGATGCAGCTCCCAGGGCGTCTGCCAGTGCTGGGGAGATGGAGACGGATGATGCCCCACTTGCTGAGCTATAGTTCGCCATCCTGGATGACCCTGTGGATGCAGGGGGCACTGATGTGGACTGGGAACTATTGCAGGAGGGTGCATGCCTTGTGGCCGGAATAGAGGGCATACAGTCCAAACTGCACAGTATCCGGCAGGATCTGCAGGCAGCAACCCAGGCAAGGGAGGCTGAGTTTGAGGTGTGGCAGGAACACCGACTGCATGTGGAGGGTCATCAGGAGGGATACCTATGTCTGATGAGAGAGATGTTTGTATACCAGGCAAACGATTGCTAGCTGCCTGCGCAGTTTAGTGGGCCTCGTGCGGGCCCAGCAGATGGGTGCTGGGGCTGCCAATGCACCAGCACAGCCATCTGGTATCCCTGAACCAAGTACAATGGCCTGTCTCGCAGGGGAGGATGATGATGCTGCCAGCACATCATCGGACATCGCTCCACTGTGTCGCAGTTCATGTGTCAGCAAGTGCTCATGGCTGGTGGTGAGCCCGAGGGCAGGGGACACACGTGGGGGTCAAATAAATGCTCTGCACATGTAGTGTTGGTTTGGGCACTTTATTGGTGAATGTGTGTATCCTATTCAGGTGATGGTGTGGGGCAGTAACCTCGGAAAGTGTCATGTATAGCCGCACACAGTGGGCCAGTGCCTGGGCCTGCTGTTGGCTTACAGCCTCTGCCCCGCCACCATCTGCTGCCTCGGTGGCCTCCCACTTTTCCTCAACTGCAGGCTCTGGGTCCGGCAATCCCTGCATCCATGCAAGGTTGTGAAGTATGCAGCACGATGCAAATATCTGACATACACGCTCCGGGCTGTAGAGGTGTTCCCCGCCGCTCCTATCGAGGCACCGGAAGCGGCTCTTCAGCACCCCTATTGCTCACTCCACAACCACACGGGTCTGCTGATGGGCGGCATTGGACCCATCCCCCTGCCGGTTCATGGGGTGGCGCACTGGGGTCAGCAGTCAGGTCCTCAGGGGATATCCACAGTCGCCTGTGGGGCAATGCGAGATGTACACATGAGCATGGGACTGGGACATGTCTCAGTTATGGTCTATGGGCTGTTACAGACAGCATACAACACACCGTCTACTAGGGTGGGGTGCAATATGTAAGTCAGCGACACTGTAGTAGTAAGAGGACACTAACATATGGCTTCTGCAGCAGTCAGGCATTTGGAGCAGGGCAATGGGGGATGGTGACATGGGCTGGCCTGTTGGTATGGGGGGCAGGGGCATGGCATGGAGATGTGATTAGGGGGGTCTGCTGGCTGGGAAGGGGGCAGACATGCATGTGCCCTACATGGGCTTCTGCCATGTGGCTGCACTACATAACACCAGCCCATGCTCTTCCTCATGCCACATGTTGGTGCGTGCTGTCTGCTCCTGGCCATGAGGCTTTCCTTGGTTGTCTCCATGATGTGCGACATGGCCCTCTGTGCACATGGATCTGCGGAACAGCAGCACATGTGCACACAGTGGTCATCATGTGTTGCAATACATACATAACACATATATCCCCACCTGTTTGCATTACACATAGCAACATACTACAGCAACTGTTCTGGGCTTGTCCTGCGGCTCATACATGTGCGCACTCACCTAGCAGTCACACATCTCTGAGCTGACCCCCAGCTACTGCCCAGGCTGCTGACCCAGGCTGGACTGGGCGAGGATAAATGCCTCGTGGCAGGACCCCGGGTAGCAGGCATACAGATCAGGAAAGGTCATGTTGGCATTCACAATGACCTGCATGTTCATCGATGTGTAACTATACCTTTTCTGGTGTGTCCTCTGCTCCATTCGTGGTGCCCACAGTGCAATGTGGGTGCAGTCTGCACTTTCAAGCACTGATGGGAATCCAGCAACATTGTAGATTGCCAGCATGGTCTCTTGCCACATCTGCTGTGTCTGGGGGAAGACTATGAAGTGGCGCATCCTCTGCAGCAGGGCCCTGGTGAAGGAACTTATGCAGTGGCTGGCAGTGGACTGCGTGATTCCAACAGTGGCCCCTATCACATGCTGGAAACTGCCAGTTATCCCAGGGCAGTGGTCGTCATTTTAGCCACTGGCAGGACCTGGCTTCTGGAAGTGGAGGGCTCCAGGTCCACACTGAGTAAGCTGCACAACTCGGTTATTGCCCCATCCAGTCTGTATTTCTCATAGACCACCTCCTCCATCAATTCAGGTAGCCTGTGTACAGGTGGGGCACAGTACCTGTGTCTCAGGTGCTGGGCTACTGCCTGCCACATCCTCCACTGTGCCTAGGCACGGCGGGCACATCTCCACCTCTGGAACACCATGTGCATGGCCCACATGGTTTCACAGCTGGTCCAGCAACGCTTTACATCTGCATGATTTGGGTACGGGCCTGCACATGTTCTCCTCACTGTACTATGCACTGTAATGTCACTACACAGGTTCGCCACACACCATCAGCAGTCGTATGCACTGGGAATCATCGCTTAGGCTTATGCAGTTAGTGACTCCAATGTCAGCATACACGGCGTTCATAAATTCACTTTACATGGGTTTGAGGATGTCACATCCCTGTTCTGCCCCCTGGCCTCAGCTCTTGGCACTGTGTGAGTAGCTGGGCCCTTCCGATTCAAGCTTCCTTGTTTAAACATGGCGGTTTTACATGGGTAAGGCCCTCTTTTACACATGTAGCACGTGCCTAGGACTTCGAAAATTGGGCCCCATGTCTTGAGGACATCTGGGAAATAGCCATGTCTTGTGGTGCTTTATACTTTACCATGCCTGATGATATCCCTGCTCCTTATTATGTCTGGATTTACTAATTTGTACCACTGCATGCCATATACCTCATCTCTATGGTAAAATCACTTATCTGGGGGGCGTTCCAAGATGGCGATTGTAACCCTTACCAAGTGAACACGCTATTGCTTCATGGGGAAAAAGCGAAAAGGGAAGGCTGGGCAGGAGCCGTCGCAGCCCCAGCTTACTTCGACGCCTCTTGCTGTTTTAGGTCCTTTGGACGCCTTTGTATCTCGTGCTCCTCGGGGTCCGGCTGTGGCAGGTGGAGACGACCGGCTGGTCGATTTACCGAAGTCGGAGAGCTCGGAATCGGCCTCGGTGTCATCTTTCTCCCCTGGTGTGAGCCCAGCGTCGAAGGCTCCTCGTCCTAGCCTGTTGCCGGAAGGCTTCCTGGAGGTGTCCCCCCCAAGTGAACTGGGTGAGGGGATTTCCTTGCGTGGCCCAGGGAAAGGTGTGTCGCAGGAGCCTGGAAGTGAGGCCAGTGGAGCTTCCTGTTCTCTGCCAACTAAGCCGCTGGTTGTTGGAGGTGTATGTGCAGGGGGAGATTTCTCTTCTACACGCCTGGAGCTTTTGCAGTCTGTTCGGCGGATGGAGAGTGCTCCGACTGTTGCCCCAGATGGAACCTTCGTTCTTCAGCGTCCTGAGACTTTTACTTTGGAGTCAATATGGAATGCAGTTGTCTCTCTTGGTGAAGTATTGCTGCCGCAGATTACATCTGTATTAACGAAAGTTACTGAGACTTCGGGGACAGTAACGGTTTTGGAGGAGAGGGTCTCTAATCTTTCTGTGGTGTTAGAAGAAGAGCGGCAGAAAGTAAAACTCTTGGAAGATTATGTAGATGTTTCTCAAAAGAAGGATTTGATAGTGTGTTCTAAGTTGGAACAATTAGAAAATTTTTCACGTAGTAATAATCTTCGTGTTATTAATTTTCCTAGAGTAATATCTGTATCTCCTAGGGATATGTTCAAAGAGTATCTTTCTGATGTTCTGGGGGTTTCCTCTGACCTTATGCCACCTCTGGTCAATGCTTATTATATTTCTAAGGCTAAGCGTACCCCTGTGGTGGGGAATTTAGGGGATGGTGGTGTGCAAGGTGATGTCCTTAATGTTACAGATTTGATTGAAAATTCTGGCTTAGAGTCCCAAGACCCCTCAACTTTGCTAGTAACTTTTGCGTTAACATCTGATAAAGAGTGGATTTTTAAACTTTTTTTTAAGAGGAGGAAGATTCTATTTAGGGGCTTAGTGTTACGTATTTATCCTGATCTTTCTAGGGAGACTCAAAAGCGTCGTAGAGAATTTTTACTTTTACGACCTGGTGTTTTGCAATTGGGGGGGTTATTTTTTCTTAAACATCCTTGTAAGTGCTTGATCAAGTATTGTTCAGTTTCTTATGTTTTTTTTGACCCTGCCCAATTGGTTACTTTTATTAGTTCCAGACGTTTGGAAGCTTCCCCTGCTCCCTCGTAGTGCTCACGTTAAGTAGTAAGGCTGGATATTTGGTTACAATCTTTTCTCTGAACTTTGATGTTAATTTTCTTTGCTGTGATGCTCCCACTTCTTTTTGTGGACTAGAGAGGGTATACACTGTTAGTTTTGGCTTTTACTATTTCTGTTATATGAGCATTTTGTATAGTGAAATGTGATTTTCTAGGTGTAACCCTGTTTCTTGAGTAAGGCTTGTTTAAGCATCTTCTCTAAAGTATTGTAAATTGCATAAATAAATAAATAAATCGCTTATCTATTTCTCCCTCTTTACAAAATATGCTTCTGCATTCCCTGGCTAACACCCTTCTTGTTGCCAGAAAATGTTGACTCTCGATCCCACTGGTATTCTTCAGACTGGCACTAACCCAGGCAAACTACCATATCTATTTTGTCTCATCAAGATTTATGTGCACCACAGTTTCTACCACTTACGCAGATGTTTTCTGTGACCTCCTTTATTGCCCCTGGATATGTTTTTCAAGGGGCAGAGTTGCACTTATTTTACAAAAGACACTGCGTTGAACTCCTTGTTTAAAATTACCCCACAGGTTGAACATCCCAACCTGGATGTCCCATGTCCTACTTAGATATGTGTTCATACAAAATCCTATGATAAGGAGAGAGATAAAGGAAGCACAACATAAGGACATCAGAGGCAACAAGATAACTGGATTGGAATCAGCAGTAGAGTCAATATCAGTAAGTTTGTGGTTGCCAGCAACTGCCTACTTAGCCCAAGGGAAACCAGTAGGTCAGATGCTTAGGCTATAGATAGTTTGGGGTTTTGGTAGCTGTTTACGTTATTACAAAGCATGATGATAGGACACCGGAGGAGGCGCTAGATGTTGGATCAAATATTGGAACTTGCAGGCTCATTTACTCAGGATGGTAGAGAACAAAGAAAAGAAACATTAATTTGGACAAAGAACGATATCCTACAAGATGTCAAGCTTCTACGATTGCCAGCTAGCAGTGCAAAATACCTGGATAGACTGGACTGGCCAAATTGTCTATCTGCCATCATCTACTATGTTACTGTGTACATTTCAAAGAGTTTTCCAGAAATTAAATGTATGCTAATCAGAGAGAAATGATGTTAGCAAATTCTTTTAGTTTCCTCAAGAAATAGAGAAGACCATTTGTTGTGTTAACATAGTAACATAGTATATGACAGCAGATAAAGACCAGTATGGTCCATCTAGTCTGCCCAGCCCATAATTTATTCTTTGAACTTCAAGGCTATAAAAAGCATCCAGAAATGAATCATGGATGGGTATTCCCAAGACCATAAAATAAAAAAATTCCCATGTGCTCATTTCATATGTATTGCAAATAGAAAGGGACTTTTAGAACTTTTTCGATATGGGGCCATGTTATTTCAAAACCACTGTCAAGAATTTAGTTTTTCAAAACCCTGCTAATGTTTCTCCATTTAGCCAGCAGTGATTTCTTGCTCTCATCCCATACTGCTCACCTGGAACCCTTACAACTGGGGTACCTTACCATCTCCAGCCTAGTAGCACCTTTAGAAAACAACTAGGCTACATATCCGGGTCAACTTGCCAGTGCTGGGTAGCTGCAATCAGCTGCGGGAGGCTCGACTGTCTCTTCGGCCGCATCAGGTATTCTCCCTATGGCTCTTACAGATTCCAGAGAATGGTTTGGGGACAGTTGGAGCTCTAGATACTTTTGACCTTGTTTGCCCAGAGGTTTTTACATTAGAGGTAATTTGGACAGCCATAGCCAGCCTTGGGGAAAATGTTGTTCCCACAGGTTTAGGCTTTGTCTGTACAAGTATAAGAGAATAAGTATCAATTACAACAACATACAAAAGCGATTTCGTCTTTACAAATTTTAAGATCTGAGATTCAAACCAGGATGGCTGCTGTGGAGGAATCTGCTAGTGCTTTTTGTAAAGATGCTCTTGCTCTTCAAGCTAGGATTGAGATATTGGAGAACTTCACTAGATGTTCCAATCCGTGTTTCATTAATTTTCCATGGTCAGCTGATATAAGTGCTAGAGAGCTATTTAAGCAATATTTGTTGTTGGTACTGTCTGAATTCCATCTGCTGGTGGCAAAGATATACTATCTTCCAATTGGGAGAAGGACTCCTGGTGGTGCAGGGATCCCTGGTGCCCAACCAATGGATTTAATAGATGTTTCTGCATTGTTGGAATCATCAGACGCAGAGACTTATAGTCCTGCTACTTTGGTAGTATTTTTTTCACTCCCATCAGATCGGGATTGGTTCCTTAGGATTTATTTTCATAAGAGGATTATCTCTTTCAAGGGGTTTAATGTTCGGATTTTTCCGGACTTTTTTAGGGCAACACAATGGCGAAGGAAGGAGTTCCTCTTTCTCCATCCAGGTGTCCAGCAGGTGTGCGGGGCAATTTTTTTTCTAAAATTTCCTTGTAAATACTTGGTTACATTTCGATCTATTTCCTATGTTTTCTTTGAACCAGCTCAGCTGTTGGCGCTTTTGGATGCGGGCAGAGTTCATATGGGTAGTGATCCCCCTACTGCAATAGTATGAAATATCTTGGCTGGCACTTACCTTAGTCCTTTCATTATCTGGTTTGTAATTATTTCCTTGTTTTGTTCCCCCCTTTATTGTGGGCTGGGGTAGGTGTCAAATTGTATGCCAGTTGGTATTTCCTGGGTGTGTTTTTCATTTCCTGAAATGTATTGTTTTTACTGGTTTGTCCCCTTATTTCTTTCGCGTATTTTGATATGCTTGATGTATTTGTTAAAATGATAAATAATAATAATAATAAAGAAAACTAGTGCATTTGATTCTTTGTTCTGTTTCTCATTTCCTTTTGTTGTCCTTGAAAACAACAGCTTCTGAAATTGGACTTTTCACCAAACTGTGGCCTTGTTTTAGGGGTAGACGAGAGTTTTGACTCATGTACAGTGTAATTTTCTAATTTCCAATTCAAACTATATTTGTGTTCTGTATTACATGATCTTCTGGTTATCCATTAACTAGAGTCATTAGAAGTCTCTTTCTAGGACGATGGTGCACATTTTGAGTAAGTGGTCAAATCCACCGCTCAACCATTGGACAAGCAGCATGGAATGCGGATATCTTTTGGGAACCTGACAGGTACTTGTGACCTGGATTGACCACCATTGGAAACAGAATACTGGGCTTGATGGACCCTTGGTCTAACCCAGTATTGCATATCTTATGTTCTTTTATTCTTGAAATATCATCTATTTAACTCTATAATCATTTCAGCATAAATGCCCTAGTGGGAATAGGATTTTGATTAAATCTTAAACTGTGTAAACTGGGGCAATTATTTTTAGTTCATATCGTTTCTATCTGATTAGCATATATTTAAAATAATTTGGACTTTTCACACTAACATTTTTAAAGTACTCAAGTATTTTCTTTAAACATTAAAGCCAAGCCAAGACTTTTTGAGGGCTGTTTCTGGTCCGTGATCTCCTTTTTTGGTAAACAGTTCCAGATCCTTGGATCAGGATTCTTTTTCACTTCAAATGTGACACTGTTGACTTGGGGTGAGACCCATCAAACATTTCCTCCCATTGTAATTAAAAGGGAAAATCCTAAATGAATCATACAGACCCTATATCTTTTCTAAGATATCATAATTTCCTGACAGTTCATACTAGAATAGCAAATGTAATATTTCAGAAGCCTAAATCATTTGAAAATCAGTTTGCAATTATGTGTAATCTGCTGAATTTTTCAAGTCATAATTAAAAAGTACTGGATTACTTTTTTTTAAACTTTTTTTAAGTTTACAAATGAACAGCAAGAAATATAGATGTGAACCAAGGAAATATACATTCAATAAACACCAATATAATCAAAAGAAACAAAGCTCATTAGTCCACTATAAGAGGAGTGCTCATTAGTCCACTATAAGAGGAGTGCTCAGAAAGCCATCAGCTAAGACTATAATTTTCTTTATTATCTCTGCTGGTTTCCAGCTACCAATATAGAGTTTAAGTGTTTGTTTTTTGGGGATAGCGCTAATATAAGGTGTAACTGTGGCTATACATTACGTTTGGGGATATTCTGACTGACTGCTTTCCTGTGTAGCCTTGGAGCAGATATCTGTGGGTTCCCCAGTTTAGGAACAGCCTACTGGCTAGAGACACTTAGGTTCCCGCTCACCCTACCCCTCATCCCACCCGCCCCAGGGGCTGCATTGCCTATATATTGGTCGCATACGTTGCCATCTATCCTTTTAACTTGGGTTAAGACCCGCCCCTTCTTCCTTTCTTCTTCTTCTAAGACTGATTATTCAGCACGTCGTGTATTCAGTGCAATAACTGCGGTACATTCATTCCAAGACAAATCATTTGGAACCTGAAAGCTTGTCCTCTGTGCTTCAGGTCAGCTGCCATACATAAAGAACTGACTCTACTATGGGAAGACCTAGCTGCCATGCATAAAGAAGTGACCCTACTGAGGGAGGAACTGGCTGCAATGAAGCGCACCTCTTCTAAGATACAAACTGAACAACATCCACCACCACTCCCACAAAGAATCAAACACCCCAGGGACAAATGGATCACAATGGGTTCTGGTAGACTGCGACCTGTAACACACAGACATCCTATGCATCAAGAGATATCCATGCATAAAGCCTCCTCTGCCTTGCCTAATGAGGACGTGGAACTGAGGGAGGAATTGGCTGCAATGAAACACACCTCTAAGATACAAACTGAACAACGTCCACCACAACTCCAACAAAGAATCAAACACCCCAGGAATAAATGGATCACAGTGGATTCTGGTAGACTGTGACCTGTGACACAAAGACATCCTATGCATCAGGAAATATCCCTGCATAATGCCTTCTCTGTCTTTGCCAATGAGGATGCCCAATCCAAAGAAACTGAAGGGCCCTTAAATGAGACAGACAATGCCCAATTTCCTGCTAGAGGACCAAATATGAAGAAAACCTCACCAAACAGCAAACTACTAATACTTGGAGATTTCATCATCAGAGGCACCAACTTGGGAACACAGTTCAATGGAGAGAAGATAGTCAAGTGCCTCCCAGACTCTTCAGCCAGCAGGAATACAAACCAAGTTGTTGAAGTACTTAGAGCAGAAAGAGAACACAGATGTGGAAGGTCAAGCTCTGGACGTCACCCCCTACAAAAGCAGAATAACATCAGAAACAGCCACACTTTTAAACCACACATCAAAAACAAGCAGGAAGATGTGGGCAGAACAAAAGCAATGCAAAATACATACAAGCCAGTTAAATCCTGGAAAGCAATGAGCACTAATGCTCAAAGCTTAGCCAACAAAGTTTCGGACCTGGAAGCCCTAATGGTGGAAATGGATTTGGACATTGTGTCCATTACAGAAACTTGTATGATTGATTGAGATATAGTCATAGCTGGCTATAATGTATTCAGAAGAGACAGAGAAAATGGAAGAGGAGGAGGAGTAGCTTTGTATGTCAAGGGCAGTATTAAAGCTACTGAAATGCAGGGGGCATGGGGAAAAGAAGAAGCACTCTGGATTGTGTTGGAAAAAGGAGATGGCACTGTCATCCATACTGCTGTAGTATACAGACCTCCGAAACAAACTGAAGAGATAGATAACAAATTGATTATACATATTGCCAAGATAGCCACAAAGGGAGAAGCGATCATATTGAGTGACTTTAATCTACCTGATGTGGATTGGATTACTCCTTCTGCAAATCTGGAAAGAAGCAAAAAAATTGTGGATGCTCTCCAAGACGCATTACTTAGACAAGTGGTGATGGAATCAACCAGGGAAAGCTCAACGCTGGATTTAGTGCTCACCAACGGCGATAGCATGTCGAATGTCTGCGTGGGTGCCCCTGTGAGCAGCAGCAATCATCACATGGTGTGGTTTGATATAAAAGCCATGGTACAGGCCAATCATAGCAAGCTCAAGGTCCTAAACTTCAAAAACACAGACTTCAATAAAATGGCCGAGTACCTAAAGGAGGAGCTGACAGGGTGGAAGGATATAAGGGAAGTGGAATTGAAATGGGCTAAACTAAAGGTGGCAATAAAAGGGGCAACAGATATATATGTAAGAAAAGTAAACAAAAACAAGAGGAGAAGAAAACCTGTTTGGTTTTCCAAAGAAGTGGCTGCTTAAATAAAGGCAAAAAACACAGCTTTCGCAAAATTCAAAAGCTCGCAAACAGAGGAACCTAGAAATGAATACAGGATCAAACTCAAAGAGACAAAGAGAGAAATAAGGATAGCAAAATCAAAGGCAGAGGAAAAGATGGCCAAAGATGTGAAGTGTGGCGACAAAACGTTCTTCAGGTATACCGGAGAAAGGAAGAAGATCAGAGGTGGAATTGTAGGACTCAGAAGTGCTGGGAACGTACTCGTGGAAAGTGACATTGAAAAAGAGAAATTGCTAAACGAATACTTCTGCTCTGTTTTTACTAAGGAACTAGCAAAACTAAAAGTGGACAAGGCCATGGGACCAGATGAGATACATCCCAGGATACTGAAAGAGCACAGAGAGGTTCTTGCAGGGCCGTTAAAGGATGTTTTCAACAGATCCTTGGAAACAGGAGAGGTTCCTCAGGACTGGAGAATGGCTGATGTACCTCTACACAAAAGTGGTGACAGGGAAGAAGTGTCAAACTACAGGCCTGTGAGCCTTACCTCAGTGGCGAGAAAAGTAATGGAGGCACTTCTGAAAGAGCGAATTGTGAACTTTCTCAAAGCCAACAGGTTGCAAGATCTGAGGCAACATGGTTTTACCGAAGGACGATCTTGCCAAACAAATCTGATTGAGTTCTTTGACTGGGTGACCAGAGAACTAGATCAGGGGCATGCGATGGATGTCATCTACCTGGATTTCAGCAAAGCCTTTGATACTGTTCCTCATAGGAGGCTTATCAATAAACTCAGTAGTTTGGGGCTAGATCCCAAGATGGTAAATTGGATCAGAAATTGGTTGACTGACAGACGACAGAAGGTGATGGTACAAGGAGCTCACTCGGATGAAAGGAAGGTGATTAGCAGGGTGCCCCAGGGGTCGGTCCTGGGCCCGGCACTCTTCAATGTATTTGTGAGTGATATTGCTGAAGGACTGCATGGAAAAGTCTGTCTATTTGCAGATGACACAAAAATTTGCAACAGAGTGGACTCCCCCGAGGAAGTGGTTAACATGAGTAATGATCTACAAAAGCTGGAAGAATGGTCTAATACTTAGCAATTAACCCTTTGAAGGCCTACTTTAAATTTTTAATCCACATTCTGCAGCCGGGTTAATTTTTGCATATTTCAGGAAAATTGTACCCGTCTTATTCAATATGTTCTAATAGTGATTTTCCTTCTGCTATGGTCATGTATTATATACCATTTGATAGGAATATTTAGTCAGAATTTTGGATCCTGAGAGTTTTGGGCTCGGCCTGGAAAGGGTTATGATTTAATGCGAAGAAGTGCAGAGTCATGCACTTGGGAAGCAGACATCCAAGGGAAATGTACGCAGTAGGGGGTGAGAGATTGGTATGTATGGATCAGGAGAAAGACCTTGGAGTGACTATTTCTGAAGATCTCAAGGTGGCAAAACAGTGCGACAAGACGGTGGCAAAAGCCAGGAGGATGTTTATGTTTATACATTTGATATACCGCTCAGGCTGAAAAGCATTAGAGTGGTTTACAATACTACAATAATGTTACGGAAAATATGAAAAGAACCCACTTTCTAAGATAGGACATAGGAGATACAAAGATAGACAAAAAATAGAAAAGATAGGAGAGAGAACAGCAGATTACCTTCACAAACTACCAGCATGACAATTGGGCTCACAGCTCTTATACGATTTTTTTAATCAATCGCCACGGACTCCACCTAAGGGCCACGCCAAAGGGCCCTCTGGCGAGGCCCTCAGGTGCGGGCCCGCAAGGCGCGGGCGAGCCTCCGAAGCGGCGGTTTTAAGCTGTTGAGCAGGGCAAGTGATTGGCAGTGAGGTGAAGAGCAAGTCCCGCCCACACACTCAGCTGGTGACTGCTGCTACTGCCTTCCTGTTTTAGATGAGTGTAGGGAGCAGAAGGAGACTGGAGACATGCAATTTTGATTTAATCATCTGGGGTCATGTGAATTTTCAGTTGCTAACATGGGGTCATATGGGATAAAAGATTGAAAAGCACTGGACTTAGGTATAGGTTGCCTTTTATTTGCCAGTATGACCTCTAGTGGTAGTACTGCAGAACTAAAGCTACTGGTCAGACTTGCCAATTTTAAAAACCTAAAATGTTATTGGCCTCTTTTTTTTGAATGATCAAAATTATAATCTAAAAAATGATGTCATTCACTTTCACCACTGCGAGGATCAGAGGTAACTACAGAGGTCTCAGTTAGAAAAGAGCACTGCTACTCAGACTTACGCTGATCTGCAGCAAAGTGCTCTATCACATCAACGACCTCAAAAATAATCATAAAACAGGCAGCTAGTCTTCAGTGCTCTCCAATTTTTCAAGAATAAACAAGTAACAACTGTAAACCTATCTTGTAAGACTAGATATCACTGTACTAGTGATATCTAGTCTTACAAGATGTGGTGGGATAACCCCTAAACAAAGTCATGGGGAAGGGGGGCCTGCACAGAGCGGCAGGTGTACCTACTCCTGACATCGTACTGGGCAGACTAGATGGACCATACGGGTCTTTATCTGCCATCAGTTACTATGTTACTATAATCTGAGATACTCTAAGAAAAAGGCAAAGGAAAAACAAGTAGGCCCATTCCCAGCACTGAAGCAGCTTTTGGAAAGTTAAGCAGTCAAAGGTTACGATGATCATCGGCATTTTCCAAATTAACCACTTTTAAATGCATTGCAGTATTTTCTTTCATAAGGGTACTACTATGTGCCTCCAAATCCTTAATCTTGTCTCCTGGCCCCCAACTCTCTCCTCCAAAGAATCGAGGTCAAACGTTAATGCTGTATGTCCGCAGCAAACTGAGCAGTATGCTGAGTTAGTGCCTGAGATATTAAATTAATAGAAGCTTGAAGACCTTGAATGGCTTCCCATAACGTTACTAAGTTAATTTCTGATGGTCGCTCAGACGCTGACCCAGAGATGATGGAATTGTACTCACGGTTTCAAACGTACTTCCCCATAGATCCATATTCCCTCCACACTGCTGTTCTAAGGGACCTTCCATGGTTGCTGCCTCCGCTCCTCTGCCTGCATCTCCCACCACAACCCCAACACCTTCTGGGGTCACGGGCTCAGCATTGGTGTCCTTGGGGCAGGGCACTAATGCCAGCAGAGAATTTGCTGCCAATATCTCGGCCAAGAACCTTCCTCCGAGAGATAGAGATACTGCCTCAAGGAAGTCCGAGGACATTTCCGCAGACATAGCCGCAGACCCCAGCAAGGCCTGTCCGAAGGAAACTGGTGTGGAAGTCTCCTTTATGAAAAAGGAGATAATGCAGGGCTGTAATGGCGTTGGCATTATCCCTGCGTGCAAGCCTTTAGCTTTGGCCAGGACAATTCAGGTTATCACCTTTCTCTTCCCCATATTCAGGGAGAAACTCCAACATGCCAACTTGCTGCCGCCATCTTGCCATGCCTCCCCCTGGATTACTTTGTAGGTGTCTCTTTAGTCTTTAGCCTACTTTTTGAAGAGAAGAAGACTGATAAGATCATGTGTGTGTGCATGCCTATGCGTCTTCCTCCCCTGATAAATTTTGTGTTTTACTGTCCTAACCATGCCAAATTTTCAGTACATTGCAGCAGGGGTGGTCCAAGGGGGGTGCGGGGCCATGTGCGGAGGCTCGGTGCGGGGCCTCATTTGCATAAAGTTACCATACACTAACTTTTAGTAAACATGCCTCTTAATGTGTGTATGGATAAAGAAAGACTAAAAGATTTCTACATTACTATAATCCAGTGCCAACCGCCAGGCACATTAGGAACTACTACAAACACTGCCCATTTAGAACCCATAGCAAACCCGCTGTATCCTAACAGCACTACCAGGACTCACAAAGCACCATAACCTACCTATCAAAAGGCAACACTGCAAATATTAAACCAATACATTTCAGAGAATAACACATGACCTACTGGGGAAAGAGAACAAGTGGCAATGTCAAATAGGAATTACATAAACAGAATACCTCAGCTCAATTACACATGCAGAACATAGACCATCACAAAACAAGGAATCACAATTTAGAAACAGGAAGACAATAATTAAACTGGGAACCCCAAAAGCCAAACTTGGAATGTACAACACTGTAGAAATAAAACTATAAATTAATTTCCTCTTGTACTAAACAAAGCGCAGACGTTAATGATGCACATTTCCCAGAGCTGACATATTCCAGTTAATAAATTCAAAATAAAGAGAGATTTTTCTACCTTTTGTGCATTTTTTTTCAGTTGCAATTGCTCCAGCCACTTTCTTCTGGTTTCGTCGTGCCTTCTGCTAACTCTCCATCGTCTGCTGTCCATTTGTCCTTTCTTCTCTCTTCTAGTTTTTTTCCATTCTCTCTCTACATCTGCTTTAACATACTAATCTTTCTCCTTTTGCTCTTTCCTCATTCCTATTTCATCCACTCAAATTTTACCCCTCCATCCTCAAGCCCCACTTACTCTCCCAATATCCGGCCAATTATAGATTTGTCTTCCCTCCCACACAAAATATTTTTCCCCTCTCCATTTCCCTCTCCCAGCTCCATCCCATTCTAATCCTCACCCAACATCAGTTCCCTTCTAGTTCCAGCCCCACCCAGCATCCACTCCCTTCTAGTCCTCCCATCAGCCCATTTCCAGTCCTAGCCCCCCTATAGCCCATTACCAGTCCTAACCCCCCATCAGCCCATTACCAGTCCTGTCCCCCATCAGCCCACTTGCAGTCCTAACCCCCCATCAGCCCATTTCCAGTCTTAGCCCCCCCCATAGCCCATTACCAGTCCTAACCTCCCCATCAGCTCATTTCCAGTCCTAGTCCCCCCACCATAGCCCATTACTAGTCCTAACCCCCCCCCATCAGCCCACTTCCAGTCTTAGCCCCCCCATAGCCCATTACCTGTCCTAACCCCCCTATAGCCCATTACGTCCTAACCCCCCTCCCCCACATCCCAAATCGGATGCGGACTACACGGAGATGCCGTGTTGTTGATTGTACAAGAGGTTTATTTTACAAGGATCACAAGTTGGTGTGTCCTCAGTACTCTACACAGAGTTCCTTTACCAGATCAACCCCTGACGAAGGGTAACGAAACACGGCCTGTGTCGGGTGGTAATGTTTCAATAAATAAAAAGCTCTGTCTTTTCCATACCAATCACGTTTTGGACTGGGTCTCTTATCTACGTGATTATTTGCTCTTTTGTGGTACATCTCTGAAACAGCGTTGGTCCACTTGATCTTTATGGTATAATGACTCTGTATATTCATTCCACCTTTTCTTGATCTCGGCATCATTCAACATGGATCCCTGAGCATCTTATAGCATTCCAGTTCGAGGCTGGACTTTTTTCTTTAACTCTTGTAGCTTTGGCAAAGTCAATCTTGTTCTTCCTCTAATAATTTCTGATTCTTTTTCCTTGCATGCATCATTGTAGTACTTCTCCTTGTTTCGTCTTGCTGCTTAACTCTCTTTCTCCTCTGGCTTTAGCTTCTCAGTATTTCTGGGCAATTTTCAGTTTCTTCAGTCATCCATTTTGCCCATTTTTTTTCTTTTCACCTTTTGTAGAGACTTCTCACTTTCCTCAAGCACAACTTTCTTGATGTCATCCCATAACTCTTCTGGTGCTCTGTCATTTGCATCCAAAGCAGCAAATCAATTTCACAGGAAGTCTTTAAATTCCAGTAGTATATTCTCAAGGTCATATTTTGCTTCATGAGTGACTTGCTCTTTTTCAGCTTTAACTTGAATTTGCATATTTATTTATTTATTTAACAGGTTTTTCTATACCGCTTTCTCATAAAATCAAAGCGGTTTACATTATAACTCAGATGTTTACAGGGAACTCTTTATAACTTACAACTCTTATAAATCTTTATAACTCTACAACTCTTAGTAGATGGTGATCTGTACGACCACCAGCTCCAGGTTTTGTCTTTGTTGATGTTATTGAGCTTTTCCATCATTGACTTCCACAGATGTAGTCAATTTGATTTTTGTACAATCCATTGGGTGAAGTCCATGTGTATAGTCGCTGCTTGTGTTGCTGGAAGAAGGTGTTTGAGAGGAATAGATCATTGGTCTTGCAGAATTCTATCAGTCTTTCTCCACCTTCATTTCTGTTGCCAAGTCCATATTTTCCAACCACTTTGCCGCCTTCTTTGTTGCCAACCTTTGCGTTCCGGTTACCCATGGCTATCAGGATATCTTGTTTGCATCTCCTGTCAATTTCAGCCTGTACTTGTTCATGGAATTCATCAACTTCATTCTCTTCTGCAGCTGTTGTTGGGGCATATACCTGAATAATAGTTGTGTTAATGGGCATTCCTCGTAGACAAATAGAAATTAAGCGTTCACCGATTGCATTGTATTTCATTACAGTTCTTGCAAGCTGCTTCTTAATTATAAATGCAACACTATTTCTTCTTTTTCTTTCATTTCCAGCATAGATACCATGTTATCATCAGATGCAAAGTGCTCGACGCCAGTCCATTTCAGTTCATTGACACCCAATAGATTGAATTGTACAACTTCCGTTTCATCCTTGAACACCTCCATCTTCCTCTGGTTCATGCTTTGTATGTTCCATGTCCCAATATATAAGACATCTTTGCAGCTTCTGACTCTCATTTCATGTGCAGCTACATCAGCAGTCAGACGTTATGAGAGCTTTGATCCAACCACATCATAAACGCTGGCTTTACTTTGAAAAGTCTTCAGCTCATCCCCAGTAGCCAGTTCAGTGCCTTCCGACCTAAGGGGGTCTCATCTTGCAGTACGATAGTGCAATTTTTTTTGATGTGACTATCCATTGGGTTTTCGTGACAAGATATGGAAGTAGATTGCCAGGCCTGCCTTCTGCGCAGGTAATGCTAGTATTGTTGCTGTTGTCGCAGAAATGTGATCCTCCGTCGCCAACACCATCCCATTGTGCTGCTGCCCAGATGGGTGGTTTGTCTTAGTCTGGCACATCAGCTGAGACATGTCCATCTTGGGAGACCCTGCCAGTAGTTAAGCTACCGATAGCTTAGCTCTCAGCATCACTGATGCTCACAGCATGAAAAGCTGCAAACCAAATGAGGGGCTTCTAAAACACCCCCTGAAATGTTTTACCATAAATTAAAAATAGGGGACATCCTTGGAGTCACGTGATTTGGTAAGCTTGGAGAGGATGTCTTTTCCTGAGCTCCGGGCCCCACAGCTCTAAAACGGCTATTTCAGGCCTCTTTTGAGGGGCCCTACCGGCATACTCACTACCCCAATAATACCAGGGACGGACAAGACCTACCGGCAGTGTCCCGGGGAGGATGGCATCGACGTTGAGGGGTGCAAGGAAGGAGAAAGACCACGTGGCAGGCGGCTCGAAAATGGCGGAAACAGCATCGCCGCCACACTCTGCGGCGTCGCAGATTCCGGCCGCGACGGTCTCCCCGGCAGAAATTTCAGTGGCAGTCACCGGGGCGCTAACCGTGCAATTTGACACCCTGCGGAGCAAGCTCTACACCTTGCAAATGTCGGTGGATGCATTTAGCGCTCGAATGCAGGAGGCGGAAGGTCGTATTGCCCATACAGAAGGGGAGGTGGAGAATCTGTCTCGCGAGCTGCAGCATGTGCGGGCGATGCTTAAGGCCCAAGATGAAAAACTGGATGACCTTGAGAATCGCTCGAGGTGCAACAATTTAAGGTTCCTGGGCATTCCAGATTCTGTAGGGGACCGGGATTTGAGGCAATACGTGGCGGCCTTGTCGGCATCCCTCCTAGGAGTGACAGGAGAAACCCCACTGGCGGTGTTAATTGAGCGGGCTCATAGAGTGGGCCCGAGGACTTCTACTGATACACGACCCAGGGTAGTGCTGGCAAAGTACCTGCAATTTCAACAAAAGGAGTCTGTGCTGCGAGAGGCTCGGAAGAGGGACATGGTGGAGCATGACAATGCCAAGATTAGAATTGCCCAGGACTTTTCAGCAGCGGTCAGTAAGAGCCGCAGGGCATATGCACCTCTGTGCCAGAAACTCCTTGGGGCCAACATTATGTTTTCCGTCCAATACCCAGCCCGGCTGCAAGTGCTGAGGGAGAACGGACGCCAGGTCTTTGAGTCAGCGGAGGAGGCAGCGCCGTACATTGAACAACTGGTAAAGCAACCCTCCCCTTCGCGACGCGAGTGTACCTGACAGCCGGGAGGGTGCTGAGAGGTGATGTGTCTTTGGCGGGCGATGGCAGGTGCCCCGGCAGAGTGGAGCTGCATGGAGGAAAAATGGCGGGGCCGGCCATATGACTCTTGCACGGTACCCAGCCTTACCTTCAACCGAAGAACCGGGACTTAAGAGCTGCCTGCCTTGAGTGCAAGTTTTTGTTAGAGATGTTGCCGTTAAGAATGTTAATTGGTTGGGGAGGTATGCAAGAATATGTTTAATGATTAATGTGAGTTTAACTTAACAGTCTCACTTGGGGGGATAGTGTTTAGTTGGGATATAAGGGGAGCTGTGGGGCCTGGTCACATCTATAGTGACTATGAGAGGGGGGGGATCACCGAGTCAGGAAGGTAGTGGGTGGGGGGGGGGGGAGGGCGGTGGGGCTAGGGGGGGGTTGGGGGGGGAGCAGAGGGGGGAAAGGGGGGAGAGGGAGGGGGAATGGGGTATTACTGTAAGTTTTGGGAAGAATAGTCCTGGTAGGGGGGGGGGTTGTACTCCTGTAATCCAAAGGGGACAGAGACGGGCTGGTGGGGGAGATCCAGGGGGGGGGGCTCTAGGCTGGGGGGGCCCAACCCATTGCTACAGCAGAACCTATTACCGAAGCTTAAGTATATTATTGTAGCTCTACTTTGAAGAACATAGTCTCAAAATGGGCCTGCACCTTAATGTAAAGAAGACAAAGATCATGACAACTGGCATAATCAACAGGTTCATCGTTGAAGGAGAAGAAATTGAAATTGTGAACAACTTTAACCTACTTGGATCAACTATCAATAAAGAAGCAACAAGCAGTCAAGAAATCAGACGACGCATTGCTCTTGGCAGAATGGCTATGAAAGACCTAGATAAGATTCTCAAGAGCAGAGATGTGTCTCTCCATACAAAGATTCGACTTGTTCAAGCCATGGTATTTTCAATAACATCATATGGATGTGAAAGCTGGACAGTGAAAAAGACAGACAGGAAGAAAATTGATGCCTTTGAATTATGGTGCTGGCGGCAAATACTGTGTATACCATGGACTGCCCGAAGAACAAACCAGTCGGTACTAGAGGAGATCAAACCTAAGCTTTCTTTAGAAGCTCAGATGACAAGACTTCGACTTTCATACTTCGGACACATCAATCGAAGAGAGAGAGATCATTAGAGAAAGACATCATGCTTGGCAAGATAGAAGGTCAACGCAAAAGAGGAAGGCCAGCAATGAGATGGATCGCTACAATAGCAGCAGCTACGGGTACCAGTCTGTCATCAATGAGCCGCCTGACTGAAGACCGAACACAATTTAGGATAGCTATCCAGAGGGTCGCCATGAGTCGACTCCGACTCGACGGCACTTAACAACAACAACAACTTTGAAGGTCATATCATGGAACGTTTGTGGGCTGGGAAGTCCAGTGAAAAGATATAAAATCTTAAAAGCCTTGGCTAGGCAACAATGTGATATCGCACTTTTGCAAGAGACACATCAAACAGCCGAGGAACATAATAAATTATGTAGAGAGTGGGTCGGCCAGGTGTGGGGAGCCCCAGCGGTAGGAAAAAGGGCGGAGTGGCTATCCTGATAAACAAACGGGTGCGGTTCACGATGGGAAAAGTGGTTGCTGATCCTAACGGGCGCTTTGTGCTGACACAAGGAGAATTAGAGGGTAAAGCGGTCATTTTAGGTAATATCTATAGTCCTAATACACTGGATCAGGACCTGTATCACCGCCTGGCGGCGAAAGTGGAGCAATTAACCGAGCTACCGTTGATCTTGGGTGGGGACTTTAATGGGGTTCTAGATGTGGAATTGGATACCTCTAGGGGGTCAGGGTCACGGGAACGGAAGATGACGGCCCAAGTGCTACAAAGCTCCCGCGACCGACTTGGGTTGGTAGACCCTTGGAGGTTGCTTCACCCAATGGAACGGGACTTTACCCATCTCTCACGTGCACATGGTACTAGTGCTAGGATAGATTACTTACTGGTCTCAGAGACGCTCTTCACTTATGTAGAAGAGGCGCATATTGGACCTACGGAAATTTCTGATCATGCCCCGATCTGGTTGGACATGCGCTGGCTGGGGGGTGGAGACGGTCCCTACTCCCGCATTTGGCGGTTTCCCATAGAGCTGTATAAGGATACTCAATTCATTGGTTTTCTTCGCCAACGTTGGCAAGAATTTGAGGGGAACCACCAAGGTCATTTGGCTGATCCGGACCTGATGTGGGAGACCGCCAAAGTGGTTTTGAGAGGGGACATTATTGGTTATGTAGCTCGGCGGAAGAGATTACTTACAGAACAAATTATTAAACTAGAAAGATCTGTGACAAAGGCGAGGCAAGTCAATGCCCAATACCCCACTGCCCAGAATAGGAAGAGGCTCTGGGAAGTGCAAACAGTGCTTAACGAACTTCTTCATAGTAGGGCGAAAAAATCATTGATGTATTATCGCTATAAATTACATTGTTACGGGGACAAGCCAGGTAAATTACTGGGACGGTGTCTGAAGGGCCCACGGGCTGGGAGAACGGTGGCAGCCCTTCGGGATGCTCAAGGTGCCCTCCAGAAGGATAAGGGCGCCATACTGGCGGTGTTCCAAGAATTCTTTCAGAACCTCTATACTGCTGATGAGGGGTCCCCTAGCCGGATGGAGGAGTACCTGAAGGGCCTTGACTTGCCTCAGCTGAATGCTGTGCAGCGGGAGCAAATGGGGCGCCCGATATCTCTCCAGGAGGTTTGCCTAGTTATCTCGAAAGCTAGTTGCTATAAGGCCCCGGGACCAGACAGGTTTGGGGCTGAATATTATAAAATCCTATCAGAGTCGCTGGCCCCCCTATTAGTTGCGACTTTTGCTCAACGCCAGCAGCAGGGACCGGTGTGGAGAGGGTCCAACCAAGTCCATATTGTTTTGATACCAAAGCCGGGGAAAGATCTCACCCAAGCTGCCTCCTACAGACCTATTTCTTTGTTGAATTTCGATTCTAAGATACTGGCTAAAATACTCGCGGAATGTCTAGCAGAGGTGTTGGGGGATCTTGTACACAGCTCCCAAGTGGGCTTCGTCCGGGGGAGGTATGCGATACGTAATGTGATGAAGGTTGTGGCTTCTTTGGAGTGGGTCCAGCAGCACCATATGCAGTCGTTACTTGTTAGCTTTGACGCCGAAAAGGCATTTGATAGGGTTAACTGGACGTACCTACAGTATCTGCTACCCATGTATGGGCTTGGTCCCTCCTTCTGTGAAATGGTGCAAATGCTGTATCTGGACCCGACGGCCCGGGTATTGTGTAATGGGGCGCTATCGGAGCCTATTTATTTGGGGCGGGGTACGAGGCAGGGGTGCCCCCTATTCCCCTTGTTGTTCGTTCTTTCATTGGATCCCCTAATCCGGCGGATGGAGTTGGACAATAGCATTAGGGGAGTGATGGTCGGCCCACAGGGCTTCAAGGTTTCGGCCTTTGCAGACGACCTTCTGGTCCACTTGCTAGAACCCAAGAAGTCTCTCCCCCGGCTGCTGGCAGAATTTACTCGATTTGGTAGTTTTGCTGGGCTCCGTATTAACCGAGAAAAGTCAGAGGCCCTGGATGTCTCTGGCAAACTTCAAGAGAGTTGGGGAGAGGAGTTCCCATTGAAATGGGCCGTGAATCAGTTTGTTTACCTGGGCATAGTGATTACCCGGGACCCACAAGAGCTTTATGCTCGTAACCTGGACCGAGTCGTCTCTAGAATGCGTGCTCAACTGAATGCTTGGCATTCTTTGCCATTATCGCTATTGGGTCGTGTAGCAGCGGTGAAGATGGTGGTACTTCCACGGTTACTATACTGGTTACAAACCTTACCAGTCTGGCTGTTGAACAAGGATTTGCAGGGGATTGAAAAGGACATACAACGTTTTCTTTGGAAGGGGGCTAGAGCCCGTATTCCTTTGTCGTTTGATGGGTACCTGGAAGCAGGGGGGGGTGGGTGTCCCGGACCTGCGGCTCTATGCGTTGGCCTGTCAGGCCCGACACTTGGCAGATTGGCTGGGCGACACGGAGCTCTATACACCTAGGGCATTGGAGGAGGCTCTGGCGGCTCCCCACACCATCCTGGCAGTTTTACATTTGGAGAGTGAAAGTCTCCCCGTGCATGTTAAGCGCAGTGGACTGCTGAGCTCCGTGCGTCGTGTCTGGCGACAGCTAAACTGTTACTGGAAATGGAACTGGCGGGTTTCTAGTTGGCTGCCGATCCGGGGGAATGCGAGTTTTTCCCCGGGGTCGGAATCAAGCCACTTTCGCGCTTGGACAGTGCAGGGTATCCGACACATAGGTCACATAGTTGACTTGACTGGCAAATGCAAAAAATTCTCGCAGATTCAGGAGGAATATGAAGTGCAGCCCAACTCATACTTTGCTTATTTACAGTTGGCTCACTACGTAGCTACATTGCCGGCAGCGGAGCTTACTGTCGACCGATCTGCACAGATTTTGGAGTTTTTTGAGATTGGGGGGGATAGCTGCCCGACCATAGCTGCCCTGAGGGCACGCTTGGAGCCATACAGAAACCGACCGGACTATGGAGCGGTAGAGCGGGCTTGGGCTGTGGAACTGCGACGAGAGATAGTCCCCGGCTCGGTTAGAGACGCGCTGCGACGAATACCAGAGCTGGCTGAAGGGGCCCGCTGGAGAGAAATTCAACTCAAATGTATCACACGGGCCTATTTCTCCCCTAGAAGAGCTCTGCGTAGCCATCTTGCCACAGCTGATGGGACTTGCCCTAGGTGTGTGGAATCACTGGCCACTCTGTTGCACATGTGGTGGGAGTGTAAATATATTCGATCATATTGGACACGCATAGGCTCCTGGGTGGCCAACTGTATTCAGCAGAAGGTTCCTTGGTCTGGCCCCCTGGTGGTCTTAGATCAGCTAAATTCTCTCTTACCCCAGGGAAGGTGGGTGCGGCTTTGGGTTCGAAAGGCATGCTTGGTGGGGAAGGGGCCTATACTCAGGAGGTGGCGAGACCGGCAACCCCCATCCTTTTGGGAGTGGCGGAATAGTCTCCACCAACTGATGCTGGCAGAACGATGGAAAGCTAGGGGGAATGTAAAGAGGTGGTCCCATTTCTTGTTAATTTGGGGATCCTATATCCAAAACCTGAGCCCCTGCAGTCGTAATGAAGTCTTGCGGGTTGGATGTTAAGCTGATAAGAAGGAGTGGGTGATATCTTAGATGGTAACAGTCCGGGTGTGCTAATAGGGGACGATAGGATACAGGAGGGGGGTCGGGAAAGGGAGGGGGAAATAGGGGGGGGGGAAGGGGTCCCGATGGGGTTTCACAACCTATACAAAGAAAAGAAACTGTGTTCGTACGCTTTTCTGTTTCATTATGCCATTGTTGTACGGTGTAATACCCCCCCGGGGGGATAAGAGTCCAACCCCTCGGAGGCTTGTATTTTCTTGTTGTTGGCATGTACTTTGTATGACTAAATAAAAGTTACAAAAAAAAAAAATAGGGGACATCCTTAACGTAACAGAATCCTTAAAACAAAGCCTGATTGTTCCCAGGTGTGTCTCCCATTCTTTGCCTACTGAGAGGGAAACCAGCTTAGTAAATCAGGTTAGCAATCTGAAAGAGGGAAACAGTGATGCACCCACCTTGAACATCTAATTAAAGATATTACAGGATGACAAGCTATGTTGCATCACATTTTACTATTGCCTTATTCCTGTCCCACATCCATGCAAAAGCGTGCAACTTGCGGCCCAATATTCAAAAGGATTTACATATTTAGTGGCAGCTCCTAAACCCTGTATCTGTGAATATTTAGCAACACTGTATAGTGCTGCTGAAAATTCATACAGACTGTTCCTGGCATTATTTCAATAGTGCTGTGGTAGGGCACAGGTGTTCCATTTAACCCTACAGATAATCGTCAGTATTCGGTCACTGTTCATATAGCTATGTGGTTTTAGGTAGGACAGCATAAAAAATGTCATACATTAAATTGCTTAGCTATAGATGGTGATTGAATATTTTCGGCTGTCTATTACAATGGCAGTCGCTGCTGTGCACGGATATTCAGCGCTACCACTGCAATGGGTGGCGGTACTGAGTATATGTAAAATATTTAAATGGCACAGTCGACGTTTAAAAAACTGCTAACTTCAGGGGTAAATACGGAGCTGTTGGTATGTAGGTGTAAGCTAAATCCAAAATTTAGACAACCAGTCCATAATCAGTTCACTGGCTCTTCCTTAAAATAGAAATTCCGAAAACAAGGTAGACGTCATAGAGGAGAAAAATCATATAGGAGCATTTAGTTTTGACTGGTAGTGCCAATTTCCCTTTGAATGTTGACCAGCAGCATTGAAACTGGCACACAAGTGAGTGACATCATCCAATGATGCTAGGACGGAACTGTGTCTTTGCAAATACAGCCTTCTGGCATACCATCCATTAATCGTTTTATTGGTTCATCTTGATCTAAGTAATGTATGTTGTTCAAGGTTGCTTTCGTCCTTTTGAAAAGCCCAATTGTTCCAGTGTAACACTGTTAAATCAATGATTGATTGACTTCTGCACAGCTTTCTTTCACTTCCAAATTGTCAGCAGAGTTGGCTGAGTTCCTCAAAGAGAAGGACTTCTCTGTTAGTTCTATGGCTTCCTCTTTAATAGTTATTCCTCTGTCTCCTTCCATTTCTCCTTATTTTATTTCCTGTGTGTTTACTCCCTTTTTCCCCCTAATAAAAAGATTTGCACAGGACCAGCCCAACCACTAGGCAAACTAAACTGTCATCTAGGGCAGCAACTCCTGGTGGGGGTGGGGTGCAGCAAAGAGCAGCTAAAGTCAAAGTAAAATGAAGCGTCCTGGCAGCCACAAAAATTCAGTCCTCAGTGCCGTGCTTTTACCTGCAGGAAGAATGAGCAATATGCAAATAGTCCATTTACCTTTGTAAATGGCTTTTTGAAATCTGCCCCATCATGAATATGTTTACAAAAGAAAGTTTAGAATTTAAAGTATGCATTTCTGTAGAATTGTTCTGGGAGGGATGCTGCTCCTCATTACCTTTCCTCTCCCTACACCCCTCCTCGGGAACTCTGCTCTTCTGGCATATCACTTCTATCTGTGCCCTTCTCTTCCACTGCCAACTCCAGACTTCGATCTTTCCACCTTGCTGCTCCTTATGCCTGGAACAAACTGCCTGAGTCACTACATCGGGCTCCATTTCTGATGCTATTCAGGTTCAGGCTAAAAACTCACCTCTTCAAGGCTGCTTTTGGATCCAGATCACCTTAGTTTTCTGTTCACTACCTATGTGTTTCTTTACCATTCCTCTAGATATAGCTTAGTCCATGTTGTTGTGTTGTCTATCTTGACTAGACTGTAAGCAGGACCGACCCAAGGCTTTTGGCAGCCCCAGGCAGAAGCCCCGGCCGTGCTGCCCCCTCGCCAGTGCACTACCCCCCCCTGCTGCTGCACTACTCCCCCCTCTGCTGTGCCGTACCATGCTGTGCCACACCATTGCTCCCACTACTGCTGATCACATCAGGGGGGCATGGTGGCACCAGCCTGCAATAAGCCATGTGCTTCGGGTCACATGGTCTGACTATATTCTGACACCCCCCCCCCCCTCCGATACATCTTCCTGTTGGAGGGGGATCAGGAATGGCAGGACATGTGTGCCGAAGCACATGACTTGCAGCAAGTGTCATGCTGTGCCACCCACAGAGGTCTCCTTCCCTAGGCAGCTGTCTAGCCCACCTAGTGAACAGGCCGGCCCTAACTATAAGTTCTGATGAGCAGGGACGGTCTCTTACATGTGTCTGTACAGTGCTGCATACACCTTGAAGCCCTATAAGTAGTGATAGTAGTAGTAATGGTGTGAAGATGTTTGCAATTGAGTTTAATAATTCATATCTTGTGTGGCATCCAAGGGGTCTAAAAGATCATTGCATGAGGGCGCAAGGCTGAAATTTCACCTGGGGCACCTAATACCCTCACAGCAGCCCTGAGGTTGCACTTGATAGGACCCACACCTCTCTTAAAATATAAATTCAAACTTAGGAGACAACCATTAGCATGATATGCACAGTGGACTTAAGAAGAGATTTTTAAACTATCTTGCTGGTCCGATACTGAATTTGGGATTTTTGGCAAGATGACGTTTTGAGATAAATGGCAGTATATCTTCTTAGAGAACCCCAAGATTTTTTGCCAATGTGATGTATCATAATATGTATTTATTTAAAACAATAGATTAAGGGGCACGTTTATGAAGCCCTGTGTCAGGAACACACATGGACCATGTTACCAACATGGGGCTTCTCGCTAACTGCAGGGAGGCGTGTATGTCCGTCCCTCTACAGTTAGCACAGAAAGCCGTGGTGTACCATGGTGAGCGGGCCACTGAGGTGGTGTTTAGTTGCATGTGCATGAAGGGTGGCAACTAACGACCATGCTAGCTGTGCTGGGAATACCCCCGTTCCGCCTAGTCCCTGCACCGGCACACACTACGAGGATAGAGATGGGTTTTAGCCTAGGGGTCCCACACTACCTTTTAGTGTGGCATCAAAACCATGCATTAACCCCATGCCACCCTGGTAGCTTGGTTTAGCAAACATGCCCCTAGGTGCAATTGAAATAATTTGAAGAATTAAAAAATGTTAAATATAAAAATCCTGCTTAAATAACGAGGCTATACTGCGTTTTGGAAACAGTAAGTTCCCAGACATCCTTAGATCAAGTGAAAAGGCCAATGCAAGACGAGCCTCTTACAGGATAATTTTATTGCCTATGTGGGAAGATCAAGTAGAAGCACCTATGTTAAGCCTATATCATACAGGACACTTAGGCATCTCTGTGTCTTTGTACATTAGTAGGGGTAAACTGGCAGAAATTGCATCTAGACTGAAATTCTGGGGCTGGCATAAATGTTAGCCAAGTACACATGAATGCACATAAAATGTGATTAAACCCATGCTCCTCCCCCCCCCCCCCCCGATTCCACCTCTAAGCATGTAAAAGTATGCCCCACTTTACATGTGCAACCCCTGGGGTAACTTTATGAAAGTTCTTTTTACACCTTTACGCATAGAATTGTGACTTTAGTTGTCATAACTAGTCTAATTCCATTTGGAGACTGTAGCAGGGCTGGTTGAGAAGACCAGAGTATGCGATTTGGAATATATGGCAAGGCAGAGGGGTACATGAGTATGGGGGAGGGGTATAGAACTGACAGTCATTGGGGCAAGCACAGTGGAGCTATAACAAAGCAGAGGGGATTGTAGAGCTCAGTATTTGGGATGGATGAATAGGCCCTAGGTCTTTATCTGCCATCATTTTCCTATGCTTCTATATTTATTACTATTATCTTGAAAACTCTTTTTTGACACATCAGGAGCCAATGGAGTGACTCCAGCTCAGACAACCATGGTCTCGCAGGCTAGTATCAGATACAACACAGGCTGCTGGACTCTGACCTTTGCAGGTAACCCAACATACAGAAAATTGCAAAGGTCAGAATGGGATGTGGTAAGAGCAAGACTGAGTTTGTTTATTTATTTAAAGGGTTTTCTATACCGCTTTATCATAGATTCAAAGCAATTTACACTGTAACTTGAAGTATAACGTACATTATAAGAGGGACAAGAACTTGGAGGCGAACAAAATAGCCGGGGTAAAGAACGTGGATTGATATGCAGTTGGGGTATATACATTGTTTCATATGTTATCAGGGTGTGATGGGAACTTTCGGTAACAACAAAGGAATTTTATGGGTAGTAAGAATGACAGGTCGAGTAGTGGGTATGACCAAATGTGAATGTCATTTCGTATGTCCATAGTGTTCTGTGAAGAGGAATGTTTTTAGTGTCTTTCTGAAGTCCCGTAAGTCCTTGATGGATCTCATGCTTTCTGGGAGGGCGTTCCATAAAGACGATGCGTACATGGAGAATGCACCATTGTAAGTTGACTGGCTTTTTTCTTTATGCTTGGGATGGTAAGTAGATTTTTTTGGTTTGTTCTTTCTGTTCTGTACTCTTGGGTCCTTGTGGATTAGTGGTTGGAGGATGTCTGGAGATAAATTATGTAGAATTTTGAATGTGATAAGCAATATTTTAAATTTGGTGCATGCACAGACGGGGAGTCAGTTACTAGTAAGCAGATCTTTCTCACACAAAAAAGGGCGCATATAACATATATTCCATAAATGAAAAAAGTTGGATTTTTCTGTCTATCATTGCATATTGCCATTATTTCCAGACAGAAAAGGGAAGGTACTTGAAAGTCAAGGGAATTAAGGACTTCTTTGTCTTAGCAGGTATTATTTAGTTACTGTCAGTATTTTGATTTCCTCAATTTAGCATTAATTAATTTCGGAATTAAAAGACTCTTGTGTTTGTTCAGTTTATTATATTCCTATTAAACAAAACTTTAACTGTAAAATAATTCAATGGGTAGTCGACCAAAATCAGTCAGATTCTCCTTTTTTATTCTGATTTTTGTTTTGTTCTCAGCGAGCTGTGAAACTGCATTTTAAGAATTATGCAAACCCAATTTTAAAAAAAGACCTGTCCTTTTAATTTTGTTTTCAAATGTCTAGCAAAGTATGGCAAAATTGCAGTCAGTAAACTGTATCCTCAGTAATGACTGGATATCTGACGACCACTCCTTTCACTGTATTAGATGCAGGGCTTCCGATTTTAGGTTTTAACTAATAAACAATGAAAAATCACCCTGGTGCAAAAAGATTAAAATTAGGTGTTCGTTGCATACATATCGGAAAAACACCACTTCCCATGTACTTTTTCATGTCTCTCCTGGCTTGTCTTGTATCCTGCATTCAGGGTTTTCTTTGTCTTTTCTGCATTAAGGACTCCTAAAGGACACACATATACATGTTTAATTCCACAATATGTACCTGTGGCCAGAGCTGGCCCCACAGTTGGTTCAAGGTGTTGGTGCCCTAGGCATATCTTAAGCCTTACGCCCCCTCTGGCTGTCAGACTCTATTGCTTACCATTGAGTGTTATGTTTATGTTTATGTTTATTTGAATTTGATATACCGCTCAGGCCGAAGCATTAGAGCGGTTCACAATAATATATCATTTGTGGAAATATGAAAGGAACGCCATTTGTAAGATAGGACAGAGTAGAGGACAGAAACAGACAAAAGGATAGGCAAAGAAAAGAGTGCCCTGTTCTTTGCTGCTCCCTAGAAGTTGCTGTCCTAGGTGACCGCCTAGCTTTTCCTAGTGGTTGGGCTTGCCTGTGGCATAAAAACACTCATAAGCACTGATTTTTTTTTTCACTGTCAAAGAACCTTTATTGATAGAAAATATACACCTAAACTTATAGTTCATAAACCCCTCTAGCAATATATGTTTGTTATTTAGGAGTCCTCAGCACATAAAAGGCCGAACAAGTTATAGAGAGGGTAGACAAGGAGGGGGAGTAGCCCTATATGTAAAAAGCAATATTAAAGCTGCTGAAATGCAGGGGATGTGGGGAAAAGAAGCAGCACTATGGAATGTGTTGGAAAGAGGAAATGTGATGGTAAACGGAACTCACTCGGAGGAAAGGAAGGTGATTAGCGGTGTGCCCCAGGGTTCAGTCCTGGGACTGGTACTATTCAGTGTATTTGTCAGTGATATTGCTGAAGGACTGAATGGAAAAGTCTGTTTTTTTGCAGATGACATGAAAATTTGCAACAGAGTGGACTCCCCTGAGGGAGTGGATAACATGAGGAAAGATCTACAAAAGCTGGAAGAATGGTCTAATGCTTGGCAGTTAAGATTTAATGTGAAGAAGTGCAGTGTCATATACTTGGGAAACAGAAATCCAAGGGAACTGTATGCGATAGGGGGTGAGAGGTTGGTGTGCACAGACCAGGAGAAGGACCTTGGAGTGACTGTTTCTGAGGATCTCAAGGTGGCGAAACAGTGTGACAAGGTGGTGGCAAAAGCGAGAAGGATGCTGGGTTGCATAAAGAGAGGAATTACCAGCAGAAAGGAAGAGGTACTAATGCCACTGTACAAGTCGCAGGTGAGGTCTCACTTGGAATATTGTGTTTGGTTTTCGAGATTATATCTCACAAAGGATATAAAAAGACTGGAAACGGTTCAGAGGAAAGTGACTGACATGATTTGGAGCCTGTGTCAGAAGCCTTATGAGAAGAGACTTGGAGACCTAAATATGTACACTCTGGAGGAGAGGAGGGACAGGGGAGATATGATTCAGGCCTTTAAATACTTAGAGTATTAATGAACAAACAATCCTCTTCCAAAGACGGGGAAGCTGTAAAACTAGAAGGCATAACATGAAGCTGCAAGGTGGTAAATTGAAAGGCAACGTCAGGAAATACTTTTTCACAGAAAGGGTGATGGATGCTTGGAATGCCCTTCCGATGGAGGTGGTGTGGGGCAAATACAATGACAGAATTCAAAATGGCATGGGACAGACACAGTAACAGGATAAAATCAAAATAAAGATCTCAACAAATAAGGGTGACCTACACAGAGAGGTGGGTACACCCCCCTAAACAAAGGCATATGGAGGGGTGACCTGTACAGAATGGAAGTGAACCTACTCTTATCTTATTGGGCAGACTAGATGGACCATACTGGTCTTTATTTGCCCTCATATACTATGTTACTATGTAAGTTAATGTGTGAGAGGCACAAGTCGATGAAGGTGAGAAATTCAATATGCCCCTAATGGAAGTGAAATTTGCCATATCAGAGGAGCCTCAGAAAAGACCTGATCTGTGATCCATTGTGTCAGTCCTTCTAATCACATGCATGGAAATACTTCAGTGATAGGCCTTGTGTAGTAGCTGTGCTAAATTCGTTTTTGAGGCACTGGTGTGAGGCACTAGAGGGGAACAGGCAGAGAAGAGAGGAAATACCACTCAGCATGGAAGCGGTTTGAGGTTGATGAGCTTAAATGTATTTGTATGTTCAATGGTGCCATCCATAGCACTAGCACCACTGACTATGGCAGCTGCACCTAGGCTTATCCATATTTAGCAGACCAAACTATCATTGTCTTAAAGGTTATCCATTTAGTGGCTGCCTATCTCTGCAAAATTTATAAGGGTTGGCTTCTTCTTCACCCTGCTCTAATGTCAGTGCCTTTTTTCTGCTGATAAAATGTGGGCATTTAGCAAGTTAAACTGTGAAATATTATTTCTGGAAGCGCTGAAAATAGATGCACAAGTGAGTTATGAGTTTGATACCCGCTGGCAAACTCATAACTCACACTGACCACCAGACTCAAAGTTTCTTACTTGTAATGAGAGTTCTCTGTAGACAGCAGCATAAATCAAACAAACATACCAAATTACTTTCTTGGGCAATTGACTCTAAAGTTTTGTAATAGATTGAGTGGCATCCTGAGGCACAGTCTTGCAGGAGTTTTTTGTGTGAGTTTGGATAGAGTAGTCTAGTTCTTAGAACACTGGCTTGGTAATAAAGAGACCAGGGTTCAAGTCCCACTAGTGCTGGTTGTGGCCTTGGGCAAGTTGTTTAACCCTCTTGCTTCAGAAGAAAGGCCTGGCAATCTACTTCCAGTCACACTGCCAAGAAATCCTAGGAGCTGCTGGGTCGCCAGGAGTCGGCACTGACTCAAAGGTACATATTGGATTGCTGATAGAATGTTCTATGTTACCACCATTTGATGACATCACCCACTGATCTGTCTGATTTTATCCTGCTGTCTATGGAGAACTCTCATTACAAGTGAGCAACTTCACTCTCTTCTGGGTCCACTCTTAACAGTGCCAGTAACTTAGTATTAAGTTGACTATGACCAGATGTGCTAAAAGGTTTTTTTCCAATTTTGCCTCTATGGGGCAAAAAATCATTTTGCCTTTGTTTAGTTTAGCTTACTTGCCCCTAATGGAAGCTTTCCATAATTATACATATCAAAGTGCCCCTATGCAGCCTTCCATAATTATACATATCAAAGTAGTTTACATGATAAAAGAATATATATGTTGTTTGGAAGTCCATCAAAGTTCAGGAATCCCACCCATCCTACAGTCTATCTCCAGCCCCAGAAGTAAGATCTCAAGGGCTGTGTGAGAGGCGGCCGCACAAGACGCAAATATGGAAGGGATGCTTATGTCATCACTGGTCTTCCTGGACACCTGACAAAAGTGAGCTCCTGCACACAGCTGGGTGGGTGAGAGGGCACCAAGTTCATCAGTTGGACAGGGTGCATTGCTAGCTTGGTACAGTCCTGTCCTTTGCAAAAGAACCTGCCTAGTACACACTTCTTGCAAAGAACAGGCAGCGCAGCATGCAGTGACCAGTAGGGATTAGCACAGTTTTCAGCCATATTATACAGTCACATTTTAAAACAACTGCAGGCATGTAAAAAAAATCAAATTCACCAAAAAATACCCAAATAGGATGTGTCAAAACTGGCCAATAAATACTTGACACAGCAGTATAGGTGTGTTTGGCTTACCGCCTCCACTAGAGAATAGCACACAACACAGTTTTTGCTACATTCAGATTAAGGGGATAATTTTAGAAGCCTTTTTTGTGAGATGGACATTTGAAAATGGGTACTTAAGATGTCCAGATCATGGAGACAATCCTAGAGCCATTTTAGAAAGCTGGGTATATAGACGTCCCCGGTGCAAGAACGTCCATCTGGCATGGGGGCGTGATGGCGTGTTGACCTGGGCAGAGCAAGGCAGATGAGCATGGCAGTGTGATTTCGGAACAGCAGAAGCACATTAGGCCCCAGTTTTTCCCTAGACCTGCTTCCGACAATGAATAAGATGAAAAGAAGGCTTGTTTTTATGGTTGCAGTACTTCCAGGGTTAATATTTTCAGGCCAAAGAAACCTGCATGCAAATACATACACCAAATATGTTATTGGCCCGCTACTGCACATCTGAGTATCTGAAATGGCAGCTGGAACATGCAAGTCTCATAGCATAGATATTCCCCCCCCCCCCCCCTTTCTGAACCACCTTGGCCAGGACGTCCAAGAATCCAGTTCTACGAGCATGCAATTTGGGGACATCCACATTTGTGAAATGGCCTACACCTGTGCACATACTTGGCCTTACTGTCGGAGCAGGACCCATCTCCAGAACCATTTACAGGGACAGTCATTTTTTGAGGTGGAGTGATTTCAGACAGCATTTATATGTGTCTCCCTTCACAGCTGCCACTACCCCGGATTTTTGGATGATCTGCTCTGAATGTCCCAGATTCGTCCTAGACGTCCCTTCACATGTCTCTAAAACTGACTTGAAGTTTCCCAGATCTTTAACAAGGAAAAGGTTCCTGAGAAAATGAGCTTTTCAGAAAAGATTTCCAATGGTTATCTGAGCTGGGAAATTTCTTGCACGTCCTGTTTCCTTCCCAGAAAAGCCTATTCCTTTAATCTGGGATGAGCTCACAAATGCAGTAAGGAAATGTAAGCACTCATTGTTTGTTTTTGATTGGTTTGGTTTGGTTTTTACAAAAAGATAAAGCCATAGCATCAGGGGCATTGTTAGGCCTGAGCACACAAGACCTATACCCACAGCCTCCAGAAATCTCTGCTACCACTAAAAAATCTGGGGTGGGGGGTTTACACCGCTAGAGCAAACCCAGTGCTTCCAGCCTTCAGCAGTAAAACACAACACTCAGGGGGCTTCTGAACCCATGCACACAGTCAGGATTTCCATGCCCCTCCATAACAGGTGTGTGAAGGGTGTGGTGGGACTGGTAAGACCTTGAGCTTGCATATGGGCTCAGAATTCCTGGTGCTTTCTGTCACACTGCTGCAACCTGCAAGCCTAGGGTCTTAGCTGTGGAGATGAGGAGAGATGGGGAAATACTGACGGAAGGAGGGAGAGGGATGCAGGACCAGGAGGCAAGGGAACAGAGAGAGGAGATTTGCTGTTGGAGAAAGAGAGAATGGGAATGCAGGAAGGAGAAGGAAAAAGAGGGAAGATGCTGGATGAGGGGAGGGAAAAGCTAGTGAAAGACAGGAATAGGAAGCTACAGAAACAGAGAGGCTGGTTGAATAGGAAGACTTGGGAATAGGATAAAAGTAGGGGCATGAACCAGAAAGGAAGTGAGGAAAAGAGATGGAAACCTACTAGATGGAGCTTGATGACTAGACGGTAAGAAGGAGGCATGAAACCTGAGTGGATAGAGAAACAGAAAATAAATAGAAGAAAACTGAAAGGGAAAGATCAATGTAAGAAATTAATGTAGGGGAGGACAGGATAGGAGGCCCTGGAAAAAGAGTTATGAGAAGACAGGCAGAAGAGAGCAGAAAACAGAGCCTGGGATGAACATGATTTGAAAAATAAAATAACTCGTACCCAGACAATAAAAGTAGAAAAACTAATTTTAAATGTATTAACAGACATACGTCTGCTTTGGGAAATGTGCATCTCTAATGTCTTTTCCTCTTATACTGAGCGATTTGCATTTCTCTTTCTCCAATGTTATGCTCCTTGCAAAGTTTAGATTCTTTGGCTTTCCATGGGGGGCCTCTCAAGCCTGTCCAAATCAGCAAGCTGCACAGCTTGCTTGTGGGTTTTGGGGCCTCATCCCAGATTTCTGTCCTGGGACCCAGCATGTCTAACACCAGCCATGTTTGCAGATAAACTGGGCTTTAGTTCACCAGTACACCACCTACTTGGAAATATAGAAACATGGTAGCAGAAAAAGACCACATGGCCAATCTAGTCTGCCCTTCCATACTAACTACAATAGTCCCTTTTTTTTCCTTTAGAGATCCTCTGTGTTTATCCCATGCTTTTTTGAATTTAGATACTGTCCTCATCTCTACCACCTCCACTGGGAGACTATTCCACAGATCCACCACTCTTTCCATAAAGAAATATTTCCGCATATCACTCCTGAGTCTATCCCCTTTCACTCTCACCCTCATCCTATGTCCTCTCATAGCAGAGCTTGCTTTCAATCAAAAGAGGCTCTTCTCTTGTGCATTTATGCATGGAGGTATTTAAAAGTCTCTGTCATATCTCTAAACATATCAACTATGCTCCCACCTACACTCATTTGGAATCAGAGATACAGCTCTGCAGTGGTTCACATCATACCTCTCCAACTGATCACAAGAAGTTAGAATCTGATCTGACACTTCCAAACCTTTCCAGCTGCTACAAGGCTTACCTCGAGGCTCAGCCTTATCTTTATTGCTATTTAACATTTTCATTCAACCCTTATGCATGCTCATAAAACAACATAAAACCCACTATCATCTGTATGCAGATGATATTTTGATATAATCCCCAATCTCCACCACCAACCCAGACTATTCCACAATCAGCAATTGCCTAGAAGAATCCATTCAATGGTTCAACGACCAAAACATGCATATCAACCCCAGCAAAACGGAAGTTCTCATCATCTCCAAACATCCATCCTTCACCCCACCATCTACCATCAAGCTGGCCAACCTCACACTACAGGTCAAACAATTCATAAAATATCTAGGTGGCATACTGGACTATCACCTTAACTTCCAACACCACATTAAACAAGTTACCAAGACAGCATACTTTAAAATGAGAACTGACAACTTTGCCCATTTCTGGACTCCAATGATTTCAGGAATGTATGCCAAGCCCTCATCACTCCCATCCTGGACTATGAAAACATAATTTACCAGAACCTCCCTAAAACCACATTATTACCCTTAGAGCTTGCTCAAAACAGCACACAGCCAGAATAATCACTGGCATGGGCCCATGAGAGCACATCACTCCCACTCTGAAAGCCCCACAAGTGAGAATCAGGTACAAAGTAGCTCTAGCCATATTCAAGATCATCCACCAACTCTCTGCAAACATCCTATGTCCCCCTTCAACAACCACTCCACAAGAGATCAACACGTTCCACCAACAACAACCTCCCCTCTGTTCCAGCTACCTTTACCCAATCCAACAATACAACTTCCAACAGAGACTTCTTATTCTATGCCCCACTCATCTGGAATACCCTCACCCCAGAAATATGGGCCCTCACAGATCTTACCGAATTCTGGCGTAAGTTAAAAACCACCCTCTTCTTGGAACACTTTGGCACAGATTCTGAACTACCCCTTCATCCTTCAGATCCGCACCGGAAACCTCCATAGCACCAACATAACTCTTCATATACACATGCCACAGTCAGTATGATGTAAATAGTTATGACATGTTCAGTTCATTTAACCTTTAACAAATGTGCAATGTAAAACATTTAGTTTATTGTTCCATGTAAACCACTGTGGCTTGTAGATACGGCAGTATAAAAACGCTGCTAAATAAATAAATAAATCTCCTCTATCCCACCTTTCCTCTAACTTTTACATATTAAGATCCTTAAGTCTGTCCTCATATGCTCTATAACTAAGACTATTAATCATGTTTATATCCTTTTGAGGGTGTGGTCTCCAGAATTGCACACAATACTCCAAATGCACTATCACCTCCTCCTTTCTGCTGGTCATTCCTCTCCCTATGCCCCCAAGCATCCTTCTAGCTTTTGCTGTCGCCTTTTCAACCTGTTTAGCTACTTTAAGACTGTCAGACATAGTCACGCCCAGGTCCCACATGGAGAAAGAACAAAGCAAACTGTGTCGGATCCCCACATAGATAGTGTCAAAACATGTTCCCAGAAACTCCAGGGATTGTGAAGGCATCAGCTGGCTTGCTTTCCAAAATGGACACTACGCGAGATGCCACCAGAGATGCTTCTGAAAGGGAATGGGCCCAGATGAGCCAGTCATCCATATATGAATGGACACAGATCCCCTGGTTCCAGAGCGTCACTGTCGTTGCCACCACCATGACCTTGGGGAAACTTCTCAGGGTGATGATAGCCCAAAAGGGAGGGCGGTGAACAAACAGTGAAAGCCAAACATGGCAAAACCCAGATACCTTTGCTGATCTGACTGGATCGAAATATGAAGATACATCTTGGCCACATCCAGAGAAGCCAAGAACTCCCCTCAGCGCATTGCTTGAATCATGGAATTGGCTGTTTGTATTCCAGGACATAGTCAAACTGAATGGTGTCTAGCACCCAGCACTCCTTGATAATTTATTTTTATTTATTTAACAACTTTTATATACCATTTTTCTAGCAGTCAAAATGATTTACAATGAACTCAGTGTGTGCAAAAACAAATGTGCAGGTATAACAAGTGTGCAAGAAAGTAATTTACATTGAACAAAATGATCAATAGCTCATAGCTTAAGGGGATGACGTAATGGCAAGAACAGGTACATGGGGTAGAGATTTAATCTGGGCCCATTCCTGAAAAAAGAAGGTGAAGCCTACCTCCAACCAGAGGAACCAGGGAATGGGCCCCCAACCCTTCATTGTGCAGCCCGGGAGGGGCCATGCGTTCCACGAAAGGACTGAGAATGAGTCTGAAGCCTGGAAGCAAGAGGGGAAGAAAAGGTTTTCCAGGTTGATAACAATGAAAGTCTCGAGACCCCCGGGGATCCGGCCAGGGCATCTTCTGTAGACAGGCAGAGGCTGATGAGAAAGGAGCACCAGCCCGCTTCAAAGGCCCCCTGGATCTGTCTTCTGGAAGGCAGTAATCAGCTCCAAAAAGAAGCTTCCCCTTAAAAGCCAGATGATGAGTCCGCTGCCCAGTGCCAGAACCAAATTCAGCACCGTGATGCTGTTGTCAGGGTACCAGGTCATGCATGGCATCAGAAAGGAAGACCATAGCTGACTCCCAAAGAGGGGTAGTATTATCCAGCAGAAGAGACGAAGTCCACTGGAGCAGGGCTTGAGACATCAGGCTGGCACACACTGCCAGCAGCAGAATAGCAGTCGCCACGGTGAACTGGCTCTTCAACAACGAATCCACCTTATGGTCCAGAAAATCCTTTATGGCTGAGCCACCTTCCACAGCAATGGTGGTCCATCTGGTAAATGCCGTGATCTGCGCAAACACCTTGGGAATACCAAACCACTCAACGCACCCTTCCTCCAGGACAGCGCACATCTTCTTACACACCCTTAGCCCCTTAGGAGTCCCACTCCAAACGGATCATATCCTTGATTACATCTGGGAATGGGAAGACAGTAGGGGATTTCTGCACCCTTTGAAGGCACCTGCTCCATGCAGGAAGCATCCATCAAGTTCAAGGCGAATGAGACCCTGGCAATCAACGCAGTCGGCTCCTCCTTCCAGAACAGATGGATCATACTGGCCTCCTCATAATCTTCTGAAGGTGAGAGTACTTCTTCATCCATGTCAGAGCCCAGTATCAAACCATCTGAATCCAAGTCCTAGTGAAAATCTCGGACAGCTCCCAGCTGCTCCCCCATCTCCAGGAGGCACCCCACCCCAGGGATGCTTAGCGAAAAGCAATCAAACAGGGCTTCCACTCCCGCATGAGATTGTGCCTGGGACATCCAGATACTGCAGGGTCCAAATTTCCACACCAGAAGGACCAGGCCTGTGGCAGAAATGAATTCTAGGGAAGACAATCCAAACGTTGTCTGCCCATATGTGCTACCCAGGCCAGCTGCCTAGCTCAACTAATGGATGGGTCGGCCCTGTATAAGAGTGATGTCATTGAAACCTGGGCTTTTCATTCGTTTTTTGTCTCCACTTGTCTGGACTGGTCTAGCAGCCCGCTATGGAATTATGTGTTTTTATAAGATCATTCCCTAAGAGGGGAGAAGGTTGAGACAATGCTTTGGTAATCAAATTCTTGGGTTGGAGGCTCCATTGGCCTGAACCCTGAGTCTTTTAAGTATCTAACAAATCTCTGCCTGCTGCTCACAACAGGAGAAAAGACTGGTGTGACAGGCCAGACACGTTAAATCACACCCTTCTGCTGTGAGCACCTCTCCCACTTCACTCAAAGACTGAAACAGACGGTACGATATAGAAACCTATGACACATGGCTGGTCTGAGCTGTGAACCACATAGGCAAGAGAGGTAGTTTAGACATGAAGAGTGGATTAGGTGAGGGTTGGGCCCTGCCATTCTGCTATCTGTCTTCTGCTGTCAGCTGGAACAGGAAGGCACAATACAAACATTAGCTCCTGGGTAACAGAGACCTTTCCTATGCCACTACTTTATGGCTCCTCCAGGCCCTTTGCTGTCCCCTGCTGTACACATGAAAGACTCCAGAGGTGCTATGTGCTTGGACACTTATGAAGCCAGACCTGAGAGAGGAGGACACAGGTAGGAAACATTCTGTATTGTCAACTAGCAGCTGGGAGAAGAGGGATCAGAAGGGGATCCTGATGTCTGGTAGAGAGAAGGGAAGGAGTTTCAGATTTAGCTTATGTCTTTTTGAGGGGTAGTTCACAAGGCAAGTTAGATTGAGCTATTGATATTTCCCTGTCCCCTGAGAAATTACAATCTAAGCAAAGGCAGCAAAACATCTTCATTGTTGGAGGGGGCCAAATAAATGCATCTCCAGCCCTGCCCTACTGGTGGGGCCATGGCTCCTGTGGGCCACTCCCTAAGAAGCAATGATGAATTAAGTGACTTGCCCAAGATTACAAGCTGCAGCCATGGGATTAGAGCCCCGGCTTCCATGTTTCTCAGCCTCCATTTCAGGTCTGGAGATGTTATAGTGGAGTTGCTGAGCTCTGGTTTGGGGTAGGGAACAGAAGATAGAGGGAACTGAATTTAGCTCATGCCTTTTCTTGGATGTTCAAGGCAATGTTATATTTAGGTATTGTAGGTATTTTCCTATCCCTTTGAGGGCTTACAATCCAAAATTGTACCTGAAGCAATGGAAGTGACTTGCACAAGATCACAAGGAGCAATGTTCCCTCTAATTTTCTGTAGGCTGTGTGCGCATAAAATATCAGCTGTGCAGCTTTTGAAGGAAGGTTAAATTTTTGTGCGCCACATAACGACACTCGGAGTTATATACTTTAAAATTTGACTACATGTCAGAATACAGTATGTACACCACATTGATTGCACTAGAAAATATTGTAGAACTTGTGAAAACTATAAATACACAACAACTTTTCAATTTTAAGAACGTCTGTGGTGTTTTCTATCAGAATCAGAACTGTAATTTTTGTGCGCTCTGTTGTAAAGTATGTGCGCTCACTCAGTGAGGTGTGTGTGCGCGCGCGCGCGCACACGCGCACAGCTTAGAGGGAACAGTGACAAGGAGTAATAGTGAGGTTTGAATCATGGCTTTCTGGTTCTAGTCCACTGCTCTAATCATTAGGCTATTCCAAAACCTGTTAGGGCTGCACTGAACCAATGCAAGAATTATGGAGCACCAGAGGTAAACTTTCAGCCTTTCTTGCCTGTACGGTACCCCTCAGATTTTTGATATTTAAGCTCAGCAATCATGATCAACTCAGCAACATCCCTCCCACAACAATCCTACAGAAATCTGCAACTGTCCATCATACTTCAAACATTCAACTGTTTTGTAAATATGTGTCGGCTGTCCACTGCCTCTTTGAGTTTGTGGGGCTGTCAGGATCTATTGTTTAGCTTTGACTGCTATGGCCCTACAAGAGCTGTGCTCTAGGCTACTGCCTAGTCTTCCCTAATGGCTGGGGCTGCAGAACCTCCGTTGCTTTTGTAAAGGAAAGGGGATATATTTTTGAGCCTCCCCCCCTCCCCTCCTCCAAGACACCAGCAACACTGGGGCTGCCGAGTTTCCGCGGTGATTTTATGCTGTGGGAGAGGAGGGGAGCTCGCACTGTTCATAAAACAGGCTTTTAGCTTGAACAGGTTTATGCTTTGCTGCGTCGGTTATACAATATTTTTATTTTTCTGTATCGGTCACAAGTTTTATAAAGAAAACAAAAGTAAAGTAGGTTTTACAGCATTGTGCTTGCAGGAAGAGGAGGCAACAGTCTCTTTTTATTTTATAACTTTAATTACTAAAACTTGTGGCGGTAGGAGGGGAGACCCTGTGGTCTTTAAATACGCCTCGGCTTAGAGTCATTAAAGTGCTCTGACCTTTGCTGGTGCCTGGGGATTTTCCCCTGCTCCGCCCACCCCCATGAGCTGGCGCAGGCACTGTCCAAAGTCGAGTAACCGGAGGCCAGAGCATCAGTCAGACGCTGCGCCGAGCGACAGGAGGTCTAAGGGGGCACTGGCCGACTGTGCCCAGCACCGAGAGACCCACCAGTGATCGGAGCCCCTTCCTTCCCTGGACTCGGGGTGATCTGCCGCCGCCACCCCCGTAAGTATAGCCTCAGGCTCCCCTCGCCCCTAGCGCTAAGGGCTTTGTTTCCCCGAGATCGCGCAACCTTGCCCGTTCCCGTTCGCTGGCTTCATCTACTAACCGAAACGCAGCCAGCAGATTTGCTCCCAGTGAGTTTGGCAACGGCTCTTTCTTGCTTTTGAACGTCGGAAAACTCCGAGGACCCGCGTACAAATGCTGCCCCGAGCCACGTGGTCGTAGCGCATAGTGCAGAATGAGAAACGCTCTCGGCTGAGCTCCGCTTCGCGCCGTATGACTGCTGCTCCACCCTATGTATGGTCATGAAGATGTGGGTTGTGGCGGGTGCTCAATGGTCAGCCTCCAAGGCAGCAATACAGGCTGGAGAATGCCCTGCTAGCCGACGAGTGTTTCCCAACCTGCATTCCGCATCTGTGTTGTCTGACTCGGTGCTTCCTAACTGACCCTGACCCTCTTGTAAAAGTATAAATTTACATTAAATACCATGCCAGTCCAGTGTGCCGTGTCAGGGGTCTATGTTTGATATTAGATTCCCAGGCTAAACCTACTTAAAATACCATTCGGCTGTGGGATAAGTGGGAATGAAGGGCGAGTAATTTGATCAGCTGAATTCCAGGCTTTACGTCTAACTTTAGCCCAAAAGAGACCGACAACGTATTCGTTTTTTTAGTTTTTAATGCAAGGAAATGTTTCATTTCCGAGAGCTGGAGAATCAGCAGTGTTAGCCCTGCGTTAGGACACTTTCTAGATAGCATCAGTCGTACAGAGATGTTTCTTTCGCTCCCCCCCCCCGGATTGTGCCTTAGATGTGGAAACGCGACAGACAGACGCATAGGACAGACGCAGAGCCCGAGGGAGTCTCACGCTCTTTAAGGAACAGAGAAGTTGCGGATGGCCACCTTCTAAAGCGAAACTCAGAAACCTGGATAATATGGAAAACGGTGAGGGAGTACAGTTTCATGTCCTGCCCCCCCGATCCCACTGGGGACATGAAACTGTTTGGAGGTTGCCAAACGAAAGGATTTCACTTTCCTTTCGTTATGTATTAATAAGTAGATCACCCCTATATTGGGCTTGGTTAACTGCCCGTTGGCTGCTCTAACAAGCAGCTATTTAGGCAGAAAGGAAGCAGCACCGGAGAACTCGTAGCTACGGATTCACGAGTCTCCGTGAGATCTCCAGCGTTCTCTAGCCGTGCGATCTGCTCCGCTTGTGCGCTGGACGATACCGCAGCTTGCAGAACGGGGCGATGAACATACTCTGAACAGGGGCTTAGACGGCCATGACCCACATTCTAGCAGCCCCTAATAAATGCAGGGGCGGCCCAAGGGGGGTGCGGGACCTCATTTGCATAAATATTTGCATAATGTTACCATACACTAACTTTTAGTAAACCTGCCTTTTAATGAGTGTATGGATAAAGAAAGACTAAAAGATTTCTACATTACTATAATCCAGTGCCAACTGCCAGGCACATTAGGAACTACTACAAACACTGCCCATTTAGAACACATAGCAAACCCACCGTATCATAACAGCACTACCAGGACTCACAAAGCACCATACCCTACCTATCAAAAGGCAACACTGCAATTATTAAACCAATACATTTCAGAGAATAACAATACATGACCTACTGGGGAAAGAGAACAAGCGGCAATGTCAAATAGGAATTACATAAACAGAATACCTCAGCTCAGTTACACATGCAGAACATAGACCATCACCAAACAAGGAATCACAATTTAGAAACAGGAAGACAATAATTCAACTGGGAACCACAAAAGCCAAGCTTGGAATGTACAACAACACTGTAGAAATAAAACTATAAATTAATTTCCTCTTGCACTAAACAAAGCGCAGACGTTAATGATGCACATTTCCCAGAGCTGACATATTCCAGTTAATAAATTCAAAATAAAGAGAGATGTTTCTACCTTTTGTGCATTTTTTTTCAGTTGCAATTGCTCCAGCTACTTTCTTCTGGTTTCTTTGTGTCTTCTGCTAACTCTCCATCGTCTGCTGTCCATTTGTCCTTTCTTCTCTCTTCTAGTTTTTTTCCATCCTCTCTCTACATCTGCTTTAACATACTAATCTTTCTCCTTTTGCTCTTTCCTCATTCCTATTTCATCCACTCAAATTGTACCCCTCCATCCTCAATCCCCACTTACTCTCCCAATAACCGGCCAATTGTAGATTTGTCTTCCCTCCCACACAAAATATTGTTCCCTCTCCATTTCCCTCTCCCAGCTCCATCCCATTCTTATCCTCCCCCAACATCAGCTCCCTTCTAGTTCCAGCATCCGCTCCCTTCTAGTCCCCGCATCAGCCCATTTCCAGTCCTAACCCCCCATCCATTTCCAGTCCTATCCGAGTCCCTTCATCAGCTCATTTCCAATCCCAGCCCCCCATCAGCCCATTTCTAGTCCTTTCCTAGCCCCACCATCAGCCCATGTCAAATCCTAGCTCCCTTCCACTCAGCCCATTTCCAATCCAAGCCCCCCATGAGCCTACTTCCAGTTCTAGCCCCTCCATGAGTCCATTTCAATTCAAGCCCCCACTACAGCCCATTTCCAATCTTAGCACCCAACAGCCCATTTCCAAACCTATCCTAGCCCCTCCATCAGCCCATTTCCTGTCCTAGCCCCCCCCACTCAGCCCATTTCCATTCCAAGCCCCCTCCCCATCAGCTATTTGCAGTTTAAGCCCCCTTCCACTCAGCCCATTACCAGTCCTAGCCCCCCCCACAACCCATTACCAGTCCTAAGCCCCCCCATCAACCCACTTCCAGTCCTAACCCTCCCATCACCCCATTCTCATTCTTAGCTCCCCCATAGCCCATTACCAGTCCTAACCCCCCATCAACCCATTTCCAGTCCTAGCCCCCCACATAGCCCATTACCAGTCCAAATCCCCCATTAGCCCACTTCCAGTCCTTACCCCATCACCCCATTTCCAGTCCTAGCCCCCCACATAGCCCATTACCAGTCCTAACCCCCATCAGCCCACATCCAGTCCTAACCCTCCCCATAACCCCATTTCCAGTCCTAGCCCCCCCCATAGCCCATTACCTGTCCTACCCCCCCATAGCCCATTACCAGTCCTACCCCCATCAGCCCATTTCCAGTCTTAGCCCCCCACCCTCATAGCCATTACCAGTCCTAACCCCCCATCAGCCCACATCCAGTCCCTAACCCCCCCATAACCCAATTTCCAGTCCTAACCCCCCCATAGCCCATTACCTGTCCTAACCCCCCCATAGCCCATTACAGTCCTAACCCCCCCATCAGCCCACTTCCAGTCTTAGCCCCCCCCCATAGCCCATTACCTGTCCTAACCCCTCCCCCATCAGCCCACTTACAGTCTTAGCCCCTCCCCCCATAGCCCATTACCAGTCCTAACCCCCCTCCCCCCATAATCCCAGCTAGATAATAAAAAAACACAAACCGGCTGCTGCTGCCGCTGCCGCCGCCGCCGTGGCAGCGGCAGAATCGAGCACCCCGCGGGGCTCCCCCTGCCCTGCAGAGTCCTCCTTTCCCATCAGCCCCATGGCGGAACTAACAGAGCCGCGAGAGGAGAAGCTCTCCCTTCGTGGCTCTGGCAGCTGACGCTGAGGGAGTTGATGCTGAAAGGAGGATTCTGCAGGGCAGGGGGGGGGGCCCCGCCGGGTGCTCAATTCTGCCGCTGCCATGGCGGCAGCAGCAGCCAGTTTGTGTTTTTTTTTAATCTAGCTGGGCTGATCGCTGATGCAAGATGTTTTTTGCACAGGGCCCCCTGAAACGCGGTGCCCTGTGCAAAAAACATTCTTGCTCAATGGATGGGCCAGCCCTGAATAAATGTAGTGACCCCAGATGAAAGGGCTATAACCCCAGAGAGGGTTCATAGGGAGAGGCCACAGTTGCAGGACACTGAGTAGGACCAAGCACCTGGCAAAGAGCCACCAGGTGTCAGCCCTGACCCATAGGCACACATTTGCACCACCTGCCTGTGAGGAAAAGAGCTACCACCATCCAGGACATTATTGGGGTCCCCTCACATCCGGCATACCTCCAAGCCCTGGCAGGAACATGGGGTTTTACTTGCTGCCATGCTCCAACCCTCCTGCCATGGGAGGACTGATCTCTTGATCAGCCTAGCATCTCAACCTAGCCCCTACCTCATGGCAGGCTGCTTCACCAGCTCCTCAAGAACACCGGCCCTCTTAGCCACATAGGGTGGTCCACCTTCAGGGGCTTATGGGTCTAGGGGTATGATTCCTGCTTAGGGTGCGAGAGGTCCTGCATTCAATTCCCAAACGAGCCCCTCTGGTATGTGAATGAAGGTGGAGACCTCCTAAAAAAAAAAAGAAACCTAACAAAACAAACCCCAGCACTCCAGCCTTTATAACTTATGGGTGCCCCTCACTGGGCCCACAGACTAAAAGAACTCAGGCATAGACATGCCCTTCTCACCCAGCGTTCTACATCTACTACTACCAATACTGAACGTTGTATAGTGCTACAAGGCATACAAAGTGCTGCATAGACATATTTAAGAGAAGCTCCCCGCTTATTAGTGTTGTGGGAGTCCCCGTAAGCTCTACATGCTCCTTAGTCCCAGGAGGATGGGGTAGTCCCGTTAGGGCAAGGAAGGACCTTCTCCCACTGTGGTTTTCCGGTATTCAAAGGTGCCACCTTTCGCGGTAAGGGCCATGTGTCATCAACCAAAGCTGAACCACCAGAAACCCTCCACAGAACTTCCATATCTCCGGTTACAGCCCATGTCAGTGGCTTAGGAGGCAGTCCTCTCCACCTGGCAGGAAGAACGTGACTGCAACCTGGAAAGGCTCCACGCACCAGTCCATAAAGAAGCAGGTGCCACCATCCCATGGGCATTAAACACCTCAAGATCATGCCTCCTCCCTCCATGATGGTCGGGATTGGGGGGGCATTAGCTGGAACTTCTGTACCAGTCATTTCTAGATGGTGTGCCGTCGTGTACACCAAACGCAGGTCAACATCACAGTGCCTCAGTCATCGGACCTAACCCGACAGCTTCATCCTACCACAGCACACCTCACAGGCTGTAAAGGGGGATCAGACTCACAAGAGAAGCATACCTTCACAGCTCTTGGCTAGGGAGTCACCCATGTGTGGTCAGCTCATCCTGCTTGTCCATGGAAAAAGTGAGGTTACTTACCTATAATGGAGTTCTCCGTGGACAGCAGAATATATCAGCCATACCAACCCACTCACCACCTGTCCTTTAGGATAGTCTTGTCCTTAAGGATGAACCAGTCTACAGCTAGAGAACTGAGGTGGAAGGGGGGTTGGGCACTGTGGTGGGGTAGAGAGCGATTCCATCCATGGTGCCGTCGGATGACATCACCCATCTGTGGCTGACTTATCCTGCTGTCCACGGAGAACCCCCATTACAGGTAAGTAACCTCACTTTCAAACAGCAGCCAATTCAGGTCACAGGTACCTGTGAAGAAAGCACCCCATCATCCCCAGTAGTCAGCACAATGTCAACAGCAGCAGCAGTCCAGCATCTACTCTCCATTCTCCTAACTGCCCTGTTCCTAATGCACTACTCTAACCAGCAGTTATAATCTGTGCTATGGTTCTCACTTTTTTCTTTGTGCTCCTTGGTGTGTTATCACCTTTCATCTCCTTTGCTTTTTGCAAAAGTATAAATTTACATTAAATACCATGCCAGTGTGCCGTGTCAGGGGTCTATGTTTGATATTAGATTCCCAGGCTACACCTACTTAAAATACCATTCCGCTGTGGGATAAGTGGGAATGAAGGGGGAGTAATTTGATCAGCTGAATTCTTCTCTGTTCCTTGAAGAGTGTGAGACTCCCTCGGGCTCTGCGTTCTTTCCTATGCGTCTGTCTGTCGCGTTTCCACATCTAAGGCACAATCCTGGGGGCGTGGGGGGGGGGGGGAGAGTGAAAGAAACATCTCTGTATGACTGATGCAATCTAGAAAGTGTCCTAAGGCAGGGCTAACACTGCTGATTCTCCAGCTCTCAGAAATGAAACATTTCCTTGCATTAAAAACTAAAAACGAATACGTTGTCGGTCTCTTTTGGGCTAAAGTTAGACGTAAAGCCTGGTTGCGGATGGCCACCTTCTAAAGCGAAACTCAGAAACCTGGATAATATGGAAAAAGGTGAGGGAGTACAGTTTCATGTCCTGCCACCCGATCCCACTGGGAACATGAAACTGTTTGGAGGTTTCCAAACGAAAGGATTTCACTTTCCTTTTGTTATGTATTAATAAGTAGATCACCCCTATATTGGGCTTGGTTAATCTGTCCATTGGCTGCCCTAACAAGCAGCTATTTAGGAAAAAAGGAAGCAGCACCAGAGAACTCGAAGCTACGGATTCACGAGTCTCTGTGAGATCTCCAGCCGTATAATCTGCTGGTACAGGCCTACTGGAAAAACTGCTGCGTGAGGGAAACTGCAGTGCAAGCGGTAATGTCAGCATTGACCTGCCCCATGCCCAGCATCTGCTCTTCATTCTCCTATGCCCCCACCCTATGTCTAGCATCTGCTGTCTACCCACATCCCATGTACACCATCTGTCCTCTACCTTTCCCACAAAGTGACAACCGTCTACCCTCTGCCTCCCCCCATGGCCAGCATATATCCGCACCCCCATTTCATATTCAGCATCTACCCTCTGCCTCCCCTGCCACCTTCCAGAATCTGCTTTCTACCCCCATCCTATATCCACCATCTGTCTTCCATCTCCCCCACACCCATCCTGTGCTACTCCCCACTTGCAACCATCCACCCTCTGTCCCCCCTCATCTCATGGTCAGCATCTGCCCCACTTCCACCCTTTGTCCTTCCATGCTCCCCGCATTGCCAGGATCTGCCTCTCCCCCATGCAAAAACAAACCTTTTTCCTTCTTTTAAGAGCAGGCAGAGGATGGGGTGTTTTGGGGGCATTTTGCTGCTCCCAAAACTTTGCCGCCTGAAGCAGCTGCCTCACTCTGCCTAATGGTACAGCTGCCCCTGATCATACATCCATGTTGTACTAGTTCTAAATACTCAAGATTCGCTGATGCGACCATGTGTGCTCAGATCACGTGATTGCCGTCCATTGCATTCTGAAGGCTGGAGGCTTAGAACCTGCCGGCAGCCTCGTGCAGATACTCAGCTGGTTTACAGACTTCAGGATGATGGGCTGGTTTTAAAGGTCATCGTCATGGTGGTAACCATGTGGGTGGCTACAGGGAGCCACGATATAGAAGGTGTTAGCACCCCACATTGTGTGATGGCGTGTTTGTATAATGATTGCAGCAGACTGTTATATTGACAATCATAAGTCAGTCTTAACATGCAAGTGTGTATTTTATGCTCTGTTATAGTGTCTTTGTTTTCCGTTTTACATAGAAACGGGAAATGACAATAGATAAGGAGCGTAGGGTCTATCCAGTCTCCCCATCCAATGAACTATAAAGTTGTACAAACCCTTCCTCCCCCTTGTAGATCCTCTGTATTTGTCCCATGCTTTCATGAATTCAGATACAGTTCTGGTCTCCATCACTTCCACTAAGAGACTGTTCCACATATCCACCATCCTTGCCGTAAAGAAATATTTCCTCTGATTCTCAGATTTTTCTGTACTGTTACCATCATTAGTCAAAGAAAATGAAATGTTTTAAAACCATTTTAAAGTATGATGTCTAATATATTTTACAGGATTGTGCTTGGAGGGAGAGGAGGTAATAATGATTCCTTTTTTTTTTCGTTAATTATCAGAATCATGGGGTAGGGGGAGACGGGACATATGAATGTCTGTTGCATGACTTTGCAACGCCTCAGCACAGAAATGAAAACACGTGTTATGCAAATGCATAGTGTTATAAAGAGCAAACAACAGTGTACTAACAGACTTTTAGTTTAAATATCTTTATCAACAGTGGAACCCGAACCCCTTCCCTCCAAAATAACCACAGTGGCTCGGCAGCCCCACACTGTGTTTTTGTGGGGGGCTGGAGGCTTCAACATAACACCCTCTGCTCCTTGCAGAATCAACGGGGGTTTGGTGGCCCCCAGTATTTCTGGCCTCTTCCCCAAAATAGGGGCTCAGGGGCAGCCAATGTACCTTTTCCTGAGCACCACAAAAACATTACCACTCATTTGCAGCCCACTCCCTGATCCACTTTTTCACTCTGCGCTCACATCCCTCCCCTCAGGAACAGCATCTTCGCAATTGATTATTTTAAAAAAAAATTTATAATCTGCAAGCCAACGTGGCAATTCTTTATCCTGCTGCTTGCTGTACCCAGCAATTCCCCCTTCTCTCTCTCACCCCAGCCTTTCTCTGCCACGGCTTCTCACTTCCTGCCTGCCACCCTTTGTTTCCTCTCTTTACTCCTGCCTCAACTCTCTCTGCCCCTACAAAGTACCAGTATTTTATTTATTTGGTAGTACTTAGCTCACGCCTCTCCAGTAGTAGATCAGTATCTCCCTGTCCGCAGAGGGTTTATAATCCAGTAAGCCTCTTCTCTCTTTGCACATTGCGACCAGCAACTTTCCCCACTCCATTCTTTCTTTGCCCTGCCCACCACATCTGCTGTACCCTCTTACTTGTCACCCCCCTCTCAACCCCTCTACCCAGCACCAGTATCTCCCACCCATACTACTGCTATTATTTATCATTTATAAAGCACTACAAGGCAAACGCAGTGCTGTCCAGATACATATAAGAGACAGTCCCTGCTTACAATCTAATCAAGACAGACAGCACAACATCTGGGGACTAGGGTAAATCTATGAGAATGGTTTAAGTTAAGACAGCATTTTTGCTGCCCTAAATTAAACAGCATGGCTATAATGGATAACAGCTGAATATTGCCAACTATCCATACAGTTAGGCAGAACTCCCATGCTGCACCTCAACTCTGAATAGCGATGCTGAAAATTCATAGACGGGGCCCTTATCCATATAGGGCCCGATGCGGAGGCAAAAATAGCAGGGTTAGACATCCAGGTAGGATGTCCAAACCCTGTTCTGGCTGGCATGCAATCCTGAGTCCAGCCCTTCCCGCATATACTGAGGGGTAGTGCGGAGAGCGCTGGGCAGGAATGGGATGGGGAGGGCTGGAGATGGGGGGGAGGGGGGTGGCGGAGTGGAGGTGGGCCAAAGCACCCAGACATACAGGGCCTATTCAGGTCACAGCCCTGTACATCTAGCGGGGGAGAGATACACGTGGGACGTATTCCACAATGGAGGTGGAATAAGTACCACCGACTGTGTGGTTCGGGCCAGGCAGCCCCACCAAACCAGCTGGGTAGATGTAGGGATATTCCCGCCGCCCAATCTCGGCCCTGGCTGACCATGCCAAGGGTCAGGCAGCAAGGAAATGAGGCATTCCTCCATTGTAACATTCCTGCTGGATGTTCCAGTGCCATGGCAATAGGATGCTGCGATACCAGCAGGACTAAAGGGCAGGCTGGATGGGCTGTAGGAGGTCATCCTGTGCTAGTGAATCGGGGCTATGCCAGGCCATCTAAATGCTGATCCTGCAACCGCAGGGCCATCTAGTTCTTGCAGTTGCAGTATTGGGTGCAATTTGGGGCCATCCATTATTTGGATGTCCAGATGGTCCGGACATGCCCCTGTTGGAATCGGGCTCAGAGTGTCTGCCGCTAGACGGAAAAATGCTTTGAAATATTGGGCTGAAAAAAGTTGACTTATTACAAATAATAAATTCAGCATCAGATCCTTTTTTCTACCTTAGTTGCCTGGTGATTTTGTTTCTCTAATTGTGTTGGTCCTAGTTTCTGTTTTCTGCTTTCCTCTCTTAACTCTTTTTCCAAAGTCAACTGTCTTATTTGCTATTTTTTCTTTCTACTCCTGTCTTCATTTCCACCTCTACATCCCTGTTTGACATTGATCGTTCCCTTTTAGTTTTCTTCCATTTATTTTTCTGCTTCCCTTGTCTGCTCGCATTTAAATCCTCCTCCTTATGTCGGTCGTCATCTTCTCGCTGCATGCACATACTAGCTTTCAGTTTTTCTCCCACCTCCTTTCCAGGACATGTCCTTCCATTCTCATTGTCACTCTCTGCTTCTGGAATTGTCTTGTTTGTCCGGCAGCTTGCTACCTCCTTTACACTCCCCTCACTATGTTAGTGGCTTGACGTCTGACTTTTCAGTGGCAGCAGAGATTCAGGACACTGGTAAGGAGACTCTGGCATAGACCTCATGTCCCCAATCCTCGTGAAGCCCCCGCTTCTCTGATTTACACACAAAAATAATCTAGCCTTATATTTGTTTTGTCTTTTAATATAGTATTTTCTCAGTATTTATTTATTTATTTATTTATTTAAAGTCTCTTTTATACCGCGCTATTCAGCATCAGCGCGGTTTACAATAAACAGTGAACATACACATTTCCAATAGTACTTTGTGTTTACATATGAACAGGATAATCAACTTGGCTAACAGGGTAACTATGTACAACCATAAAATATACAATATATACAATTTGTAGGCTGAGTCCAAAAGGTTGCTGCTTTCTTTTTTCTTCTATCATTTATCATAAGAAACATAAGTCACAATAAGCAAACAAAAATTGGAAGGTAAGTAAAGAGAATTCTACATAATTTTAAATCCACAGAATCCATGCTCAGGATACCTGAAGGATAGTTGTCCCAAATCATTACTTCCTCAACCATTCCCTAATCTCCAGTTGTTCCGCCCTAGAGATTACGCAACCATTAACATTTAATAAAAGCTTGGCAGTGATTAACACTAACAGTTAACTTTTCCCCCTTTCCCTTCCCTAAACAACTTCTCCTCTTAACTTAGTTGGTGGGAGCAGATGCAGCCCTTTACAGAGGTCTCCATCTCAAACTCAAAGTTCATCTTAACATTAAAACAGAATATTACTAATGCAAAGAAGTGTATTTGAACATTCATGCCAATTAAAAACCCACTACTCAAATTGTTTGTTGCACTCTCTTGGCGTAGCAGTTCATTGTTCCATGTAAAGCATATCCCGAATCTGCCCAAACCATTCATTCTTAGTTGGGACTGTATCTCTTTTCCATTGCCTTGCCCTCACACATCTCGCTGACAGCAAAAGATTTTGAGCTAAGCGGTGATGCTTTTCTGTCGAGCTCCCACTAAAACTGATCCCCGCAAGAAAATGTTGTGCTTCTCTAGGGATCCGCACTTGCAGGATGTGGCTATAGTAAGCTCCTGAATCATAATTCAGAAACTCTCTGCGTGTGGACATCTGCATCAGATATGATCCCATGATCCTTTCCCTGACCACCTCTCCAGCAAAGTGGGTGGAGTGTGGCCAAATCTTACGTATTTTTGTGGGGTAAGATAAGATTTTAAAAGAAGATTTATTTGGGTGCCCACCTTAATAATGGAGGTGAAGCATTTCCTGGTAAACTCCCTACCTTTATCCCATAAATCTTCCGTTTCCTGCACCCCTACCGCACTTGACCATTTCATTACATGCCCGTATTTCTGAGGCTGAATTTGAATTTCCATCAATACCTAATAAAGCTTCTTGTTTGAAAATAACATTTTTTTGCTTATTTTGTTAGTATTTAGCATACTCTCTTCCAGTAGTAGTTTGAGGTGAGTTACAACCTTAGATGGCTTACCGTCTATGTTTGCACCTGAGGCAATGGAGGGTTGAGTGACTTGCCCAAGGCTCAAAGGAGTATTAGTGAGTTTTGAACTCTGGTCCCAAGCTGCTGCCCTAACCACTAGGCTACTCTTCCATTCTAGTTTTACAAACTGACTTTGTTTGCAGGTCGAAATGATGATGGTCCAGTCCTCGAAAACAACATTAGGCACCAGTTACAGCTAAAACCTGTTGTCATTTAGCAAGAAAGTACCTTTGGAGCAGGACCAAGAGCTGAAACTCAGGTCGGAGTCTCTGTCACTGAAGGATCACTCGGGTAGATCAACATGGAGCATATGTCCTGCAGCATCCTACTTTTCATCTTGCTAGTCATGAATCTCAGAAATCTCTACAGTGCCATGCTTCCCTGTGAAGGAAAAGGATCTCAGATTTGCCCTCCAGGTGAGACTTTTACAGATCGGCTTCTGCTGTCTTTGAAAGTAAAACAGATGTCTAGCATCCTTTCTCGCAGGCGGACATCCATATCTGCCTTTCTGCTTCTTCTCTTTTTCCCCACTACAAGCGCTTATGACATTTTTTATACGGTTATTAGAGGAGAACCTTATAAATATGACTGTGGCAGAATCTTTCTTGAACTTTTTATTATTGCGTGAGCCAAGCATTGGTTCGAATTGATTTAAAACCCAGCTCACCAGCATGATTGTGGCTAAATTTCAGTGATTTCGTATTAAAGATTGCTAAAACAGTTTGTTTGGAAATGGGGGTGGGGTGGGGATAGAGATGTCTGATTTAGACATCCTACCCACACATAATTGGAATAATATCATGATAAACCTGCTCTGTTGTTTGACAAAGGTCTTTGGTTTTCAAGCCTGTGTTTGGGTCAATGTTGGTGGATCAATGGATTGATGCTCCCTCATGAAAACGGGTTAGCACCCTATATAATCTGGGTCATGAAATAATGACCCCTTCATCCTGAAAATAATAAAGTCGGAGTGAACGTGCAGCTGGATGAGATCCTACATTTTCATTTGTTTGCTTAACCTACACATGTCATGAAGCATGTTGAGTCTACTAGGAAAGAAGAGATGCGTCTCTTTGACTGCCAGTGGGATTGATCTTGAGTGCTTGCTGGAGTTGTTGAAGAGGCAGTGTTCATAGCTTCTGAGGGTGGGGCAGAGGGAAGGTGGCCCTCCCCAGATTTTGCATGGTGGCAGAAGCCAGCAGCCAGATGTGGAGTGACTGTAAACTGTTTTTTGCAGGGAGGGGACTGTCTTGGGCATCTGTCGCTATGATGATGGACTAGATAGGAGGGTGAAGCAAGGATTAAAAATGGGGGGGGGGGGGAAGCCCGAATATTTTAAAGCTTGTGGGAAAATAGCTCAGCCGAGGCCCAAAGGAGAGGAAGGAAACTGTCGGAACAAAAAAGAATGACTAAGGGAAATGTCTGAATATTTCTGTCATAGGTTCATCACTGCCTTTCCTCTGAGTAATCGAAGGACTTGTGAATACTCCAAATGGGAGAGTAACTAAAAAGAGTGCTTTCTGTTTTGTTCTAGGTACTTTCTACAATACCAGAAACTGCACTGGCTGCGTTCCATGCCCCCGTGGTAGTTATTCGAATGAAGCAAACAAAGATACCTTCTGTAACAAATGTAGGATATGTAAAGGTAATTTGGATGCACCAACAAGAATTTTTCAAATCATGTATACTAGCACACGCATCACTGAGACACAAATAATGGACTTCAAGCGTCGTCTGCAGCTGTTGACCCATTTCCAATGTTCAGAGGCCTTGGGGCTCTATCAAGACTCCTGCATCCAAATGTGTATATCTTAGAAGAGAAGTGAAATCGTAGAGGGGAATATGATAGAGCCTTTCTGAAACCTCAAAGGTATAATTAACGCCCAAGTAGCAAACCTCTGTCAATGGAGACGAAGCTGTAGAATGAGAGGTCTTAGTATGAGGCTCCAAAGGGGTAGACTCCAAAACATCAGAAAATATTTCTTGACAGAAAGGGAAGTAGTAGGCGTATAGGATAACCTTCCAAGGATGGTAGTGGAGGCAAAAAAAGGTAGCAGAGTTCCAGAAATCATAGGGGACGGCTAGTTGTCAAACAAGTGAAGAGAGCCCCATAGACCAATTGGATCTGGAGCATTGCACCATAAAGTAAATTAGGCAGCCTATAGATAGCCTAGGTGACCCTTGTCTGTGTTTATCATTTAAAATTATGCAGAGGCCATTCATCCACAATAGAGGCGACGGTTTAGTGGAAGTTTAGGTATAGGGCTTGTTTAGATTGTTTAGAGGTGATTGAGAAGTCCTAGTTAAAAGTGCAATGTGACAAGGTCATAAATCGGGCTGTTGTCACTATACTGCTGCAGAGTTTAGGTATTAACTAATAGAGAAAAATGAGAAGTTCTGTTTCCTGTAGCAAAAATATCTCGGCCCTCTTCTAGACTGCCCAGCATACTTCTGGAGAATGCATGTAAATTCAAGGACAGCATTTTGCTTAGCCTAATAAGGGTTATAGCAAACTAGCCAAAAATACATCTATATTTTTGTGGTACCCAATTAAAATATTGTTTGTAAAAATTTCTGTATTTGTAACTTTGAGCCAGCTTCACACTAAGCACAAAATGCTTTGTCAGGTGCATTTGCATAATACCTACATCATCTTACAAAATAAAATGCGTATGGAGAAAAATGTATTAATAGGGATTTTATTACAACAGCAGATACAGTGAAAACAAACCTCAGTGTTGCAGACATCTGAAATTTGCTCTTTCTGAGTGATAGATATTGAGGGGTACCTCTGAAATATCTGCTCACTTGCTGCATCATTGTTCAACGGTGGTATTCTGTCGTTGCTAAAGTGCCCTATAAATAAACTGGTTTGCCCCGGGCTTATTTTTCTGCGGAATTAGAAATGCATTTTTAAAATTCCAGGAGAGGGGCAAAGTTGGTGACTTTCAGGCCTGAAGGAAATCGCCATTGCAGAACTGAAATGTTCCACCCTGGAGGAGGTCACTCTTCCTAGCCTTTGGCCAGAATGGATCCGATTAGAAAATATTTTTAAAAAACAAGATTATCAAGGAAATGTTGCATGATTGGTTAATCCTAGTGGGCTTTCAGTATTTTGGTATCAAAACCAGCATTGCCTTGGGTGCTGTATTTCCTTGGGTACCGACTTGTATTGTTTAGGCAGAGGGAATTGGGTTTAGAAGTTCCAGGTGAGTTGCATTTAGGTACAGTAAGCATTTCTCCTGTTCCCAAAGGCTTACAAACGAAGGCAATGGAGGCTTAAATGACTCGCCCAAGATCACAAGTTGCGGTATCACACTGTTGTGTTTTATGCTGTGTTGTCCTGGGCACAGCAACCCAGAGTTTCCACACATTAAAGTGCTGTGTTCCTGGTTACCATTAATTTCTTCCTATAAGATCCTTTTCTGTCTTCATTGTGAGCGATGACTATACTATAGTGATACCCAGAAAATGCATAAGAGGCTGCTAATGTCTTTCTTCTTGACTGAGTTTTTGTCTTGTCTACCAATGACCTTCTGGCTTATTTGAGCCTTGTAAATCAATGAATCAGCAGAGCTGGTATGTTCAGAATATCCTATTCATTAGATGCTGGACAGAAATTATTTCCAGTTAGGCTTATATCTCTGATCTTTTGCTGTTGGTTTGAAGGAGTGCTAGTCTACAAAACGTCCTGTACCTCCACCCAGAATGCAGCGTGTGAGTGTGCCACTGGCTTCAAGTGTCAAGGAGAAAATTGCAAGACATGTAGCCAAAACTGTGAAGTAGGGCAAGAACCGGCAGAAGATGGTAAGCGATTTTTTTTATATTTTTTTTATGTCTAAGAGTACGTGCAATCTTTGGAAAGAGCAGATCGCCTTTATGAGCTGCAGGCAAAGGACAGCAATGGAATGCTCCGGCAGAGGAACTAAGTTTTCTGATTCCAAGGTCTCCTCTCTCCACTGTCAGCTACTTGGATTTCTAAAACCACCTTGAACGGAGGATATGCATTTTAGTAATAAATTGTATGGGCCATAGTTTAGATGCCATCGGTGTTTCTCATACATGCTCAAGAATGCATTTGAAGTGCCAGTGGGAAGCCTGACTAGCTCAGTTCTGGGGGGGTCTAGGGTTGGGATGGCATGCGGTTTGTGATGGACCATATTCCATCTCTTGGCTTCTCTTAGTGTAAGGAGTTCTGTTGGACAGGTAGAACTAAAGGTGTAGGTGAAATCTTTTTATTGCACTAACTTGGGCCTTGACAAATTGTTTTGGAATCTAGGAGTCGGCTATCAAGACCTCCCCACCTCCAAAAGGTATATTGCAGCTCTGATTTTAAGGGCCTGATTTACTGTTTTCTATGAGAAAAGAAAGCTTAATAAATCAGACCCTTTACATGCCATTGCATAGTGCCAACAGAAGGCAGTGACTCGTCTCCTCTTTCCCCCCTCCCCCCACCGCCCCCAACGAGTACATTGTCAGCAGCATATGGGTGGCTCTTTATAGCTGCACCTGAATCAACTTCCTTTTTTGCTTCATATATCCCATAGCCAGGTAATATGTGAAGCCAAAAAAATCTCCCATAGCCCCTGCACCCTGCCTTCACTCAGTCTCTCTCTCTTAGCCTCTCCCTAACCATCACTCTGTGTTTTTCACCACGCCTGCCAAGAGAATAAAGTTTCCTGCCACATTCACTGCCAGCCCACAGCTTATCCCTCACACCCATACTTCTAACCTTGATTGCCATATCTTCCCCTTAACTTCTCTTAAATCTCTTTATGGCGTTCCTTTCACCTCTTTTATATTTTTTGTTTTATGTAAACCACTTTGATATAACCCCCGCCAAAGGCGGTATATCAAGTTTTTTAATAAATATAAACATCAAGGCTGCACTTCATACTTGATTCTCTACAAGGCGCTTGAGCTGTCCAGTGCAGGAAGTTTGTGCTGATCTCACCATTACTTGAAAAAGCGAATCAGCTCGAACGTCATGAACTTCCTCCACCACGCAGCTCAAGATCCTTGTAGAGAGCCAGTCGCAGGCGCCAGGTGCAATTTTTAGGTGCCATGGCGACCTGTCACCTGGGATTTGTCAGGCACTGCACTAACTCAATGCTACTTTGAGCTTTTGAGAGACCTTCTCCCTTCATAAAATCAGTGCCAAATGAAGTATGGATGAATAATTTTCTTTTGGTTTCATTGTTATCATTGTTAGGTAAGACTGAGTGTGTGATATTATAGCAGTTAATGGATTTTCTGGAGGTTGGCAGGCCTTGTTTCAAACACAGTCAGATTATCATCTACATTATAGTATAGAGACTGGGGTTTTTTGGCGATACTAGATTCAATCAGACTGTGGATGGACAAGAGTTTGGAGTGTATGGTGATAGTGCTCGAATTATTGGCAGTGTATGTCACAGTCCTTCACTGATTTATTATTGTGGAGTGTTGAGGTGCTGGGGGTATATAGCATGTCATTGTCCTGTATTCAGTCTTTATTGATGGATCGTCAACAGCAAGTGCTTTGGAAGGGGCAGTTGGTGGCAGCACAGCCAGTAATGGATGGGATACTGCAAGGATCAGTGTTGTCGCTGCCATTTTATATTTATATAGCCTCGTTGAGATGGCTTCTTGCCTGTATTGGGGTTGTAGAGCATCTTTATGCAGATGACTTATCTTAGGTGGTGCCAATGGATGTGTTAGTCAGAGAAGATATCATGCTGGCTGAGGAATCATCACTTGAAGTTGCATTCAAAGAAATGTGAATTGTCATGGTGTAGTAGGGGAGAGAGTGTACTGCCTGTGTACCCTGAGCTTGAGGGGGTGCAATTAGAACCCAAGAATGTACTTCACAACGTGGGTGTTAAGGTAGATGGTCAGTTATGGTTGGACGCCCATATGGAGGGTGGTAGGGGAACGGGCTTTTTGTACATTGTCATTTTAGAACATTGCGGCCTTATGTTAGCAGGAAGGATCTTCTAATGGTTATCCATGCCTTGATTACATCCCACATTTATTATTACAATATGATATATCAGGAGCTCCCAGAGTATCAAGTTAGAAAGCTTCAATCTGTACAGAATTCTGCAGTGAAAATGATCTTTGCCAAACGGAAATATGAGCGTGTGGCCCTTTATTGCAGGAGTTGCACTGGTTGTCCATCTTCCAAAAAATTAAGCTTAAAGTTTATTTATTTAGCAATGCTTTTCACTGGGTCAAAGTGGTGTACTTGGTATAGTATATATTTCCCTTGTCCCTGAAGAGCTCACAATCTACATTTTGTACCTGAGGCAACAGAGGCTTGCCCAAGGCCACAAGGAGCACCTATCCCTCTGGCCCAAGGCTGCTGTCCTCCAGTGGGATTTGAACCCCAACCACTAGGCCACTCCTCCCTCCCATTATTTGTAGATGTTTACACATAGGTCATCCTCAGCACCTTGCCGACTTACTTTGCACCTATGTCCCTAGCCGTACCTTGTGACCATTGCAGCAGGACGTCCTGGAAGTTCCACGGTTTCTTCAGGTTCGGATGAGTATCGCCCGACTTTTGCTGTTTTGCACTTGTATTGTGGAATGTTTTGCCGTCGGATGTTAAGTAGGAGTTGAATTTCCTGCTTGGTTGCATTTGGAGGGGTGAATAGGGAGGTGTGGGGGGGGGGGTTCTTAGGGAGCATTTGTTGCCTTTTAACTGTGTTTGATGTGTCTGTATTTATTTTGTAAGCTGCTTTAAGCCCTTGATTGGGCAGGAGCAGGGTATTAAGTATATTTAAATAAATACATGAATGAATGACTGTGAACTTCTGACCTATGAAAGGCAATGACGGTCTTCTAATTGTAACCAATAAAATCCTTTTGGCTTAAGTCCCTTGGAAATGCCCTATTTCATTTGATTTTACTTCCTAAAATGTATTCACAATAACTGATTCTGTTTAAACTAGATAGATATATCATAGAAAATCCCTGTTAAAACCCCATAAACAAATCATATTATAATAGCAATAATCCCTTTTAGATACAGCACCATCTGCCAGTAAACATATTGTCTAGCGGGACTTACTAATGAACTCTCCAGTGGTCCTTTTTTTATAATAAAACCTTAAGTAGACTTGAGCCTTATTTTGCCAAATTATATTTTTTAAAAAGCCGTAAGGCTGTCAGATTTGTCTAGAACTCATTTTCTTCATAGTAAATATCATGACTTACAATCCATTTGTGAAACGATGGCCTTCAGAATGAGTGTATATTTGGGGGGTTTTTCTTTTTGTACCACCTTAGCCGGGAATCAAAGCAGTTTACAGGGAGCAATACATTAACTGTCTTACACAGAACCTTAGAACTTTAGTAACATCAAACAGAATGCTTAGGTTTGGTAACTACGGCCAATAGACCGTAACATATTTAGATAATCTCAATTATGAACAACAAAGGTTGTGTGTTGGGGGAGATGGATGGGGGGAGTAAAGTTGGAGATGGCTCCACTGTAGGACTCCTGAGATCCTCAGAATCTTCTGAAAAGTGCAGGCTGGATTTTCTAACATACCCTCGGGTAGGGGTAACGTTTCTTTCTGTCATGGTATGTGCAAAATTAACCCCCCATTTTGGTGTTAGTTACTAACATGTGCTATTCCATTACCACATGTTAAAGGACAAAATTATGCTTTATTGTACTTTAACACCTGTTATTTCACTCCAGCGCGGGTTCCCTAATAGTGCGATGCAAATTCATGTGCTATTCTTTTATAGTGGGAGTCGCTAAACTGCAGTATTGAGTTACCATGGGTTAGTCACTCCCCGTGATATATTATGCTGCAGTAAAATCCAAGATTTTATCACAGTTTAGTAACTTCCCCCACCTTGGAGACATTACCTCCTCTAAAGGGCATGTTTAGTAAAGGTTAATGCACGTTTATGAAAGTTAACACGCGTTAAGTGCCACTGCTCCCAGAGAAATAAAAGGGTTTTGAGCACTTAACACACGTTAACTTCACTTAATGCACGTTAAATTCTTTAGTAAACATGCCCCTAAGTGTTTTCTGAGTTCATCAAGAAGTGAAAGGTCTATAACCTTGAACTTTAACGCAGATGAAAGCTGGTGGCAGAAGAACTCTACATAGAATGGTGTGTCTCATGTTATCTTAGAAGTATTTATAACTACCATATTTATCGAAAGTAATGAGGCCTTGCCCTTATTTGGCAGTCTGTCCTCTAGTGGTAATACCATGAGATTACTACTAGGGGGTCACATGCCATTTTGAAACCCATCACCGGAAGTAAAGAGGTGGACATGAGGGACCGTGATAAGACTTGGACTGGGAATAAGGGAGATACAGGGGTCTTCCAGGGGGTTCCTGGAGGGGTTTGTTGTTGCTGGGGGTTGGGCAAGGACTTGATACTAGGAGAGAAGGCCAGATGTCTTGGGTGGGTTAGCGGGATCGGATGTCTTGGGGAGTGGGGGGTAGAACTCCGCCTTTACAGTTAGCCCTTCAGGCAAGTACTTATTCATGCCTCAGGGCAGCTATAAATGCCGATTTCTAGATTTTTTTTTCATATTCATGTGGATTTGCCTTTTAAAATGGGGAATACACATTGATATTTTAGGGCCATCCAAACCACTTCCTCTCCAAGCCCATAACACGCTCCCCTGTCAGACTAAATGTGGCATGCATCATCACACGTGAATAATGTCTTTCTAACATGGCATTTACATGAGTATGGAAAGGGTCGCTCCGTATACCAACAATGGATAAATACGAAGGAAGACAACCAATGGAGATTGATCACAACTGATAACTGATGCTCTTGAAGATATTTTATTAGGACCTGATCTGACCACGTTTCGGCAAATCACACCTGCTTTAGGAGTCTAAGTAAAAAAAAAAAAGAAGTCTTTCCTTTTCCCTAGATAAGACAGGACATCGATTAACCTTTTACATGCTTAATCTTCAAAGTCAGGTGGATGCTTCACCACTTAACCCTCCATTGCTCATGTTCCCTGTAAAATAGTTATCTCCAAATTATAATGCCCTGTTCAATGTAATTTCAGTTTGTTCAATGTAAACCGCCTTGATATCATGAAAGGCGGTATATAAGAAATGTTAAATAAAATAAATAAATAAATGGAATTCTCATTGGGGCTGGCCCAACCATTAGGCAAATAGGTGGTCACCTAGGGCAGTAGCTTCTTCCTTCAGTAGCTGAGAATTAAAACCAAAGTATTACACCCTTTGTTACGTTTGATCTGTTCTGCTGCTCATCCTGCTCTCTGCAGACAATCTGAGCTTAGATCAGGGGAAGCATCCACCTGACTTTGAAGATCAAACATGCAAATGATTATTGTTTCTATGATTATTACTGGTTGGCTCCTCTTCCTTGATGTGTTTCTTTTTATGTGGATTTAACTTTTTGGATTTATTGTAATGCTTTATTTTCTTTCTTCGTACTTATAATGTATTCAAGAAAATACCATAAATAAAATATTTTTAAAAAATGCAAATGATACATCGGCGTCCTGTCTGATCTAGGGAAAAAGGAAGACTTTGCTGAGTTCCTGATCCAGGTTTTTTTTTGGACCTTGTGCTTGACACATTTTTTTATTATTTTTTTACTTTTTCTCAGACCCCTGAAGCAGGTGCAATTTGCCAAAACTTGGCTGGGTCTGTTCCTGATAAAATCTGATTATCTTCAAGAGCATCAGACGTGGTCAATCTCTGTTGGTTGTCTTCCTTTGTATTTACACAAGTATGCCAGTTTACATGTATTCCTGCTGCTGTTTACACATGGGGGTGTTTCTAAACCAATCCCCTTAAGAACATAAGATATGCCATACTGGGTCAGACCAAGGTCCATCAAGCCCAGTATCCTGTTTCCAACAGTGGCCAATCTAGGTCATACGTACCTAGCAGTTTCCCCAAAAGACACAGGTTCCGCAATGCTTGTACTGGGTCAAACATTGATATCTTGGGTCCCTTCTTAATAATGGTTTATGGACCTTTCCTCCAGGAACTTGTCCAAACCTTTTTTAAACCCAGCTACACTAACAGCCTTTACTACATCCTCCGGTAACAAATTCCAGAGTTTGATTACATGTTGAGTGAAAAAATATTTTCTTTTATTAGTCTTAAATAGTTTACCCTGTAGCTTCATTGCATGTCCCCATAGTCTTTCTATATTCTGATAATGTAAACAATCGATCTACGTTTACCCGTTCCACTCCGTTCATTAATTTATAGACTTCTATCATATCTCCCCTCAGCCGTCTCTTTTCCAGGTTAAAGAGCCCTAACCTTTTTAGCCTTTCTTCATAGGAGTATCCTTCCATCCCCTTTACCATTTTGGTGGCTCTTCTCTGAACCTTTTCTAATAACGTTATATCCTTTTTAAGATATGGCGACCAGAATTGCACACAATATTCAAGGTGCGGTCTCACCATGGAACGATATAGAGGCATTATAATATCTTTTGTTTTATTTTCCATTCCTTTCCTTATGATACCTAGCATTCTATTTGCTCTCTTGGCTGCCGCTGCACACTGGGCCGAGGGTTTTAACATGTTATCCACAATGACGCCTAAATCGTTTTCCTGGGTGGTGGTTCCTAATGTGGAACCTTGCATTGTATAACCATAGTGTAGGTTGTTCTTCCCTAGGTACATAACTTTGCACTTGTCCACATTAAATTTCATCTGCCATTGTGATGCCCAGTCTTCCAATTTATCAAGATCCTCTTGCAATTTTCCACAATCCTCTTGGGTTTTAACAATTTTAAATAGTTTTGTGTCATCTGCAAATTTGATAACCTCACTCGTTATTCCACTTTCCAGGTCATTTATGAATATGTCAAAAAGCAGCGGACCCAGCACAGATCCCTGGGGTACACCACTATTCACCTTTCTCCATTGGGAATATTGGCCATTTAGCCCAACCCTCTGCTTTCTATCTTTTAACCAGTTCTTGATCCACAGTAGTACACTGCCTCCTATCCCATGACTCTTTATTTATTTTTATTTATTTATTTTATTACAGTTGCTTATATACCGCATTATTCGATATCAGCGCGGTTTACAGTATAACAAAAACGACCAGAACAACAAGCTGTTTGGTTTTACATGGAACAGGAGTACAAACTTGGCTAACAGGGTTGAACTATATACATGAAATAATTACAAAGAACCATAATGAATGCCACAATCAAATGAGGAAAGTATGTGTATAATCTGCAGGAGGGAAGTTGGGACTATTCAGCACTAACAATGGATACTTTTTTAGGCGAGGTTATTTAGATTCCATTGCTGGCTGAGTAGTATTGGAGGAAGAGGTGAAATTTGATTGCCTTCCTGAATTGAGTTAGGTCTACAATGGCTCGAATGTCGGGTGGTAGCGCATTCCAACATTTGGGGACGTAGAGACTGAAGGCTCTATTTGCCGTTGTACTGTTGCATTTGGTCAAGGCCTTCGGGGTTATTAGCAAGTTTACAGCTGTTGCTCTTCTGGATCTGTTGTGGGGCACTGTGTGAATGAGTTCCATAAGTGAAGAAGATGAGATGCCATTGATGGCCTTGAATGAAAGGAATAAAGTTTTAAAGATAATCCTTCCATGTATAGGGAGCCAATGAAGCTGCTTAAGAAAAGGGGTCACATGGTCATTTCTGGAGGCTCCGTGGAGGACCCTTGCTGCAGCATTCATGGCCAGCTGTAACAGGCTCAGTGTAGATTGAGGGAGACCTTGTAAGATGGAATTGGCAAAGTCAAAATGGGGTAAGACTAGTGCTTGGTATATAGTCCGGAAATCATCTGGGTCCAATAGGGAGCGCAGATGCCTGAGTGAACGGATTTTGAAGTATACAGCTTTGACTATGTTGCTTATGTGGGATTTCATATCCAGACGTTGGTCTAGGGTGACTCCAAGGTATTTTATTGTTTCTTTAGTTTGCAATTCCGCTTCCTTGACTCTTACATGGGATGGCGGAATAAAGTTGGGGTCTCTCGATGAACAGCACCTCCGTTTTCTTGTGCTGAATGCGTAGGTTTTGGGATTGCAGCCAATCCGATATCGCATTGAAACAGTCTACCAGTGGTGTAAGGTCCATTTGAACTGTAGAGAACGGCATGTATAAGAGTATGTCATCAGCATATATCAGACAGCTCACGTTAAATGATCTAATGATATTGCAGATGGGCTGCATGTATATATTGAACAGGAGAGATGACAGAGAGGACCCTTGAGGCACACCTTGCCTTTGATGGAATTGTTTTGATTCTTCTGATCCAGATTTTACATATTGCCATCTTCCATCTAAATAAGACTTGCACCATTCGAGCGCAGTATTGCAGATTCCCTTCTCTTTCAGTCGCCCGAGGAGAAGTTCATGATTTACCGAGTCGAACGCCGCAGCAATGTCTAAGAAGATGAGCACAAAACCTTGTCGGATGTTATCAATGCCTGTGATTATATTGTTGAATAGGAAAGTGAGGAGGGTCTCAACTCCATGATACTCTCTGAACCCGTGTTGGCAATGATCTAGGGGAGCTGTAGAGTCGATGTGATCTTGAATTTGCCTTTGTACCTCTTTCTCAATTATCTTAGCTAGGAGAAGAATACTAGCTATTGGCCTGTAAGAATCCACCCTTTGGGGGTCTGTTTAGTCTTTAGTTTTGCCAAAAGTCTCTCATGAGGGACCTTGTCAAAGGCTTTCTGAAAGTCCAGATACACTATATCAACCGATTCACCTTTGTCCACCTGTTTATTCACACTTTCAAAAAAACATAACAGATTAGTAAGACAAGATCTTCCTTGTCTAAAGCCATGTTGGCTGTCTCCCATTAGGCCATGACTATCTACATGCTGAGTAATTTTATTCTTTGATGGTTTCTACCATTTTTCCAGGTACTGACGTGAGGCTCACTGGTCTGTAGTTTCCCAGATCACCCCTGGAACCCTTTTTAAAAATTGGTGTTACATTGGCGATCCTCCAATCTTCAGGTATTAGAGATGATTTTAATGATAGTTCACAGATGACTAATAGCAGGTCTGCAATCTCATATTTCAGTTCTTTCAACACCCTTGGATGTATGCCATCCGGCCCAGGTGACTTGCTACTCTTCAGTTTATCTAATAGTTGTAATACATCTTCCTGATGTATCAATATTTCCTTCAATTCTTCTGCACCTTTAAATACCACTTCAGTCATGGGTAATATCCCTACATCTTCCTCAGTAAAGACCGAAGCAAAGAATTCATTCAGTCTCTCCGCTATCGCCTTGTCGCCTCTTAGTGCCCCTTTAACTCCTCTATCATCTAATGGACCAACTGACTCTCTCACAGGTTTTGGAATACATTCTCTCATGTAAACTAAATTCTGAGTAGGCATAAATGCATGGCTCTGTTTATGGACTTCCCATATAGGTGCTCTGCACTAAATTAAGGCCTGTATGGCTACCATATGTGCAGGGCTTGAGAAATCCCAGGTGCCAGATCACTGTGGCGCATAGAACTTGCACCCTGACGCCTGAGATTTTATGCCCCCAAACATTTTGGTTTGCTGAAGGTGCAACAATGAAAATGGCACACTGCAAACTTTACTTCTGTGATCAGCTCACTTTTCATGCAGCTTGAGCCGCACAGTGCAGGAAGTTCAAATAGAAGTGAATTTTGCAGCGTACCGTTTTTGCTGTGACTCAAAAAAACAAGTTGACAGAAATGGTGAGTGAAAGAGAGTGGTGAAAGCTGGGAAAGAGAGAGATACCCCGGATGAAGGCTGGGGAGCTATGAGAGAGAGAGACTGGATGAAAGTTGAGGGAAGACATGAGAGACAGACCGGATGAAGGCTATGAGAGAGAGACCCCAGATAAAGGCTGGGAGGTGGGAGTTATGAGGAACAGACTGGATGAAGGTTGAAGGGAGGCTATGGAGAGAGGGAGAGAGACTGGGTGAAGGCTGGAGAGAGGTGTGACAGAGAGAGAGAGAGAGACTAGCTGAAGGAAGCTATTGAGAGAGAGACTGGGTGAAGACAGTGTGCAAGATTATAAAGAGATTTATTTTGCTTCAGGTATCAGGCCATGGTGATCCATGAAGCAAAACAAGATTTATTAGGTGCAGCTATAAAGGGTCCTCAATAAGCTGCTGACAATGTTCTCATTGAGTGTGGTGTGGGAGGGACAGAAGTGTTTCTGTTGGCACTATGCAATGGCACATTAAGCTTAATTTGCCTTTTGCACAGGGACAACAGAACTCCTCCTCCTCCTGTCCCTCCCTCTGCCACCCCCGAGCATTCTGTCAGCAGCTTACTGGTTCCCTTTAATGATTAAAGGCCTGATTAATTTTTTTTCTTTTCCTGTAGAAAATGGGAAAACATTAAATCAGACCCTTAAAAAGGAGCTGTGATGTGCCTTGGGGGGGGGGGGGGGGGCGACTGTGACCTAGGTCTTGGCGGCTGACTCCTAAACGTTTAAGTAGGATCCTAGATTCCGAGAAATTTATGACCAATTATAGTTGTGGCGTTTAATTGTTCAATGGCAGCTCCCTTTCCTCCCCGAGGCAGCTCATACTGAGTGACACCCATTATAGGTTAGTGGTAACTCTTCTTTTGGGTTGAAATTTGTTAATTTTTAGCATGTATATGTGTGGATTGTTATTGGGACGTGGGGATTAGTGTAAGTGCTATGACTGTAAGAGAGTCCAACCACAAAGCAACTCGCACACACAACAGCAGCAATCGAAAGCGAGTTGTATCCAAACGTAGTTTCTTAAGATCAGGAGGGAACTCTCCAAAGGCACCATTTTAGTAGCAGGGTAAGACCGGAGCTTGAGCAGAATCTGAGACAGTTTGGGGGTGGAAACCAAATGGATCTGATCTGATCTGCCAGTATGTTACAGGTTTGTTCTTTTCTTTGATTATAGGCTGCAAAACGTGTCCTCCTGGAACCTTTACCAATCAGATCCATATTTCCTGCGTAGCCTGGTCAAAGTAAGTAAGAAATGGCTGCTTCCTTTGCTTGTCAGTAAAAAGCATATGGGGACATCATTACAAATCTCAATATGTATATTTTGGAAGAAAGGTAGGAGAGGGGAGATATGAGAGAGGTGTTTAAGTACCTCTGTTGCATAAATGCACAGGAGGCGAGCCTCTGCAACGTGGGGACATAGAATGAAGGTGAAAGGAGAGAGACTTTGGGAGTAATAAGAGGAAATATTTCTTTATGGAAAGAGTGGTGGATGCGTGGAATAGACTCCCAGCAGAATTGGTAGAGACGAGAACTGTATCTGAATTCAGGAAAGTGTAAGAATCCCTAAAGGAAAAGAGGATATTGTAGAACTTAGTAGTTGATATGGATGGGCAGATTGCATAGGCCGTATAGTCTTGATCTGCCATCATGTTTCTGTGTAAAGTCACTGACATTCAGCCTATTCTTGAAGCTAGTGAAATGAAGTGTGATCTTATTTTTCCCAAAATGAACTTTGCTGAGGACCAAAATTATTCTACTGCAGCCTCAAAAAGAATCAATGTTCACTTAGCCTCCCCCACCTTGAGCTGGTGTAAGCCAAGAATTCACAGGCCTCAGTTTTGCAGAACTCTTGAGCTGTGTAAGTGGTTGAATACCTGGAAAAATCTTGCCCTGTAGAATTGTTATGTATGCTGAAAATACAAAATCAGGCTGGCTGGGCGGAGAAATAGTTCATTCTGTCTTGTGGAGGTTGTGTGTGTAATTTTTTACACACCTCTGCATGTTGTAGATGAAAACTCCCAGAGGACAAGCTCAGTTCTCTGACATGGCACAGTGATCACAGGCAGCCTCTCTTCTTGCTGGGCTAAAAGTGTTAAATGTTTTAAGCACTGCCTGTTACCCTGTGCCAAGCTAGGAATTGCCAACATATTCAACAACAAAGAGGGAAAATCTCTCTTTTGACGCTTGGCATAGAGCAGATTCTTGTATATGGTACCAGGCCATGTCTGTGCCTGTCACACGCTCTGTAGTAGATTTAGATTTTAGATTTGATTATTGCCTTTTCCAAATCCAAGCTAAAAGTGAGTTAGAGTGCAGGCAGTTGAATTATTTCTCTGCCACAAGGGCATACAATCTTACAATATTTAACTGCAAGCCAGAGTTAAAGCCTTCTGTCGCTAGTTCTGCCTTTTACTATCTAAGGAGGTAAAGCATTTAGGACTCTGTAAAAGCAGTTTTTAATTGTAGCAGATATAAAATGAAAGAAATCCCGTAGGCACCAGTTCCCTATGGACAAGGTGCATTATTGACCCTTGGGCTGGACTTTCTCTGCAGCTGTGTTAAGGGTCTGCAGCAAAAATCCATATCTAGTAAGTTAAATGCCAGAGCTACATAACTGTTGCTTAAGACTGTAGAACCAGCAAAACACAAAGACATAAATTATAATGACAAGACTGGCAGGTAAAAAACTATTTCATTCTTCCTTTTTGTTCCTGAATTCAGTTTTATTTCTAAAAAGCTCAGCCTCTCTCATTCTGAATCCCCCTCAGATCAGAGCCCCATGCCAGGCCTATGACCAAAACAGTCAAAGTGGGAATACAGCACGGACAGCTGAAGAGCAGCTCGAGAAGTGTGATAGTCATAAAAAGCTGCCCATTTTATTGAGAGACATGTAGGAAATGGGCAAAAGAATATAGTAGTAGCAAAAGGAAGACCAACATATTAATTTTCGCTGGACTCTGTGTCCCCTTTTAGTAAGCCGGTCTTCACAAAATAGTTTCACGCATGCTGCTCCGTCCAGTGTCTGTAATTAAGGTGTGTAAAATAGTTTCACTTGTTTATATTGAAGCTGCACCTATCAAGGACATGTGATCCTGAAGAATGGAACGAGTAAGACCGATGTGGTTTGTGGCCCTTCTCCATCTGCGAATGTCCCTGTGGATGGCATACCATGTAAGTTACACCTCATTCTTACCCACGTAGAATCAAACCTGTGGCTGGGTCTATCTGGAAGGCTTCAAGTGCACAAATCGCTGGACGATCTAGTGGAAACGCACCAGGAACTCACCTGTCTGGCGAGCTACACAAGGTACCCAGGAGGCTGGATGCTCAGGCAGCAGCCACATTTGCATTACTGCTATGTAACTCCTTACATAGTAACATAATAGGATAGTAAATGACTTCAGATAAAGACCGACATAGTCCATCCAGTGTGGCCAGTAGAGATGCAAGGGGAGAACCAGTGGCACAGTGCAGGTTTTTTCCCATGCCTTTATTTTTCATTCATTCTCAAACATATTGTACTTGAAGTTCCCAGCCCGCCATGGGACCAGCAAGACTGTCATTCCTTCTGCAACCAGAACAGGGCCCAGTTCTGGGCCCCCTGCTGTACAGCCAGAGAGCTCTTCCAAAGGCACAACTATCACATCTGCATCACATGTTTCATTTGGGAGTTGTACCTGCCACGCTGTTCTTCTTCTCTTAGGAGAAGCAGAACTATCTTCCCATATTTAGAGGGCCCCAGGTTTTGGAGGCAGAAACCATAGAGCAACGCCTATGCGCACTGCCCATTGGGTGCTCATTCAGTGGCATTCAGGGCCATCGATGACTTTATTTTCATGTCAACCATATTGGGGATATTGGTTTGTATAATACCTTTGTAGAGTGGTGGGAGAAAGAATTGAGGGTAAGCTAATATTAGGGATGGGAGATGAATGTCCTGAAGCGTTGGAGGGGAGGAATAGTGGATGGGAAGGTAGTTAGGCTTTGCTCCAACTCTTTGATGAGAAAGGGTTGGAATGGAGTTTGTTTAGATTCCGTTCTATTCTCTTTCGTTCTGGGTAATGTCTTCAAATGGGTTAGTTCTGTGCATTCCTGGATAAGAATGAGGTTTCCTTGGCTCAAAACCTTGGGGTCATCTTTGACTCCTCTCTCTCCATCTCCACACGCACATCTGTCTGATAGACCTATCGTTTCTTTCTCTATAACATCAACAAAATCCGCCCATTCCTTTCTGAACACACTACTAAGACACTTATCCACTCCTTAGTCACCTCCTGTCTTGCAACCTACTTCTTGCTGGTGTCCCTCAGAATCATCTCTCTCCCCTTCAATCTGTTCAAACATCTGCTGTGTGGCTAATCTTCCGCCAGCCTCCTCATGCTCATATTACCCCTCTTCTCAAGTCACTTCATTGGCTCCCTATCCGTTTCCGCATCCAGTTCAAACTTCCCCTGCTGACCTATAAGTGCATTCACTCTGCAGCTCCTCACTGTCTTTCCTCTCTTATACCTCCCTACGCCTCTCCCTCGAAACTCAGCTCTTGTGGCAAATTGCTTCTATCTGTGCCCTTCTCTTCTATTGCTAACTCCAGACTTTGCTCCTTTCACCTTGCTGCTTCTTATGCCTGGAACAAACTACCTGAGTCTGTACGTCAGGCGCCTTCTCTGGCCCTTTTCAAATCCAGGCTGAAAACTCACCTCTTTGCTGTCGCTTTCGGATCTTGACTTACCTGATCTCCTTTTTGTTTGCTTACCATTCCCCCTAGATGTATCCTATGTCTACAGCTACTATGTTGTCTGTCTTGACTAGATTGTGAGCTCTGATGAGCAGGAACTGTCTCTTACATGTCTGTGCAGCGCTGCATACGTCTTGTAGCAAATGCTCTATACAAATGCTCAGTAGTAGTACTACTATGTCAGGATATGTTAGAGCCCATTATAATCTCTCAGATTTACAGCTAATTAAAAAAAGCAGGACATTAGTTCCTCTTTGCCTTCAGGGGTTCATTAAATTGCAGTTAGTCTTCTTGATTCTTTGAATAGCTTCTGTGGTCTGCCACCTGCTGGGGGGCTCCCTGAACAGGGCCGCCAAGGTCTATGGCTGCGGCAGGATTGTTGCCATCATCTGAAGTATCTGCACTGTTGCTACCGCCATTTTTAGTCCTTCATCTAAGGGTGGGCTCCTTTTTATCCTAGGATGTGTGGTCAATTATGAATCTTTCTTGTTTCTTCCTACCATACTTCAATTGTCATAGCTGCCTTGCTGAGACTGGGAATTGCACACACTATTCAAGGTGCGGTCACACCATGGAACTATATAGAGGCATTATAAAATCCTTCGTTTTATTCTTGATTCCTTTCCTTATGATTCCTAGCATTCAGTTTGCTTTCTTGGCTGCCGCTGCACACTGGGTAGAGGGTTTCAATGTAATATCCACGAAGATGCCTAAATCTTTTTCCTGGGTGGTGGTTTCTAAAGTGGTACCATGCATCGTGAAACCATTGTTTGGGTTGTTCTTTCCTAAATGCATAACTTTGCACTTGTCCACATTAAATTTCATCTGCCATTTGGATGTCCAGTCTTCCAGTTTATCAAGGCCCTCTCTTCATTTTTCACAATCCTATTGTGTTTTAACAACTTTGAATAATTTTGTGTCATCTGCAGATTTGATCACCTTATTCATTATTCATAAATGACCCGGAAATGAGAATATGTTAAAAAGCAGCAGGCCCAGCAGAGATCCCTGGGGTACTCCACTATTCACCTTTCTCCATTGAAAAGATTGGCCATTTAGCCCTTCTCTCTGCTTTCTGTCTTTTATGTTCAATCTGTTTTATTTATTTTCACCACCGTAATCAATACACAAGCAAACAAATATACAGACTTGGAAAGTGTTACACGTACAGTACTACACTGCCTCCAATCCTATAACTTTTTAATTTTGCCAAGAGTCAAAGGCTTTCTGAAAATTCAAATAAACTATATCAACTGGCTCACCTTTGTCTGTTTGTTCACACCTTGCTCCCTCTCTCTCAGCTGAGGGGATGTAGTTAGTCTGGCCTTACCTGCCTTAGGGAAGGAGGTGGCAGATGGTGCTGTAGGTAAGAACAACCAGCTGGCAATCGTGCTGTAGGCCATTCCCTATCCTCTAGTGGATCGGTGGCAACTAGGCCCCCTGGTGTAGGGGGGGTCGTTTCCGCATGGAGCACTTCCGGAGTCTGGATTGTCCCCCCTGAAATTCTTTTCCTTTTCACAAGAAGCCTGGTCATTCTGGCATGGAAATCCAGACCTTGTGGCCTCTAGATTCCCCCAAGTGCAGTGAGTGGCATGCTGAGAGTGGAAGCCCTGTTGGATTGCCTGTGTCCAAGTGTCCTCAGTGAAGGGCACCCCCTGAAGATGGGGATCAGCTGGGCTCTGTCTGTGACTTGGATTCAGATGTCTCAGTGCAGGGTTCTGATGCGGACAAAGACGTACTCTCACCTTTGGAGGATTGTGATTAAGCCAGTGGTATCCACCTGTTGCAGAAGGAACTGGCTGCGTTGATTGCCAGGGTCTCATCCACCTTGAGCCTGGTGGATGATACAGACACGAGCAGGAGCCAAAGGTGCATCCACTCCTGCAACATGTGTGGAAATTCACTAGTCTTCCAGTTCCTAGAAGTGATCAAGGACATGATCAGACTGGAGTGGAATTCCCCTGACTCTCCACCTAAAGGGTTAAGAATGAACATAAGAAATGCCATACTGGGTCAGACCAAGGTCCATCAAGAAAGTATCATGTTTCCAACAGTGGCCAATCCAAGTCACAAGTACCTAGCAGTTTCCCAAAAAGACACACAGGTTCCATAATGCTTATATTGGGGCAAGCAGTGGATTACCTGAATCCTCTTTAGAATTGGTTTATGGACCTTTCCTCCAAGTACTTGTCCAAACCTTTCTTAAACCCAACTACACTCACAGCTTTAACCACATCCTCCAGTAATGAATTCCAGAATTTGATTACGCGTCGAGTGAAAAAATATTTTCTCATATTAGTCTTAAACGGGTTACACTGTAGCTTCATTGCATGTCCCCTAGTCTTTCTACTTTTTGATGGCGTAAAGAATCAATCTGTTTACCCATTCTACTCTCTTCATTAATTTATAAACTTCTATCATATCTCCTCTCAGCCATCTCTTTTCCACATTGAAAAGCCCTAACCTTTTAAGCCTCTCCTCATAGGGGTATCCTTCCATCCTCTTTGTCATTTTGGTGGCTCTTCTCTGTACCTTTTCTAATTCCGTTATATCCTTTTTAAGATACGGTGACCAGAATTACATACAATATTGAAGGTGCGGTCACACCATGGAACGATAGAGGCATTATAATATTCTTTGTTTATTCTCCATTCCTTTCCTTATTATTCCTAGCATTCTGTTTGCCTTCTTGGCTGCCGCTGCACACTGGGCAGAGGCTTTTAACGTGTTATCCATGATGACGCCTAAATCTTTTTTCCTGGGTGGTAGTTCCTAATGTGGAACCTTGCATCATGTAACCATAGTTTGGGTTGTTCTTTACTAGGTGCATAACTTTGCACTTTTCTGCATTCAATTTCATCTACCATTTGAATGTTCAGACTTCCAATTTATCAAGGTCCTCTTGCAATTTTTCACAATCTTCTTGGGTTTTAACAACTTGGAATAATTTTGTGTCAACTACAAATTTAACTACCTCACTCGTTATTCCCATTTTCAGGTCATTTACAAATATATTAAAAAGCAGCGGACCCAGTTCAGATCCCTGGGTATTCCACTATTCACCTTTCTCCATTGGGAAAATTGGCCATATAGCCCTACCCTCTGCTTTCTATTTTTTAACCAGTTCCTGATCCACAATACTAACTGCCATGACTTTTTAACTTCGCCAAGAGTCTCTCATGAGGGACCTTGTCAAAGGCTTTCTGAAAATCCAGATACACTTTATCAACTGGCTCACTTTTGTCTACCTGTTTATTCACACCTTCAAAAAAATACAACAGATTTATAAGACAAGACCTTCCTTGGCTAAATCCATGTTTGCTTTCTCCCATTAAACCATGAGTAGCTACATGTTCAGTAATTTTGTTCTTTATAATGGTTTCTACCATTTTGCCCAGTACTGATGTCAGGCTCACCAGTCTGTAGTTTCCCGATCACCCCTGGAACCCTTTATTTATTTATTTATTTTATTTTATTTTATTTAACAGTTATTTATATACCGCTCTTTCCCATGTTTCAAGTGCGGTTTACATGTAACAGTAGGTTAATTGGTATGAGATATACCAGGACATTTTACATAGAACAGATAATTATAAATTACAAGGAAAATTGTAACATTACAAGTATAACATATTAGAACATATATACATTGCTAGTTAAATTATTAATCATCATGTAAATGAGTGTGTAGTATGGTTAAATTAGTGTATTAGTGTCGTTTATTTTTGAAAATAGGGTATATAATATTAAAAATAAATGTTAGCCTGTATCCCTTTGAGAATTCTGTTTTGGGAGTGTATTATAGTGTAATGTAAATAAGTGAGTTTTTAATTTTTTTTTAAATTCTTTTATGTCAGACAGTAGGCGAATGTTGTCAGGTAAATTGTTCCAGAGTATTGGAGCAGAGTGTGAGAAAGCTCTCTTATTGGTTTGTTTTCTGGCTTTTGTAAAATCTTTTGGTATTGTTAAAGTATTTATGTTTCTGCTCCTTTGAGATCGTTTATCAATGTCAATGTTAATCAGTGTATTTAGTGCAGATGGTGCAAGTTTATTTATAAGTTTAAATGTAGTGACAAGAATTTTATATTTGATTCGGGAGTAAATTGGTAGCCAATGAAGTTCAGCTAAAATTGGTGTAATATGTTCAAGTGGGCTTATATTCATAATCGTTCTAGCAGCTAAGTTCTGAGTTATTTGTATCTTTTTAATATTTTGTTTCGAAATACCATTAAGTATTGTATTTGCAAAATCGAAATGTGGGGTAATAATAGCATGAATTATGTTAATAAAATCTTGTAGAAGAATCAAAGGTCTTAGTTGTTTTAGTGTTTTGAGTTTGTAATGTATATTTTTAGTTAAATATTTTATATGTGAATCCATATTTAGATTATTGTCAAGTATCACACCTAAATATTTTACTTCTTTTTTTATATTAATTTCATGAGTATCTAGTGTAATCGTGTTTGGGGGTATATATGTTTGATTTTTAGTGATAAATAAAATATCTGTTTTAGTAAAGTTGATAAGTAGATTTTGTTCTTTGAGCCACTCAGTTAGTTCATTAAAACATTCTGTTATTTTTTGGAGAGGTGGGTGTGGGATTTCAAATGGGAGGTAGAACATTATATCATCGGCGTAAATATGATAAAAGACATTGTGGCGTTTAAAGATGTTACAAACTGGTTGTAAGTAAATGTTAAATAATAGTGCAGATAAAGCAGATCCCTGCGGAAGACCTTGAGTTTGTTTGAAGGTGTTAGATATTTGGGTGTGGATTCTTACATTTTGGGTTCTGTTTGATAGATAGGATTTGAACCAATTATAAACAGTAGATGTTATACCAATTTTTTGAAGTCTGTTTAACATTGTTAAGTGATCAACACTGTCAAAGGCAGCTGATATGTCAAGGAAAACAAGAATAAAGGCTTGTTTAGTATTATCAATACCTCTTAATATTGTGTCATAAAGGATCGTTAGTAAGGTTTCTACTCCATGGAAGGGTCTAAAGCCATATTGATGTTCATCAAGAATGTTTAATGTGTCAATAAAATCTTGTAGTTGAATTTGTACAATTTTTTCAATAAGTTTAGCCATAAAAGGAATACTTGATATAGGTCTGTAAGATTTTGGGGATAGTTTATCTAATGTGTTATTTTTAAGTATAGGACGTATTTGAACATGTTTGAGGGATGGTGGTAAATAGCCTTTTTGCAAGGATAGATTCACTAAAGGTAGAATGAAAGAAGAGAGTATTGGGAAAGTCTTCTTTATCCAATCAACTGGGCATGGATCAAGGTATGAAGTTGTTGTATTAATGTTAGTTATTGTAGTTTTGAGAGTAGTTTTTGATATTAAGTTGAAGTTGGTCCAGTTATCAACTGTAGTTTGCTTTAATTGTGTTTTAATTTGTGGTTGAGTAATATTTGATGGTGTTATTTGTAGGTTTGTTTTGTTGCTATAGTATTGAGCTAATTCTTGTGGGGAGATATCTATTGATATTTCATCATTATTTAGAGTTTTGTTTGTTAATTTCTGTACTATACAGAATAGTTCTCTTGGTCGATTAGTGGCTCTTGATATTATATTAGAATAATAATTTTGCTTGGAGTTGTTTATTGTTTGTTTATAAATTTGTAGTGTTTTAGTGTAATTCTCATGATTTATAAAAATAGGCGTTACATTGGCATTCGCCAATCTTCATGTCGCAAGTATATAAATGTTTAAGTGTATAAGAAGATATACGCTGTCCTGGAGAAGGAGTGCGTTGTGTGGTTTTGATATTCCCAAGGTGGATGTGCAGGTCACGGTAGTTATCAGACGGACTAACCTTCCTGTGGAAGGTAGATTAACCTTAAAGGATACTCTGGCTTGAAAGATGGATTTGTCGTTAAAGAGCCAGTTCGCTATGTTGGCTGCTATTCTTCAGTTGGTGATATGTGCAGGCCTGATTTCTCAAGCCCTGCTCCAGTGGATTCAGTCTTTTCCACCAGATGATCCTACCCCTATTTTGGAGTTGGCTACGGCCTTCCTTTCCGATGCCATGCATGACCTGGTACATCTAGCAGCCAAAGATAGTGCCCTGTCGACGGTGATATGGCATTAGATTTGGCTGCGACACTGGGCAGCGAACACATCTTCCAAAGTCTGGTTGACCCAACTGGCCTTTAAAAGGGAAGCTTCTTTTTGGGGCCGATTTGGAGTAACTGGTGAAGGACCTAGGTGAGACAAAATCTTACTGCCTTTTGGAGGAGAGGTCCAGGGAGCCAGTGAAGTGAGCAGGAGCCCCTGTTCCGTCATCCGCCACCTGCTCCTCATGGGCATCCTGGTTGGACTCCGGAGATCTTGAGACTCTGTCACTACTAGCCTGGAAAGCCTTTCTTCTCCTCTGCTTCTGTACTTTGGGCTTGTTCTCAGTCTTTTGGAGTGTGTGGGCCTAGGGACTGAGCCCCCTCCAGAGAGGGACTCTCCCAGGCTGTGCAATGAAGGTTTGGGGGCCCATTCCCTGGTTCTTCTGGTTGGGGGAAGGCTTCACCTCTTCTTTTAGGAATGGGCCCAGGTCACCAAGGATCACCAAGAGCTAGACACCATTCAGTACGGCTATGTCCTGGAATGCAAAGAGACAATCCCAGACACTTTCATCCTCTCCTTGTGGGTCTACAAACAAAAGGGCTGCTAGGCGGATCACCTTAGACGAGTTGCTACTTCTGAAGGCAGTGGTGCCTGTTTCCTCAGATGATCGGGGCAAGGGAAGATATTCCATCTATTTTGTGATGCTGAAAAAGGATGGATCATTCCAGCCCATTCATGATCAAGGATGTTAATGAGCACTTGCACGTCCCGTGCTTTCAGATGGAAACTTTGCAATCCGTGATTCAAGCAATGCATCAAGGGGAATTCTTGGCATCTCTGGATTTGGCTGAGGCGTATTTTCATATCCCAATCTGGCGTTCTCTGGGAACAGCCGGAATCATTCCTAACATATGGGAGGCCTGCAGCATGGATGCTTTAGGCAGAAAGTGCTATCAGGGATCAATGCTCATTGGTCGGCTGGTCCCTGCTCATCACAGCTTACAATCTGGTCAAGACAGACAACACAACAGCTGAGGATAAGGACACATCTAGGGGAGTGGCAAGGAAACCCACAGGTGACCAAGCAGATCAGGATTCAAAAGCAGACTAGGGCATAGTCTCTCCTTCCCAGGGAGGCCTAGCCCCGCAGCATATGGGAAGGTGTCTGGTGTTCTATGACAACTAGTGGTCCAGCATCACCACAGACACCTGGACATCAGGATTTTATTTATTTAGACAGTTTTGTATACCACCTTATCCTTCAATCAAAGTGGTCACAACACAATTGGGGATACATTTAACACGAGGGGATATGACACACATACGCTAATACTTACAGGGAACATGGGTTATGGAGGGTTAAGTGGCTTGCCCAAGAGCACAGGGAGCACCTGTGGGACTAGAAACCCCAGTCCTTCCGGCCCAAGGTTGCTGTCCTCTAGTGGGATTTGAACCTCCGGCCTGAGGTGCCTTGCCCCAACCATAGGCCACTCCATCTCCTGTCATCAGGATGGAGCGGGCTACCTCCTCCATCCCGATGACTCTCCTTCACAAGGACTTGCTCTAGCGAGCTCGCTGGGCTTCTGGCCGTTCTACTCCTGATACTTACTGGTTCCTAAGAGGACCAGCAGCTTTTGTCCTATTCTGGATCTTCGAGATCTCAACAAGTTCCTGGTGAAGGAGAAGTTCACAATGCTCTCCTTTGGAATGTTGATGCCTTACTTCCACCAGGGAGATTGGCTATGCTCCTTATATCTCAGACATACTGTTCCCTCTAAGCTGTGCCGAGCGAGCGCACATACTTTACAACAGAGCGCACAAAAATTACGGCTCTGATTCTGATAGAAAACATCACAGACATTTTAAAATGTTGTAATTACTAGAAATTTCCCGCTTCATTTAGTAATCGTCTATTTTCATTTAATTTGATTAAAATCAATGTGGTGTACATACTGTATTCTGACGTGTAGTCAAATTTTAAAGTATATAACTCTGAGTGTCATTATGTGGCGCACAAAAATTTAACCTTCCTTCAAAAGCTGCACACAGCTGATATTTTATGCACACACAGCCTACAGAAAATTAGAGGGAACATTGCTCAGACACGTATATGAACATTCCCATCCATCCATGCCACCGGCAGTACCTCCGGTTTGTCATTGGAGGATGCTACTATCAATATAGGGTTCTTCGCTTTGGCCCCTAGGGTGTTCATCAACTGCCTGGCAGTGGTCTCCGCTCACCTCCAGCTGCAGGGAGTGTTCATCTTTCCCTACCTAGATGAATGGCTGGTCAGAGGTGGCACAGCCATCAAAGTACAGAAAGCAGCACACTGCCCCATTCTTACTCTGGAGCACCTGGGGTTTGTCATCAAATGCCCCAGGTCCCACCTGCAACTGACCCAAAGCCTGGAATTGATAGGGGTGTTGCTTGATATGGTCCAAGTATGTGCCTTCCTCCCACTTGACAGGGCCCAGCGCATAGCGGCACTCGCAAGGGAGGTTCAGGGCCAACACTCAGCCTCTGCCCTGCTCATGCTGTGCCTCCTAAGGCAATGGCCTCGAAAGTGCATGTCGCGACCTACACCTGCCTCCACATGCATCCGACCCAACGGGCCCTCTGCTCCCAATGGTCTCAGGTGATGGGGTGCCTACAAGAAATTTAGTGAGCACGAGCCCAGGGGCTTGAAGGGGCTCTGCATCAGTTGGCCAAGGACCACATTAAGGTCCCAAGCGACCATAGGAGGCTTGAGCGGAGGCTTGAAGAGGAACAGGCCCCTCGTGAACAGGGCCCCTAGAGAATGGACTAAAATGGGATTCCCCCCCCAGCCTCAGTGGTAGGCCCCAATCGCACTGAGGTGAACTCGCACAGAAGTTAGACTTCAGCTCAGAGTTGGAGAGGTGCAAGAGGTACTCCAGCAGCCGGTCTATGGGGCAGTAGAAAGGGGTCCAGCGTTCGACCTGCACACCCACTTAAGTGCATAAGCCTTGCGCATCAAATCCTTGAAGGATCACAGTAGGATGTTGGTAATGCCCTCGGGGAGAACAAGCTCTACGAGGACTATCCTGTCAGCATCCATGCTGTGAGCACCAGGGAGCAGACACTGGGAGGGAGCAGGGTGCCGCCCTCCTGAGAGAGGAGGTCTGGATTGGAGCCCAGAGGGGGATGCTCCCTCAGTGAGAGCTGCAACAGCAGAAGGAACCATGGCTGCCAAGGCCAGTATGGAGCGATGAGAATCATGGAGCCCCTCTTGCCACAAGTGGTATTGTGGGGTAAGCATACAGCAGGCCCTCGCCCCAGTGGAGAAGAAAGTCATCAGAGGCCAGGCGACCACTGGCTGGCCTCAGAGAGCAGAACCAGGCTACCTGGACATTTTGCTCTGTGGCAAAAAGGTCCACTACCAGGGTATCCCATTCCCAGAAGATCCAGTCCACCACTTCCCTCTTGAGGGTCCACTCATGAGACTGAAGCAATACGCCAAACCTTTGCCCTGAGGTCCATGCCATGGAGCAGAGCAAACCTCCAGAGACGAACAGCCTCCCAGCACAGGAGGTACGATCCTGTGCCCTCCTGCTTGTTCTCACAGAACATCGCCACCTGGTTGTCTGTTTGAAGCTTGAGGAAGTTGTTTTGATGGTGATTCTCCTGCTGGGACCACTGCCCCTGGGTGCTGAGACTTGGATGTGTCCATCGTGAGCCTTTTTGCAGGGCACTGCTGGCTGGAATGGGAGGCCCTGCAGCAGGTTGTCTGGCTCGAGCCACCACACCAGGGACTGACCAATATTCTGTCCTGCAGACAGCCTGATGCCTGCCTCCATTGTGTGGACAGGGTCACTGGGCTTGCGGCATGGGGAAGCAGGCATGAGGAGTAACATGCACTGTAGCAGCCATGTGTCAGAGGGCCCTCAACAGCTCGTGGGCCGTAGTGTGGTGCTGGCGCTGCAATATGCCCACCACCTCAATGAGGCACTGCAGCTAGTCCACCAACAGAAAAGCCCGTGTCCAAGTGGTATAGAGGAGAGCCCCAATGAACTCCAGATGCCTGCGACAGGTGGAGGTAGGACTTCAGGTAGTTGACCACAAAGCCAAGACCCTTGAGCACCTGAACTGTGAGCGCAGCAGACTGCTCAATGCCGGCAGGTGTGGTAGCCTTGATCAGCCACTCGTCCAGATGGGGGAAGACAAAGATCTCCCGGATCCAGAAGAAGGCAGTCACGACTCCCAACACCCTTATCTTTTGCACCAGATCTTGTGTTCCACTAAGGACTAGGTTCAAAATGGTTTCTCCACTTGTCAGTTCATGAACTAGCTGTTCCAAGAAGCAGTCATTTATTTCATCTAGAAACTTTATCTCCCAAGCATGTCCTGCAGTGACACTGACTCAGTCGATACCGGGGTAATTGAAATCACCTATTATTAATGTGTTATAACCTTTGTTAACTTTCCTGATTTCTTTGAGCATTTCATCATCCATTTGTTCATTCTGGCCAGACGGTCGATAGTACACTCCCACTGTCATCGTCGTCCCCTTTTTACATGGAATTTCAATCCATAGAGATTCTACAGTGTATTTTGTTTCCTGCAAAACCTTAATCCTGTGTGACTCAATGCTCTCTCTAACATAGAGAGCAACCCCTTCACCAATTTAATCTACTCTATCATTACATTTCGGAAGAAAAGGCCTGGCAATCTGCTTCCGGTGATACTTTGTCAAGAAAACCCAGAGGTAGCTGGGTCGCTATGAGTCAACACTGACTTGATGGCCCTAAAAAAAAATAAATATCATTACATTATAATTTGTACCCAGGTCTCACAATGTCCGATTGGTTGTCCTCCTTCCATCAGGCTCTGAAATACCAACCATATCTAACCTCTTATTTAGTGTTATATATTCTAACCCTCCCATCTTATTTTTTTAGAGTTAGCATTTGCATACAAGTATTTTAGAAGTTGTATTTTATTCATATTAATCTGGTTATCGGTAGACGGGGTAATTTGGAATCTTTTTGCAGCTCTGTACTTAAGTTACAAATATTATACACCCTTGGAAATCAACCCCAAAAACATTTACAAAATACTTGATCTCCCTACCTGCCTTACTACAGGAACTGAACCCACACCCCATATAAAGATCATTTTTTTGTCAGAGACACCTACAGTGTTTCAAGCCGCTCCACAGCTTCCACAGCTCTTCCTCAGGCGAATGAACCCCGCTGTGTGTCTGTTCCGGTTAAATGATGATCTAAGGATGATGTCAGAACCGGCACTTTCAAAGAGAAGCAAAACCCCACCCGCTGGAATCAGTAATGCAAACTCCACCAATCAATGTCCATGTTCATACCTTCTGGAGCCATAGATCCCAAACGATAAATCCATTGTTGTTCTTTAATCTCGCCTGGCGATCACCCCCCCCCCCCCCCATCAAACTGCGGAATTACTTCCAAAATCCGCCACCGCAAATCATTGAATTGATGGCCAGCTTATTGGCAATGAAGCACTAAAGGGGCGGAACTCTGTCTAACATTGATCCTTGAGCGGTGCTCCAACAGCCACTTCTTAATAGGACGTATTGTTCTTCCCACATACTTTTTTTGACAAGGACAGATCAAAAGATAAATTACAAAGGCCGTTTGACAATTGGAAAAATGCATAGAAGTGTATCGACATCCTGTGCTAAGATCGTCCCAACTTGTGCCTTCCAATGTTGTGGCACAAAAATCACATTCACCACAAGCAGTGTCCTTTCCGTGAAACTTGCAAAATATGATCGCTTTGAGTGTTTGTATGTAGTATCCAATTTGCTATTGTCCGTGTTCTCTGGTATGCTATCATCAAAGGTTTGTGAAAACAGCGATGAAATGACAACATCCCCCAATGTTTTTTCAATATGTGCACTACCTTAGCCGCAATGGGGGCTACAGTAGCTCTGTCAATAGCATCCTTGTATGTAGCAGATTTTGAAGAGAAATTCATATATGGGTCTGAGGGTTTTCATAACATTTTGATTTGGAAGAGATTTTTGGATGACATAATTTTTGTCTGGACAGGGTCTGAGTTATTACTGAAGCAATTTTTGACATGGATAAATTCTTTGGATAACAATTTACAGTTTACTCCAAAATATGATTGTCAGCAAATAGAGTATTTAGATCTATTACCCTATATACAAGGGTCTTCATTACAGAGTACTTTGTATAGAAAACCGGTTCAGCGGAAAGTATTGTTAAAATATACCAGTTTTCATCCTCCAGCTCTTAGAAGAGGATTGCCTTTTGGACAGTTTCTCCGAATTCGGCGACTTTGTTCATCGAGTGCACAGTATCGATTGCATGCACAGGATTTGACCCAACATTTACTCGACAGGGGTTACCCTGAATCATTAATACGGAGAGCTTTTAAAAGGGCTTTATACAATCATCCTGATTGGTGGACGGAGGATTCTCCTCCCGCTCAGAGAAACGAAAATAGGGTCATAGGTGTGGTTCCTTTTATTCCTAGAGCGGCTAAGGTAGTGCACATATTGAAAAAACATTGGGGGATGTTGTCATTTCATCGCTGTTTTCACAAACCTTTGATGATAGCATACCGGAGAACACGGACAATAGCAAATTGGATACTACATACAAACATTCAAAGCAATCATATTTTGCAAGTTTCATGGAAAGGACACTTTGCTTGTGGTGAATGTGATTTTTGTGCCACAACATTGGAAGGCACAAGTTGGGACGATCTTAGCACAGGATGTCGATACACTTCTATGCATTTTTCCAATTGTCAAACGGCCTTTGTAATTTATCTTTTGATTTGTCCTTGTCAAAAAAAGTATGTGGGAAGAACAATACGTCCTATTAAGAAGCGGCTGTTGGAGCACCGCTCAAGGATTAATGTTAGACAGAGTTCCGCCCCTTTAGTGCCTCATTGCCAACAAGCTGGCCATCAATTCAATGATTTGTGGTGGTGGATTTTGGAAGTAATTCCGCAGTTTGATGGGAGGGTGATCGCCAGGCGAGATTACAGCGTAAAGAATAACAATGGATTTATCGTTTGGGATCTATGGCTCCAGAAGGTATGAACATGGACATTGATTGGTGGAGTTTGCATTACTGATTCCAGCGGGTGGGGTTTTGCTTCTCTTTGAAAGTGCTGGTTCTGACGTCATCCTTAGATCATCATTTAACCGGAACTGACACACAGCGGGGTTCATTCGCCTGAGGAAGAGCTGTGGAAGCTGTGGAGCGGCTTGAAACACTGTCGGTGTCTCCGACAAAAAAATGATCTTTATATGGGGTGTGGGTTCAGTTCCTGTAGTAAGGCAGGTAGGGAGCTCTGTACTTAAGGGCATTTGGGTTACTTTTATCTTTACTGGAACCTCTCTGTCAATATGCCCTAACTTCAATCTTTTGCTAGTATCCTTCAAGGATACATCCTTCTGAACCATGCACTCTTGGGCCATTGTTGGCTTTCTCTTATTCTCTAGTTTAAAAGCTGCTCTCTCTCCTTTTTAAAGTTTAATGCCAGCAGCCTGATTCTATCCCAGTTAAGGTGGAGCCCATCTCTTCAGAAAAGACCCTTCTTTCCCCAGAATGTTGCCTAGTTCCTAACAAATCCCAAACCCTCTTTCTTTCATCATTGTCTCATCCACACATTCAGAATCTGGAGCTCTGCCTTACTTTTGGGTCCTGCAGGTGGAACAGGAAGGATTTCTGAGAATGTTACCCTGGAAGTTCTGGATTTCAACTTCCTACCTAAAAGCCTAAATTTGGCCTCCAGAACCTCCCTCCCACACTTTCCTTTGTCATTGGTACCAGCATGTACCAAGACAGCAAACTCCTCCCCAGCCCTATCTAAAACCTTGTCTAGGTGGTGCATGAAGTCTGCTACCTTCATACCAGGCAGGCATATTCCCAGGTGATCCTCATGTCCACCAGCCACTTAGCTATCTACAAGCCTAATGATCGAATCACCAACTATAATGGCTGTCCTAACCCTTCCCTCATGGGCACATGGCCCTGGAAAAGACTCCTCTGTGCAATAGGGTTTTACATCACCTGGAGGACAGGTCATAGCTACAGGATCACTTCCTGCCAAGCCAGGGTGATGCTCTTCTGTCATGTGACCTCTCTTCTCCATGGCAACAGGGAGGCTGCCAGACTGGAGGTGGGACTTCAGTACTAGGTCTCATCTATATGTCTTCCTTATGTCCTCCAAGTCTGCTACTCTATCCTCCAGAGATTGTATTCATTCCCTGAGAGCAAACAGCAAATTGCACTTAGTGTACATGTAAGACCCCTCACCAAATGGGAGAAAATCATACATGTGACACTCAATGCAAAAGACTGGAAAGCCCCCATCTTACTGCTGGACTGCTGTCTGCATCTTAGTTTTAAGGTTTCTTTAGGTATTTAAGTTGTTTACTTAAGTTTGCTGGGGATACTTTTACTAATACAACTATACCTAATATGTTTAATTGACTTTATTAATCTCAGGTCCTTAATTAATGTATTCTTGATGAGGATAACCAGCCGCACCTAAAAGTGATTATGGGCACCTCCTTCCCTTTAATAGGTTTAAGGGCCTATAAAGTTAAGATTATCCCCAGTGTGGGTAGGAGGGAAAGAAGACCATTAAAGTTGGTTTGCTACACAGTGCCCTGACCTGTGATTCTAAGGTAATGTCTACCAATTTCCTGGGTGATTCACACAGCCCTTTGTTTGCTAGATGGGGCCTTTCAAATTGCCCCTTTGATCTATCACTTGGCTGCAATACCTATTTAAGACAACTTAACAGATCTTTTACCTTGTAACTGGAAGGCCTCTTTGTACAGGTCACTAAAAACAAATTTCTTTCTACTCAGAAACTATTTATTCTACTTGTATGCTACGTTTTACTCAGATTTGTTTTAAATAAAAAGCTCTCTAGAAACAAATTTATTTCAGTGACTATTTACTCTATTTTACTTTCTATGCTAAGCTATACTCTAATTTGATTTTAATGAAAAGCTCTCTGGTAGTACCAAGACATGACTGGCTCAGCAAAAACACTGAATTCTAAAATACACAGATTTATGAGCTTTTACCCAAAGCATTCCCTTTTTTCCCCAAGATTTAGAGTATATTCCAGAAGATAAATACTTACAAGTGCAGATATTTTTCCAGCTGTAGCAGTCCCTTTTGGTAGTCCTTCAAGATGTATCCTTAATGTGAACAGGAATAACTGGATATGCTACTTGGTCTACAGAGAAAAACCTAATTTTCTCATTGCAGTAGTCTGATTGTGGTTCTGGGAATGGTGATCAGAATTTGAAGGCCTGATTCATTAGCTCCCATTTGGAGCCATCTTTTGAGCCATAGGTTTGTCACAAGATGCACTGCAAAATACAAAACTTAGAAACATTCAAAGCAGGATGTTATGATGTTCTAGAAGTGATGCTGTCCTTTCAAATGCTTTGTAAACTGTTGTCTTATTAAGATTTTAATGCCTGAATTTTCTCCTATCAAGTATTGCCAAAGGGTTTCCATTTTGGGCCCTCTCCGTGAGTTTTCAGAGTCTCCCAGATTTGGAAGTTCTAATCTACTGTATAAAATGGTCGAGTGTTGTAACTGGTCAGCTGTAGCCATTAATGCTCACTGTAGCTCCAGAAGTGATAGGCTGATGACCAATGGTCTTACAGCTTTAAGGATAGCTAAACTATTACCATTAATATTTTGAAGTCCAGATTTGAATTTTTCAAGTGAAATAATGTCCTGTAGGACACTGAACAAAAGATGTTTTTTTTTGACGCGGCAGTTTCATCCTGCTCTTTGAGATTTCCAGCTAAGTTAGAACCAGGGTCGAGATCTGACACATAGGTCATTTTTTTTACAACCATGTATCACCCTTGAGTAATGACTGTGAATTCTTCTTCCTACCCCTCCCTCCAGTGGAGGCTGTGAACGCTACCTGGACAGCACCGCCCAGGCGACTTGGAAGAAAAGCCAGGGATTTTACCCTACGTCCAAAATTCGAAGTGCCTTCAGTGTTTGGCCCCTATCCCTCTTCTTGCATTCACACCTAGTGGAATCCTTTCATGCCTGCCCTGTCTTGTCATACCATCAACATATAGCATTCAGGATTTGGTTGCAACCCCTGCAATGGTACCCTCTGCCCTAAATGTTGTGAAATTCTTCTGATTTCTTAGATAAACCTGAGGGAGACATCATGGTACACGTTGTCCTCATCGTCCTTTCAGTCCTCTTTGTGATATGCGTGGTGATTTTTACAATGCACATAATGGTTTGGAGTAAAAAGAAAGTGAAAGACGAATTCAAACCAGGTAAGACTTCCATTACTTTGGTTCCACTAGCTTTATCACCATTCTGTGGCACATTTCACCCTATGGGAGGAGTGGTTTAGTGGTTAGGACAAGGTACTTCAGGCCGGAGGGCTGGGGGTTCAAGTCCCACCTGGGGACAGCAATCTCAGGCTGGAGGGACTGGGATTTCTAGTCCTATAGGCACTCCTTGTGGTCTTGGGCAAGCCACTTAACCCTCCAATGCCCATGTTCCCTGTAAGTATTAGCGTATGTGTGTCATATCCCCTCGTGTTAAATGTATCCCCCAATTGACCGCTTTGACCTGGTGAAAAGCGGGATATAAATACAGCTAAATAAAATAAATAAGTGTGTGTGTGTAACTTGGTAGCACTATAGGACTAGATTAAGCTGGTTCTTTCAGCATGTGGTAAGGTCACTTAGGTTTTGGGCTGGTACTTAAAAATTGTGGTTGATTTTAGTTTTCTTTCTGGAGTTCTGTTTTTGGTCTTAACTTTATGAAATTTATTCTGGAATTCCATAGAGGTTGTGATATCTTTCATTGAAGACTTATCCAAAGCTGTTGTATTATAATTTAGCCTGGTTCTCTCTAGCAAAGAAAGCTAAATCTTCTTGAAAGCTCATTGGTTTCACCTCCTTTGGCTAATTTGTGTGTAGTCTTCCATGTAAGATATCACTGCCCAGAAAGAATCCTAATAAAACTGTATGGGTCAGTTTTCAGAAGGTCGGACGTTTAAATGCATGGCGATCAGTCACGGCATTTAAACAGCCACCAGATATTCAGCAACATATCTGGATAGTGGTTGCCACTGAATATCCAGATTATGTAGCCACTATCTGAATAATCTGGATAACGATTGGGACAGTTATCCGAATAAAGGTGATTTTCAGCTCCTATCTGGATAAGTTATCAGGATAGGAATTTAGGCCAGCTTTATCTGCGTCTGAAGCTATCCGAATAACTTTGCCAGATAGCGGCTGAAATCTGAATAGCTGTCACACTGTCTTTACTGTGCGTTGGACCACCCCTGCATTAACCAAATAGTGGTAGTCTGTGAACAAATTCAGCGGCACTATTAGTATAGTGTTGCTGGATCCTCTCTCTCACTGCCTTTATCTGAATCTAAGCTCTGTGTAATCTGGATAAGGCCTCTTGAAAATTTACCCCATAGTGCTTGATGGTAAAGGTGGAAGTTTGTTCAACAACCTCTTATCCTGCCGCCAGGCCTCAACAGACATGCTCCAGTTTAATACCAGTGGCATGCATCAGCCAGAAAAAAGTGAATTAAGCTAAACCTTGTTCTGTTTCTCTCCAGTTCCAAATACCCAGCTCATGCAAACAGCACAGCAGGAAGATGCCTGCAGCTACCACTTCCCAGAGGAGGAAGAAGGCGAGGCAGCAACACCCATCTATCAGACGGCGATCTCGGCGTGAATATTCTTCCAACAAACACCTGACAGTGAAATTGTCACATCCAGAACACAGCATGGGATGTAATTTGCCTCAGCGAGAGGCAGGGTTAAAGACCTGAGGTGGTAGAAAGAGAAGTGATATCAATGATTAACGACCTCATCCCCTGGGAACAGTCAGAAGAAACGTCTCCCACAGGCAGTAGAGTTCAAAGGTGGACACACTTCTGTAACCCCACTGTTGGATTTATGTTTTGTGCTTAATCACACCTTTTGGCTGTTACAGCAAGTTTTCCAGGAGGGAGTGGGATCGGTGTAATACATACAACCTACCTACTGCCTTGCATGTGACATTGACTACAAGATTAGTAATGCCTTCTCTTATGACCTCTGCTGCTGGCTACCCCCCTTGTACTGAACTAAACAGAACTTCTTTTTGGTCTCGTCTTCATAAAGGTGCAGCTGTGATAGTTGGATGCACCCGTCGTAGGATCGTGCTTATATGTCATCCTATCCTTTGGGGAATCCCAGCGCTAGCTCTGCAGTACTCCTGGCTGCTATGGAATGGGATCAGGATTTGAAAGCAGTTTCCCCACCTGGCAGCATGCTCTTAGTGTGCCAAAGAAATGGACTATTTTTTTTTTTAAATTATCACGTTTGAGGATTTAGATTGTGTAATATACAATATAGGCACATTTTCAGAATTGCAGCCTCTGGCAAATCGCACTGATGTAGGTAATGGTTATTGTATTTCATCGGCCATGGGGCAGAGGCGAAGGAAGGGCGCAATGACTGCAGAGCAGAGCAGGCCAGGCCGGGGCTGAAAAGGGATGGCAGAGCCCGAGGGCTGTAGAAACATTGTTTTAAAATACTTTTATTTGCAAGGAAAGGATACGTTCGATTCATGGCATAATGTACACTGTCCTAAGTGATAATTTACATTTTACAGTTATACCCCATTCACCACTCCTCCCCCCCCCCCCCCTCGGCACTATAAAGACAAAGATACAGATAAGATAAATGACTCCTCAAGCCAAGCTTCTAGGAGACTAGTTACAGACTGTACATTGAAGGAAGTGCATTTCCATACAGTCCCTAGACTTTTAAAAATGTTTTCCACGATCTCCTACATGGCCCCCTGTTGCCAGTTTTGCTATTTACCACTGTTTTAAGCAGGGCTGACCCAAGGGTTTCTGCTGCCCTAGGCAGAAGCCCTAGCCGTGCTGAGTGCACCGCCCCATGCTGAGTCATGCCATTTCTGACAGTGGGTGGGGGGGGGGGGGCTTTGTTTGGCAGCAGGATATGTGCTTCGGAACATATGGCCTGCCGCTTCTGACCCTCCTCTGACATAACTTAAGGAGTTCAGAAGTGGCAAGTCATATATGCCGAAGGACATGGCCTTCCGCCGAACTTAGCCGTCCCCTCTTGCCTCTGGCATCTGCAGTAGCAGGGGGCAGTAGCATAGCATGGCTCAGTATGGAGGGGGTGGCAGACCATGTGTGCCGAAGCACATGGCCTACTGCCCACAGAGATCTGCCACCCTAGGCAGCTGCCTAGTGGTGGACAGGCTGGCCTGGCGTTGAGATCAATCAAATCATAAAAAGGTAACATATACATCTACAAGTAAAAAGGTAAAAACACACATCAGAAATTTATTATATAACATTAAAATATTACAATAGAGATGTCTACAACTAGTATGACCACTATAAACACTTTAGGAGTTAATGTATATTCATAAAGATGTGAGGCATATTAATGATGATAGTGAGAAGTAAGTTAATTTATATTCATAAAGATAGTGATGTATTGATGAAAGGGTTAATATTTATGGTATTTATAGAAGCTTAATTGTGATTGGGGAATCCCATTGTTGATGAAAAAGTTCATTCACATGTGTGGAAGTTTTATTGTGATTGGGGAATCCCATTGTTATTGGTGATAGAGTGTTCTGTGAGTATGAATGTTTCAGTGTATGAATGGGTATGGTAGATTTATACTGTTTGTTTATAGTGGTCATACTGTTTGTAGACATCTCTATTGTAATATTTGAATGTTATATGATCTAATAAATTTCTGACGTGTGTGTTACCTTTTTGTGATTTGATTGATTATATCTATTGGTAATTGGCCTGGTGATTTGTTTTAGTTATCTATAGGATCCACTGGCGTTAAGAGGGCAGTTCTTTCTCCCTCCGTTTAGTTGATAGCTGTGCTTTCCTTAGAAAAAGCTCCCTATGGTGGTTCACTGTGCTGTCACAAACAGGAAAACAGCAAACGGGAATCTCTCCAACATCAAATGTTAAAGGCAGTCCTGTGATGGGGATCAAGTAACCATTTATTGCCCCCCAAAATGTCCTTATTAGTGGACAGATCCAGAAGAGGCATGGTCTGAGGTGCTGTCTGCTGCGTTACGGTTTGTAGATACTTTAACTAGATTGACAGATCAAAAACGCAACATTACTAGGTGTGGGCCCCATTTCATTATTGCAGGCCAGTCTGTAAACTCCACAGGTGGTGTTCCCTTTGCTGTTTACAGATATATTCAGAAATCTAGTGCTGGCCGATAGTGGCGTCGAACAGCTGGTTCCCACCGGCACTATTCAGCACCATTCCAGGAAGCTCTTGTACTGTCCTAAGCTATGAAGATACTGATCTGTATAGTGGTGCTAAAACTTGCTGCTGTTCAGATAATGTCATGGCAAATCGGCAGCCAGCCTGATCAGTGCCGGTCCACTGCTAACCAGATAAATGGTCTCAAACATCAGCAAAGATCAATTCTGTTAAGAAGAATTGGCATTTCTTTCCCATTAGAGTGGAATGTGGTGAAGATCTGAGTGAACAAAAACATCTGGGTTCAAATCAGTTTCTGCTGCTCCTTGTTCTTTAACCCTTGAGTAGGTGCAAAGCAGCCGTGCCTAGCTGTGCCGCTGAAAAGTAAGTGTGTTTTTACAGATTGCAGAGCAGCCTCTGGTCTTTTTCTTAGGTTTGCTTTCTTGGCCGTTTTATATTGTTCAATACTTTTCTTTGTTGTGCTCATGTTTTCCATCAATTCATTCTTCATAAGTTCGTATTGAGTCACCCCATCCTCAGAGGGGCGATGTAGGGGTGTGGATCACAGTGCCCATTCTTTTGGCTGCAGCATTAAGCTGTGTTCCAGGGCCTATGGTTAGGGTGGAGATTAAAATCTCGATACGGCATTAGTAGTGTAAACTCATGGAGCCTGCTTCCGCTGCTGACTGAATGTGGGTCAGTTCTTAAGAGGAAATGTATTTATCGTTATACTTTAGATATAGGAGGAGTGTTATTTAGATACGTGATACTAACTTTTGGTAGCCTGTTACATGAGGAAGTAGCTGACCATATTAGAGATCTTTGCAGGGGTGGCCCGTCCACTAGGTGGGTACCTAGCGTTGCAAATGCTAATGGGTAGCATGGTGATTGCTGCCTCTTCTAAGCGGTGGCTCAACCCTAGGCAAGTCTGTTCTGCTGCCCCCACTGTACCATCACCGTTCAACACCGTCCCTGACATCCAGCCTCTCAGCTGGGCTTGATGAGCAGCACAATGATCACTGCTTTGAAGCTGCAGCAGGCTTTAATGCACACACATGTGTGTACCACTTACATCCTGTTGCTCCTGCCCACCCCTCTGAGAGGACAACAGAAGTGGCAGACCATGCGTGCACACATGCAGTTTAAGGCCTGCCGCTGCTTCAACAAGGTGATTGCTGTGCTGCCCATCAACCCCAGTTGCAAGGCAGGGTGTGGGGGGTGGCACAGCAATGGCACACCATGCAGTCAGGGTAGCACCTCAGACCTGCCTAGGACAGCAAAAACCCTTGGGCCACCCATGGATCTTTGTATTTGTTTTAAGATAGCTTACACTGTTCCCTCTAAGCTGTGCGCGTGTGCGCGCGCACACACCTCACCGAATGAGCGCACATACTTTACAACACAGCGCACAAAAATTACGGTTCTGATTCTGATAGAAAACAACACAGACGTCTTAAAATTTAAAAGTTGTTAAGTATTTACGGTTTTCACAAGTTCTACAATGTTTTCTAGTGCAATTAATGTGGTGTACATACAGTATTCTGATGTGTAGTCAAATTTTAAAGTATATAACTCCGAGTGTCTTTATGTGGCGCACAAAAATTTAACCTTCCTTCAAAAGCTGCACAGCTGATATTTTATGCGCACACAGCCTACAGAAAATTAGAGGGAACATTGATAGCTTAATGTATTTTTTAAAATATTATGCTATATGACTGTTATTTTTGTTTTCTTCATCATGAACTGCTTTGGGTTCTTGCTTTTGGGAAACAGGGGCTAAAGGCCTAAAACTAGAAACAGACAAATAATTTCCTAGCCACTGCAACATTTTGCACGTATAAATTTACACAGGCAACCAATACCAGATCAACCCCTTCTACGGGAAAGGGGATGTTTACAGTAGAGGCTCTGTGTTTGAGATATATTTTGGGTCTTTAGGTTTTGTATGGTGCTAGGCCAGGGGTTCACGTCCTAGTTTAGGTCTTCAGTACCCATGTTGGGCTATGGTGGCAAGTGTTCAAATCTTAGGTTAGTTAGAAAGGAAAAAGTCAGGGAGGAAGTAACATTACCAACTGGGATGGTCGCCTAAGTATTGGACTCCCATTGGGACAGTGAAAAATTGGTAAAAGCCAGCACACCTAGACAACAAGCAATAGGTGCGTGTGCAGGAAAAGGAAGAGCAAAACATGTCGGCACGGAAGAAACTTGAGCAGTACACTATGTGACCAAAATACATATGAGGCTGGGCAGACCAAAACAGAAGACGAGGCCAAGCATGCGGAGAAGAAGTGTAGCCGAGGAGCTCTGTGGTGATGGTGCAGAAAGATCAAATGAGAAATGATTGCTAGGTATGTATGACCTAGATTGGCCACTGTTGGAAACAGGATACTGGGCTTGATGGACCTTGGTCTGACCCAGTATGGCATATTTTATGTTCTTATGTTATGCAATAAAAAAGTAATGTTAAGGAAGCGATGGCAGAGTTGGAGGACTTGCACGATCTAAGCCAGCATGTGGCACAGCTCGAGGAGCAGGTGGAGGGAACAGATGAAACTAATAAAGAGATGCAAGAGAAGATGCAGCAAAGCATAGTTACTTACCTGTAACAGGTGTTCTCCAGGGACAGCAGGAATCAGTCCTCACTTATGGGGGACATCAGCACCGATGGAGCCCGCCCAGAGAAATTCCCCAGCTTTCAAAGAAAGCTTTTGGGATTGCTGCCACGCATGCGTGGTCCTCTTCCCACCCAAGGGTGCCACCTTGCTCAGTCAGGTCCCTTAGCTTGAGCCCTACCAAGCAGATGTCAAGGGAAGGACAAAAATACAGCAACTCATCAGGGGAGGCAGGAGGGTAGTGAGGACTGATTCCTGCTATCTCTGGAGAACACCTATTACAGGTGAGTAACTATGCTTTCTCCAGGCACAAGCAGGAAGTCAGGCCTCACTTACGGGACTCCCTAGCTACAGGCTACCAAACCTGTAACCAAAAAATGCCTGTGTGAGGCCATAAGCAGGAGCCGAAACCTGAAGTAGTCCAGATCCTTGGGGCAAAACCCTCGGTAGACATGAAGAAGGGTCAGAGGGCAGGAGTTGCTTATACCCCAAAGAGATTACAGAGTACAGCCTGACCAAAGGCACTGTACCAGCAGGACTCCCTCTCCAGGCAGTAGTGGGCGGTGAAGGTGTTCGCAGAAGACCAAGTTGCCGGCCGGCAAATGTCCATCATGAGCATGGAGTGCAGCGAGGCCACTGAGGCTGCTTTGGCTCGGATCCCCATGAGCAGTGACTTGACGATCCAGAGGGATGCCCGCCTTCGCATGGGCAAAGGTGATGCAGTCCACCACCCAAATAGAGAGGGTGCATTTGGTGACTGCTTGTCCCTGCCTATTGGGATAATAGGTCATGAAAAGTTTGTCAGACTTTCGGTGAGTCGAGGGTGTGGAGAGCCGCCAACGCCTGATCAGTATGGGGCATCGGGAAGAAGGTCAGGAGCACTATCTCTTGGTCGTGTGAGCCTTTCATCTCAACCTTAGGTAAGAACTTAGGATGGGTCCGGAGGACCACTCTGTTCTGATAAAACCTGGTGTAAGGGGCACCAGCTATGAGTGCCTGAAGCTCACTGACTCGGCAAGCCAGAGGTCAGTGCCACCAGGAAGGCCACCTTCCAGGATAAATGCCGGAGTGAACATGTTCAGACAGAAAAATCAGATACCTATCACCAGGTTAAACTAAACAATCTGAAAACAAAAAACCTGGGTTTCAGAAGCCCGTTTTTCAAAATTTATCCCCAGTAACCAATTAGGTTTTTTTGTCGGAGAGGCCAACCAAGCAGAAGGAAGCACACCTTGTGCCGTTGTAGCCTGTCCATTTTATTAAATAAGAAATTAATCTTAAACTCTCGTAAAATTACAATAGAATGCATTACTTAGCTGAATCTGTGTCGAAAAGGCTGTAGGATAAGTAGCAGGAGAACGACGTGACACGTTTCGGGGTATTTAAAAATGAATCCCCTGCTTCAGGTCTAAACCGCCATGTAGTACGCCTTCAGCCATGCATTCAATACCCGGCCCGGGAGGTACATTGCCTTGAGGGACATCCCCCGTCGGGCGGCGAAGGAGCAGATGAGGACTGCCTCCCTGCAGAGGGAGCGTGACCCCCTCTTTGTTGATGTAGAACATCGCTACCCGGTTGTTGGTCTGCGCCAGAACCAACTTCCCGCTTAGGACACCCTCAAAGGCCCTCAGGGCCCCCCAGATGGCCCGGAGCTCGAGCAGATTTATTTTCTGCTGAGCCTCCACCGTCGACAATTGTCCCTGCTTGCAGACAGACCCGCAATGGGCTCCCCACCCCAATAGGGATGCATCCGTGGTCAGCACCACATCATGCTGTGGGGCCTGAAAGGGTGATCCCTGCAGGAGGTTGCAGAAGTTTTTCCGGGGTTTTGCCACCATTTCAGGGACAACCGAAGGTCAGTTAAAACACTGACGGGGTCCCTGAGGTGTCCGAGGGATTGACTCCATTGGGAGCTGAGGCACCACTGGGCCATCTGCATGTGCAGGCAGGAGTAAGGAACCACATGCACGGTCAAGGCCATGTGGCCCAAGAGACATAGCATGGACCGAGTGGTGACCTGGCATGCGCTTTGGATGCGGGCCGCCAGAACTCAGAGGCGGGTGGAAGGGTCCACCAGCAAAAAGGTAATGGCCTGCCGAGTATCGAGGTGCACCCCGATCTACACGAGAGCCTGTGTCGGCTTGAGGTGAGACTTTGGGTAGTTGATCAAGAACCCCAAGCTTTCTAAAAGGAGGACAGTACACGACATCGCTTGCCGGGCCTCCTCAATGGAAGGGCCCATAATGAGCGTGTCACTGAGGTAGGGAAAGACCGGCACGCCCCGACGCCGAAGGTAAGCGGTGGCTACGACGAGGCAATTCGTGAAGACCCGTGGGGTGGATGCAAGACCGAAGGGGAGCACCCTGTACTGGAAGTACTCTCCCTGCACACTGAAACGCAGGTACTGCCTGTGTTGGGGGTGGATCAAGATATGGGCGTAAGCGTCCTTCAGATCCAAGGAGCATAGCCAGTCGCCCTGCCGGAGGAAGGGTAGCAGAATGCCAAGAGATATCTTGAATTTCTCCCGCACCAGGAACTTGTTTAGCTTGCGGAGGTCGAGGATGGGCCGAAGACCTCCCGTCTTCTTCAGGACGAGGAAGTACCAGGAATAAAAGTCCCAACCTCGGAGGTGGGGAGGGACCTTCTCGACTGACCGTTGGGCAAGGAGGGAGTGTATTCCTGCTACAGCAAAAGCTGGTGTGCGGGGAGACGAGGAGGCTCCTCTGGGAAGAAAGGGGGTGGAAGCCTGTCAAAGTGGAGGCAGTAGCCCTCCCGTTTGACCTGGAGGACCAGGCATCCGAGGTGATAAGCGCCCACGACGGGGTGAAGCAGGACAGGCGTCCCCCCACTGGTTGCTGCATTGCTGGAGGGCGAGGGGCTATGTGCTGCTGGTGTCAAAATCCTTGCAGGGGTTGCTGAGGAGCAGGCGTCTGGGCTTTCGGGCCCTTTGGTTTATGGTGGCCCTGCGCGGGAGGGGTTGGCATGGGGGTGGCTAGGTATGGTGGGTAGCTGCGGTACTGGAGGCCTTTCCTGGGAGCCCTTCTTCCTAGGAAAGAAGGGCTTCTTAGCAGGCTACTTCTTCCAAGGCAGCGTGGAGGTCTTGGGAGATGAGTCCTAGTGACGTACTCTGTCTTGATCTCAGCCCCCTTCTCCTCCATCGGCTTGCCAAAGAGTTGTTCGCCAAGGCAGGGCACGTCCAGGAGCTTCTCCTGCACCCACTGCTCCAAATCCGACGATTGCAGCCAGGTCTGGCGGCGGGCTCAGATGCCTACGGCTGCCACCCGAGCCGATGTCTCAAAGCCATCATAGGAGGCTCAAGAGATATACTTAGAGCAATCAGCCACTGATTTCAACAGAGTACGAAACCTGTCGAGAGGCTCGCCCTTGCGGCCCGTGGAGAAACCAACATGTTCTTTTGCCAAGTCGCAGACGAACATACCAATATATAATTGGTATGCCTGTATGAGACAACAGAGCATGGAACCTTGATAGGCCTTGCGGCCCAGGGCATCAAGGACTCTCGATTCCCGGCCCGGAGGGACCGATGAATGGGACTTCGGGCTTTTCTGCTTCCTCATGGCGGATTCTACCACCATCGAGGTGTGTGGAAGTTGGGTCTTGCGGAAGCCTGGCCCCTGCTGCACCTTGTACATTGTGTCAAGGCGCTTGCTCACAATGGGAACTGAGGCCGGGGCCTCCCACATGCGGAGTAGCAGCTGAGATAGAATCGGCAGCACTGGCACAGTGAGGGATTCCCTCAGCAGGGCCTCATACTGAAGAACATCCAGTTCTTCAGCGCGAGGGTCCTCCTCGGCCTGGGTGACCAAGTTGAGGGCCCAAGCCATGTCCCGGATAAATACCAAAAAGGAAGTGTCCTTGTGGGGTGAACACCGCTGGAGACTAGGCGGTGAGGGGTCTGACAGGAGATCCCGGTGGGTACGGGTCTCTGGGGATGTCTCCCCATTGGATTCCCAGTCCGAGAAGTTGGTAGAGGGATCCGAGTCGGGCAGTTCACCATGTCCGATAGCCGGCGGCTGGGATCCGGAGGCCCTGGATGATCTCGCCTCCGAGGAACAGGAGAGCAAGCGTGACAGATGTCGAGGACCCTCACGAGGCCTTTGGCTCTCGGGGGTTTCCTGGATGGATTTGGTTGTCCCACACAAGGGACCCGCTGTCTCCAGGTGCAAGTCAGTGAATCTGGCCATGAGTGCCTGCTGGGACGCAATGAACGCAGAAACGCTGCATTCTAGCGCCAGCATACAGGACTCCCACATGGGCGTGGGGCCCTGGGGTCACCGAATCAGGCGTCGAGAAGGAGAGGGGGTCCTCACCCGGATGACCCTCAGGAGACTGGGCGCCTTCGCCGGAGGCCTCCGTTTCCATGTGAGGTACCTTGCGGGGCCATTCCTTGTCCGACATTTGGGAATGCTGAAGGGGGCTAAGTGACTGGGCGCGGGAGCGCTTGTGCTTGTCGGGGACCCCAGACAGTGACTTCGAGGCCGCCGTCTTTTTGTGCCGTTCCACCTTGGGATACCCCTGGTCAGAGTGCCGCCTGGAACGCGGTGCTGCAGGGGGAGAATCCACTGGAGGGGAGACAACCGAGGGTGCCACTGGAGACTCTGAGGCAGCCTTTCAAAAAATGTCTTCGGACTTCTGCTTACGGCTGAGCAGGGCCTTATAGGACATTTTCTTACAGAGCGAATAGAGCTCTGGGTCATGGTCGGCTCCCAGACACCTTAGACAACAGTCATGAGTGTCCATAAGCAACATGTTCCTAGAGCATCTATCACATTTTTTAAACCCAATGGCCATGGGGGAAAAAAACAGCCCCTGCGAGGTCAAAGACCCATGTGGCCAGCGGTTAGGAAGGAGAAAAGGGTTTGAAGCCTGTAAGGAAAAAATTAGGAAAGTTATCCCCGCAAGTTCTGAAAAAGAGTGCAAGGGGAGGATGGGTAGAGGACCGGTGCAACTGGAAAAAAGAAATAAGAGCCTGTTAAGGCGAGGAAAACTAAACTTTTTCCAAGGGATGAGGAGGTGCATCCGAAGGGCTCTGTGGAATAAGGGAGACTGAGCAAGATGGCACCCTTGGGTGGGAAGAGGGCCACGCATGCGTGGCAGCAATCCCAAAAGCTTTCTTTAAAGCTGGGGAATTTCTCCGTGTGGGCGCCGTCAGTGGCGCCGTCACCCATAAGTGAGGACTGACTTCCTGCTTGTTCCTGGAGAACAGGATTTAATGCAGAATAAGATAGAGGACTTGGAAAATCGATCCCACCACTGCAACATCTGGCTAGGTTAGATTGTGGCTATAAAAATGATGATTCTCCCTTGACTGCTCTACTTTTTTCAAGTTCTCCCAGTTCGGGCCCCTCAGCTGGAGTTGTGATGCCTTCAGCGTAAGCTATTTTTGTTGAGTGTGGAGGCACTGACCATCATGCATTGCACAAAGGGTATTATATGCTACGAGATGCAGAAGGGGACTGGGGATACCGGAAATGTCAGACTACTATTTGGCTGTCCAGTTGTGGCAGGGAATGAAATGGTGGGTACAAGGGAGGACAAAACTGTTCTGGGCTCTTGAGCAATGGTGGGTGTTGGGTCACGAGCACCATCATCTTCCATAGTTAGAGCAAGGGATGCTGAGAGGAGATTGGACAGAGAACCACTACATTTACCATCTATGGATGGTGTGGCAGTGAGGTTGGAGGAGGGTGGCTCCTAACCAAGCCTTTTCAACATTGGCCCCCATAAGAGTGGCCTCATATTTTTGCCCGGGGAGAGAGGGAATATTTAAGTGATGGGTGAAACAGGCATTGAACACTTGACAAACATCTGGAGCCTGGGGAGGTAAAATCCTTTGTAAAGCTCAAAGAACAATACTCCCTGGAGGCCAAAGATTATTTTGCATATATGCAGGTCGCCCATTTCCTTAAACAGGAGAGATGTCGGCTCGTCTATGAAGATGGGTTCAATGATTTGGAGGCCCTGTGGTTGAGCCACCACCAGTCTAGAGGGCTCATTCACCTTCTGTATGCTAGCTTGTACATTTTCTATATGCGGGAGTGGGAGAAAGACTTGGGGGTTAGTTGGGGAGGAGAGTGCCTGGCAGTCAGTGTATATGGGAGCGACAAGATCTGCTATGTGTGTGACAATTTAGAAAAATGTAAGCTGCTGATGCGCTGGTATTACTCCAGTGAGGTTGAAGATATTGTTCCTGACAGCCTCAAACCGCTGTTGGTGGGGCTGTGGGGAGTTGGGTACCCTATTTCATATATGGTGGGAATGTCCCAGGATTAAGGAACTACTGGGTACAGATCTGAGAGCAGATAGAAGCTATCTTTAATGTTGAAGTGGGCATGGATCCCACCTTTTATGTGCTGGGTATCTGGCTGGAGGACCTGCACCAGAGGTGGTGCCGCCCAATAAGGGCATGTATCATTGCAGTGCGAAGTAGAGGCAAAGCAGACACCTGCTAAAAGAGTTGGAAACCTCTACTGAACTATTTACGGACTCATTGAACCTTTCCAGGGGGAGGGCGACAGGGAGGGGGGAGGGTGAAGGGATAGTTTGTCATTGGTAATGGTTCTGTAGCTCCTCAAGAAATGAGGAAGAGTTAAGATGTGCCTGGATATATTGTTAAAAATTGGTTATAAAGATATTTTTAAAAAAAAATCATGCTTATAAAGAGCAACAAGTGGCCCCAAGATTTAGAGCTTCTGGAAGGAGTTCTGCTTTCTGGCTCTTGGCCTCAAGACTGTTACAATAATGAAACAGTGGAGGGCTCTTGAAAATGGGACAAATTGTAAGGTGGTTGTGAGAGAAAGCCTAGGGTACTGGAATCCCAGTACTGGTTCCAGTTGAGCTAAAAGACAAACAGGAATCTACAGGGACAGAGGGAAAACGGTTTTGCCCATTCTTGGTCAGCAGGAGCTCACCAAGTTAATGGTTGTAGTGTGCCTTTAAGTTGATGCCAACTCCTGCTGACTCATCACTTGGGATTCCATGGCAAGGTGCAGCTGGAAGTAGATTGCCATGCCTTTCATCTGCGTAGTAAGCCTACAGCACCTGGTATTCCAAGGTGGTCTTCCATCAATGTACCAAGTGTCCTTAAATAGTGAAGTACTGGGCAAAACATGTTGATCTCAAACTGATATATAAAGAAATCAAGTGCAGTGGCCCATGAAGAACACTCTTGGATTGATCCTCAAGGTGGATCTTCCACTCCCTGGATTGGGAGATGCTGCAGAAGCAGTTTTCACAACTTGGAAGAGGAGGGGTTGGTTTGTGATCATTGTTCAAGGGTGACATCCGGAAACAGCATAAAACATAGGACTATAATAGCAAGGGTTATTTTTGGTTGCACTAGCAAGCACATGATGTGCTGCTGCTGAAAGATCTATACTGGTTACCAGATGGGGAGCAGATTTAGTTCAAAGTTCTTATTTTGTCATTGCAAGACCAAGGTCCTTACTGTTTGTCTGGGAGGCTGAGCTGGTTTCAACCATCATGAGTATTAAAATTGATTCAGGATGCTCTGTTTCAAGCTCCTTCACAAAGAGTGATGCATAAGGTCAGATTGAGAGATTGTGCTTTCAATAGCAGGGCCCAAGCTAGGAAACTCATTAGATTGGAGTCAAATTATTTGTCTTTAAGGAAAAAATAGACTTGACTGTCAACTCAATGCTGACTCCTGGCACCCCCTGGGTTTTCTTGGCAAGGTATGACAAGAAGTAGCTTGCCAGGCCTTTGCTTCTGAGGCAAGGGAGGGTAAAGTGACTGCCCAAGGTCACAAGGACTGCCAGTGGGAATCAAACCCCAATCTCCTGGGCATTCGGCTGTTGCTCTAATCACTAGGCTTCTCCGCCGCTCTAATTTGGTGATATTTTCATATTAACGATTGTATGCCATGTTGAGCAGCTGTGGTTACCGCAGGGGGGAACAATCAATGAGTGAAATGATTGCAGAGGTCCTGATGAAGCCCTGCTGCATGGGCCATGCTTTAGGGCTGTCTTTGCAAGGCCTAGAGTAGTTATGTTACAGGAGAGGGGATTAAAAAAAAATAGGGCAAAAATCCCCAGATTGTTACTAATAAAGGCTCGTGGAATTAACTCCCAACCCAGCTTCCAAAAAAGCAGGAAGAACATGACGTGCGAGACATGCATTTACCATTCTTTAACAATGTACTACAGTTAGGTCTATTTTAAAGGCAAATAAAAGCCTGGTGTCAAACATTGTCTTTTCTGTATCCGATCTTTCAAAACAACTTTTTGGAAGGTTCTTATCCCTAAATGTAGTCTGTGAATCATCCTCAAGGGGACAGAAGAGAGAGAGAGTGTGTGTACCTTGTAGAATTCCTTCCATCACAGAACAAGAATATCCAACCTTCTCTCCCATTGGCTAATGCTACTGGGCATATGCATAAGAGACAGTCCCTGCTCCACAGAGCTTACCAGCTGCTAAGACAGACAAACGAGGGGCTAGGGTAATTCCATTACTGATGTGTCATGAACAGTCACATGCAGCAGTGTTTCTCAACTCACCCTCTCTTTCTTCTCTGTAATACTTTGAGACCTTCTCCCCCAATAAAAAAGGGGTAAAATCTATTTTGTTTAAGTACAATAAAATGTATAAACATCCTACCCACCCCTAACCTGAGAACTACCGTCTATCCTGACCTCCTAATTGCCCCTGGTGTTTTCCTTTTAGTGGCAAAAACAATGTCGTTTGAGTCAGCGGCCCAGCATAGGCATGTTGTACTTTTTGACTTACGTAAAACGTTGTGGTTGTGGTTGGAAATAGTCACTGAATCAGCTACGCTTTATTATTTCCTCCTCTGTTTTACTTTGCAGGCTGTAGTGGGTGTCATGGACTGTTTACTCCCGGCTTTTGTAGATGTTACACTTATTCACTGCTAATGGATTAATAGAGCTGGGAGGGGGCAATCTACAATTCCCCACCAAGTCCTCCCCCAGTATCTAGATGTTCTTGTTTCCTAATCTGAGGTGTCTCACATGTAACGCCTATCAGTGGGGTGAAGACATTAAGAATCAACTCCTCAGCCACCTCTAAATCCATTAATACAGCCTGATGGCGGTCACTGTCCATCTCCCGGTATGAAATGCATTTACTATGTTTCAATAATAGAACAAAGAAACTCATACTCAACAGCTAATACATTTAAATCCACCTACCATAAAGTTTCAGTTACAGCAGTGTTTCCCCAACTAACTCCTTAAAAACAAATAATGCATGACAGATTGGTGAAGCAAGACTTCCCTTGGCTAAATCCATGTTGGTTCTGTCCCATTAAACATCAGTCTATATGCTAGTAACTGTGTTCTTTAGAATCGTTTCTACCATTTGGCCTGGGACTGACATCAGGCTCACTTGTCGATAGTTTCTTGCTTGATCCCTGGTGCCCTTTTTAAAAATCTGGCTCTTAAACCTGCTGCAATGCCTCCATCTTGGCTATAGCATGAACTCCAGACTGTAGGACCGGGCGGGCATCATGCAGAGCACACTCCATCCGTAAGTCCTCCCAGGCTGAGGATGCACTGAGCACTGGATGCGAGTCGCTCTGAGTATTGAGAGCGGCAGCAGCCCAGTACCCGAGTGACCTCTCTCCCCATTTCACTTCAGCACTTATGTAAAGAAACTAGTCTACCTTTGTTTTAAATTTGGCTGAATGCCTGGTAGAGCTTTCAGCCCATCCCTAGCTCTTCTTTGGATCATATCGGCCCCTCCTGCAGTGTAGTGTGTCACAAAAGGCCAAAACAAGGGTATTAAGTGCCCAGGTGAACTTTCAGCCTTGCGTCCCCCCTCAATTAACTTTTAGGACCCTCCTCCCCAAGATTTTGATAAACAGCAATTATGTTCTCCCATTATCATACTTTGAAATAAACTTTCACACATGACACACGTAATGAAAGAAATTTCCAAATGCCTAGGTAGCCAATCTATCTGAAAATTGCCCACCATCCCTAAGCACTGAAAGCGTGCATTGAGTTTTAGGAGTTTGGCTGTCAGGATCTATGGTGTTGCTTTGATTGTAGCTGCTCTCTGCCGCTGCCCTAGGCAATCGCATAGACTGCCTACCAGTTCAGCCGGCCCTGGTGCTACATATCTTTGTCAATGTATGTGTGCACCCCTTGTGCATTAAATGTTTGGGATAACATTGAGCTACAGAGGTTCCCAACTCCAGTCCTGGAGGGCCAAACACCATTCAGGTTTTCAGGCTGCCCTTAATCAATATGCATGAGATGCATTTGCATGCACTGCCCCCATTGTATTCAAATGTATCTCATGCATATTCATTAGGGACAGCCTGAAAACCTAAATGGTGTTTGGCCCTCCAGGACTGGAGTTGGGAACCTCTGAGCTACAGCCTTGGTCTCTTACCCAAGGGCTCTTATTTCTGTGCTGCTTAAACCAGTCCTGGGGTACTACCCCCCTCACTTCAATCTGTTCTGATTTTCAGAATGTCCACAAATTTGCATACAGTGAAAGCAATGGATGCAAATCTCTCACATGCAGACGTATCCTGTGTAAATCAAAACAGGCAAGGGACTACTCCAGACCCAGCATGAACAATACTGTCCCAGGTGTTTGTTACTATGTCCTATATGTCTGTCTTGACCAGAACGTAAGCTCCAAAGAGTAGGGACTGTCCATTGCATGTCTCCGCACAGCACTACACCCCTCTGCTAGGTGCTATACAAATCATGATAAAAATCATTTCTAGTTCATCATAACCATTTCACAAGAGCACGTCACACGCGGGAGAAAGCCGACAAAATGCCACCATGAACAAGTGATAATACCATTTTATTTTAACATAAAAACCAAGAGGGATTTACACACACACACAAAATACTGATGTAGCTGTTTTTACTTTATTAATACATGGAGTGATAACTCTGTATATATAAAAGTGCAAAAAAATATAAAAAGGTACCGTGCACGAAATGCCTAGTTTTTCCACACACAGTTTCATGCTATTGGTCAAAAGTAATTTAAGCAATAAGACCACTGCAGCTAAACCAGGGCCAGGGTGAAGCTGCTTATAAAGTGACTGGCCTAATGAGCATCTTCATTAAATTCTGATCATGTCGAACAGGATGCAGGAATTTGATTTAGTTCACGCCTTTCTCAGAGGGTCACAGTGAGTTACATTCAAGCCCTGAGGGCTAACAATCTAAGAGGGCATCTGAGGCAATGGAGGGTTAAAGGACTTGCTCAAGATCACAAGGAGCAGTAGTGGGATTTAAACTGGGCTTCCTTGCTCCTTAGTCTACTGCTGTAGCCATTAGGCTACCTCTCCACAAACTTCCCTTTCACCAGTATGTGGATCTCATAATTAAACACTAATTAACTTATGTAGGGATGTTTGAACAACAAACAAGTAAAATGTACAGCGAGGTTTTTCTTTCAAAATTCATTGAAAAAATATTTACATAGTAGATGATAGCCGAAATAGATGTGGAGGCCAATTCAGATTGGGGCCTGTCCGGACATCCAAAATCTGGACGGGCCGGATTTGCACCTGATTCTGATCCCGTGCGGGGCTAGATGTGCAATGGGTTTGGATGGGCAGGACATGCCCCGGTTATGGCCCACAGCACGTCCCGGTATATCCCCCAGCTAGCTCAGCCTGGGTTCCTGCATGGAGCCACGATGCAGTGGCATCCTGTCCTTTTTCTCCGCCGCCCGACCCCTGATCAGGCCTGCCGAGGCCGGGAACGAGCTGCAGGGAACCCCCCCTCCCCTCCATCGATACTGGGGTCTCAGTATCGATGTTCCTCACCATCAAGGGGAGGGGACGTATTCCATCTCTGAGGTGGAATAAGTCCCCCATTTACTTCATCCTGTCTGGACGTACAGGGCTTTCAGTGGAATAGGCCCTGTATGTCCAGGTTGAGGGTCACACCTCTGGTCCACCCTCACTCCTCTCTTAGGCTGCCCCCTCCTGCCCTCGTAGAGTTCCCTGCACTTCTCCGCTATACATGCAAGGAGCTCTGTCTGGAATAGGACCCGTGCGCTTAGTGGAGATTATACGTCCGACCGGGATGTATATCCCCGCTAAACACAGGTCAGAATCTACCCCTTAGGGGGTAGCTACTAAAGTGCATTGCGGCAATATACAAGTAAAAGGGCAATAACATGCGTTACTTACCATAACACACAAATTTCCACCGCAATGCACACTACTAAGATTCAAATGCATGCAAAATTCTTCATTAGTATTCAAATGAAGTTCTGTACCTTATCGTTAATGGATCCCAGGCACCATTTTGCTCCCAGAGTCAGAAGGATGCTCCTACTGACTTATCCCTCCTGCTGACTTACCATGGCTGTGGGTCATTGAGAAGGCTTTTTTTTGGTTGGGGGGGGGTGGGCACCAGGGGAGATCAGTCGTTGGTAGTACTGGGGAAAAGGGAGCCCCTGGACCACCTGTTCTATTGGTAAACATGGCCCTTTTAAATTTGAAGCCCTTAGTACTGAGCTACATGTTAGTGGCCCCCTGCTCCCGGCTGGGGAAAAATAACCTGAGCTCTGCACTTCATTCCTTTATTTCCATGAAGAGCAGTCAATCAAAAACTAATAAACACAAACAAACATACTGAAACGTGGTGACTTCTGGGGTAGACTAAACTGTGACAAAATCCAAGATTTGACCACAGCGTAATAACTACTCCCCCTAAATGGTCCTCCCCAGTCTGCCCAATTACTCCTGGTTAAAGTGCATGCAAGAATCGATCCTGGCTATAAGATATTGCCCCTTATTCGATTCAATGTTCTTTTCACAGTGGCTCTCTACTATCCTAGATACAGAACTGTATAAGATCCCAAACCTTAAGCCACAAATGCAAAGGAAGAGAAGGATGACTACCAAGTCTCCTGGCTAGACGATCTGTAATAGTCTCCAATCTAATGGCGCTAAGCCCGCTTCTAAGGACTTATGGTATTATCATGCCAGGCTTCCATGTTTTCCCTGATCACGTCTTACTCTGCCTCATGAGACCGTGAAAGTTAGGTTGTCTTCAATAGTGCAACCTATCAAACTTAGTTTATTACCAGTCTCCAAAAATATGACAGTGGCAATAGTAAGTCTGCCTACTTTCAGTACACCACCACTAACACTATGTACATATATGAACCAGAAGGAAGTGAAACCAAGCACAGGTTTCACCAACCCATTGTGGTTCAGTTCTGTGGTATCCCTGCTACCTGTGACCTTCACAATGAAAGGACAAGGGCACAGGGTCAAGGTTATGCAGTAGCAATGAGCTTCCACTTCCCAGCTCCCAAGTGCAGTCAAAGTGTTAGTGCATACTTTGGAAAACCGTCGGGCACGTGTACCTACAGCGATATGCTTTCAACATTTTCCATCGTTACTGGGGGGGGAAGAATGTGCTGCATCCTATCGGTGCTCGTGACGGGGGAAAACGCCACAGATCTGTGTTTTCTCGACCTGCACTACAAATGCCACAGCATCTGTGGAAAACTGGAACATGCAGGTAAACCCCTAAAATAGTGGTTTTTCCATGCAAGTGACAATGATAAACTCACATCATCTTAGCATAGCATGGGCTAAAGAGATAACAAATGGTAAAAATTCCCTATAGACTAGTCTGTAATGACTCTGCTTCAGTTTGACTTTTTGGCATTTCCCTCATTAATCAGGCGTATAAACACCTACATCACACAGAGACTTTGCTGCATGCCCTGACCGTGTTTACACACAGCTAAAAAGTGACATGTTAGCACTCTACACCGAAGAAATTCTTACTAGCAGCTGCCGTATGTTCCTATGGTTGGAGTGCAACTTTAGTAAGAGGCTGGGCACTAGCACTTTAAGGAGCTCCGCCATGCTGACAAGTTCATGGGACGCAGTCTTCTTGGAGAACACCGGCTGCTCTGTCGAGGCCCAAATTCTAATCAACCACACTTGGTGTGCAATCGAGAAGAAATGAAAAGAGACCTTACTGTAAGCTCCCAGGGGAATTTTCGGAGGGGAAATGTGGTTTTGTCATTCTAAGAGACATCAGCCTCTATGAAAGCTGCACGTTCAACTCAAATCCTACTATGAAATCTTAAAATAAATTCTAGAGATGCTGTCACTTACCTAGAGAAATGCTATCTTTCCTATAAAGCGCGTTAAGATAACAGAATAAATTGTACAGCAGAGTTGGCACGTGCATCCTGAGTGAAGTTCATGCTCCCAAGGGCGGGCACCCTTGCCTCTCTCTTTACTGCTTAAACAAGTCAGTTCATAGTGACTGACCATGCCGACCTGGGACGGCCAGAGAGATCTGGATCTAGCCCTATGTGATTGCTGTGACCAAAGAGCCTGGCAGCTCAAAGCAGAGGATCTGGGGAAGTCGGGTAGGGGGCACAGTTCACTGTTGCTTGCAACTTTCCTTCTTTTCTCGAGACTTCTGGTGCCCTAGTTTGTCTGGCTGGCGTTTGGTTGGTGAAACAAAAACTGGTTCGTTGCCATCATCCAGAAAGTCATAGAAGCCCTCGACTGGGACGGCACAAGGCTGGGCGGAAACTGGGCAATCTAGATTTAAGAGCAAAACCTGGTCACACAGTTGCTTTGATCATAGTCACCATGTTTAACACCATGGGCTTGGCGGCAGATAGAAAAGGAAACTTGCAGGAGGGTTTGCTGAGAAACTCTGGTTATCTGTTTAGCACAAGAAATAGAGCATTCATACAAAAGATATTCTGTAAGCTGTTCTTCCCCTTATACATTTCTTGCTAATTGCTCATAAATTTTTGACATGGACAGGTTAGTTTGCATATTTTATCATAACCTTTACAGAGCCTCTTGCAAAGTAAAAAAAAAAAAAAATTACCAAATTCCCAGGTGACTCACATATCTGCACTTCCTCATTATTTGCATGTGCTGTGAGGCCAGAACACCATTCAGCAACATCAACCCTTCCTCTTGTCCTAACTCTGCTCAGTGTTTGTGAACTGTGGGTTCTGAGATCACTAGAAGGGGAAGTCTGGGGATTGCACCTTAAGAAACCTATTTGCTAGGTTCATACTGGCATACAATAGAGTTGAGGACTTCCTAGCAACAGCCTACAGAATGCAGACATTGCATGAGCCTAGGCTTGGGGGATGCACTAAAGGCTTTAAAATAAACGTGGTACATGCTAGTGAAGTGCAAGAGCTAACAAAAATAAACATAATGGACCATCACAATACTAACGTAATCTAAAATCAGGTAGGTCAAAAACTATACAAACATTATAAAAACAAAGAAATAACCATGTCACCTTCTTGCACGAAAGCTCAAATAATTGGACTGCTGACAAATACCCTCATAGACATGCCTTAAAAATATAATGCATTAAGCTACAAATTAATATGTGCTAAAAGGTTCTGTGCATTAAAAATGTATTACAAGAAAACTGTGAAACAAAATGAAAAACACCTGAAAACTGGGAGAAAAGGCAAATGAACTGAAAATGTCTGCCATGTGTGCATTCCTAGTATACATCATGAAAACAGATAAAAGGGAATACAAACCGATTAGTTATCGACAGTGCCAGGGCAAGGGTATTGGGTGCCCTTGGTAAACCCTCAGTCTTAATGTCCTCCCTCAACCCCTCCTGAGATTTTGATATTAAACCATCAATCATGATCATCCTAACACCATCCCTCCTACAACAATCTTGTAAAAGTGCATAACTGGACATCATAATTTTAAATATTAACATTTTCTTTGTATGCGACTGTTCTCCCTGCAGGTAGAAGAACGTGCTGATGGTTCTTTGCACTGGTTTGTTTATCAGATCTATTGCTTTGATTTCACTTCTGCTGCTAATCTTGCCTAATGGTTGAGCCAGCCCTAGTTAGCAAAATAGAATTTGTTATGATGGATTTTCTATTTACATACAGTAGAGCACCTTTTATCTGAGGTTTCATTATTGGTAAAAGAAAATATGAGCTTTAAACCAGGCTTTATTATCTGGGAAAACATCTATTGTCCAAAAATTGGTGGTATGTGTATGTCACAGCCAAACATTACCATTTCCTCTTATCCTGCTTGGCCAGTCATCCTCAAATTCAGCCACGGCTCATCAGCAGTTTTGTAACTCTGGCAGTGGCAGACAAGCAGACAAAAGAAAATGTATGCCGGTGCTGTGGCATATGTCACAGTGAGTTGACTAAAAATATGCAAACTGCAACGAAACATCTTGGAAAATTACTGTAAGTCCTGCAACTATCTTAAAAATGCTTAAAAATGTTAACAGTAGCACAAGTGTTGCTGAGCTCCAGCAGAGTACAATCTAACTAGAATATTTCATTTGAAGACACCGAGAAGAAAGATTCTTACGTTTTATGCTGAAAGAGACTCTGTTATGGGAAAACATTAAACACGTGAGCCTCTGAATTCTGGTTTGGTCAAATTTTTTTGGTTTTTTATTTATTCGGATTTAGCTCACAGTTTTTCAGCAGGAGTTCAAGTCAAGTTACATTTAGGTAGCCAGATACTTCTCTGCTCTGGAAGGCTTACAATCTAAGTTTTGCCCCCCAGGCAATGAAGGGTGACCTTATTTACCCAAAGTCACATTGAACAACTGTGGGATATGAACCCTGGCTTCCCTAATGCTGTGCCCGCTCCTCTAACCAGCTCGCAGAGAGTAGGGCGCCTGCATCTGGACAAGAAATGCAGATTAAAAGAGAACGTGGCTATCTTACAGGTCGACTCGACAGGATATTTTTCACCCCGGAGTTGGCTGCAGAGAAGAAAGTGGAAGATTTCGGTCCCTGAAGATCATCTAACTTCCAATGAAAATTAAACTGGATTGCTCTGAAAATCTGGCAATGCAAAACTCTCATTTGTAGCAATGAAAAATCAACATGTGAGGTGACAGAGATTAAGGAGAAGCTGTATGAGGTTAAGTTTATAAGGCACAGCTACAGTAGGTTAATACATGGTTTTAAGTGCATCAATCATGCCCATGTTATACAGTCATGTATGCATATACGTTATACTATAAGGGCATAAGTACTGGGGAATGCACATTAAATCTAGGCGGGATCGCTTACACTGCCTTATGGTTGGTGGAAACGACTGTGTATCGTCCATGCATACGCACATTTTCTATTAAGTGCACATGTAAAATATGTGCTCTGCCTATGTGAATGCTCACAGTGATCGTATGCACAATCGGCCTAATGTGCATAGCTAGAGAATAGTGACCAGCTAACGTGCGCATGCAAAGGCTGCTCGATGTGCTTAAGTAAATGAAATACATGATTTGTGCATGTCAATGGCACGTTCCCTTCCACGGCTATTTATAAAATGACCTCAGATTTGGCTGGCATCCACAGGTGCAAGAGTACAGTACAGAGCAACAGTGTATGATTTAAAGGCATAGACAGATGATGGTGGTTGTTGCAACTGCTGCTTATGAAGCGAACCCCTCCACTAAGCATCTCAAAGTCGTCATATGTGAACTAATCCTTAGTTTCCCAACCTCTTGAAGACACAACTTCTCCCACCCTGGCTGATGTTATAAATCAGGTGGCTTCAAATCCACCAGTACAGAAAACCATCAAAAATGCTGAAGGGAGATATTACAGAGCTCCTGAAACAGTGGGTTCGTGAAAAACGATACTGAATAGCCAGGTCGGCATCACCTCAGGAGTTTTGCATTAGCCATGCCCTACTATGGGAACACTCATATTACCGTGTGGTGCAAAGATAAAGGGGGGGGGGGGGTGGATTTGCATATAAAGATGTTCAACATGTGGTCGATATAACAAAGACCTATAGGTGATATTATTGACTGGACGCTGAATCATTTATGTGGACAACTAAAGGTTTTTGACTTTTTGAGTGAGCAGCAGCTCTTACAGCAAATGGTTAGGTAATAATGCTGTAGGGCTTTGTGTATGGCTAAAGCAGATGGATGGAACCTGCATACACAACAGGTTTGTTACACACACACACACACACATTTATTTAAGATTTTTTTTAACCATCTTCATGAAGTGATTCACCCCTTCCTTCGCTTCTCCACATGTACAAAGCACAAAAGTGCACTAATTTTTTTTCTGTCAGTTCAAGCTGTTTTACCAATGACCACCAGGAAGCACTGTGTGCAAAACTGCACAGCCACCAGCCATGTAGTGGGCCAGGTTGGCCAAAAGTTTGAAGACTCTGACAGTGTAATGATGACCTCTAGTAGCACTTAAAAATGAGAGCAGTAATAGTATGTTCAGCTGGTTCTTGTCAACTGTTTGTTGAAGTTTTCTTGATATGCCTAAGACAGACTTTTATGTACTTTAAAAAAAATTTAAAATTTGTAAATTGCATCTCCTTAGCACTTGCAGCAATGTACAAAAGTATAAAATTTGTTAAATACAATAAAGTGCTCAAACAGTGAATAAAATCTCACTGCTGCTCCTTGTGATCTTTGGCAAGCCAATGAACCATCCATTGTCTAAGACAGAACCTTCGGACTAATGCAGAAATACTACGCTAGAGCCCAGAAACCCCTCCCCCCACCTCCCTGGCAGTATCTATTCCAAGTTGGGAAGGCAGAAGCAATGTCCATAAGGTTCCTGCCTCTCTTCTGCCATCTTTCAAAATGGCAGCGCCTAACCCCATGGACTGCCCTGAGAACAAACCAGTCAGTACTCGAGGAGATCAAACCTAAGTTTTCCTTAGAAGCCCAGATGACAAGACTTTGCACTTTCATACTTTGGACATATCATGCGGAGAAAGAGATCGTTATAGAAAGACATCATGCGTGGCAAGGTAGAAAGTCAACGCAAAAGAGAAAGGCCAGCAATGAGATGGATCGATAACAATAATAGCAGCTATGGGTACCACTCTATCAACAATGAGCTGGCCTGACTGAAGACTGAAAACAGTTTAGGTCAACTATGCAGAGGGTCGCCTTGAGTCAATGCAGACTCGATGGCACTTAACAACCACCCCATGCTATGTGTCCCAGGATACATCGCAGAGGCTGGGTGGGTCAGTCTGCCAAATAAGGAATTTTTTTCCTCACTTGCAGGCTGGTCCCCACCCCTCCTGCCCCCGGCTCTGCATACCCAGGATGCAGTGCATGGCAGCAGGAACGTGTAGGCATTGCTCCTGCCTCACGACTTTGAAAAGATACCGCAGGAGAGGGGGAGAGAGGGGTTGTTTGTTGGAGGTTTGAGGGAAGCCCACTGGGTCAACCAATGTTCTCTGAGCGGCTAGGATCACCAATGATTTTTTTTGAGGCGGGGGGGGGGGGGAGTTAGAGCCCAGAGGGCCACCTACGATTTTTGTACTGGTGGGGGGTGGGGATACCCTCCAACCCTGAATCAAGGGCACCAGTGGTCTGGATCATCTGATGTGAAACGTCAAACTTTACTTCAGATCCTTTTTCTCCTGGCTGCATCTTTACGCTTGCCCAAAGTTGGTGTAATGATCCAGCGTTTACAAAAAAAAAAAAGAGAGTAATAAAAGCAGTGTTTCAGCATTGTTTTTTTTACATCGGGAGCAATTAAGTGTTCATTATTTTGCATGTGGTTAGAATGCCCACTGTGCTATGTTTTATGGTGATTTTCCAGCACTAGCTTTTCTGTATCGGAGAGCAAGTTAAGCGCAGGAAAATCACCAGCAGAATATTGTGCTACAGTATAGCACAGGGTATCTGCACTGGCCCCTTAGATTGGGAGCCCTCGGGGGATAGAAAATATCCTCCTGTATCCGAATGTAACTAGCCTTGAGCCACTACTGAAAAGTGTGAGCTAAATCCAAGAACTCATGATCAGACCTCACTAAGCAATTTTTTTAAATTATTAAAACCAAAAAATATAAACAATGCACCATGTCCACCAGCAAAAATCAGTATCATCTCATTCAGAAAGCAGTTTTATATCTGTTCTCTCTAGGGCGCTATCACATTTGGATAGATTATGAAATGGTTTCCATTAGCAAAAGCAGCAAGGGATGTGGTATTTGGAAATGTCTTTGCTGTGGTTATTAAGAAGAAGAATGCTATTTTAAGAAGATTTCTTGTTAAACGAGCAGGTGTCCTATTGGCAGCATCGGAAGTTTACATTCTGCCTTGCAAACGCAGATTACCCTAAATCCTGACACCAGCGCTGAACCCAGAAGCATCCTACTGAAGCCTCTTGGAGGTTAGCATCCGAGTGAGCTGCAGCGATATTTATCAAAGGATTTACCTGGTGAAGGAACTCCCAACGTGCTGGAAGGTGGCTCCTTTCTGCTGGACTGAAAAGTTGGATCCAGAGCCTCTGCGATGTTTCTAGGTAACAGTTGCCTGCGAAAGGTTTATGATATATAGCGTTCATACTGCTGTCATATTAATTCTATTTTTTTCCTTAAAAATAGAAAGTACCATGGACTCAAAAGCAGGCATGGAAGAAGAGGTGAGAAAAAGACAGGTCAAGCATACATTTATTTAGTCACATGATAAAAATCATCTGTTAACAAATTAGGGGAAACTCTGCTCCGAAACTTAAAAGCACAAGGCCCACCAGAAAACATCCCACGGCAAATGTGAGGCAGGTTCAATGAGTGTACTGCCCCGAAATTGAAGGACAGTGTTGGCTTTTGTGTCTGTGGTCAGGTGCCACAGCCCTGTGCAGACATGAGATAGGTGGGTGTTGGGGAGGAGCTAAGACGGAGTCTTGTGTTTTCATTTACCTGTCCTGGATAAGGAGAACTCTTGCTGTGAGACGTATCTTTAGCAGTGTGGATAGGAAAACTTGGGCGTCTAGAGAGAGAAAGTGGCCTTTTTCTGCTGTCAAAAATGTTATATGTAATAATGCATGGATTTCATTTTCTGCATCTATTTTTGGATGACTTCTGCATGCAATTAAAGGAACACAAGGAAAATCCCTGAATATTTGATAAAGAAACTTTATAGCACTTCTGCTAACTGGTTTCTGTAAAGATTAACTTGTTTGCATGGTATTAGGGAAGCTAAACCAGGAGGATAACCAGAATCCGGAGTAATATGTCTGATGGCCTGGGGCCGGTGCTGTGGCTCCTTTGAACAGAGACTGAGTAACCAAGGAAAGGCTTTCCTGCAGCCTCAAAGCCCAGGCCTGCAATCCTGCCCCTGTTGGTCAGCAGGGATTTGCAAGAAGTCGCTGGGAATAACCAGTTTGTTTGCTGAAGATCAAAACTAACAGTATCGGAAGGTAAATCAATGCAGAATCCAACCATTTTTCAGCAAGAGAGCTAATATAAAAAAAAATACATTAGGCTGTAAATTTTAGAGGAAAATTTTGAAGAAAAACATAGCCAAAGGGTTGATGTTTCATGTCTTTGCTCCAGATATGGCTTTTCATGCATTATATTCCCAGCGCCACTCACACCTGACCAACCACAAAATCCATTAGTTATGAATCAACTAAGTCAAATCAAATCTTTTGTGGAATAGGGCTCCACTGGTTGCCAATTTACTGGAAGGAAAAACATAAGAATTGCCCTAGTGGGTCCATCAAGTCATTATCTTGTTTCCAACAGAGGCCAATCCAGGGATAAGCAGGGGGCTTCCCCCATGTCTACTGATCTTTTCTCCAGGAATTGGTCCAAATTCTTTTTTAAGCAAGCTGCCAAACTGTTTTTACCACATCTTCTGGCAATGAGTTCTACAGCTGAACTATAAATTGAGCTAAAATATATTTTCTCCCGTTTGTTTTAAATGTAGTACTTTGTAGCATCTAGGCATGTCCCCAAGTCTTTATACTTTTTGGAAGAGTAAAGAATCAACTTTCATTCCTCTGTTCCAATCCACTCAGGATTTTATGGACCTCTATCATATCTCTTCTTTTTTTTATTTATTTATTGTATTTTGCATTTTACAACAAACAAATACACATAAAAACAACCTCCATTAACAACAACAACTAACCACCATATGTCACCCACACCCCTACACCGCACCAGTCAGCCATCTTGCAAGCCCTTCAAGGGTCGTTAGTCGCCACCAGCCATCCCCACAAAGTCATCCAGAGCAGCCCATTTATTCACCGAACACTTCCCACCCCTGGATCTGAAAAATTTGTCATAAGCTTTCTCGTATTTACTATATACGCACACTTGATTCCACCAGGCCAGCCAGGATAGCGCTGTTGAGTCTTTCCAGTTACTTAAGATCAGTTTTATCGCTATTGCCAACATGAAGTTCACTCCAAAAAAATGCTTTTTAGGGAGCATAGGAATGTCTGCCAACGATCTGAGTCCCAGTATACTCCACGTCAAAGGAGAAGAGAAGTTGAACACCCGCTGTATCCTACGCCATACCGGGGTCCAGTAGTCTTGAAGGCACGGACACTCCAAAAACATATGTCTCAAGGTGCCAAAATCCTTTTTGCAAGACCAGCATCGTGGGGAAGCTTCTTTGTTCCACCTTGACAGCTTTACCGGGGTGATGTAAGCCCTGTGAGCGAAAAAAACATAGACTGCGTTACCACAGCAGATCTGGAGACCCGAACTATTGGGCCCCAGAAGCGATTCCACACAGGCTGAGACAAGTCGGAGCCAGTCTCTTCCTCCCACACCTTCTGTGGGCCTTTCACCATCCCCGTTCCATGACATCGAAGGACGGAATATAACCTGGACATGCCTCCTTTCTTGGCTGACACCATCTCTGTTATTTCTTTCAGCTGCCAATCCTCGGAGTAATCACAAGGTTTTTTCTGCCCATTACACAAACAGTGCCTTAATTGTAGCCATTGATAACAACACTTGGACGGGATCCCGAACTCCTTCTGCAGCGAACCAAAGGACTTCCAGCCATCCTCTTCTATCAGCTGGCCTACCGTCCAAACCCCTCTGCTCTGCCACGTTCCCCAGGCAAAGGAGGCCTTATTGATCTTCAACAAGGGATTGTGCCATAACGGAAGCTGCCTTGAGAGAAAATTGTCTTTGCCCGCAACCAGCAAAAGACTCTGAAAAGCTCTCTGAGTAGAAATAATGATTCTTCCCACCTTAGCTTCATCAGGACATAGCATACCCATCAGCAGATGCCCTGGGAGAGGCATAGCCAAACGTTCTTTAAGTTCAAGCCATACCGGCCGCTGAACTAAGGACTTCTCAGTGGACCACAAACTACCTTGCTTGAGGATAGCTGACATATGATACCAGAGGAAATCTGGGAAGTGAACACCGCCTTCAAGCTTATTTGCTTTAAGTTTCTTGAGGGCAATCCTGGGAGTTTTCCCATTCCACAAAAAGGAGACGAGAATGCGTTCTACCTCCTTATATACTGCACCCGGAAACAGCACCGGGACCATCCCCAGGATATAATTTATCTTAGGCATTAATGTCATCTTGATGGACTCCATTCTTCCCCACCATGTCAGACGGAGCGGAGACCACTGCAATGCGAAAGTCCGGGCAATCTCCTTAATCTTTTCTGCATTGAGTCTAATTGTTTCATCCAAAGGGGCCCCAAACTGGACACCCAGATACTTTATCGGTGAGGATTCCCATCAGAAAGCAAATTGCTGTACCATGTCTACTGTGGCGTATCTGCTCAGAGGGAAGGCCATCGATTTTGCCCAGTTCACACGATAGCCAGCAAACCGGAAGTAATTTTCAATCAGCTGCAGAAGGGACTGAATTGATGCTGGTTGAAGAAAAAATACCAGGTCATCAGCGTAAGCCGAGAGTTTGATGTGAAGGACTCGAAGCACGATTCCCTTAACCTCCACAGACTGCCTCACCAGTAATGCTAAGGGCTTCAAGGCTAGGTTAAACAGCAGGGGAGATAGCGGACAGCCTTGCCGGGTGCCTCTGTAAAGAGAAAAGGAGTTAGAGAGCACTTGATTTGCGAGTATCCGCGCAGTTGGGTTGGCATACAACACCCGGACCATACGAATAAACTGAACAGGGAATCCAAACCACTCCAGTACTCGAAACAGGAAGGGCCACTCCAATCTGTCAAATGCCTTTTCAGCGTCCAACGATAGGCCTATCAAAGGCAAGTTCAGCCCTTCCGCAACCTCGAAGACATTACAAAGAAGCCGCGCGTTGTCCGCAGTCGATCGTCCACTAACGAAGCCGCATTGATCCGGATGTATAAGCAGGTGCAAGACTGCATTGACGTGGCTCGCCAATATTAATGAGTAGATTTTGTAGTCCGCGTTAAGCAAGGAGATGGGCCTGTAATTGCCCACCAACTTTGGATCTTTCCCGGGCTTTTCCAAGACCACGATAGTAGCTGCAGCAAAGGCTCCTGTGTCATTATCAACTTCTCGCAACCGTTGATAGTACAGCAACATGTGTGGTAATAAATCCTTTACAAAGGTCTGGTAAAATTCCACCGGGAGACCGTCTGGCCCTGCGGCTTTGCTCGTCTGCATTCTCCGCAAGGCCTCCCGCACCTCATCGCTCACCAAATCTCTGTCCAAAGCCTCTTGATGCTCCTATCTCAAACTGAGATGCTCTATCTGCTCCAGGAAGCGCTCCACTTCTTCCTCATTCCACTGTATTTCGGACGAATACAGACATTCATAAAACTTTCGAAAGGATTCCACAATGCTCATATTATCCTTCACAACAGCTCCATTAGCCTCCTCAATAACTGCAATGTGGGATTTACCATATCTGGGTTTTAGTTTCGTGGCCAGCAATTTCCCTGCTTTATTCATTTCAGTATAATATCTTGCTTGGGTCTCAAAATCAGACTGTGCCACCTCCCTGCTTAACATGGAGTTGTACTGGAAACGCAGCTTCTGGAGATGCAGTAAGACTTGAGCATTCGCTTGTTTCTGCAACAGTCTTTCCCCCGCTCGGATCTGCTGGTCCAGAGCTGAGATCCTGGCCTTCTCCTGCCGTCTGGCAGCGATGGAAAAACTAGTAATCTTGGCCCTCATTGAAGCCTTGAATGCTTCCCACCGCGCCCATATTGATGTTTCTGCTGGGTCATTAACCTCAAAATATTCTTTAATAGCCTGCTTCACATACTCCTTAAAGGTATCATCCGCCAACAGAGCTCTGGGGAAAAACCACCCATTACTCCTCTCTTCGGCCTGCAATAGCTCCACATCCAGGATTATGGCGGCATGGTCAGAAATATGCGTACTTAATATCGCTGCGTCCATTATCTTCTGAACTAACAGTTGAGAAACTAGGAAAAAATCAATTCTCGAGAAGGAACCGTGAAGGTGGGAATAAAAAGTATAATCCCTTTCGGTTGGGTGAAGAAGTCTCCAGATATCCACCAGACCAAACTCAGACATAACTGACGTCAGCACCTCCAGAGCTCTGCATTTCCGACTACCTCTAACAGGCTTGCAGTCAATTAAATGGTCCATGACCAGGTTGAAGTCTCCTCCCAGTATAATAGGGATCCCGACATACTCATGGATCACATTTGCCAGGTTTTGGAAAAAATTGGGACTGTCGCAGTTGGGAGCATAAATATTCACTAGCCCCAACCTCTTCCCATCCAGGTCGAGCTGTACACTCGCCCATCTTCCCTCTGGATCCATTCTAGTCTTTTGTAAAAGGGCTCCAATAGTCTTCCGAACTAGAATTGCCACTCCGTTCTTCTTTCCCAGAGCAGGGGCATGTGCCGCAAGAACAAACTTCCCTTGTTCCAATTTCAAAGACTCTTTAGTGACTAGGTGCGTCTCCTGTAGCATTACAATATCGGCCCTCTGCTTCTGGGCGTACACTAAAATCTTCTTACGCTTAGCCGGATGAATAATGCCTTTGACATTTAAGGACAGCACCTTTAAAGGGGCCATTTGTTCATAGGAAAAAAAAACTTAACCCCGGGCCCGTTCTGGATGTCCCAAACATAAGATGGCTTGTATACAGGGCTGACTTCAAAGGGCTTGCAAGGCGACTGGTGCACCACCTCTATACGACTGATAACAAAATTTGGGTGAGCCAACATGCAACATTCAGGCCACAGTGACTATCAGATAACAATAGAAAGCGCCTAACTAGACAATTCCCTCTCCCCCCAAGGTTGCCAAAAACAGAATCATAATTACATAGTAACACCCGCCCCCCGCCCATACAGTCACCCGCTAAACATATCAGAATTCTAGCAATCCTCACCCGGCCCTCCCGCTACCCCCGTCAATGCCCCAGTCTCAAGAGTTACCCTGCACATAATCATCTATAGCAATGCAGTGAAAACAACAATCTCAATACAGTAAATCCCCCTCCACCAGAAAAAACAGTTGTTTCCGATCACCCCTTCTGCCCAGCCAATAAAACGCCCCTAGGGGCCCCTTATCATCCCAGCTAGGCCAGGGAGCAGCGCACTGGAACCATAATAGGACTACCAACGTCCCAGTCACTGCATCGCCAGTGCTTCTTGCTCCTCTACAAACCGGGCTGCATCTGCTGGATCCTCGAAAGCTCGGGTGCGATTGTCCAGAGTTATCTTGAAGCGCGCTGGGTAGAACAGCCCATACTTTGCTTGTAGATGTTGCAATCGGGGCCTCAAAGCCAAAACCTGCTTCCTTTTATCGATCGTGGCCTTGCAAAAATCAGGAAAAAAGGAGACGTTGTGGCCCTCAAACGTTACGGCCGAGGCTGCCCGTGCCGCAGCCATTATCTGCGAGACATGCTGAAACCGCAGGATACAGCAAATGATGGGCCTTGTCTGCTGTTTGCGAGGTCCTGTGTGCGCCGGCACTCTGTGTGCTCTCTCGATTTCCAGCGGTCCCGCCAGATTTAATCTCAGCATTTTTGGAATGGCTTGGGTCAAAAACACTATCAGTTCAGTTCCTTCGGCCCCCTCTGGGACCCCTATAATCCTGATGTTGTTACGTCTACTGCAATTACTTAGGTCCTCAATGGTCGCCTCCATTCGCTCAATTCGCTTCTGGGCCTTCCAACATTGCTCAACTTGGCCCTCGTGCACTGCTAGCGTAGCATCCATTCTATCTAGGCGGTTAGACAGCCTCTCCATCTGCGCCCTCAGATCCTGCAGATCCGTTTGCACTCGGGACATCACATCGCCACTCGCCGCAACCATCTCCTTTACCGCCCGGATCTCCCCTAGGACCTCCTTCATCGTCTCATCTGTCTCCCGCGCAGCCGCCATCTTTTGCGGGGACAGCGGGTCTGACTTGCTCCGTTTCGTCCCAGCAGTCTGACTCGATGTAAAATCCAACTTCGTCGGCTTGCTGCTGGACATTATTCCACCACTTTCAAAGTAACAGAACGCCTTTAATAGCGACACTTCCGAGTCTCGGGGAGAGGGAAAGTCTCAGGATTCTACAAAAGCCACCGGAGAACCTCTCCTACGCAGCCACCCTGTATCGTCGCTGGCTCCACCCCCCTATCATATCTCTTCTTAACGGTCTATGCTCCAAGCTGAAGAATCCTCCCCACCTTAGCCTTTCCTCACAGGAGAGTTGTTTCATCCCCTCTCTCATTTTGGTCACCCTTCTCCATATCTTTTTTGAAATGCAGTAACCAGAATTGCACACAATACGTAAGCCACATCATGGACTGATTCAGAAGTATCATAATATTATTTGTTTTATTCTCTATTCCTTTCCCTATAACTCTTAACATTCTGTATTACTTAAGCTGCTTATTAACAGCGTATAAGATATTGTATGATCACATCACATGAAGAGAAAGATCATTAGAGAAAGACAACATGCTTGGTAAGGCTGAAAATCAACGCAAATGAGGAAGACCAGCAATGTGGTGGACTGATGAAGTAACAGCTGGGGATGTGCATTCATTTGAAATGACATGAGAAATATCAACAAAATATCCTATTTTGTTTCATCCAACATTCATTTTCCCCTCTAGTTTCGTTACAAGCTGGTCTCAAACCGGTAACAATAGGGTTAGAAGGCAGGCATCTTGCAGAAGAGCCTTCACATCTCCATGGAAGCTGGTTCTAGCAGCCTAACTCTGCTCATCTTCCTTCCAATATCCTGACTGGCCCAAAGCTTGTCTAGTCTGGAGCTCTATTAAAAACGATAACTGGATTTTTTTGCCTTGTGAATATATTGACTCCTGCTGTAGAGATTTACGCCAAAGATTTTTCTTTTGCAATGTTCTTGTACCAGAAATTCTGTGAAACCATGTCTACATATCCTATCAGAGACATTTACCAAGCCTAATCTAGATCATGTTTGTCCAATTAGTGGTGATGAAACAGGATCTGGATTAGACTATACTGTGCTTATTCCTGAATATTTTTAGCTGTGTATTTGTGCAAATGGGATTTACTGTTACCTACTTTGAACTTCTCAGGGCTAAAGGGGTATAAAGAGCCCTATTAAATTAAATTAAAGAGTATAAAATCCATATCCAAATGGAAAAACACCAACATCTATTACTTCACCCCATGGTTCAGAGAAGGGCTGGTGGAAGCCTGGAAAAGCCTTCCATGAGAGGCAACACATTACATTCGCTGCTTATTCCAAACATAGGTAAGTTTGTTGGGGTCTAAATCCCTAGGTATTGATATTGGCTCAGGAAAACTGGGATTTGTTTAGATTGAGTTTGCTTTTATGAGTTCCTGCTTTAGGTTGATTGGACTACTTGAGTGATATTTATTGCTATGTTTTTTATGGCTACTGGGTAGCAAATTTTCATATTTTAAATTGTTTATGTTTTATCTTCGCTTATAACTGTTACCATGCTTGATACATGCCAAATGTTAATGAGTTATGCAATGTATTAATGAGTTTTATTACTTGTATTAATTTGCTGTACTACATTTCATAATGTTGCCCGCCAAGAGTACAATAGTGGTGAGGCAAGTTATACATTTTTAAATGAAAACAGTAACAGAATTCAAGAAAATCTGGAAGTGGAGGAGAAGCAGCTTAGTGGTTAGAGTAGGAGGCTGACAATTAGGGAGCCAGCATTCAAATTCCCCTTCTCCCATAGATGCTTCTTGTGACCTTGGGAATGTCACGTTACTCTCTATTGCATCAGGTAAAAAACTGTAGGCCCATATAATCAGCCATGTTCTAGGGCAGTGCAGGGTTCCCGACGCACATAGCGTAATTACTCATCTGTAGCATGTGTTCTCCAGGGACAGCAGGAATCAGTCCTCACATATGGGTGACGTTGACATTGACGGAGTCCTCATGGAAGCATCCCCCCAGCTTTCAAGAAAGCCTCTGGGAGATGCCACCACGCATGGGTGGTCCATTTCCCACCCAAGGGTGCCATCTTGCCCAGTCAGATGATATAGCTAAAAGACGGCAAAAATAAAAGAAGGTAAAGGAGCAACTCCAAGGGGAGGAGGGAGGGTTGTGCGGACTGATTCCTGCTGTCCCTGGAGAACACCTGTTACAGGTGAGTAACTACGCTTTCTCCGGGAACAAGCAGGATGTCAGTCTTCACATATGGGATTCCCTAGCTACAGGCTACCGAAAGCCCATAGCAAAAACAGGGGCTCCCTCAGGGGGAGCAGCAAACAGCAGCAATTTAGTCTGTGTACACAGACCACAGTAGGACCCCTGTGTCCAATGAACCAGCGCTCCGGTAGCCTGAACACAGAAGGGTCGGAGGGTAGGAGTTGCCTAAACCCCGAAAAGATTACGGAGCACAGCCTAGCCAAAGGCACTGTCCTGTCAGGACTCTCTTTCCAGGCAGTAATGGTCTGCGAAGGTATGTACTGAAGACCAAGTGGCGGCCCAGCAGATGTCCACCATTGGGGTGGAGCACAAGTTTACCACCGAAGCCGCCATGGCCCTGACATGGTGCGCCATGACGTGGTCTTCCAGCAGGAGCCCTGTCTGCTCATAAGCGAGGGCGATACATTCCGCCACCCATGTGGACAGCGTATGCTTGGTCACCGCCTCCCCCAGCCTACTGGGGTTATAGGAGATGAAAGTTGAGAGGCTTTGCAGTGGCCCCGATTGCGTTGGATATAGAAGGACAAAGACCTCTTACAGTCCAAGGTGTGGAGGACAGTCTCTGCCCAACTGGAGTGAGGTCTTGGAAAGAAGGTAGGGAGCACCACTACCTTCGGCAGGAATGTATGGTGCATGCAAAGCACCACTCTGTTCTTGTAGAACCTGGTATAGGGCACCTCTGCCACAAGGGCCTGAAGTTCGCTAACTCTGCGAGCGGAGGTAAGCACGACCAGGAAAGCCACCTTCCAAGAGAGGTAGCGAAGATGGCAGCTAGCCAGAGGTTTGAAGGGCAGGCGAGTGAGATGCCCCAACACTATATTGAGGTCCCATTCAGTTGCCAGAGGGCAAACCGGGGACTTCGATAACAGTAGGCCCGAAGAAAACAGGTCAACAATGGTTGAACTGAGAGGGGCTGGTGGTGCACCGCTAGGGCACTAAGGTGCACTCAGACCAAGTTAGACTTGAGCCCAGGCTGAGAGAGGTGGAGAAGGTACTGTAACACTAGAGCCATCAGACAGGAGAAAGGGTCAGCCCCATGTTTGGTGCACCAAACAGAGAACCTGTGCCATTTGAGGGCATAAGCCTTCTTAGTAGAGACCTTGCGAGAGGCCAGCAGAATGTCTTCCACCTCAACCGGAAGATTGAAAGGGGCCAGAGTCACCCTCTCAGCAGCCACGCTGTAAGCGACAGGGACCGCAGGTTGGGGTGCAGGAAAGAGCCATCCTCAGATAGGCATCCCGGGGTGGTCCCCAAGGCGATGGGAGTCTCCCCATCAACTGTAGAAGCTGCGAGAACCATCAGGATGAGTGAGGTCCTGTCGCGCAGGGTCCTGAACAAGGTCTTTGCAATCAGCGGCGTAGGAGGGAAGGCATACATGAGGCCTTCTGACCATGAGACTAGGAATGCGTTCGCTGCCACCCTGGAGGAGTGGGCCTGCCGGGAGCAGAATCAGGGCAACTGAAAATTATCCAGGCTGGTGAACAGGTCCATCACGGGTTTCCCCCCAGAGCCGGAAAAGCCAACCGGTTACCCTGGGGTCCAGTTGCCACTCGTGCTGGAGAACTCTGCTGAGCCTGTTGGCCAGCAGATTGTCCTGGCCTGGCAGGTACACTGTCTGCAGGAGGATACCCTGCTTGTTCACGTAGAACATCGCCACCTGGTTGTCCGTCTGGACCAGCACTGGCTGGTGACGCAGGTGGTGACAGAAGACCTTCAGGGCTAGGTGTATTGCTCAGAGCTCCAGGAGGTCGATCTGCTGGGTGCCTGGTGACCAGTGGCCCTGAGTGCGGAGATCTCCACAGTGGGCTCCCCAGCCAAGCAGGGAGGTGTCCATGGTGAGGACCCTTGAGGGGCTTGGGGCTGAAAAGCATGCCCGCCTCGAGATGCTGGGGAGACTGCCACCAGACCAGAGAATCCACCAATTGGCAGATCACAGAAACTCTGTTTCGGAGGCGGCTCATGGCCTGAGACCACTGGTCTCGGAGACACCACTGTGCCACCCTCATATGGAGGTGAGCGTCGGTGATGACGTGGACCATGGAGGCCATGTGCCCGAGGAGGCGCAGGAGAAGCCGAGAGGGCACAGAGGGATGGTACTTGTATGTCCCGAGCTAGAGTCTTGAGACGATTGGCTCGGTCCCTGGGCAAGAAAGCCTTCGACTGGAGAGTGTCGATCTTTGCCCCAGTGATCTCCAGACAATGTGTCGGGAGGAAGTGAGACTTGGGGTAGTTTATGACAAAACCCAAATGTTGCGGAACCTGGATGGTGCATGCAGTGGCCTGCTGCACCCTCTGAGGCCATGCCTCCCTTTATGAGCCAGTTGTCCAGATAGGGAAAGATGAAGAACCCCTGGAGCCGGAGGAAGGCAGCCACGACCGCCATACACTTTGTGAGAACTCTTGAGGCAGAGGCTAGGCAGAAGGGGAGCACCCTGTAGTGAAAATGCCTGCCCCCCACTACGAACTGCAGGTACTGCCTGTGGTTTGGGTGGATGAGGATGTGGGTATAAGCATCCTTCAGGTCTAAGAAGCATAGCCAGTCTCACTGCTGGAGATATGGCAGCAATGTTCCAAGGGAGAGCATCTTGAACGTCTCCCTCACCAGGAATTTGTTGAGGTTGCGCAGGTCGAGGATGGGCCTTAGGCCCCCTGTCCTTTTTGGCTTGAGGAAATACCTGGAGTAGAACCCCTTGCCCTTGAGATGGTGGGGCAATGGTTCCACCGCTTTGTCCTCAAGAAGTCCTGCCAACTCCCTCAGAAGGTTCCGGTGGAAAGGAGACCTGAGGAGCTCTCCCGGGAAATAAGGGAAGGGTGTCTGAGTCAGGTGGAGAAGGTAACCCTCCCTGACTACCTAAAGTGCCCAGGAATCGGTGGTGATGGCCACACCTCTGGGCATAGAGGGCCAGATGTCCCTCTGTGGGCTGCTGAACTCCATGGGGTAGAGAGGCTATGCTCAAGGAGTCAAAAACTCTCCCCTGGCTGGGCCGGAGCCGATGCCTAGGGTTTTGGAGCCTTTTGCTTACACGGGCCATGCCCATGTCCCTTGGCCTGCTGACCCTGTTGGGAAGCTGGGGAGGCCTGATAAGGTTGGCAGTTCCGGTAAGCAGCTCCCTTCCTCGGGTAAAAGGACTTTTTACCCAAGCCCTTCCATTGGGGAGGGGCAGCGGTCTTTTTGCAGAGCCTGGTCTTTGTCATGAACTCGGGTCTCCAGCTCAGCAGCCTTGTTGGTCATGGGTTTGCCAAAGAGGTTCTCTCCTTGGCAGGGGACATTGACCAATTTGTCCTGAACCCACTGCTCGAGGTTGGACAACTGTAGCCAGGCTTGGAGGGGTGCACTGATGCCAGCCGCCACTACTCGAGCCGCCGACTTGAACCCATCATAGGCTGCTCAAGACATGAATTTGGAGCATTCACGGACTGCTTTAGTCAGGTTCTTGAATCGCTGCAAAGGTTCCTCGGAAAGACCAGCTGAGAACCCGGCGAGTTCCTTTGCCAGGTCTCTCAGGTACATTCCCATGTACAACTGGTAGGCCTGGATGCGGCCGATGAGCATTGAGCCCTGGTAGCACTTACTGCCAAGGGCATCCAGGGTGCGGTCCTCCCTGCTGGGTGGGCACCGAGGAGTGTCTCTTCTGGCTTTTCACCTGACGCATGGCCAACTCCACCACCATGGAGTTATGCGGCAGCTGTGACTTTTGGTAGCCTGAGCTCCGGCAGACTTGATACATCGAGTTGAGCTGTTTGCTCACCACTGGCACAGAGGCCGGTGTCTCCCACATTTGGAGCATCAGCCATTCCAGGATGGGAGGGATGGGCACTGTGAGCGATTTCTGTGGAGGGGCCTCATACTGGAGGACTTCCAACTCATCCGCCCGAGGGTCCTCTTCCAATTCGGTCGGGAATGCCAGGACCTTAGACATGTCCTTGACAAAATCAAGGAAGCCCATGTCCTCAGGCGGAGACCGCCATTGAGGCTCTGAGATGGGAGAATCAGATGGGACATCGCGGTGGCAACGGGTATCGCAGGACCCCTTGTCCTCAGTCTCCAACTTGGAGCAGTCCATTGAGGAGTTGTAGGAGGGCTGCTCCATGGGCCTCGGGGCCCCTGATGCCCTGCGGCCGGTGCCCGGTAAACTTGCCGGGGATGACCAGTCCTGTCGAGTGGGACTCAGATCACAACCTCGGCCGAGGATCGACTCGACACCGAAGGACCTTGAGGATCGGCTCAGTCTCCGGGGACATCTTGGACGTCGAGGGCCCAGTGGTCGGGGCAGATGAACCAGTCGTGCTGGACAACAGTGCCCACTGCTGGTCCATGAAGGTGGACAAACTGCGCTCCACGGCCGCTATTCTGGACTCCAGACCAGAAGGCTCTGCATCCTTTGGCGCGGGCACCAAGGAACTCGGGCCCAATGCTGGCTCCCCCAAAGGGGAATCCTCAAGGCCAGTCCGTGGTCAGATCCTTCCGGGGGACCTTCACAGGCTGCTCCTTCTCTGACGCCTCAGACGAACATCTCGGACTGCGGGACCGGGTACGGGGAGCACCCGGCTGGTCGGAACTGTCCAAGGACGCCGCTTTCAAGGGTTTCTTCTTCTTCCTGGGTTCCCTCGAGGGAGACCCTCTTTCTGAGGACCCCTGAGAGGGCTCGGGTTCAGAAGGTTCTGCCTGAGATGTCAGAGCTTCAGATGAGGCCCTAGCCTTCGGAGGCACTGGGGAATCGGGGAAAAACTTATCAAGCTGCTGCTGGTGGCTCCTGAGGGCCTTACTGGACATTCTCTTGCAGAGATTGCAGGCTGCCGGGTCTTGGTCTGGCCCAAAGCACCGGAGACAGCAGTTGTGTGTGTCGGTCAAAGACATAATTTTAGAGCACTGATCACATTTCTTAAAGCCACTGGTAGGAATGGGGGAAAAAAGTACCCCTGCGAGGTCAAAGACTCTCCGGGCTGCCAGTTGGAGAAAAAAGGCATGAAAACGCCAGGGACAGAAAAGAACGAACGACAAACAAAAAAAAAAGAGCGAACTCAATGTCGAGGCAACGAAGTCAGTAGGCGGTTAGAGTACCCACTGCAATACTGAAGGCGAGTATGAAACTTGGAGAGAAAAATCAACTTTTTCCGGAGACAAGCCAGACAAACGTCTGAAGGGCTCCACAGAAAAAAGGAGACTGAGCAAGATGGCACCCTTGGGCGGGAAAGGAACCATGTATGGGTGGTGGCATCTCCCAAAGGCTTTCTTGAAAGCTGGGGGGATACTTCCACGAGGGCTCTGTCGGTGCCGATGTCACCCATATGTGAGGAATGACTTCCTGCTTGTTCCCGGAGAATAAAAAAAATCATATGTTCAATGCAATAAAGAAATCATTAAAAACATATATGCAAAATATTTATGAACATGAGAGAGTATACCAATTGCCATGGAAACCTTCATCTACCGGACAGCCTGCATTAGCAGCAAAATCACTGTTTTGCACAGAGATTGTACCAGGATCTGGAGGAACATATGCACAGATGGGCATCCGTGGACTACTAAACATGTATATTCTGTGCATTAAGGTATCATGCAAATATCTGCAGTTGAGCGCATTTTCAATCATCTCACAGCAGCGGTACCTCCCCCTTAAGCTTGCATTTGGCGATATACTGACCTCGATAAAACAGAAAAAAGGCCTGAAAACTTCACCAACGCTAAGCCACAGAAGAAAACGTTGTGCACAGCTGTCTACATGAGTCGTTGCACACAGCATGTTTGTGCCCAAAACGCCATTGAGCATAGGGCGGTCATGGCAAGGCTGTGCACTTATCGTGCGTTTGTAACATTAAATGCAAAGCCTCCGCGTTAGCTGGCAGAGGCATGATCAGCATGTTTGACTGCTAACATGCAACGAAGTACATTAATGTGCAGCACAATTAAGGCAGGTGCACTAAATAATACCCACAGAGGTATCGTTAAGGGCATCCCGGCTAACCGCCACGTTAATGGTGCTCGCACGCCAATGTGCTCCCCATATTCACACTCTGCCTCTAACCTACCTACTCTCAACATTATTGCACAAGTGGCAGTTAATATGCGTTTCGGCGGTAGGTAGTTTGCATGCCAGTGCTTTAGAATTCACTGCGACTAGTTACCACACGCTATAATGCAGGTTAACTAGTTTGTGGCACTTAGTAAAAGGGTCACTAAGGAGACATCAGGAAAGCATCTCCTATCCTAGTGCATGCAGGAAGTTTAGAAGAGGTCCATATCATCAAGTATGCATGTGTGTTTCTTAGGGTTAAAAGAAAAAACTAAAATCTGACCAAATACCAACCTCTTAATGGAAAGCACAGTAATACGTATCACTTTTGTAACTAGGGTGTAAATTTCCAAAGTATTTTGAAACTCTAAAATCAGACCTCCCGCTCTCCACCACACAGAAACGTCAAAAAAGAATTCTCCTATTGACTAGTTGTAGGTTTATCATTTCGATTTTCAGGGTTACTAAGCTGTCCCACAAATGTATGAGTAGTGGTGGTGGGTCCGAGGGGTGCTTTGGAGAAAGTAACACAGAGGTGGAAGTTGCACGCCTTTCAGCCCACCATCTCTCGACGGCTACCTCATCTAGTGGGAGATCCAGACCCCAATACTATTGGCAAGACTTAGAGAAACGTTAGAACTTCTCAGAATTATGAATGAAATGGGAGACTCAAATCTGAAAAAGTTGTAGAGCAAATTTAAAGCTTTGTTCCTGTCTCAGTATCATCAACTTTTCCATTTTACTTCAAAATGAGATAAGACAGTACTAGAATATGTAGGTGTCTTCTGTGTGGGTTTCTATTTCACGGGTCTATTTTTAGAACAAAAATAACCAGATATCAGTAAGGACTCGCAGTCTCTTTCCTGCTGCTGAACCCCTCAAAAAATGAGGAAAAAAATCCACTCCACACATGGAATGACTTCAGACTCTAACTAGAGACTTGTGCATAGATTCTCTTTTTTAAATAAGGTCTCAAAGGTTCTGTGTTTGAGATCACTAATCTATAACTTTGTGACACTGTAGGCTTGACTTACAAAGCTTTTTTTTCCCCATGGACCCAGAATAAGGGGGGGGAGGGTTTGGAGAACTTTAATGATCAATATTCAAAAGACGTAGATGCCTAATATCATGAGTTAGGCAATCAGATTTGCCAAAATGAAAATCTCCCCTTGCTAAACACCTAATCTTAAACTCCTAACAGTGGGTGTGGTCCGATCAGGGGTTGAGTGGAGTAAATTAGGCATCAAGCACATATTTTCAATACTGCATTCCTAAATTAAGGCAAAGAGCAGGCCTGCTTCTCGTGTAGGTGGCCTAGAGAGGCAATTTATCCAACCAAGCTTTCTGAAAGTTATCCACTCTGTATGGGTGTAATTTCCTAACAAAATGCCTATGTCAAGTTCCAAAAAGGTGCATATGCGCCTTTATAAAAACAACCACTCAGAACCAGCCCAACAGCGTACAAACCCTCGTGGACAAATTTACAGCGTCTAATACTTGTATATTTTATAAAATAGATACATTTCAGCTCCACCCCTGTTCCTCCCAAAGTAACCCCTAAGGAAGGCCTGTGTGCAATGTGCACACACCATCTTGTAGGCACGCATACCCATACAGATCAATTTGGCCATGCAATTTTGTGAGCGCTATTTTCTGTGTGCAAGAGATTCTTCAGCCATGGAAAATGCTTTAGAAAATTTCCCCCTTCACGGATAAAAGAACAGGCGTTGCTGTCAAACATGAACACTTCCACCTGCACATGTGCAGAGACAATCCTGGGGCAGGGTAAAGCCAACGGAGGCAACGGCAGGCATAGTTTTACATTTTCACAACTATGGGATCGATGCAGAAACCCTGTGTTAGAGCCCTGTAATAAAGCTCAGCACAGGGTTTCTTAATGCAAATCTAAGCAGAAATTGTACTCACTGATGCTGTAACAAACAGCATGCAAATAAATTGTGCACACAAAGTCTGCGCTACAGAAGGAGAGCAAGCCAGATGCATGTGCACACGGGTCTGTGTTAGCAGCACTTACATCTTGTGCAGAAAAGAAAACCATATGGCACTCGTGTGTCTGTGCTGGAATGTGATCTGATGCCGAAACAGCAACATTATTCATCGCAGAATTATATTGATGTGCATGCGTCAGATAGCACTCCAGCAAACCTCCCTGCTGTTTCTTTTTTACCACTCCCTGTAGCAAAAACAGAGAAAGGTTGTCAGTTCTGTATGCTCGAGATAAAGAAACAGGCATACATTTCTCAGCAATGCTGACCACAGTCCTCACCCTTTACAACCCTTCAAAACTTGAGCTCAGCCTTCTGGTCTTCTCAGGGCCAGCTCAAAGGGTTACGGCGCCCTGAGCTAACTTTTGCTTTTACACTCCCTCTCCCCCTTGGAGTCAGTCTCGGAATATAAGTTGTGCAATTTTCAGCCAGCAGGGTCACTGGCTTAAATTAAATGTCAGCACTGACATCTAACTTAATCTGTACATACAGGAGCAGCGCTGAGTATACAGATAGTGCTATGAACGGACTGGCGTTATCTACTGAGTCCAAGTCAGGGGTTCTCAATACACCTAGCCAGCAAGGTTTTCAGGATAACCACAATGAATATCAAAGGGAGAGAGATTTGCATACAATGCAGGCAGTGCGTGCAAATCTCTCTCATGCATATTCATTGTGCTAATCCTGAAAACCTGACTGGCTAGGTGTATCCTAAGGACTGGGTTGAGAACCGCTGGTTTAGGGTGAATATTGCTGTTATCTGGATAATTTTCTGACCTACCCTCACTCCTTCCCTAACATGGCCCACAAATACATGGATAATATTGGGCCGTTCAGCAATTTAAATGGCCCAATATTATCTATATATTTTCTGAAGATGCACAATTATCAGTCCAATTGAGTATATTCATTCATATGGAACATTCCCAAGCTAATCAATAAAATTCTCCTAACAACGGGTGCAGAGCACAAGTAGGGTATTTCACTTTACAATTCAATTACAAAAAAGATTCTATTCAAATTCTGGTCTCACATCAGTGACACCACACCAGTTCCATCTACTGCCAGACACTGTGCATCATAACACAAAACCCTGCAAATGGACACTCAAAAGCTTACCATACCACACTAGCACAAAGTCCGAGAACTCACACTGCACCAATCCTACCTATGAAAAGTCAGCGCTGTAACATTCATGTAATCTAATTATTATGTTATATGTAAACCATGCTCAAATGTTATTTGTAAAACACGTTCATATGTTTCATGTAAACCACACCGATCTGTAATAGCACAGTATATAAAATTAAATAAATAAACAAACATCAGTAACTTCCAGGTGGGAAAAGAGAACAAGCTGACTATAGATTCCTACATGTTAACAGAATCCCTCACTTCAGCTGTACATGGAAAGAACAGACTATTGTCTAGTAAAAAATAAGCAAATTATAAGCAAACATACAGATATACGTTGAAATGGAAAACCATCAAAGCAGACACTGTGAGCTGTGGAATGCTGAAAAATGAGAAATAGTTCAGAATAGGAGGAAATGTACATAAGAAAAGAACGTAGGATTCCAGCCTTTCCTTTGCCTTTCTTTCCTGTCTATCTAATGGAGTTCCTTTCGTTTGAACATTGTAAAGCACCCTGCAGTCATGAAAGGCACTATATCAAACACTGAATAAACCATAAACAATAAAGCTGACATATTTCCTTCTCTACGCGTGTGTACCTTTGTTGTCTGATCATTTCGTTTTTCCAGTCCGGTTGGTCCTGCTCTCTCTTTACCACTTCCTCTTCCTGGTTTTCTTCTTTTGTCTTTGTGCTTTCCTTCTCTACATCCTTGTTTCATCTTTCTCCTACTCATATCCCTCATCCAATGACCTAGCCCCCATTGTCCTCCTGATCTCTGATTCATTTCTTAATCTCCACTATCCTCCCAATTAACCCAAAATTTCCACTCTTCCACCCTACTCCGTCCTCTCTTACAATCCCACCCATATCCTGAGTCCCCACTTCACTGCCAATACCAAGCCTGTCTTAGAGTCTCACTCAAACTTAGTTTCCACCTAAGCCCGAGTCCCTGCTTTCCCACGCCCCCATGTCTTCAGTACCCACCCTGCTGCCTGCTACTCCCCCTCCCCTAGCATCCGCCCATCTACTTCCTTCTCCAAAATTCATTAACCCTATCTTTCCACTTCTTACTCCAGCATCCGTTCTTATATCTCTCCCTCTGATTTTCCCTGATTATTACCTTGCTTCTTCCCCATCCCCCACAATATAGTAACATAGTATACGATGGCAGATAAAGACCAGCATGGTCCATCTAGTCTGCCCAGTAAGGTGGCTAGAGTAGTTGTAACTGTGACTCCGTGCAGATCACTCCCCCACCCCCTCTATGCCTGTGTTTAGGGTTGTATCTTCTGCTCTGTCATCAGCCCCCCCTCCCAAAGATATTTAAGTTTGCTTTGATTTCATCCTCTTGCTATACTGTAAAGGGATGCACTGTGTCTGTCCCATGCCATTTTGAAATCTGTCACTGTATTTGCCCCCACCACTTCCACTCGTTATTTTTATAGACCTATCATATCTCCCCTTAGCCATTTCTTTTCCAAGCAGAAGAGCTCTAACCTTTTAAGTCTTTCCTCATAAGGGTATCCTTCCATCCCCTTTATTATTTTGGTTGCTCTTCTTTATACCTTTTCTAATTCCGCTATATCCTTTTTAAGATATGGCAACCAGGACTGCATATTCACTGGCAGTGTCTGAGGGCTCTTATGAACATGTGACAGTTGTTGGACAGATGGCAGGAACTGTCCCCCTTAAGTAGAGTATATTCTTAATACTCCCCACCACACCAAACCTATTCATGCATAGATATGATTTTGCTGAGCTCCAACCTAATGTCAGAGGTTGGGAAGATAGAATATGAACCTATTACATGGTCCGACCATGTTCTAGATTGGTTGGACCTTTAAGGGCTGGGGACAACAGCTGGGAGTGAGCTTCTGGCGCATGAATGCTAGTCTTTTGCACAAGATACTGCAGAATATGGACAAGTACATCACAGAGTGATACAGAGGCACTATAATATCCTTTCCTTTCCTTAGGATTCCTAGCATTCCATTTGCTTTATTGGCCGTGGCTGCACACTGGGCAGAAGGTTCAATGTATTATCCACTACAATGCCTAAATCCTTTTCCTGGGTGGTGATTCCTAATGTGGAACCTTGCATCGTATAACCATAGTCTGGGATGTTCTTACCTAAGTATATAACTGATCTCTACGTTTGTGCAGGGCCACGCTGCCTCGGCCAACGCCATCTTGGATGCTTCTTTGCAGGGAACTGATTGCCGCTCAAACACAAAGTCTTTCAAATCTACAACTTTCTTTTTGCTAGCCATGAAGTGATGCAATGCTGGGGTCTCTTATTACTCAAATCGCGGTCACAGAGCCAGGAAAAAATGCTAACAGGAATAAAGGGTGGTGGGAAGGCGGAGCTCTGAGCTTACACCATCATTCCACCCATGGAGGTCACCCCCTCCCCTTCTGCACTTGTCCACATTAAATTTCACCTGCCATTTGTATATGTAATGCCTCAAAGGTGAAGAGCAAAACATACACCTGCAACAGAGCCTTCACCCTGCATGCGCCCTCCATCTGGAATTCCCTCCCAGATAACTTAAGACACAGTCTCTGAATTCCAGAAAAAAAATGAAAACATATTTATAGAACACTTTGCACCCCTAATCAGTTATCCATGACAAAATTGTAATTCCGTGATCTGCACTATGTTTTTAGTTATGCAAGCTGTATAATCGATTGACCAACCTTACCATCCCCCTGTTCAATGTAATAATTCATAATTGTTTATGTTACTTGTAAGCCATTTAGACTTAATGATAAAGCAGTATAAAAAACAGTTAAATAAATTAATTAATTAAATAAGAAAAAATGCAGAGTTGGGGTGCGTGTGTGTGTGGTGCAGAGGTGGGGTCTGTGTGTCTGTGGTGCAGAGGTGGGGTTGGGTGCGTGTGTGTGTGTGTGGTGCAGAGGTGGGGTCTGTGTGTGTGTGGTGCAGAGGTGGGGTGCGTGTGTGTGTGGTGCAGAGGTGCGGTCTGTGTGTCTGTCCTGGGTTGGGGGAGAGAGATGCAACCTTTCGGCATATACACATTGTGCTCTTTTGTCCACAAAATAAAATTCATCCCTTTAACCTCCAACACCTTGTATTCCTCCCTCCTCCTCCAAGCCCTCTTGCTGGCCCCCTCCTCTGTTCCCCATCCAGCCTCTCTCCCCACTTCTTCCTCCCCCTAGCACTCCCATTCCCTGCCCTACTACCCCCACCATCCTTCAACTGCCCCTTTACATTTTAGCTGCTTTTCCTACCTCACTTCCCCCAACCTTTTTCTTGCATAGGCTGCAACCATGGCTGTCCTCTTCACTTCTGCCATTGAGGTCATGATAACGGCCTTCCCTTCTTGTTCTGCCTGCAGGATATCCGATCAGTGGGCAGACAGAAGGGATCTTTGCCATGATCATGGCCGTACATTTCTTTTCTGCCCGTAGGAGATAGGCGCCCCACAGGCAAACATAAGGGGTTGTGGCCATCTTGGGGGGGGGGGGGGGGGGTAGGGGAATCCCAGGCACCAGATGCAAATTTCTGTTCACCATGGTGACCTGGTGCCTGGGATTTGTCGAGCCCTCAACTAGTGCAATAGAAAAAGAGTGGTGCAATTTTTAGGACTGCCTGCATAATTGCAAAATCCAAAGATATTTCCATCAACAAGCTTTGCACCAGTTCTCAAAGGGAAACTGCAAGCGTACTTTCCTTTTTGAAAGCTGTTCCAGGAAAGAGAGATTTAGGAAAGCTTACAGTCCATTTATCCTGGGGAAGAGAACGCTACTCTTGGTGGACTAAATGGTTAACAAAAACCCAACTACATATCCTTGGCATACTTGACCAAAGACAATAAAAATTAAAAAGTCTATACAAGGCACCAAAATAAATGTCCACTACAACTTAAAATGCTTCACTGAAAGAAGTGCCTTCAGTTCTTTAAAAAAGGTAGGTTTTGTCCATGAGATTCTATGGCAACACATATGATGGGGCCTGAAAACGAAAGTGCCTCCTTTTTCTATGGACTCTCCACACATAGGACTATGCATGCTGATGCCTTTCACGACAATCCCAACTGCTTTTTGCCCAGATAAAAGCACACACGTTGCCAATCTCTATATGTACTTTAATTCATAGAAAGATGATGGCAGATGAAGAATATATGGCCTATCCAGTTTGCCCTTCCATACCAACTACTAATCTACAGTCCTTTGTTCCTTTTAGAGATTCTCTGTTGTTGTCCCTTGCTTTCTTGAAATCAGATACACACTGTCTCTACCACCACCACTGGGAGATAATGCCATGCATCTACCACTCTTTCGATAAAGAAATATTGCTGCATATTACTCCTGAATCTATCACCCTTTCACTTTCATCCTATGCCCCCTTGTTGCAGAGCTTTCTTTCAATTGAAAGAGGTTCTCCTATGCATTTCTGCCAGGAGCTACTTAAAGATGACATTTTACTTACAAGTTAATGCCCTTTCCTTGAGTCCTGTTAGACCAGTCCAGATAAGTGGGTTGTGTTTTCCTACCAGCAGACTAGTGGAGACAAAGAACCAATGAAAAGCCCAGGTTTCAATGACATCACTCTTATGCCTCTCTTCACCTCAGCCACCATAGAAATATAACGGCAGAAAAGGACCACATGGCCTATCTAGTCTGCCCTTCCATATCAACTACAAAAGTCCCCCCTTTTACCTTTAGAGATCCTCTGTGTTTGTCCCATGCTTTTTTGAATTCAGATACTATCCTGGTGTCCACCACCTCCACTGGGAGACTATTTCACGCATCTACCACTCTTTCCGTAAAGAAATATTTCCGCATATTATTCCTGAGTCTATCCCCTTTCACTCTCATCCTATGTCCAGTCATAGCAGAGCTTGCTTTCAATTGAAAGAGACCCTCCTGTGCATTTATGCCATGGAGGTATTTAAATGTCTATCATATCGCCCCATCCTGCCTTTCCTCTAAAGTATAACAGAGGTCACCTCAGTATTTGTCCCAAAGCATATGGGAGAAACATGGCAAGCCTCACACAGCCTCATTTGTGGGCAACAATGCATAATCAACAGTAGAGAAGTATGTACAGGAAAGCATAAACAGAAGGCTGTCAGCAGATAAAGAGCCTGCAAAGCCAAGCATAAAATTCATAGCAGACCCCAGCAGCAGAACAAAGCAACTACAGTTTCAGGAGCGGACCCATGGACAGCTCTAGCAGGACTCAAGGAAATGACATTAATGGGTAAGTAAAATATCACCTTCCATATCGTCCTGCTAGAACAGTCCAGACAAGTGGGATGTACCAAAGCTACAACTCCACTGGATAGAAAGAAGACAGCAGCTCACAAAACCCGCGCATGGACATCCAAGCAGTAATGCTTGACAAAAGTGGAAAGTGATGCCCACAGTGCCACCCGACAAATGTCTGCAGGGGCTACCCATGAGGGCGCTTGCACCCTGGTAGAATGGGCGCGCAAACCTTCTGGAACTGGCTAGTTCTGCAACAGATACATCGAGGCCATGGCCTTCTTAATCCAGCACCCCAAAAGAGACATAGCTACCACATCAGCCATATGCAGGTCAGCAAACAGCATAAAAAGATGATTGGACTTTTGAAAAGCATTCATAACCTCCAAATACCGGAGAAGCACCCTCCAGATATCCACAAGGTGGAGATCCTTATCCTTCCCCTGATACTGCTCCTTCAAGAAGGAGAGTGGGCAGACTACCCGGTTCACGTGAAAGGGCAAAGGCACCTTTGGGAAGAAGAAAGGCACAGGCCGAATGGAAACAGCCTCCTTTGAAAAGGCAGATAAGAATCTCAGCAGGTACTGACTTGGTCAAGGTTGGGTCAGGGAACACTGTCCTCAGACCTCGGACTCCGTGTGGCAACTGAAGAAGTGGCAAACTTTGGCAATGGAACTAGTTGCCATCAGATCCACTTTGGAGCAACCTCAGTAGTGCAGAATCAACAGAAACGCCTCAACTCCCACATTACAGGTTCCAGAGAGTGATGGCTGAGGAAGCCCACTTCCACAATGTCCACCCCAGCAATGTGCTGAGCCGACAAGGCTCAGAGGTTCTTCTCCACCCAGGTTCTTCTCCACCCAGGCAAACAGGAGAGCCATTTCCAGAGCTAGGAGTGCCGCCTTGCCAACTGACATAAGCCACCGCCATGACATTGTCTGAAAACACTCAAACCGCCCGGTCCTCTATCAGGGGCTGGAAACACAGATCCACCAACTTGTCAGCCCTCGCTTCGAAGCGGTTGATGTACCACACCACTTCCCTGTTCCAATAGCCCTGGGCCATGAGCCTGGTATTTGTCAGCAAGAGGATCTAGGAGAAATCGTCCAGCAGCACGCCCTTCCTCAGATGACAGGGCTGCTGCCACCACAACTGGTTGGACTTTACCATCAAGGAGAGTGAGAGCCTGTGCTCGAACCTCTGAGAACTCTGGGACCACACAGAGTCAACAAGGACTGCTGTAGTGGCCACATGTGAGCACATGCCCATGGAATCATCTATATGGTCGCCACCATCAATCCGAGGAGCTGAAGATAATCCCAGACTCTGGGAACCTGCTGTGCACAGAACCATGAAAGTCAATCAAACAGTCTTTTAACCTTATCTTCTGGCAGAAAACTCTGCCCACTCGAGTGTCATAATGTGCTCCCAGAAAAACCAGGGACTGGGAAGGACACAGCTGGCTTTTCCCCCAATTGAACACCCAGCAGAGGCTTTCTAAGAAGAACACCTCTCAGGTGCACCACCCAAGATGCTTCTAAAAGGGAATGGGCCTGGATGAGCCAGTCGTCTAAATAAGGATGGACACAGATCCCTTAGTGCCACAGTCGCCACCATCATGACCTGGGAGAACATCTTCGGGACAGTGAATAGCCTGAAAGAGAGGGCAGCAAACTGATAGTGAGAGCCAAGCATGGCAACACACAGATATTTGCTTATCTGCCCAGAATGGGATAAGAAAATACGCCTCAACAAGATCCAGAAAAGCCAAGAACTTCCTCGGCGCACTGCTTGAATCACTGAGTGCAAGGTTTCTATCCAGAAGTGCAGGACTCGCAAGTATTCACTGACCCCCTTGAGGTCCAGAGTGGGCCAGAAGGAACCGTCCTTTTGGGGCACCACGAAATAGATGGAGTATCTGCCCTTTCCCTGATCATACTACTGTTAGTGCTGAACATTTGTACAGCGCTACAAGACATATGCAGCACTGCACAGACACATGTAAAAGACAGTCCCTGCTCATCAGAGCTTGCAATCTAGTCAACATAGCAGCTGTAGACAAGGGATACATCTAGTGGGAATGGTAAGCAAACAAAAAGGAGATCAGGAGAGTCAAGATCCGAAAGCGGCGGCGAAGAGGTGAGTTTTCAGCCTGGATTTGAAAAGGACCAGAGAAGGCACCTGACGTACAGACTCAGGTACTTTGTTCCAGGCATAAGGAGCAGCGAGGTGAAAGGAGCAAAGGCTGGAGTTAGCAATAGAAGAGAAGGCACAGATAGAAGTGATTTGCCAGCAGAGCGGAGTTCCCGAGGAGGGGTGAAGGGAGAGATAAGAGAGGAAAGGTAGTGAGGAGCAGCATAGGTCAGCAGGAGAAGTTTCAACTGGATGCAGAAACGGATAGGAAGCCAATGAAGTGACCTGAGAAGAGGGGTAATATGAGCATGATGAGGCTGGAGGAAGATTAGCTGCACAACAGAATGCTGAACAGATTGAAGGGGAGAGAGATGATTCAGAGTGAGACCAGCAAGGAGTAGGTTACAATAGTCTACACGGGAGGTGACTAAAGAGTGGATAAGTGTCTTAATAGTGTGTTAAGAAAGCAATGGGTGAATTTTGTTGATGTTACAGAGAAAGAAACAGCAGGTTTTAGCTATCAGTTGGATGTGTGTGGAGAAGGAGAGGAGTCAAAGACGACCCCCAAGGTCAACTGCGCTTTTACTGCAGTGCACATTTCCTGTGCTCTTATGGTGGCGTGTGTTAACTGCGCTTTTACTGCAATGCACATTACATCCATTAGGATCGTAACGTGTGTACAGACTGCATGACCGCCAGGCACACAATAGGAAAAAATGATAATAACGTGTGCAAAAAGTGGCAGGAAATCCCCACACTGTGCAAACGGTTGTCAGCAATCTACCCCAAACTGCGTTCCACACAAATGTAATCAGGAGCCCCCAAGGCCAATGATGAGGTCAAGCCTTGGTACTTACCCCATGAGAGCCCCAGGCAGAGGATCTGTGCCCGGTTCAGCTCTACTCCCATGATACTGTTTCACTGGCTTTTGCAGCACTGCATTTAAGGTGGCCGGCAGTCAGATCCCTTCTGCAATCTTTGGGAGAGGGAACAGAGAAGGGAAGGGGCATCTTCGAGACAGTGTGACGCTGCTGCACTCTTCCAGATACTTTCAAATTCTTTCAATTTTGTGGCTGCTCAACAGGCTTGTTTCACGATAAGAGCATCATGAAGTCATTTTCCCTCCTCGTATGGCTACCGAAAAGACCACAGTCTAGTGGAGCCTCCCATGTCATACTCAAGTGAGAGAGTCACCCTCAAGGTGATCATTCACGAGCATTTAATCAGTCTTTTCCTCTCAATCCTCATTTTCTTCAGAGAGGAGAAAATCCATCCATCATCTACTGGAGACAAAGAAATACTGAGGAGACCTCTAATGGCTGAGGCAAATAGAGGCATAGGAGTGATGCCATTGAAACCTGGGTTTTTCATTGGTTCTCGGTCTCCACCAATCTGCTGGTAGAGGAACACAACCCAGTTGTCTGGACTGGTCTAGCAGGACGATATGGTATACACTTCTTATTGTGTGCTACCCATCTCTCTAATCGAATTGTACCTACCCATAATTACTGGCCAGTACAACCAGCCTTACCTTTTTGCAACCGCTGCTGATCACTGGAAGCGGCGGGATACAAATTTGTACGTAAATAAATAAATAAATATTGTGATCTTTAAGTCTGTTCCCATATGTTTTATGATGAAGTCCTCTGATTATTTTACTAGCCACCCTCTGCACTGACTCCATCCTCTTTTTATCCTTTTAAGGAGTGGTCTCTAGACTTGCACACAATACTCTAAATGAGGTTTCACATACAGAGGCACTATCATCTCCTTCTTCCTGCTGGCCATTCGGAGGAAGGATGGGCAATTATCAGACAGCAAATTACCTAGGTGAATGGCTTCTGAAAGTTGCAGCAGTGCACATCAACTTATACATGAGACAAGCTTTTGTGTGAACTTGCTAATGATGGCTGCGGGCATGTGGATTTATGTGCAGCTCACTGGTTCTTACTTTGTACTGTCTGCACTTGCCCCATCTTTTGAAAACTCCAACCTTTCAGGGATGTGGTCTTCTGTAGGAGACGCCAGACCCTCAGAGTTCAACCTTTTGGGATGGGATGCCGCTACCTCAGTCTAAACAAAAAAGAAAAAAGGAGCAAATTAAATTAGTTGCACAAAATGCACTGCTCCTCTGCTGTCTTAGGGTCTAAGCACATCCAACACTGCAGTAGTAGCACTTCAAGAGAAGACACACATTCATCACTGTTACGTTACTACCTGGATTCTACACTGTATGTACATCATTTTCATCATGCAGGCTTGGTCTGGATTTTCAAAGCAAACAGGCGCATACTTCTACATAAGAACATAAGATATGCCATACTGGGTCAGACCAAGGTCCATCAAGCCCAGTATTCTGTTTCCAACAGTGGCCAATCTAGGTCATATGTACCTAGCAGTTTCCCAAGAGACACAAGTTCCACAATGCTTGTACTGGGTCAAGCATTGATATCTTCGGTCACTTCTTAATAATGGTTTATGGACCTTTCCTCCAGGAACTTGTCCAAACCTTTTTTAAACCCAGCTACACTAACAGCCTTTACTACATCCTCCGGTAACAAATTCCAGAGTTTGATTACACGTTGAGTGAAAAAATATTTTCTTTTATTAGTCTTAAATAGTTTACCCTGTAGCTTCATTGCATGTCCCCTAGTCTTTCTATATTCTGATAACGTAAACAATCGATTTACGTTTACCCGTTCCACTCCGTTCATTAATTTATAGACTTCTATCATATCTCCCCTCAGCCGTCTCTTTTCCAGGTTAAAGAGCCCTAACCTTTTTAGCCTTTCTTCATAGGAGTATCCTTCCATCCACTTTACCATTTTGGTGGCTCTTCTCTGAACTTTTTCTATTATCACTATATCCTTTTTAAGATACGGCGACCAGAATTGCACACAAAATTCAAGGTGCGGTCTCACCATGGAACGATATAGAGGCATTATAATATCTTTTGTTTTATTTTCCATTCCTTTCCTTATCATACCTAGCATTCTATTTGCTCTCTTGGCCGCCGCTGCACACTGGGCTGAGGGTTTTAACATGGTATCCACAATGACACCTAAATCTTTTTCCTGGTTGGTGGTTCTGCTCTGAAGATAACCCCAGGCAAACTATGCGCACGCACCAACCCTTGCTCGTTGGCATGTATACATTTTCACGGTTAATTTAAGTGCATTTGCTTGAATTTTCTAAAGAAAGTGCATAATTGCAAATCTCTCACCAACCATATTCATAGGAATGCCTTCACTTATGTGCACAGAGGCTATATGTGCATAACTACCCATATATTGAATGGGTAATTTTGTATATATCTATGCCAATGATATACAGCTACCCACTGAACCAGATCTACCCACAACTTTGAGAAAACCGATTACCTATCTAAAAAGCAATTCAGCAATAGGTAAATAAAACACTTCCTGAACCCAAGTAAAACAGGGATTTTGTTGGCTCCCATCACAAGTGAACAGGTACATGACATCAAAATTATGAAAGCTGCCTAAAATCACAGGTCAGGAATTCTAGAATAGTGCTAGACTCACTTACTTGGATCCCTTAAATTCAGGTAACCTTTGAAGACTGCTTTTATCATCAGTGACAGCTATGAAATCTCTTTTCATGCATTGGAAAAGCAAGTGACTGCAGTGATCCATGCCATAATGACATCATGGCTAGACCTACTGTAATGCCCTGTATATTGGTTAAACCACAAAGTTTGCACCAGCTCCAGTTATTCAGAATACTGCAGCATGATTGATAAAGGGTTGGAAACAGTGTGACATCACATCCTTCCTCCCAAAACGTCACTAGTAGCCTTCAGGGCCAAATTTAAAATTCTCTGAACTTGAGATGAAATGGGCCAGAGTAACTAAAGAATGAGAGAGCCTTCTACATACCTTTGAAGTCTCTAATGTCCTCTCAAAGAGTATCCCCCTAACTGTACCCATATCAAAGGGAATCACATGACATCACACTTGCCAGAGAGCCCCTCAGAGAGGCTACGCCCAACTCAAGACTACTTTTACTTCAGGAAGCAGGTGAAAGCCTGGCTCTTTTCTCACGTTTTTAATGACTGTGGTGACTGACTATCCAATCGCTTACCCTACATTTCAAATAGCTTATCGCACACCCTGTAAATAAGACATCTCCATTACGCAATTAGAGCAATATGATAGGAAGTTAAATCCTAATAGCAGCAATAATATAAAACTATATCAGTAATATACACATAAAACAGCATAGTAGAACATTCATATAACCAAAATATGTTACAGTATCAAGAGAACGCAAATAATGCACCATAGTAGGTAGAATGGTAGAACATTCAGATAATGCAGATATGACATCACAATAATACAAAGAAACATCTTAGTAGGCAGCATGGTAAAACAGTCAGATAATGCAGATATGACATCACAATAATACAAAGAAACATCTTAGTAGGCAGCATGGTAGAACAGTCAGATAATGCAGCCACAATGTCTGTGCAATACAAAGAAACATCTTAGTAGACAGCAGAGTGGACATGTGTAATTGGGACATACAGACAGACAAGACAGGTAAGACAAAGGTATCAGGCTAAATAAAAGTGGGTGACTAGATTGAAGGTAAATTATATATACAATTGAGTAAGGTAATTATGCTGACATTTGGTTGTTTTGCTATTCATACAATGTAAGTTGAGTATGTCAAGTTACACCTGTTTCACAAAGCCTTGGCTGAATCTCTTTATAAAGTCTAGCAATAAATCAAGTCCATTTCCACCAGTAAAGCACTGTCTTAGTTGTGTGAATGCTTCTGAAAATACTGATGTTACAGTAATTGTAATACAGGAGAGATTTACAACTGAGACATACAGAGGTAGAAGCAGGGTTGCATCACACAAACATACTGATTTCTAAATGGAACAGTATACACACTAAGAATATTCTACCATAAGCCCCATGGGGCGACCTTGTCCTTATCTGAAGTTGCAGTAAGTTGATACTTATTTAATCTCATTCACTAGTCTGTAGAAATCATGGTAGATGATTCCTGCATAAAACAGAACCTTTCCCCACAGCCACAACGGATACCTATCTCCTTGCTCCTCGAAGGCTGGGAGCATCACTCAACAAAACGATGAAGGGAATGTGGGGTGGGAGGAAGGCTGCTTTCCTGCAAAGACAGAAGTGAGATCTGCCTTTTCTGTGCCGTTCATGCTATTTTGCGGGAAACTTTACAAACTTCGGAATGTTAGAAGCCACAGTGTTCCATGAACCATTTTTTTCTTTTAGGCAGCACAGATCTATCGTCTGTCCCTAGCTGCTATTTATTTTTTTTTTATTTATTTATTTATTTACATTTCTTATATACCGCACTATTTGCGATCAGCGCGATTTACATACAACAAAATGGTATCCGACAATAAACAAAGTCAGGTCATTACATTGAACAGGAACAAGTAACTTGGAGAACAGGGTAAACTATATACATACATATCTATGCTATCAATCTCTTTCTGCAGCTAGGCAAACACAAGGAACCAAATGTCAGTACAACACAATAATCATAGCCTAGAGAAAGATAACAATCGAGTAATTGGAATCATTTTTACAACTGAAACGACTCAGTGAATTCAAATCACTTGATGTTATGACTAGTTCCCCTCCCCGTTCTCAAGCCTTCCACTAGGGATGCACACAGGCAAGAAACATTTGGTTGGTTTTCATTTTTTCACAAATGTTTTCCAATTTTGGAGTGTTTTTTGTTAGTATCACACATTTGTTGTAATAGTGAATTTTTGAGGATGTTAAATCAATTTAATGTGCACTAACTGACCAATTAAAGCACACTAAGTCAATTAGGGCCTCAAAGTTGGAATAAGCAGTGCTTCTGCTGTGATTGGGGCCAGGGATCCATCCTCGGGGCAGGAGATGCGTGCAGGGGGGTGGGCCCACCACCCGAACCAGGCCAGCCTTGGGTATGGCAGCGGGGAACGCTGGAGTCAGGGAAACCCGCGGGGAGGATGTTCCCACAGGCAGCAGGGTCACGCTGGGCCGTACTCTGGCCCAATTCTGGCTACTGCGAGAAAGTTTTGTTCCTGCTGTCCAAAATCAGGTCCAAACGGGTTCATCTTGCTTGGGGCCGTCTGGACGGCCCAGACGTCACCCTATGAGAATCGGGCTCATGTGTGCTTCAAATCACTTTAGCATGCACTAAAATTTCTAAGCTACACTAACAAACCAAATGTGCATTAACAAATAGCCCTACCCAGGGCTGGCACCAGAGTTGGTTCAAGGTGTTGGCACCCTAGGCAAACCTTAAGCCTTCTGCCCCCCCCCCCCCCCCGGCTGTCAGAATCTATTGTTTAGCTTAGAATGCCCTGCTCTTTGTCACCACCAAGAAGCTGCAGCTCTAGGTGACCGCCTAGTTTGTCTTGATAGTTGTTCTGGCTCTGTCCCTACATTCCACCACTCAACAACACACCCCTTCCAGCTCAGCCCTTGAATGTAACTGCAGAAGATCTCTACGTTGTTTTCCAACATTTTGGCCAGTCTCTGCTCAGCTGCTCTGGGTTAGAAAATCTTCCCTTCTCGGAGGTGGCAGGCCGGTGCAAGGATACGAGGTACCCTAGATGAACCTCTTTCCTAGCGCATTCACTGCTTCAGTCCCTGCCCCCTTTGCTATGCCGCTCTGGGACATGCAACAACGGCAATACTTTTAGAATGGCACTGCAGTGCTGTTCCTGCTTCTGCCCCCTCCGATTCCACTTCCCTTTTGCATGGGGGCAGAAGCGCTTCCACCCCTATGCCAACAGTAAGTGGAATTGGAGGGGGGCAGAAGCAGAAGAGCACCACAGCATCGGAGGTGAAGGTAAGCATTGCAGTGTCTTTTTAAAAGTATTGCTGCCTCTGCACGTCGTGGATGGGAGCGGCAGCCACAGGTTGCTCTTGGACCATCGGTGTTCTAGGTGACCACCTAGTTCATATTATGGTAGTGCCAGCCCTGGGAGGCAGTGACCCAGAATACTTTATTCTGCAAGCTCGACAGCTGGTTATCATGGTTCTAGTGTTTGTGAAAAAGCTACAGTTTTGAAGGTCAATTATAAACCCTCGCCTTTGCTATCTAATTCAAAGAGACTTAGGGGCTTGTTTACAAAGCCGCGGTAGCGGTTTGCGATCGTAATCGGAGCCGCGGCCCCATTGATTTCAATGGGGCCGCGGCTGCGATCGCGATCGCGAACCACTACCGCGGCTTTGTAAACAAGCCCCTTAGAGAGTCATAAACACCTGAGTTTCCTGGCAACAAACGTATCAGCTTTGCATTCTTTGAAACCCAAAGGAATGTTGGAAAGATATTATACATAAAGGGCTAACAAATATCTGTCTGTTTCAGGGCAAAATAACTCTTTGAAAATTTAATTGAAAGGGACCAAATTTGGAATGGAGTTAAAACCGGGAAAAGGACATGCCAAGTTTGAAAATGGGCCAGATAAGATCAGGAAATCAAGAGAAATAAGTGCCCCAAAAATGGCCCAGTGCATTTCTGTGCGACAGGCAGTTTCAACAGCTGCAGCACTCATACAAATACTGATTCACTGCGACATAGCAGTTGCCGCTCCTGCTCTATAGAATTCTCTTCCTCTAGACTTCCATTGTCAACTCTCTTTTATCTACTTTAAATCTTTTCTTAAGCGTTATTTTGTTCAAGCCTTTCCGTCTGTAGCCTCTATGTAATTCTTTGAGTCATCTTTATTGGCGCCCATGGCCGCGTCACAGCATCCTGACTTAGTAGCTGTCATCAGTTTATTTTGTCTTGTTTTTTTTCACTATTTCCCTCCCGCCCTTTTGTGATTATTGTTTATTAATATGCTGCTGAATGGAATAGCAGCTTAGTGGTTAGAACAATAGCCTAGTACCAAAGAGATCATGATTCAGTTCCTACTGGCAATCCTTGTGATCTTGGGCGAGTCACTTTACCCTTCACTGCTTCAGAAGAAAAGGCCCAACAATCTACTTCCAGTCATACCTTGCCATGAAAACCCAGGGGCTGCTGGGTCGCCAGGAGTCAGCTTTGACTTGATGGCACTTAAAAAAAAAAAAAAGAAAAGAAATATGCAGCCACATTTGTAACTTAGGCCTTGTTTCCCTTATTTGTTGTTTCGTCCTTTTATTTCTTTTAAATTTTAGTTTATTTACATTATTTTAAATTGTTAACCGCCTAGACATTGTCCATAATAGGCGGTATATCAAATAAAGGTAACAGGGAATTGGCAACTTTCAAAACCACCCTTCCCTCTCCCAAAAACACACAGCAAGCCAACAATATACACACACACAGCATCATGCTCACATGCACACACACACATATTATATATATAATATTTACATACACACACACACACACACATGCAGAGGAGTTAGTGATAATTTCGTAAGGCATGCTCCACATGCATTTATCTCCCTCCTGATGCCACATCCCTAGTTCTCCTGAGCTGATTCTTAGTAATTCAAATAGGGATTTCATTTTCTTTATTGTAAATTCTACTGTGAAACCTAGTGACTAAACCATAAATAGTTTCTATATATGGTAGCTAATAACTTAAGGGTGAGGTTTGCTACTGGTTGCTATGTGTATAGCCTTCTTGTGGTGGTGAACACCACCAGTACCTGTTGCCATGAGACAATGGCATCCCATGGTTGAAGTGTAAAATCCATCATTAGAAATATGTTGATAGTGACATTTAATGGTATGACATATCACTATTGGTTTCATTTTTTTGTTCTTTCCAAACCAATGGAATTTTTGGGTACTGCACCATACAATCCACCCTCCCTCTCCCTTCCAGGTCAGGGACAACACAGATATAAATACATACAGATACATATGCATATGAACAGGAAAGAATTCCATGAGCCATGCTCCACATGCTTTCCCAACTTGTTTATAGAAATAAAAGAGTAAATGCATAACAGAATACAAAACTAATATACATGACAATAAATTAAAACATCGCCATAAAATAAAAGAAAACATAAATAAAATAACTATTAAAACAGTCATTTCACTTAACCTCTTCTTAAAAGTCACCAAATCTTTCACCATCTGCAACTTATATGGAAGAGAATTCCTGTCCCTAGGAGCACTAGTAGAAAACATAAGAGCACGAAAAGTTGAGGTTTGTCCTGCAGAGAGATGGAATCTCTAGTAAGCATGCACACTGATAACGTAACATATAAGACGGCCCATAAGGCTTCGACATGGAAGCAACAGTATCAGGAATGGTATAATGTAAAGCTTTACACATCAACATAATTATTTTATGTCAAAGAATGTTTATTGGAAATAGAAGTAACAATTCAACTCAACAAGACCAGTCAGTGAAGGTGAAAACGAAACAATACACAAAGGGCCTGATTCTGGATGCAGGTTGTGGGGCTGTACGTTCCTCTCTGGCTCTCCCCGTACATCCTGAGCAGCAGAATGGGGAGAGCGGGGGCGAGCCAGGTGGCAGGACATACAGGACCAATTCAGGTCATGGCCCTGTACATCTTGCCGGGCCAGAGGGGACGTGCTGCTTATTCCACTTCAAAGGTGGAATAAGCAGCATCAACCTGACAATTGGGCCCAGGGATCCCACCCTGGGGCCAGGTGCAGGGGGGTCCTCGCCGCCCGATCCAGACCCCGGCAGGCCAGCTGTGGGTCGGGCAGTGGAGATGAAGGGGGGCCTGCATGAGTTGGGGGTGCCTGTGGGGAGGACATCCCTGCAGTGGCAGGGGCTCGCCAGGCCGTCCATGGGCTCGATTCTGTGCACTGTGGGAACATTTAGTTCCCGTGGTGCAGAGTCAGGTCCAAACAGACCCATATTGATTGGGAATGTCAAGATGGCCCAGATATACCCCTCTGAGAATCGGGCTGTTTCTGGTCACAGTACGCACAGTATTTTTCCTTTTTTTCCCCTCCTCCCTTTTATACACACTGCTTTCCAGTGTTGCTCTTTTTACCCATTTCTATAGAGGTATTTAATGTTTTATTTACCTGAGGGCTTCTACTTACCTGGGGGCTTTCTTCACCCGTCCCCAACAAATCTAGTTTAAAGCTCTCTTCATTAGGTTAGCAAGTCTGCTGCAGAAGATACTTTGACCATTCATTGCCATCGCTGCTCTGCAGCCCTTGGAAAGTCATCCTATGGTCCAGGAAACCAAAATGTTCTCAATGACACCATCCACATTCATCTTCAGGATGAGAGCTTCTCTGCCTCGGCCTTTACCCTCAACAGGGAGGATTTAAGAGACCACCACCTGGGCACCTATCTGCTTCACCCTCTCTCCCAGAACGATGAAGTCACTTTTGATATGCTTGGAGGGATATCTAGCTGTATCATTTGTGCAGACATGGATGAGCAACACTGGATAACAGTCAGTAGGCTTGAGGAGTCACGGCAAACTCTCCGTAACATCACGGAGTTTGGCACCTCGAAGACAGAACACCTCCCTGGACCTCAAATCTGGTTGGCAGATAGACACCTTAGTACTCCTCAGAAGAAAGTCATCAAGCACCACTACCCTTCATTTCCTTGTGGTCACTGATTCTGCAACTTTGGAATGCTTGAGCTCTGGTTTTTCCCTTTCTTGGGATGCTTTCACCTCTTCCACTTCCAGGGCTGCATACTGGTTCTTTAATTTGAGGGCTGGAGGTGTTGAATTGTCGATTCTGCAGGCTCTGGTGACCCGTGTCCAACTCTCTTCATTCTTTGGCATACCGTCTCATCTCTGTCAGAGAGCTTGGATGCCTCAAAAGCATCTCAATGTACTTCGCTCTGTAACGGATGCTTCTCAGCGTCGCCACCTCTTCTCTGTGCTCCTCCACTTGTTTCATGAGGGCTTCAGTTTACAGGCTACTACTACTACTAAGCACTTATATAGCGCCACGCACGCAGCGCTGTACAGATAACATACAAGAGACAGTCCCTGCCCGTCAGAGTCATGCTCGTCGGAGCTTACAATCTAGTCGAGACAATACAGAGCATTAGTCAAAAAACGAGGCAATACAGGGCAGTAGTCAATACGGTGCAAAGCACAGTATGGTCTTACAACTCAGCCATAAAAATTGATGGGAGTCAGGTTAAGATAAGGGATGGAAGTCAGGATCTGAAAGCGATTGTGAAGAGGTGGGTCTTCAACCTGGATTTGAAGAGGGCCAGGGAGGGTGCCTGGCGTATGGGAAGAGGTAGGCTGTTCCACACGTAAGGAGCAGCAAGGTGAAAGGAGCGAAGTCGGGAGTTAGTGGTGCGAGTGAAAGGCCTAGAAAAACATAATTTGTTAGCGGAGCGAAGTTGACGAGAGGGGATGTATGGAGAGATGAGAGGTATAGAGGGGTTGCAGAGTGAATGCACATATAGGTCAGTAGGAGAAGTTTGAATTGGATGCGGAATTGGATAAGGAGCTAGTGAAGTGACTTGAGAAAGGGGGTAATGTGGGCATGGCAAGACTGGCGGAAGATAAGTCCAGCAGCATAGTTTTGTATAGATTGAAGGGGAAGGAGATGTCTCGCAGGGAGACCAGCAAGGAGTAGGTTGCAGTAGTCGAGGCGAGAGGAGACTAAGGAGTGGATAAGCGTTTTGGTAGTGTGTTCAGAAAAGAAGGGGTGGCTTTTGCTAATGTTGTCGAGAAAGAGGAGGCAGGTCTTAGCTACGAGCTGGATATGTGTGGAGAAAGAGAGAGAGGTGTTGAAGATAACCCCTAGATTGCAGGCCAAAGGAACAGGAAGGATCGTAGATTCATCCATGGAGACTGAGAAGAGGGGAAGAGGAGGGGAGGAGTTGGGGGGAAAGATCAGGAGCTCAGTCTTGGCCATGTTTAGTTTTAGGCAGCGATGAGATATCCAGGTAGCAATGTCAGAAAGGCAGGCAGAGATCTTGGTCTGGATTGCTGGGGCGATATTAGGTGTAGAGAGGTAGATTTGGGAGTCATTGGCGTAGAGATGGTACTGAAAGCCATGGGAGGAGATAAGCGCGCCAAGGGATTGGGTATAGAGAGAAAAGGAGGGGGACCTAAGACGGATCCCTGGGGTACATCAACATGGAGCGGGGTGGGGGAGGAGGAGGAGCCACCGGAGCATACACTAAAGGAGCGATGGGAGAGGTAGGAGGAGAACCAGGATAGTACGGAGCCTTTGAAACCAAGCGAGGAGAGGGTGGTGAGGAGAAGATTGTGGTCGACAGTGTCAAAGGCAGCAGAGAGGTCGAGAAGGATGAGTATAGAGTAGAGGCCCTTAGATTTAGCCAGGAACAGGTCATTGGAGACTTTAGTAAGAGCCATTTCAGTGGAGTGTAGGGGACGGAAGTCGGATTGTAGTGGGTCCAGGAGGGCCTGGGAGGTGAGGAAGTCGAGGCAGCGGTGGTGGACTGCTCATTCTAGTAGTTTAGATATGAAGGGAAGGAGGGAGATGGGTCGATAGTTAGAAGGACAGGTGGGATCGAGTGCATCTTGCAGATGGAACCAGTTCCTCAACTGGGATAGGGCTGTAACAGGGGCAGCAGCTTTGGCAACATGATTTTTCTCAGCCATCGGTCAGGTGTTGGAGCTCTGGTACCTGTTGAAATAAATGACAGAGATCTACCAAAGTCCCTAACTTTTCCTCAGCTATCCTCTTTAAGAGAAAAAGTAGCTAACCTCTTATGTGTGTTCCAACAGTGCTGTTCTATGTACCTGTGTGTAGGATTAATAGCCAGTGCCTGAACCACAGCTCTTATCTTCTGAGAAATAGGGTTTCAATTTTCTAATCATATTCAGCTTGTAAAAAGCAGCTTTAATAACAGCATGAACTTGACACTGCAGATTCAATCTCAAATCTAGAATTATATTGCAATTTCTAACCTTAGAATAAATTGGCAATACTCAATCATCAATTTTCAAATCAAGTAGTAGAGAATGTGACAATGTCCTACTAATGCACAATCTCAGTTTTAGGAATATTCAGTGTCGATCTATTATGATGCATCCATTGTTTGACCATATCAACACAGGCAACCACACACTCAAGTGCATCATAAATTGAGGGTGAGACAGAGAGGACAAACTGTATATCATCTGCATATATGCTATAATGAAGATCTAATCCGGCTAATAATTTACAAAATAGGACCATATAAATGTTGAACAAAATAGTGGACCATGCTGACTCCTGCAGAAAACCATGACCTCCTGCTGTCAACTCACTCCTGAACTGATCTATTGTAAGAAAGACTCAAGCTATCTCAAGACTGTTGCAGAAATATCAACAGAACTAAGTCTCTGGAGTAAGAAACCATAACTCACAGTATTGAAAGCTGTTGGACACATCTAACAATACCAAGAAAAATGAAGTACTCTGAGATCACACCCTTTCAAATACTACTCCAGCGATGACAAAAGCAAAGTCTCAGTATACAATGAGGTCTAAACCCAAATTGGCAGGAATCAAGCAAAGAGTAAGAATCCACAAATTGATAAAGTTGAATTAGCAAAAGTTTCTCTAAAACCTTTGTCAAACAAGAAATCGAAAAGCCCGGTTAACTTAATGGATCACTCTTGTGCAGCGAAACATTTTAAAGAATTGTATGTATAGTTGCTTCCTTCAAAGAAAAAGGAACAGTACCTCCAGAAAAAAAATTATTAACAACAACAAGAAGGACAAATATCATTCTGAAGCAATTTAAATAGTTTAATTGGGCAAGAATCCAAGTAAATGAAGGTATCGTTCAAAGACATTATCACATCATTAACCTGCCCACTTCCAAAGCCCTAATCTGGAGAACTAAAGGACAACACAACCGGGGGAAAAACAGTCATCAGTTTTGCTAATGTTGGCCATAAAGGCAATCATAAATTGTTGAGAGGATCAAGAGATTCTGACGAATTGACAAATTTCTCCTCATATCAATCGTTCAACTACTGGGAATAAATGAGTAGGCTGACCTAGTTGAGTAAAAATTTGCTTGTAGTACTTCTTAGCCTTAACAACTGCTGCACTATATACAAGCAGTTCTTTACCCTGTAAGGTATAGAGAGGTACAGATTCCTCGCTCAACCAATCATCGGTGGGATTTTTAAAGGGAAACTTCACAGGGAGTTTCCCTTTGAAAATCACCTTGCAAGCCTGCAGTCACACTTTGAAAAACGAGTCTCTGTGTGTTTGCTTCCTTAGTAAATAACGAAAAAACAATTGCGTAAATAAGAAATGTACCAGAGTACCAGAGCTGAATGTCCTTCACAAAGCAAACAGCTTTTAGTCAACCGTATGTTAATGTACTTAATGTTTCTCTAATAAGACTTTTGGGAGAGCTCTACAAGGTCTTTTCCATGACTTTTCAGTAAGCGTTAATCAGTACCCTTGTAATGTGATCTCCTTCTGTTTGTTGATCTGAACACATGCCCATCGGCAACTGAGCACAGGGAAGCACCCAACTCATAGAAACATGACAGCAGAAAAAGATAACATGGCCTATCTAGTCTGCCCTTTACTCTCTTTTAGAACAGTCACCACCCACTGGCCAGTCGACAGAAAGTTAAGCCATCCATAATGAGATCACTGTTCTGCTGGGAACAAATTGAATTGTCTTTGTTTCCCATTTCTACTGCTTTTAACAAATGCATTTTGTTTCAGAGTCAATCACAACAATGTTACAAAAATGCACATCCAAAGATAAAACGCACAGTAAAAATTATAATCATGTAACATACATCATATGTCAAACTTATCCCTCTTTCCTCATTTTCTCTATTGTTATTGTTTTCTAACTCATTACCAAATAACATGACTAAACAAACTACTCTTATAGTTCCTCAACTAACCACTAAATTTAACCCCTCATAAACTAACCCTACTAACGGTGGTATTTATTTCCAGACCTAGATAGTCACAAATGGGTCAGGTTTTCAGGATATCCCTAATGAAATGTGTATATGAGATTTGCATGGATACTACCTCCATGCTATGCAAATCTTTCTCATGCATATTCATTAAACAAATCCTGAAAACCTGACTCATTGATGGCCCTTGAGGACTGGGAGTGAATACCAGTGTATTAGCACATCAACCCCATGAACCAGACATTGGTCCATCCCCAGTTTCAAGAACGACCATATTTTCAGCTTACTAACATAGTAAGTAGAAACAGATGAAGACCTACAGTATGGTCCATCCAGTCTGCCCAGTAAGGTGCCTGAATGTAGAGTTGTATGGGCCGCCCCAGACGGGTTAACCCTCTCCATTTAGAAGTTATTTACATTTGTTTTGATTCCATCCTCTTGTTATGTAGTGATCCTCTGTCTGTCCCATGCTTTTTTGAATTCCATCATTGTTATTGCTCCCACCACCTCTTTTGGGAGAGCATTCCAGGAATCCATCACCTTTCCCGTGAAAATAGTATTTCCTGATATTGCTTTAAATTCTACCGCCTTGTAGTTTCGTTTCATGTCGTGTCCTCTAGTTCTACAGCTTGCCCATCTTTGAAAAAGGTTTGTTTGTTCATAAAAAAACTCAACAACCTCAAATTTGATCATCCTAAATAAGAATGAATCTATCAAGCTTTATTCCTAAGCAACTAATGATTGACCGCAACTGTTGCAGAAACACACTGAAAAGAATAGGAGGGAGAGAGATGAAGTCCAATAACCCACATGGTGGCATCTAGATAAAGGAGTTGAATGCGCCCATCCTTGCTCTCCGATGTCTACTGGCCACATATGACCTAAACCACTTCGCCACTAACCATGAAACCTCAGAAAACGTCCTTCCAAATTGCCTTTTCTCCGTTTAAAGCTCGGAGGGATGGAAAATGGCTCCGTAGGATTTTCCCACTGGCGTTTCCTGCCAGTCTCGTGGGAGATGTGCACTTTAGCGGCATCTTACCTTTGTATCTGTGTGCCACCTCTTCTCTGCAACAGCGAAATCCCCCGCGGTCTTCCTCCTGAGTTCCATCTCTTGGGATCTCTGATGGGCCTTCAGCTCCTGATGCTGTATATATTTTGCAATCTCCTGAAATATTACAACACAGGAAGGACAAAACAAATTCCCGTCAATATTGCAGTAACTCTACATAAGTGGCAGGGGGAGTGCAGTTTTCTTAATAGTCCATGCACTATGTGGGAGCTGCTGAGGTCTACACTTTATGCTAATTTTTGTGGGTCAGCTACCTTTAAAAATCAATGTAGAACGTGTAGGCTAAAAGCAAGGAACCTATGTTGCACCTGCTTTTCTGCCCAGGCAGATGTAATGGGATAAGAGGACACGTTTCAGACTGGGTAATCTCAGTGTCCTTTAATGCAGATAGATTGCTCTGAAAATTTTCCTTAGAAAATATATTTTAAAAGCTGCCTACATTTTAGAATTGTCTTATGAGATGTTTAGGTTTAGGGACTGTAGTACAAATCTGATACATTTTCTCTGGAACATTAACAAGACAACCTATACTCTCAGGCCCTGGTTTCCTGCAGTAATTATGCTGCACATCTGAATAATTCTGAATATTAAATAATGTTATTATGTATTTTAATTCATAAAGTTGTTTTCTGACATTTCTTGTGCATCCAGTAAAATTATTTGGTTCTTTTATATTTTTTGGAGAGGTAAGAAAAAGGATCTTAGTCATCGGTGCTAGAAGAAAGGGACTAGAGAACGATAGTAAGAAGGTGACTGGAAGATGGGAAGAGGGAAGGGATAAGGGATGGGAAGGAGGAGAGGGAGAAAGGATTATGTGCAGAAGGAAAAGGAATGAGGCGGGAGGAAAGAGGGAGGTATCATTGAGCAGGAAGGATCAATCCAGAATCAGGTGGAGGGAAAGAGCAAGTATCCACTTCTACAAACTTCCTCCTGATGAACCTCCCCTCCGGAAGTCCTTCTGGACCTTCATCCCCTCCTATCTGTTCACTGCCCCTCAGTCACTTTCATTCCATCCGCTCTCCCATTTTACCAGATGGCTTCAGGTCATTAACTCAATGAACTTCGAGTCATCTGGTAACCCAACAAGGCTCAGTCACTGTTCCTCAAACTTACACTACCATGATCCTCTCACGCCTCCCATTCCTTTCCGAGATCCTCTCGATTCATCCTCCCCATCGCTTCTATCGTGTGATTTAACCCTTTCCAGGCCGAGCCCAAAACTCTTGGTATCCAAAATTCTGACTAAATATTCCTATCAAATGGTATATAATACATGACCATAGCAGAAGGAAAATCACTATTAGAACATAATGAATAAGACGGGTACAATTTTCCTGAAATATGCAAAAATTAACCTGGCTGCAGAATGTGGATTAAAAATTTAAAGTAGGCCTTGAAAGGGTTAAAGCATGACACTTGGGCCCAAGCAGCAGAGTAGGACGATGTAGCCCAAGGTGCTGCAGGGTTACTGCTGTCCTCCAGTTTTGAGCTGGCCCAGGGAAAATAAATGGAGTGAGGTGGAGGGAGGCAGGAAGAGAAAGCACAGTTACTTACCTGTAACAGGTGATCTCTGGGAACAGCAGGAATTAGTCCTCACATATGGGTACATCGGTACCGACGGAGCCTGCGCGGGAATGCTCCCCAGCTTCCCAGAATGAAAGCTTTTGGGGCATCCCACAGCGCATGCGCGCTGCCTTCCCGCCTTTCCTACCAACTCTCCTCAGTTCAAGTTTAAAGCTGAGACAATAGAGAGAGAGAGGAAAGGAAAGATAAAGAGAGAGATACAACTCCTAGGGGAGGTGGGAGGGTTGTGAGGACTAATTCCTGCTGTTCCCAGAGATCACCTGTTACAGGTAAGTAACTGTGCTATCTCCAGGAACAAGCAGGAATAAGTCCTCACATATGGGGACTCCCTAGCTAAGATGCCTGGGAGATCCCCAAGGGTATGAGACCCTGCGGGTTCCTCGTCTTCCTATGGATCTCAGGCATCCATTCAGGGAAGGAGGGCAGGAGTTGTTCAAGAATGGAACAGGTGTCTGAGGACAGCCTGACCAAACAAGGCATCCTGGCGGGAGTCCTTGTCCAAACAGTAATGGGCTGTAAAGGTATGAACCGAGGCCCAGGTGGCTGCTCGACAGATCTGGTCGATGGACACAGAATGAAGATGAGCAATGGAGGTGGCCATGGCCCTCACATTGTGAGCTGTGACATGGCCCTCCAGAGAAAGGTTCTTACTCTGGTAAGCAAAAGAAATACACTGAGCAATCCAATTGGACAGTGTTCTTTTAGAGACTGGAAGTCCTAAATGAGAAGGATCAAAAGCAACAAAAAGTTGGGAAGACTTTCTATGCTGCTGTGTCCTGTGTAAGTAAAAATCAAGAGCTCTTTTACAATCTAGAGTATGAAGGTTCCTCTCTGCAGTGGATGCATGAGGAGCTGGAAAAAATACAGGTAAATATACCTCTTGATTAAGATGAAAAGGTGAGACCACTTTAGGCATAAAGTGAGGATTTGTCCTAAGGACTACCTTATCATGATGGAACCTTGTATAAGGTGGATTAGCCACTAAGGCTTGCAGTTCACTGATGCGGCGAGCAGAAATGATTGCAATAAGGAAAATAACCTTCCAGGAAAGAAATTTCAAGGAGGTAGTGGCTAAGGGTTCAAAAGGTGGCTTCATAAGCTGACCAAGAACCAAATTTAAGTCCCATGCCACCGGAGGAGGTTGAATGGGAGGTTTAGTTAAAGTTAGGCCTCTCATAAATCTTGCAATAAGAGGATGAGAGGAAATAGGTTGTCCATTGATAGGCTTAAGGGATGCTGCAATAGCACTCAAATGGACCCTTACTGAATTTGTTTTAAGGCCTGCATTAGAGAGATGCAGGAGATATTCCAATAGAGAATTCACAGGAAGTGCCAGAGGGTCAAGACCTTTTTGAACACACCAAATGGAAAATTTTTTCCATTTAAAAGCATAGGAACGCCTAGTGGAAGGTTTCCTGGAAGCATGGAGGATATCCTTCACTTGCTGAGAAAGACTGAAGTCTTGAAGGTCTAGGCCTTCAGTAACCAAGCTCTGAGGTGAAGGGACTTGGGATCTGGATGCCACAAAGTCCCTTCCTCCTGGGACAGAAGTTCTGGTGCAGCTCCCAAGTCCAGGGAGGGGGCTTGGGAGAGATGCAGAAGTAGAGGGTACCACACTTGGCGTGGCCAGCGTGGAGCTATGAGGATCATAGATCCTTGATCCCTCTGGAGTTTGAACAGAGTCTTGGGAATCAAAGGAATGGGTGGAAAGGCATACAGGAAGTCCTGACCCCAGTGAAGGAGGAAGGCATCCTTGGCTTGAGCTCCCTGACACGGAATTCTGGAACAGAACCGGGGAAGTTTGGCATTCCACGGACTTGCAAAGAGGTCTATGTCTGGGGTTCCCCATTCCTGGAAAATTCTGAGTACCTGATCCATGTGCAGGGACCATTCGTGTGGAAGCAGAACTCGACTGAGTCTGTCTGCCCAAGAGTTTTGGATTCCTGGGAGGTATACTGCCAGGAGATGGATTTGATGCTCTCTGGCGAAGGCCCACAATCTTAGAGCTTCATTGCAAAGCGACAGAGAGCCAGTTCCTCCTTGCTTGTTTATGTAAAACATGGCTACTTGATTGTCCGTATGAATGAGGACTGTCTTGTAGCTGAGGAGGTTATGAAAGACCTTGAGAGCTAGAAATATTGCTCGAAGTTCCAAGTGATTGATATGAAGAGAGGTCTCCTGTGGGGACCAAGTGCCTTGGGTGGAGAGGTCTTGTAGATGAGCTCCCCAACCTGTTTGGGAGGCATCTGTTGTGAGGGTTGCCTGGGGCAACAAAGGTTGAAAGGGGGACCCCAGCAACAGATTTTGAGTGGACATCCACCATTGGAGAGACCAAAAGAGACATTTGGAGTTTGCTATTTGGTCTGAGAGAGCTCCTGAAGCTTGAGTCCACTGGGTGGACAAAGTCCATTGAGCTGCTCTCATGTGTAGGCGAGCATAGGGCACCACATGTACTGTGGAAGCCATGTGGCCTAGTAGTTGTAGCATCTCCCGGGCAGTTAAGTGGCTCTTTGACTGAATCTGGGAGGCTAACTGCACTAGACGTTGGCAACGAGCATGGGGAAGATAGGCTCTTGCAGTGGTAGTGTCCAACCAGGCCCCTATGAATTCTAGGGACTGAGTAGGGGTGAGTTGAGACTTTGGGAGGTTTACCACAAGTCCCAGGTATTGCAGAATGCGCCTGGTGCGGTCTAGGGAAATCTGAGCCTCTGACTGGGTTGGAGCTCGGATGAGCCAGTCGTCCAGGTATGGGAAGACAAATATTCCCAGAGTGCGTAGAAATGCAGCAACTATTGCCATGCATTTGGTGAACACTCTTGGAGCAGAGGCTAGACCGAAAGGAAGCACTCTGTATTGGTAATGTTTTCCCTGGAACAGAAAACGTAGGAATTTTCTGTGAGATGGATGGATGAGGACATGAGTGTACGCATCCTTGAGATCTAGAGAACAAAGCCAATCCTGACTCTGTAGGTATGGAAGGAGAATGCCTAGAGAAAGCATCTTGAACTTCTCCTTGCATAGAAATTTGTTCAATTCTCTGAGATCTAGAATGGGTCTGTATCCCCCTGTTTTCTTTGGAATGAGAAAGTAGGGGGAGTAAAACCCTGACCCCTGTTGAAGAAGAGGAACTTCTTCTATGGCCCTCTGGGCCAGAAGGGTGGTTACCTCCTGATCCAGAAGGTCGAGGAGAGATGTGGGAGAATTGAAATGTCTCACCATGGTGAAGGGAGGAAGGTCTGAGAAATGAAGTTTGTAGCCCTCTCTGATGATGGAGAGGGTCCACTGCTCTGATGTGATTTGCTCCCATCTGGGAGCAAAATGAGCTAACCTTCCTGGAATGGTGAGAGGTTCTGGCTGTTGTAGAGCCAGAAAGGTTAAGTTCTCTAGTATCAAGTCAAAAACCCTGAGGGGCTTGGGACTGCTGGGTTGCAGCAGCCCCTGCAGGTTTAGACCTGGCCTGTTTAGGTTGCTGACGCTTAGTAGCAAAGCGACCTGTAGAAGATTGTTGACCAGAAGTGGAAGGAAATCTGCCCTTCTTGTAAAAAGACTTTTTAAAAGATTTCTTCTTGGCTGGAGTGGAGGTAGACTTAGAAAGTCTATCCAGAGCAGCATTTTCTGCGTCCATTTGAGTGGCTATAATTTGCCACTCTTTGCCAAACAGATTTTCACCTGTACAGGGCAGATTTCCTAAACCATCTTGAACCCAGGGTTCTAGATCAGAAGCCTGGAGCCAAGCAATTCTACGAGCAGCTATAGCAATGCCTGAAGCTCTGCTGGCACATTCAAAAGAATCAAAGGCTGCCCTGTTGGAAAACTTTGAAATGTCTTGAGTATGCTTAAGCCAAAGAAGGAACTCATCCCTTTTATCCTCTGGAATAAAAGGGAGAAAGTTGTGCAGTTTTTCTGCAACTTCCTTCAGAAACATACCCATATAAAGGCTGTATGAATTGATTCTGGCAATAAGCATGCTAGCTTGGAAGATTTTCCTACCAAAAGCATCCAAAGTCCTGCATTCTCTTCCTGGGGGAGTAGAAGAGTGTCTTTTGGTACTCTTTATCCTTTTCATAGCTGACTGCACCACAATGGAGTGGTGAGGAAGCTGAGTTTTTTGAAATCCAGGAGAAGGAGGGACACGGTACATAGTGTCCAATCTACGAGAATGAGGAGAAAGGGTGAGAGGAGTCTCCCACAATTCAATCAAATGTTCCTGAAGAATTTCATGAATTGGCAAGGTGACTGCCTCTCTGGGAACCTTAGAGTATCCCAAAATATCTAATTTTTTTGCTCTAGGTTCTTTTTCAGAGGTTACTGAAATAGAAAGTCCTTTAGCTACTTCTATTATGAAGTCTTGAAAGGACAAATCCTCTGGAGGAGACATTCTCCTTTTTGGAGAAGAAGGCTCCTCAGGCAGGGTGACAGATACTTCAGGGGACTCATCCAATGACTCAGAATCATCAGAAGAATCGAAGTATCGTCTGCTCGATTCTAAAGATCGATAGGCGTATCGATCGGTATCAACATCGGGTGTCCCCGGTACCGGGTCGGTACCGAGAAAGAGCCCAGGACAGGGAGCTGGAATCGGTATCCTGGCCGATGTCGATACAGCCGGTACCGGTATCAAAGTTGGTACCGGCGCCGGTACCGACAACAGAGCTTGTTGTGGTACCGACGGCGTCGCAGCCTTGATGAAAGCCAGTATAGTCTGCTGCATGGATTGCACAGTGTGATCCATGGACGCCACGACTGCCTGGATGTCGGTACCGGGAGATTGTGCCGGTACCCCAGAGCAGTCTAACAGGTGATCGGTCAAGGCCGTGCCATCGATGTCAACCTGTAACCCCATAGGAGGAGTTTTGGAAGCCGGAGCTTCCTGCCGGGGTTGTTTGGCTGGGGCAGGATCCTCAAGGGCAAGCCCGGAGGCATCTCGATGCTTAGAGGGAGATTTGCCCTTCGAGGACCTGCTAAAAGTATGTTTGGTTACCTGAGATCCATCAGGAGAGGAAGACCTGGAAGATGTCGATGACACCGCCGGTGCATCCGTGGGAAACAGCACATGGAGCTTGGCTGCTTGGTTCTGTAACCCTCGTTTAGACATTAGAGAACAGGACTGGCAATCCGGGATGGAGTGTTCAGGCCCCAAACATTTAAGACACCATTCATGGGTATCTGCAACAGAAATTGTACCGCTACACTTAGTGCATTTTTTGAAGCCGGAGGCTGGTTTTTCCATGAGGGAAAGTTTCTTGTGGGCCTGGAGGCCTAAGAAGAAAATACACCAAGTGAGGAAAAAAGATAGTTGTTTTTTTTTTTATTTTAAAGAAAAGAAGAGAAAAAGACCGGCGGTACTGATCCAGCGTCGGGGAAGGCAGACACGCGACCAAAGAAATAAATTAAAATAAAGAACTTCTTCAGTGGTGACAGGAACACGACCTGCTGGCTCCGCGGAAAAGAAGAACTGAGGAGAGTTGGTAGGAAAGGTGGGAAGGCAGCGCGCATGCGCTGTGGGATGCCCCAAAAGCTTTCATTCTGGGAAGCTGGGGAGCATTCCCGTGCAGGCTCCGTCGGTACCGATCTACCCATATGTGAGGACTTATTCCTGCTTGTTCCTGGAGATAGCTGGCTCACTATACTGTCTTGTATCTGGCTCCGGCTCTCGCATGGTGATCCCAGAGACTGATGTGTACTATGGTAAGGGCAGGGGCAGCCCAAGAGTTCTTGCCATCCTAGGCAGACCTGATGTGCCGCTCCACCATACCACATGCTGTCACCGCGCTGCCCACGACATCTGGCCTCTCACCTGGGGTTAAGATGGGCAGCACGGTGATCACCTCTGAAGCTGCGGCAGGCCTTAAAGTGGGTGTGCACACTCATAGCCTGCCACGCCTGTCCCCTCCGATTTGTGATTTAAAGCTAGCTGTGGCTTCAAAGAGGTGATCGCCATGCTGCCCGTCAACTCCAGGTGAGAGGCTGGATGTTGGGGGCGGGGCAGTGATGGCCACACATCAGGCTTACCTAGGGCTGAGCCACCCCATAGAAGAGGCAGCGATCGCCATGTGTCCACCAGAGTCTGCCGCCCTAGGCAACGCCTAGTTCACAGGCTGGCCCTGGGTATGGATCAAATTATATGATCCTCATTGTGGCTGCAGACTCACAGTTATGATAACATTTCAGTTTCTATACAGAGGTGAAGACCATTGGCTCATTTTCACAGCTATAATTTGTATATGCTGCTCAACAGGGCTGGCTGAGGTCAGCCCACCATGGAGGTGACTCCCTCAGTTGCAGTGAAGATGGCTATTGCTAGAAGGGCCACTTTGGCAGGCCATAAACAGCAGCTCTGAGAGATTACGCCAGAGCAGATGGTCCTACAGTTCCTCCGGGCTGGTGAGAGTTTCCAGAGCATGTTGTGTGGGATGGAGAGGTTTAAAATGAAAAGAAAACATGATGGTGGTGGGGAAAGGGGGAGAACCCTTAATATTAGAACACACTGCTGACCTTTTTCTGTTATTAGAACAATGTCCATGTTAGAGTAGTCACCTACCTAGATTACATCAGGATTACTGAACACACATTCAACAGATCGAAGGACCATCAAAGAGTGAGAATCAACAGCTAATATCCATCTCTACCTCATCCTGCGCCACCTGAGCAGTCCGGAAGTCTTCGTTTTGCCTCAGATGTTTCAGTGTTGTCTAGGAAGAAAAATTACGAAGGGCATTAAGAACAGATTTAAATGTATTTCTTTGTTTGTTAAGTAGTGATAGAAAATATTCTGGAAAAGAAACAAACAGCAAAGTTTTGTGTGAATGGGCACTATTGTTTTACTCTTAAGTTATTCCAGAGCAGAAATGTAATTCTCATTCTCATGTTAGAAAGGGTGAGATTTTGTTTTAGGATATCGACCACAAAAAAAAGAACACATTTTCTGCTAACTCACTGCTGTTTCTTCAGACACACAACCGCTGCCATTCCCATGGTGTTTGGACAAGGAGAAACATTGATTCTACAGTTTCCTATTCTGCATAGATGTAAAATTGTGAGGGAGTGACCGGGGGGCTACGCCGAGGCCTTGCCATGTTCCGACAACTTACTTCAAACTTTGAGCACAGGTTTCTGATGTCACCAGAGCCCAATATTAAAACTTCATTCAAACTTGCCTAGCTACAGTAGAACACGCAAATTACAACATATATGGATTAGATGAGAAGCTTCCATTTATCACAAATGGATCCTAATTAATCTAGTTAAAGAAATTAGATGTCATCAATGGATGACCAAACGGAAATAATCTGTGCTTTCTTCCAACTATGGGTGGCAACCCTCAAGTCACAAAATCTGCATTTAGGGTTGTACCTATAGCAGGAGAAATAGTCATCACTGGTCCACACATAGGCTCTATAACTAGACCTGTGCAAACCTAACAAGAGGCGGGAGATTACAGAAGCATCACAGTTGATGTTGTGTGAGGGCAAGGAGCAGTGGCACAGGCAGCAAGTTAGGGCTGGGATGGGGGCCATGCTTGCTTTTTCCGCTAAAACGGGATAGTGGCCACAAAGTTTGGCAAGTACCAGTTTAAGCAAAATGCATGACACTATCATGAATATGTCCTGCAAGTATCCGGACACCAGGGACCAATCAACCAGGCTTGAGAACCACTGGTCTATCGGCAGGCAAACATTCTGGCAGAGAATACCCACAGGCCTCACGGGGTCTGCCCATTCTCCTTTACATTACTGCAAGCACTTCAGCTTTGGTCCTCCTACCTTCCCTTATCCAAGGATCTTTTCCACCCGCCCTGTGCCTTCTAGAGTTGAGTAGAGCTAAAAACAAATCTCCCTCAATCACTGCGTCAAAGTACTTCACAAACACGATTACTGGGCACAAGGAGGTTATATTTATTTATTTATTTATATTCTCTTATATACCGCGCTATTCTGCATCAGTGCGGTTTACATTGAACAAACTGAAATTATATTGAACAGGGCATTATAACTTGGAGATAACTATTTTACAGGGAACATGGGCTATGGAGGGTTAAGTGGCTTGCCCAAGACCACAAGGAGCACCTGTGGGACTAGAAACCCCAGTCCTTCCAGCCCAAGGTTGCTGTCCTCTAGTGGGATTTGAACCCCTGACCTTCCGGCCTGAAGTACCTTGCCCCAACCACTAGGCTATTCCTCCACTCCATGAGAAGCCTCTCCACACATAAATAGCATGAACCTTGACATAGACATGTAAAGGGGCTGTTCAAGTCCCGTAGGTCCAGGATGGGCCCCGAGGCCCCCTGTTCGATTGGGAACAAGGAAATATTTGGAGTAGAAGTCTTTGCCCCAAAGATGTTTGGGCACTGGCTCCACTGCCTTGTCCATGGGGATGCTTGTGAGCTCAGTGAGGAGCACAGTCTGGTGAAGGAGAGGCCTTACAGGTTTCTCCTGAGAAGAACGAGGGTGGCGTCTATTGCAGGTGGAGGAGGTATCCCTCCTTGACTACTTGCAGCGCCCAGGATTTGGTGGCAATGGAGGACCATCTATGGGAAAAATTGGCCAGACACCCCCCCTGTGAGCTGCTAAGGGCCTTCTGGGGGAGAGAAGGCATGCCAAAGGAGTCAAAAACTGGTGTGTGGGTCTTAGGCTTGCAGGGGCCGTGCCCTTGCCCCTTGGATTGTTGCCCCAGCTGTAGGGCAGAGAATGCCTGGTAGTGTGGTGCACTACTGAACACCCTCTTCTTTCTGTGGAAGAAAAGCTTCTTCCCCAGAGCCTTTATATGAGGGTGCCCTGAGGTCTTCTTCAAGGGTTTGGTCCTGGTCAGGAAGTCAGCCTCATTACCAGCAGCCTTGTCTGACATAGATTTTCTGAAGAGGTTCTCTCCGGTGCAAGGGACATCAAAGAGTTTGTCCTGGACCCACTGCTCGAGGTCAGACGATTGCAGCCATGCCTGGCATCGGGCCCTGATGCCCATGGCAGCTATTCTGGCTGAGGATTCGAAGCCATAAGCAGCTGCTCAAGACAGGAACTTTGAGCACTCTGACTGCCGAGGCCAGTGATTTGAACCACTGAAGGGGTTCCCAATTGAGGCCTGCAGAGAAACTGGTGAGTTCCCTCATCAGTTCTTTTAGGTACATGCTGATTCACAACTGGTAGGACTGGACTCAGCAAACCAGTATGAAGCCCAGGTGGCACTTCCGGCTGAGGGCATCCAAGGTCTGGGCCTCTCTACCTGGGGGCAGCAATGAATGAGTCACCACATGGCAGACTCGATGACCATAGAATTGTGAGGGAGCTGGGTTTTCTGGAACCCCGAGCGTTGGCGGTACATGATGTCAAACTGTCTGCTCACAATGGGCACTGACACCAGTGTTTCCCCACATACAGAGGAGGTGCTCGAGGACTCGAGGTACGGGCACCATGAGGGCCTCCTTCAGAGGGGCCTTGTACTGGAGGATCTCAAGTTCCTCCGTGGGGGTCCTCTTCTGCCTCTGTCTCAAGCACGAGCACCTTTTCCATATCCTATACAAAGTCAAGGAAGACAATGTCCTCGGGTGGGGAATGGTGCTAGGACACCAGTAAAGACAGGTCCCAGGGCATGTCTCGGTGTCGCTGGGTGTCCGGGGACTTCTCGTCCTCAGTCTCCCAGTCTGACTTGAAATCAGAGGAAGCATCCAAGGTTCTGCTACTCCCGTGGTCGAGTCTCAAGTCCAAAAGCCACAACCCCAGGGGGACCTGTGGTCCGAGCCTGCGCTTGCTGGGGAGGACTGGTGTCCTGAGGAATAGGACCTCGTCCAATTCCGATGGGTCTCTTGAGGCGGTTGGCACTCAAGAATTAGCTTAACAACAAGGGAAGCCCTTGAGGCTGAGGGTTTGGTCATCAGGGCAGATGAACCAGAGGAACCAGACATAGGCGCTTGCTGCTGTGCTAGAAGGGCAGTGATACTGTGCTTCAAGGCCATCATTCTGGTCTCCATGCCAGATGGTTCCGCAGCCTTCAACGTGGCCACCGATGGCTTTGGGCCTGGCACCAGTTCTGTCAAGGGGGAGTCCAAGGCCAGTCGCCCGATGCTGGCTCCTTCTTCCGGGGCAGCTTGCAAGATCGCTTCCGCTCCGACCCCTCGGACTCATGCCAGGGACTGCAGGGCCTGGTGTGGGATTTAACTGCTTTTCCAGACCCGTTCTCCGAGGTGGTCTACAAGGGTTTCCAGCTCTTGTATTCCACTTCTGGGGAGTTCCTTTCAGAGAAGCCACAGCAGCGGAACTCTGAGGTAGCCCTGGCATCGCAGGGCACCAAGGGACCAGAGGAGCTCTGGAGCATGGCATCACCGGGGACTTCGGTGCAAAGTCGGATCTATGGAAGAACATTTCCTGCTATAACTGGTGGTTCTTGATGGCCTTTGTGGACGTGGACTTATAAAGGTCACAGTCCAAGTCATCGTGGTCTGGCCCGAAGCAATGGAGGCAGCAGTCGTGTGAGTCAATGAGGGACATTATCTTACTGCACCAATCACATTTTTTGAAGCCACTGGAGGCCATGGGAAAAAACGGATCTTTGAACTGAGGCGACAGTCCGAGGCCCACTGGCCAAAAGAGCATGAAGCGCCGGTTGAGGGACCTCTCAGGAAAAACCAAGAAAAATGAACCCGAGGAACAACGCCAAGGCAAGCTGGCTCAGGGGTGGGAAGAGGAACTGGTATGCATACCGGAAAATAAAAAATGTAAGACAAAAAGAGATACTTTTTCTGGGGAAACAGGACAGACGTCCGGTGGGCTCTGCAGAAAAAAGGAGACTGAGGCAAGATGGCACCCTTGGGTGGGAAGGGGCCACGCATGCGTGGTGCATCTCCCAAAGGCTTTCTTTGAAAGCTGGGGAGATCCTTCCGCATGGGCGCCGTTGGCGCCGATATCACCCATATGCGAGGACTGACTTCCTGCTTGTTCCCAGAGATGCACCTGCAAAGCAAATAACATTGTGTAGAATCCAACGTGAGCGATGAGTTTTTCCGAAAAATCTATATATAGCAACATTTTAAGTTCCAAGTAAAAGATTCCTGGCATAGAGCTACCTCTGATTCAGGAGCGGAGATCATCGGACAACGGGACGGACCCTTCTCATGGTGTCAATTACTAAACACATTTTCCCATTCCCTGGTTTTAATGAGTAACAGCCACATGTAAAAACTGCAAGTCCAAAAAAAACAAGGCTAAGGAGAGGATGAAGGCCTGAAATTAACATGTAACTGATCTACACAAGGCCACTTTAGCAAAACGTATCTTTCCCGAACTAAACGCTTTTCTCCCAGGTGCAGCACCTTCTCTTGGCTTTCTAGTGATCATCTCTAGGGCACACTGCGTCCCTACAAGGGACGGCGAGGAAACGGTTTCTAATGCTTATTAGCAAAGAGCTTTCATTCAAAATGAAACCGGCACTCTCAACAAAAATGTCCAATTTTGTTTCATTCTATTTGGAAAATGAAACCAAGGAAAACTACATTCTGTTTGTTTATAAAATTTCAGAATGAAATGTAAACAGCCGGCCTTGATCCCAGCCCCCATTTCTATAAATTGCATGAGAAAACCAAAGTTCCCTGTAGGTTTGCCATAATCCCTCCCTCCTGTGGGTGAGAAAAGTGCAAAAGTGATTCTCAGTCATTCCTGCCTGCCATAGGGCCGGCTCGAACATTAGGCAAGACACCCGTCACCCAGAGCGGCAGTTTCTCAGGGGCGGCAAACATCAGCAGCAGTCAAAGTAAAACAATAGATCCCGACAGGCACACAAATTCAAAGAGCCATCAGCACCTACTTTTACCTGCAGGGAGAGCAGGATCATGGATACATACAAAGCAAAATTTAATACTTAAAAGTATGAGATTGCAACTATTCATTTTTTACAGGATTGTTGTTGGAATGATCGTTATTACCGAGTTTAATTATCAAAATCTCAGGGGGAGGGGGCATAAGGCTAAATGTTTGCCTAGGGTGCCCTGGCCCTGCCTACTGGTGTCATACTGGAAAGGAGACAGCAGATCCAAATCTAGTGTTATTTCAGAGTGTTGCCATATTCCAAAATGACTTTAGCCAGCACAATTATGAAATACAACACCGGCAGGGTGGGAGCAACTGGAAATTGCTCCCGCCCCTTTTTATCTGCAAATGGAATAAGATATGGAGAGTTGGGGCGGGGACAACACCACCCATTAGGCAAACTAGGCGGTCACCTAGTGCCAATCTTTCGAGGATGGCCCACTGTGCCACTGCCAACCCTCTCCGGGACCTGCAGCAAAGATATTAAAACAGCAACGTAGCACTTACCCAAAGCCTCCGACACACAGAATACATCTTAATAAATAAATAGCTACAAGGGAAGTTGATGGTTAAAGAGCAAGGGTGTACTCAGTATTCAATTTGTTTTGTTATATGTTAACTGTAATACACCTGGGGGATAATGTTTTCATTTGGTTGGCTCGATGTGGAAGAGCCGACGAATCGTTTTTTCATTCCCTCTAGGATGCACCTACCAGCTCTCTCTCCTCTTCCTCTTGCAGTCTCTGGGCCAGTTCTTCATCTCGTAAAATCTGATTGCAGTTCTGGAGTTGTAACCCAGAAAGCTGCCGCTCCAGTGGGGCTCTGTCATGGTGGTACCCGCCTAAAACAGAGCACAGGTCTGTAAATCTCAAAAGCAAGGGGAAGGAGCAAAGTATGTTTGGGTGTGTAGAGGAGGGAGGTGAACGCTGGAAAAACCTGAACTGGTACATGCTAACAGGGATGGCCACATAAGTACTGAGAAAGCATTTCAACCTGGTTGAAAAGGTTGGCAAAGCTAAAACGCTTCATGGACGTGTTTCCTGCTTGAAACGCGCTTTTGAATGTTCTGATAAAATAGAATACAGCTAAAAGATTCAGACTATGAGCCTCTGAAGAGCTACGTAAAAAATATCCATGACTAATAGGAAAGCTTAGAGTCTATGATTTCTGAAAAATTCTACCAATTATTTGACATTAATAGAAACTCGTTATCAAGGCTTATAGGGCATTGCATACATATTTCTGACTAACGGTAGGACTCTCAAAATAGGTTGCTTTCCAAAAATAGTCGATGGTCTCACTTCCCATTTTTCACTCTTTCATAGGGCACTATCCCAGGAGACACAGGTATCCTCAACAGCCAGGTCCTTAGCATTGATTCTTTGTCTAGCGACGGCCATTTTCCCTCCCTTCCAGAAATGGCAGGCCTGCTTCTAGCTTCTTAACTCAATCTTATTTCTGTTGTAATCTAGGGCTTACATCCGCTCAGCTGCTCTGTAAAACAACCTGCCTTCCCCTCTGCAAAATATTTTAGGGAGGCAAATCTAAAGGAGCCGTTGTTCCTTCCACATACTGCCTAGGGTCTTGGAAGTGCTGTTGAAGAGGAACTAGGGCACCAAGTGCCAAACTGGAGATGTCAAATACAAAGACGTCGATACCTTACAGGCATATATTCAGTCACCTTACATGGATACGTTATCCTTATAGAAGTTAGGACTGCTATTTATGCAGTCTACTTACATAGACAGATGTACTCAGAAGGTGACTATACTTTACTACACTATGGGCTAAAATTATGCCCCACCCTCAGATGTTTTGCCCTTCTTAAAGTTACACATGTCAATTTTGTCTATACATCAATTTAAATAAAGCTAGTTAGCATGTTGGGAAATGTAAACAGAAGCCCTCATGCAGCTAGCGTCCAGCACTGGCCATATTCATGCTTCTGAATAATCAACCCCAAACTTTTTCACTTCAGTGGACTTGTCACATGTAACCCTAAAATCAGAAAAGTGAAAGGAAAGAGATAGGTGGCGGCATACAATACTGATGGGCTTAACTTCATAAACTTTTACTAGTGATGAGCTGGCATATATATAGACTTGGATTGTAGATAGTTTCCCCGAGTTTATCTCCATGTTAAACCCCTGTTCTATGTAAACGACGGTCAATGTATCTGACCAAGTGTTATATTGTTCTAATGTAAACCGCACTGATGACAAATAGCGCGGTATATAAGAAACGTTAAATAAATAAACTAGGTAGAGGTCTTCAGTTTTTCAGGGGTTGTTTTTGGTCGCCTTAGATCATAACTTGTGAATCCTGAGGCATGAAATAAAATCACAGGCTCCTAATTTAACATGCTCCAAAGTACTGCCGTGATTAGCTTCACGTTATGGAGTTGCTGTACTATCGATTTGTGTGGTATCTGCTTGGCTCTTTTAGTCAAAGTCAATCTCTTCACAGCTCTGAGGCTATGGGTTGTTGAGCTCAAGCAGGCTCCTTCTTGTTTCTCATATCACGGATTAATGTTGATTTCTTATCCAGTGATATTGTGAGAAGGGGGAAACAGAGCCCGAGGCAAAACATCAGCCACCTCCGATATATGAGTGAAAGACAGGGAAACCAGGGCAAGAAGACCCTGAACAATGTTAAGTGGGCACATACAGAGGGGCACCCAAGCATTTCACCGCACCCTGGACTCGATGCAGTAAGCCATGAATTACAGACTACAATGTTAGCACACAAGAACGGCAGAGGCAGTTTTGAATAGCGGATTGCTGCCTTTAAACATTTTACATAGTGGACAAGCATGGTGTGAGCGTCCATTAGATCATGTTATTGTTTGGATGATGCATAATCCTTACGTTTAGCTCATTTTTTGAGCGGGTTGAAGATTTTTTCAGCGATTCATCATTGCACTGGGGTGGACGCTAAAAAATGTTTTGTTCTCATGATTATGATCATGGTGAATTATTTTAGGGGATTTGATCTTTTGGACAATGACTCCTTATTCCTGCAACCATGTTTGGCTGCATTCTAACTGATTAAAAAGGAGGGCCTATCTCGAGGGAGGGTTTTATCCACTCCCATGACAGGTGATCCGACAAAAAAATATATATTGGACTTTTCACTGTTCAGGGGAACGAGGAAGGCATTAATGTAATGTTTGAGATCAATAGATGTTGACCTTTGTTTTGTGAATTCAATGTGGTAACATGGTATAGGCTTTTTGTAGTTAGTGAATTAGAATGGGGAAGTGTTGAGAAAGCTTTTCAGCCTGGTTGAAAAAGCTGGCAAGATTAAAATGCTTTACGGATGTGTTTATTACTTGGAATGCGCCTTTAAATGCTCTGAAAAGTAGAACACAACAGTGTGAGCGTTTTAACAAAATGTGTTAAAAAAAAGTGCACTCCTAATGCAGTAAGCTACTGGCATGCAAGTTACCAAAGCGCTGACAGATAAAAGAGCACAGACCACCACAATAACTTGCAGTAGCTTGCTGCGTCACTAGTCAGGGCTGGCCCCAATGTAGGTTCATGGTGTTAGTGCCCCAGGCAAACCTTATGTCACCGCCCCTTGGCTGTCAGAATCACTTATTTAGCTTGGAATGTCCTGGTTTTGCCCCCCCCCCCCCCAGAAGCTGCCACTCTAGGTGACCAACTAATTTGCCTGATGGTTGGGCCAGCCCATCACTAGTAAAAGGTTCCCCCTTTTGGTCCGTGCATGAGTGGGAATTAGATTACACACTGACAGGAAGGGCGATGTTAAAAAAAAAAAAAAAAAAAAGCTAGACTGACTCCCCCAACCCCCATCCACAAAAATTCCCTGATGGGCCAGAAGAGTCTCACACTCTCTCCACTGGGTTCCTCCCTATCCCCGCTGGACCCATTTGGCCCAGAAAATCCTGAACCAAGGCATCCCCGGACAGGAAGGTTCTTGAACAGAAAATGTTCCTCTCCTCCCTCCCCCCCCCCCCCCCCGCCGGACCAATAATACTTACCTGCTCTAGGAAGATGTTCAATGACATGTCCGTCCTCCCACTGCTAGCTTCTGAAATAGTAATGCCTGGGATGCACTTCTAGGGGGTCACACTGCCAACTAAGGGATTGCTTCCCTTATTTGGAGGGCACAACTTCATTTGTCAGACTGACTCTCAGCAGGATGCCCTGACATACCGCAAGGAGTCAGGCACTGCAGTGCCAGAAGCAAGTGGGCATCACTCCTGCCTCCCAACTTAGAAGTAGGAGTAAAGAAGGGGATTTCAGATATCGGGGCCCGCTTGGGCCACCAGGGACGTATTTGTGAGGATAGAAGAGTAGGTGTTGGAGGTTCTAGAGAACCCACTTGGGCCACCAGGGACATCTTTGTGAGGATGGAAGGGTAAGGTGTTGGAGGTTCTGCAGAACCCACTTGGGCCACCAGGGATGTCTTTGTGAGGATAGGAGGGTAGGCACTGGAGATTCTGGAGAACTCACTGGGGCCACCAGGGATGTCTCTGTGAAGATAGGAGGGTAGGCTTTGGAGGTTCTGGAGAACCCATTTGGGCCACCAGGGATTGTTGCCGATGAGATCACTTGAGCTGAAGTACTGCCCTAAAATTTACCTCACGTAGTCTTTTTGCTCTCATGTTACATCTTTACTCCGGCCCTGACTTGCAGTGAAGATTCAGACCAATGAGACAAGAACCATGCTAAAAAAAATGGTGTGCATTTTTATTTTAAACATTGGGAGCAATTCAAAACTCGGCCTTTCGCATGGACATTGTGGCCCACCTTTTAGTGCAGTGGTTCTGCACCGATTTCCCCACACTTAAATTGTTTTTACTGTATTGGAGCAAGACTAGTGTGGGAAAATCAGAAAAGTGCAGCTTACTACACACCAGGACATCGGGCACAACAGAAACGCTGTGATGAAGTATAAAACACTCCCACTCCTAGATCGCTCATGAATTTTCAAAATGTAATTCTTTTAGCATCTGGTTGGACTCTTATTCGAAAATCACCAGAAACCATGAGAAGCGCATAATTGAGGGCTTTGCTAAAGCAGGCTCTGATCATTTTAGCTCACCAAATTGTTTGGTTTGGTTTTGACTCTTGCAGTAGTTTACATATGAACCCCAAGTCTGAAAGCTTCTATTGCAAGACAGGATATTCTCTTGTAAGCAATACCTGATTGTGAAATTTGGCTGCATCTTCTAAGAGGACAATTCCTCGAGAAGTGATGTGTCCCCTGCTCCCTGCTTTCGCTTCTTTGCGAGCATCGACTTCTCCTGTCCCTCGCTTCCAATTCGGGGTGGAACTCGCTGTCTGAGCTGCTGCACCTGTACCCTTTGGCCGGATGCTTTTGAAAGCTCTCCCTACATACCCTTTCCCTCCTTTTCCTCGTACTGATTTCCCTCCCATGGCCACCCTCAAACTCTTCCCAGTTGAGGTGAGCTTCATCTTCTCCAAAATCTTCTGAAACATGTCTTTGCCCCTCGTTTAAGGCCTGGCTCCGCCTTCTAGTCCTATCCCGCCAAGGCTCACTGTGGAAGTCTTTACAGTAATGTGGGTGATGCCTGCTGTCCCCAAGAGCATCTTGGCAGGAACTGATATCATGAAAGCAACTGGTGTTAATGGACTGGTCATTTGAGTCTTTCCAGCCACAGTCTTGCTCGCGCTCCCACAGGTTTCTCTTGCCAGCTGCTGCATTTCGGCTGTATCTGTTCTCTTTACGGCAGAAGCAATTTCCCTCCTCCTCTTCCTCACTGTGCGTCTCTCTCAGGCAGGGTGGGTGCTGCTGAAGTCTGCCATGCTCTTATGCAAACATGCAAACACAAAGCTGAGGTTAGTATGGGGTTAACACAGCAAAACCCAAACAGAAGTTATCTCTGGTTAGTCAAGCTCTTACTCAGTAAATGCTAGCTAGTACGTGCTGGGGTCCTGCTTAATTATTCAGATTTCAGCGCTACGAATGATATAAAGCAACAGAAAATTGCAGTGAGGACACAGGGTCGCAGCATCAGAACAGACATCTCTGTACAGAAGGCGAATACTGTATAATGGAAATTACAACACGAAGTCACAGATTACTAAACATACCCACAAACCTCCAGTAAGGTATGATCTGCTTTTGGGGAATGGAATGGAGCGGCCGACACCATAGGTTCATGCAAGCAGCTTTCGACAGGTGAGAGAACAGAGAGAGAACAGAAAGCAGTCCAAATGCAGGAAATGGCCGGAGGGCCCCAGAAGCCAGAGCAGTGGCGAGAGCAGCAGGAAGGCAGTCCCTAAAACACAAAAACCTCTCTGCTGAGTTTGGAAAGCTTCTACAAATCCAGCGGGCCAGCTCACGGATCCCACTGGGATGGTGCCACAACCAGAGCGAAAGAGAAGGCCAGAAAACCAAAGTCTAATGGTCGCCTAAGTGACACCACCTCCCAAAGTTCTGCATAACGTGAATTTTCAGTGGCTTGATTCAGACAGTGCTGAGACAGAATGAAAATAGAGCATGGACATCCTGCCTAACTCTACAGACAGTCGGCAATATTTAGCTTCTATCTGTAGAGCTGGGTGGACAGTGTTAAGAAGTCTTTCTACTGGTCTACGTTAGCAGGATAGCGGCTGAATATCATGTACTATCCGTAGAGCTAGTGGTGGTTATTTACATTCCATGCATAGCGGCATTCAATATGCAAATAGATTAAAACACAGTGGTCAGCACTTAAACAAATCTAACTAGGGCATTTGAATACTGAGCCAAAAAGATTAATTAGGTAGTGAAAAGCAGGGTCTTAAAATTCCTAAAAATACTTTGCATACGTGTGATCTTTCCTGCAGAGATTCAGTAGCTGTAACATGTCCTAGAGAAACCCGGAGACTTCTAGGTCGTAAGACACTTCATTGGACAAAGATAAGAAATGCTGCAGTACGCACACATCGTTCTTTATGGTCACATCCCAAGGAGCCTCAAAATCTAAAGTACCCCACCCCTCCTTTTTTAAGATCCTCTAGAAAGGCATTGCATGTTACTGAGATGTCCCATATGATTGCTAGAAACACAAAATGGAATGAACCTATTAGAAAATACACCAATTTAACATATCGGTTAGTTAGGTTTCTGGGCAAAGGCAGAGGAGAAAGTGAAGTCCCAGGAAGCAGCCACTAGCCTTCCACTCCCAGCCCCTGTCACCCTGCTGGCGTGGTGCAGGGACTGTCCATTCTCCAAGAGAAGGACAGCCGCTTCAACGGAGGAGTCATAGTATCTACATTTCATAGATATGAGACTAAAATACTGCATTGTAACAGCTGTGAAATGCAGGCACCGTGTAGGTCACTTATGGGAAAACAGCTGGGTTTTAAAATATTGACCCACCTAGGATTCTACCAAAATGGCTTTTTGATATCTATGGGATCATTAGATTTATAAAACGAAGACTGGGAGGCACCATAATGAGTTCACGGCCAAACATATTCAATCATTTTAGACAAACAGTGGGCCAGAGTTAAAATTCATTAGCGGTGCCCATATAAGGGACTTGAATCGGCTTCAGTATTCAGGACAGCAGACCGCTCCCAGGCCAATTAAGGCTGAGATACTGTGGAGACCGTGTTCAGTCCATGTCGAGAGGAAATTTCAGACATCGTGCAACAGCGACACCTAGAGATTGGATTCAGGGTCCATGCCTCTAGGTAGCGCCATACCTAGCCCTGTGTGAGCGGTGCAGCCACACAGGGCACAGAGAAATAGGGGCACATTTGGGGCTGCCAGCCTCAGCTCCCCCCCAGGCTGCCTGCCCTTAGCCCCACCACCAACGCTTTTAGTTGTGCCTTCGCAGCGGCGGTGGCAGCAGCGTTATCCAATTTAAAAAAAACAACCTACAGGTCTTTCCAACTCCGCACTTGCATGTTTGCCGGAACCCTCTAAGGGCACAGACCAGCCGTTCAAGTGCGGAGTCGGAAAGACCCGTGTTGTTTTTTTTTTAAATTGGATAATGCTACTGTCACCGCCGCTGCAAAGGCACGACTAAAAGCATTGGCGGTGGGGCTAAGGGCAAGCGGCATGGGGGAGAGATGGAGGTAAGAAGGGGAGACGCATGGGGCAAATGACAAACTTGTGATGGGGGGGGGAAAGGGGGGGCGCACCAGATGTCCAAGTCACACAGGGCACATTTATGGCTTGGTACGGCCCTGGCTGCAGGGTTCCAAGAAGCAGCCCTAGTGCATGGCCCCAGGCTGAGGACTGTCATTGCAACTGACTGGGTTAAGTGAATTGGAATAAGACAGAGGAAAAAATCCCTGCATGCGACAAACACAAAGCCTCTCAGAGGCAGAGGGAGGGATTATAGAGTTGAGCAGCTGGCGTAGATGGGCAGACTGGATATGTAGGCTCACAGCGCAAGGATCCCAACCCTGGTTCTGACTGGACCGTAAGCCCAAAGAAGCAAAAGGAAACTACTGGACCTTGTCTCCCCCCCCCCCCCTTCCCCTACACACACACAAAAGTAGAAAAAAAAACCACAAGAGAAAAGAAAAATCGAGCATTTGTTCAGTCACAACTTTAGTCATAAAAAAGCAGCCATATTAGTAAACAGCCAGCCCACACGCAGGCCCAAAACCACAGCCCAGAAGCTACATTCTGACTGTAACACAGCAAATGCTTAAATGCATGAGATCAGCGGCACTTCTCAAGGACGCAGTTACACCATTTCCCATCATGGTGAATAAACGCAGCACTGGCCACGCCCATCTGAGGTCCCCCAAAGAAACGGTACGGACCTACCTCTGTGCCTGCCGTGGCTTCGAAGGCTCCACTTTTGACCCTGGAGTTCTGCCTCTTCCAGCTCTTGCAGTTTCCTGGCTACTTCCTGTACAGAAAGAGGAGGGGGAGAGGGCTTAATTTAAGGCCCACTGGTCAAACGCAAAATTGATTTGCACTCAACGTATTCATACAGAAATAGCCACATTGGGTAATGTGCAGGAATATTCTCATTGACTTGGCCACATAAACAAAGCCTGCCAGAATAGTGGTTCTCAGTTCTGTCCCAAGGGACCCCTCAGCTGGTCGGTTCTCAGCATTTACGAGGCATTTTTAATACATCCCCTGCATAGTATCCAAATTGTCTCATGCAGATCCGTTGTCGATATCCTGCAAGCCAGACTAAGGGGTCTCCTTAGGGAACACTGCCTTAGAATATATTCAGAATTACAATATATATATATTAGCAGAAAACACAAATATGTGTTATCACATGATATATGAGAGATGAATCAAGATTTCTCACACACTTACTAGGTAAGTGAACCAAATAAAAAAAAAGTAGGAAAACTGTGTGGCCTGTATGGACCCTGCACAAAGGGCAAGTTTCATAGAAGCAAGCTGCATGTTTCAAAATATTTGCATCTTTGTTCCAACATTTATTTATTTATTTTATTTAGATGTTTTCTATACCACCTTATCAAGTAATCCAAGTGGTTTACATTGAACAAATTTAAAAAAAAAAAACATTTTACAATAAGCAGTTGTTAGCGGTATATACAAGTTAGTAATCAACAAAACTTTGATCCAAGATAACAGGCAGTAACTTATTTACATGATTGCATATATATGCAATGAGGGTTTGGGATTATTTACACATTTACACATCTGTGTTGCATGTTGCCCTTATATAGGCCTTTCACTCTTTCTGCTTTCAGAACGTATTTGCAGATTTTGAATGAAGTTGTAAATAAGTATTCACTGTACGAAACACCTAGAGAACATCTCGCAAATCTTGTGAATAATTCTAAAATCAGGAAAGCAAAACCGCCCTCCTCCATGGATTGAAGTGCTGCGGGGGGGGGGGGAGCGGAGAAGAGGGAAAGTGTACCAGCGTTTCATTTCATGATGATCACACAAAGTTTAGGCAGAAGCCAACAAGCAGAAAAAAGGTAGTGTGAAAACAGGTTACTAACCGAAAGCAAAACTATACCTGGTGCTGATGGGGCAGCGGCAAAGTAAAAATCAACAACAATTTTAAGCCAATAATTTATAGCTTCCAAACAATCTTTAAAAAAAGAAAAAAATAAATCTCTGTGCTTCAAACATCCCAGCTAGTAAAAACAGTACCCCCAGGAATATGGCTTGAGGTAATGGAGGGCAATTTTGTGTGTGGCAGGCATTTACAGGAGCTGAGATCAATCCCAGAGGCATGGATTAAATATGCAATTATTAAATAATAGCAAAAGGGGAAAGCATGCAGGGCACAGCTCTTGAAATTCTTTCCAATCCCTTATGTGTGCATGTGTGTGTTAGAGCGTGTGCATGTATTTATCTCTGTGTGTATTTCTGACCTGGATGCAAGGGGGATTTGAATGGTTTGGAAAAAAAATGAAACAAAGTGTGATAATATATCTAACGATCAGAAGTCACTGCCAACTTGAAAGATATGAAAGGACTGGCTGAGTGTGTTCAGAGGACTGGGTAGTTGTTGTTAAGTGCCATCGAGTTGGTGCCGACTCAAGGTGACCCTCTGGATAGTTGAACTAAACTGTGATCAGTCTTCAGAGTGGCACCCATAGCTGCTGCTATTGTATCGATCCATCACATTGCTTGACCTTCCTCTTTTGAATTGACCTTCAACCTTGCCAATCATGTCGTCTTTCTCCAATCATCTCTCTCTTCACATGATGTGTCCAAAGTATGAAAGTTGAAGCCTTGTCATCTGAGTTTCTAAGGAAAGCTTAGGTTTGATCTCCTCTAGTACTGACTGGTTTGTTCTTTGGGCAGTAGTGTGAAGGGGTAACGAAGACAGTCATGCCTACAGTGAGAAGGTCAGCTTGGTATGGTTACAGTGAGTCTGTTCTGCAAGCTATGTTGTGCAGTGAAGAAGAACAGGAGAAAGGAGATGCACTGGAGAATATATGGAAGATGAGAAGTGAAAGAGATGAGAAGACTCAGTTTGGAGACAACCGTGTGAGACCCACGAAAACACCATCCATCATACTGAGGCAACTACACTCACCCAATTACTTGACTAGAACTCCAGAGTCTGAGCCTCTTCTTACCTGTACCATGACAACAGCAGAGATCAAGGCATTTATGAGCAAGCCCATGGTGGTTCCAGACTGGCCATCACATACCCAGTCCACAGAAAGGTGTGTAAAAATGACAACTGAGGCTGCTGGTCATGTATACAATCAGGAGAGGAGGGAACATTATATTAGGGGTCAGATGGTCAACAGGGAGCTCATGAGCTGAAACAGAAGCAAACAAGATATGGCTTCTTTGCTGGATTTTGTTAAATAACATTAAATTAACTGTATAAATGAAATTTTAAAGACAATTATGCGGCTACAGGTGTTGTTTAGACTATTTGGCGATCTTGTCTTGGACCCACTGCTCACGGCATCCGACAGGCAGTGATGTCCACAGCCACCACTCTGCCCGCAGTTTTGTAGGTGCCCTGCACCATGAACTTCAAGCAATCCTTGCTGTGAGCCACTAGTCCCCAAAAGGGTTCGCGACAGTCCTCCAGGTCCAACCAGGGCCGGCACAACCACTAGGCAGTTGCCTAGGGCAGCAACCTCTGGAGGGCAGCAAAAGCAGGCCATTCAAAGCTAAATAATAGATTTTGACAGCCAGAGGAGGTGTAAAGATTGAGGATCAACTGGGCTGACCCTAGTCCAATATGATATCCTTGAGGAACATGCTCATGTGGGTCTGGTAAGTCAGAAGCCGGGCAATTAGCATGGAACCTTGGAAGCACTTCCTCCCGAAGGAGTCCAGGGTAGGAGCCTTGCGACTCAGCGGGACCAAGGAGTGTGTCTTAGCACTCTTCGCATGCTTCATGGCCGATTCCACCATGATGAAATTGTGGGGCAACTGAAGCTTTTCAAACCCAGGGCCTTCTGGACCCAGTATAGGGAACTGAGTCAGTGGCTGATAACTGAAAACGTGAGCAGCACCTCCCACAGCTGCTGCAGTACATGGTGGATGGGAACCATTACTGCCTCCCAGGGGGCCAAGGGGTACTGAAGGAGTTCCAGTTCCTCTGCCCTTGGTTCCTCCTCCGATTCCAGAAAAAAGGGGATGATCTTGGCCATGCCTTAACAAAATCCAGGAAGGACATGTCCTCTGGGGGCGACTTATACCATTTGGGTGGAGGTGAAGAATTGTGTGGGAGGTCCGGGGACTGGTGGTCCGATACCATTGATTCTGCCTAGGTCTCCCATTTTGATTCAGTTTCCGAGATGAAGCCAAAATAATGCTGAGTCTCCTCCTTCCACCGGCTAAGCAGCTTAGGAGAGGGAGGATGCCAATGGCCCTTGTGCCACCCAGCATGCCAATGACGATGTCCCTGGGCCTCAGACTCCAACACACTGGAGAGGGAGCTGGCTCTGGTAACTGGAGTCGATTTGGATCTCCCACCCAATGTTCCTACCTTGGCGGGCAGTGCATGGGTCCCAGAATAGGCTGGAAGGAGTGTGGTAATGATGTTCCTCACCACACAGCCTGCTTTCCACAAGACTTCCACCACCAAGCGAGTTTCTAGGGCTTGAAGGTATTCCTCCAGAACCGCCACCTGTGAGGGACAGATGCCGCAACTGCAGACACTGGCACAGATACCTCAGGTGGACATTTCACAAAGATAGGTGCATTGGGAGACATCCGGCTGCCCTCCTGAGCACTGGAGTGGACTCTGCCATCCAGGTCAGGTCGGATCCTTCCATCAGGGAAGCTTGGCCAGCTGCTCCCAGCCATCGCTCTCCGCATCATGTCGAGGACTACAGTGACACTGCCCCTGGAACTTCTCCTGGTGCTTACCCTTTGATGTTGATGTCTGCAAGGAGTCTCTTCTCACTGCTCAGGCCCCTCTGCTCTGACACAGCATGCTGCTCCTTCCCCTTGGCCGCCTCAGGACTTTTTGCAGGTGTAGACGAGGGGGTCAGGGACCGAGGATGCTGAATCAGATGAGCCAAAGAAGGACCCTTCTGCTTTTCCCAATCTTTCAAGCCCTCGGCGCGTCATCTGCAAGCAGAGCTCACAGGATGCCAGCTCGTGGTCTGGCGCAAGGCATTGCAAGCACCAATTATATCAACCTTTGGCAGAAAAGGTCTTACCACACTTGGTTCATTTCTTAAAGTCACTAGCTGGCTCAGACATGCTGAAAAGCACCGCTTGGCAAAGTCAAACAGAAAAACCTCTGTGGGTGGGAAACTACTCCGAAAAGGGGAAAAATATAGAATAGCGTAGAAAAAACACCCCCCCCCCCCAAAGGTGAAAAAAAAGGCTAACCGACAACAAGCGGAAAAGAAATGAAGAGAAAAAACCTGGCTACGAGGGCCAGCCAAAATATTTCTTTCCACGAAAAAAGAAGACTGGAGAATATGACACCACGGTGGGCAGGAAGGCAAGCTTGCAGGCGCGGTGGACTCCTCAAAAGCTTCCTTTGGAAGCTGGGGAGCGTTCCGTGTAGGGCTCTGTCAGTGATGTCAGCTAGGGCTTCATCAGGGGTTGAGACCTCAAATATAGACACATAAAAGCAAAAAATAAAATGAACATACATAAAATATATTGGCCATAAGAAATGAAAAATCAAAGAACAGCCCGACGACACCAGCAGCAGCCTCCTGATCGAATTTGGGCAAGGGAGCAGGAAGTCTTGCTCCTCCCCGCTCACCGGCCCCAGCACCTATCAGGAGATTGGGAGCAACTTTTATTTTAAAGTGCCATCGGGCGCGCCTCCACCTGAGAGCCTCGCCAAAGGGTTCTTTGGCGTGGCCCTTAGGCAGGAACGCTGGCGGGGAAGAAACTTAATCACTGGTTCCATCTAAGCTACATTTCTATTCATTTAACATACAATATGTCCTCCCAGCTTATTTACCACCTCTAACCAAGCTATCAGACCATAAGTTATATGCAAATTTCTCCTATCACGTTAATTATCTATCTCAGTTGCATCCAGTTGTCCATTAGGAATAGTATAAACCTTACCTTAAAATTGTCTTTTACTCTCTGGGAATTTCATAATGATTGTTGTATCTCTCATACCAGTACTTTGTATATCAGCTGTGCTACTTTGTTGTAATCCTCTGTTGCTTCCATCACCAACGTTTGGTTACTTTCTAAACTTTCAAGATACATTGTAACTCATCCTACAATACATTGTAGCTGTAATAGACCCGCCCTTCATCCCTTTGAAACAACTATGCTACTTCTGACGCATTATATGCTAGTGTGTTAACTACAGCAAGTCTCCTACCCTTGCACACTTCAATATATTACATACTGTTTTAGTTTCTCTTAGCTAGACATGAATATGGTTGCTACATGCCTGTAGGTTATAGAATGTCCCTGTTTTGGATGCACCTCTGCATCACAAGTTCTCCTGAATACACACCTTTATGCTGATTAGGGTATTATTTGGCTCTCCATGCTGACTAGGCTCTTGAGTCATCTACCACTCTCTCTACCACTCATTGTCTAGTCTAGAGTAGTGCCATTAGTTTCAGTTCACCTACAAATGCCAGACTTGATTCCTTACATGTTGCTTCTATATTGTCTGGCTCAATCCATCATACCTGTTGGAACCTTCTCGCTCCAACAAGGTCTAATTTCTACTATACATGGCTATGGCCAGAGTGGACAAGAAGATGGATTCTCCACTTCAGCATGCCTGATAAGACACCAACAAATAACACAGGTACACTAAAAAAAATTTTTTTTAAACTGCCTCTAATGTTTCGATTGATTTTTACGTTTTTTGGTGCGCTGAATCCAAATCTGTTAACCAATTTGCTCCATCACGTACAGATTTTTTGCTACATTGGGTTAGCAGTTTGAGGTGAACGTTTCAGATTGAGTGCGATTGAGATAAAAGTTTCTTGGATGAATTCTTTATACTAATTGTTTAGTAGTTATTCAAATAAGAATAAAGAAAATTGTAACAAGGCAGCACATAAGAATAGAGTAATGTCAACAAAACACACTGTGATGGTAGCAAAATTGTCTGCACTTAAAACAGCCACATACATGTGCACAAACATTGAGCATATAAGAGCGAGGTTAGACACAAAGCAAAGCAAAGAAATGTGCAAAAAATGTTGTACAGGTATGTATGTAAGAATAGAAAACGCAAACCGCACCATTGCAATACATGAAGACAAACACCCGATGGTGTGAAAATAAAATTCTAATAAATGAGAACCGACACTGTGGTAATAACTAGCAAATTTTTATTTCAAAGTTTAGTAAAAACACGATATTTGTCAACACAGTTTAGATTTTAAAGTCATTCTTGGGTCAATCAATCTCCTGGTGGGCCCATTTCTTCTTCCCCCGAATGCTTCTCTTGGTGCGCTGCTTGGCGTATTTTTCATTTGGGGTTTCCCGCAGCAGCAACCAGCAGAAATCAGCCATCATAGTGGTGTTCCATCTTCCTTGATACCTTCTCTCTGCGTCCTTGATGTCCTGGTGAAACCTTTCACCTTGTTCTTCACTGTACGCCCCCAAGTTTTCGGGAAAGTAGTTCACATGGGAGTGCAAGAAATGGACTTTCAGGCTCATGTTACAGCCTTGTTCTTTGAAGGCATTGAGCATCCTGGCAACAATATCCTTATAGTTCTCATCCCGCCTGTTCCCCAAGAATTTGAGAACAACATCCTTGAAGGAATCCCAGGCTTCTTTTTCCTTCTCAGACATCGTTTCAGCGAATGCTCCATCTGAAATGAGTTTCCTTATATCAGGGCCAACAAACACTCCTTCCTTTAGCTTTGCTTCAGAAAGTCGGGGGAACTTTGAGCAAAGGTACCGAAAGCACTCACCATCTTTTGGAAGGGACTTGATGAATTGCTTAATGAGACCCAACTTAATGTGGAGAGGTGGTAATAGAATTTTATCACGAGGTACCAAGCTCTCATGAAGAACATTTTTCTCACCGGGTCTCAAATACTCCCGAATTGGCCAGTCTTTTTTCCCCCAGTGTAGGTCGCGGGCCCGGCTATCCCACAAGCAAAGGAAGCAGGGATATTTGGTGAAACTGGATTGCTGCCCTAATAGCATGGATAGAATTTTAAAGTCTCCACAAATCATCCACTTATGCTCATCATAACGAATCTTCTGAAGAATCAGGGCCAAATTCTCGTATTTTTCTTGGAGAATAACAGAGTGAGCAATAGGAACTGAAGCGAATGTGTGGCCATTATGAAGAAGAACACCTTTTATGCTGTCTTTTGACGAATCAATGAACAGCCGCCATTCAGCAGGATCATACTTGAGTTTAAACTTTTCCATCACTCCGTATATATCGTTGCAAAATACCAAATCTTCCTCTTTGCTGAAATACTTCAAAAATTGTGTCTCGCGGTTGCGGTACCAATAAAAAGTTGTTCCTGGTGACAATAGATTTTTCTGTTTAAGCCGAGAACCTAGCAGTTGGGCAGCATCTTTTGGGAGTCCTACATCCCGGACTAAATCATTCAATTCAGCTTGAGAGAAAAGTTCAGGTTTCGGATCTGGTTCAGTTTCAAACTCGGAAGTACTGGACTCATCGGGAAAAGCCATCTGATGAGTCTCATCATGATCAGAACCGTCCACACAAATATGATCCAAAGATTTTGGTGGTTCAGGCACAGGTACTTCGTTGCTATGAGGCATAGGCCTAATTGCTGAGGAAAGGTTGGGGTAACTTATTACGTTCTTATTTTTTAAGTTGTATCCCTTCACAATGCAAGAGCAAAAATAGCAGTCACTGCTGTGGTCTCTTTGTTCACGCCACATCATAGGTATTCCGAAACGAAATGCTTGTTTTTTACCTTTCATCCATAAGCGTAGATCTTCCTCACATGTCTTGCACACTTTGTGAGGAGCCCACGGTTTGTCTTGATCGCCTAACTTCAAACCGAAATAGGCGAAATATACTTTTTTAATAAATGCAGAAATGTTCCTCTGCCGCTTTTTCACGGTATGTTCCCCACAAATAAAACAAAAACTGTCCGGAGAGTTGACGCAACCTCTGGCTCTGTGAGCAATCACAAATACACAGCACTGCAAACTACAACTGTAGTGAACCACTTCGGAATAAAGCTGGATTACGACTGAGCAAACAAAAGGTAATAATGAACTTGCAAGAAACTGAAATTTGACAGGAACGTTCATGTCGCAACCACCGTGTTTGAGCAAGCGAACGAGGCGAGGCGAACAGGAAAGAACATGCGCCAGCGCGAGTACTGGATTTAGCCCCCCGCCTCCCAATTGTCCTATTAATGTATAAAATGAATACAAAACACTCTAAAATATCATGAGGGAGTGTTTCTAGTTAGTTAACCATTACAACCTCTATTTTGGGCCAAGAAAATAAACTGCAGTCGGCTAAAAAGAAATTATGTGAACATTCCTTATATGGGTAAGAAATCTAATTTTGCAAGAAAACGTGACGTGATGGAACATTTTGGCTATTTTTCCTGGATTCAGCACCCCAAAATCTATAGGAATCAGTTGCAAAACTGGAGGCAGTTTTTTGGTAGTGTACCTGTGTAATTCATATTGTATGTCAGCCCCTAGCAAAATCCCTCAGATGGAAGTCCCCAGAAGAAAAACCTCTAACTTGTATGCTCATAAATGTATGATCTATCCGGAACAAATGGCCGATTGGTGACTATGTTGAAAATCATAAGTTAAACATGCACTTTATCACAGAATCTTGGCTCACTGACACCGATGCAGTATTCACAAATCAACTAAAGCTTCCCAACTATGATATCTTTAATTGTCCAAGAGCTAGCAGAAGAGGTGGTGGCACCCTCATCATGGTCAGATCTGAGCTGCAATTCCAATGCCTCACCTCATACAACTATAGCAGCCTCGATGCCATCATGATTGCAAATGAGCACTCAACAATATCACTTTTCTATCAAGCCACATCCACTTGGTGGGGGACCTCTCCATAATCCTTGATCTGGTATGCAACCATTCACCAAAAAATAGACCATTCTGTATTTTGGGCAAGTTCAATCTTCCAGCCTTATCAAAGAAGAACTCCACAGCCTTTTTTGATGTGATGTCTGCACTAAGCTATGATCAACTAATACATGCCCCTACCCACATTAAAGGAAACACATTGGACTTTATCTTCACACCCTTCTACACATTTAGAAACAGCAATTTTGTACAACCACAAATTCTTCCAGTACCTTGGGTCAGACCACAAGTCCATTTTATTCTACATCCCATCCATCCTGCCCGACTAATGCCTCTTCTCTACCACATCACCACCAGTGCGTTATTTTAGACCATTCAATAAAGAGGTTTTCCTTGAAGAAACACTACCTAACCTTAACCCCGACACCTCTGAACTAGTTGACCTTATACACACTTGGAACTCCACCCTAAGCCGAGCTGCATTCCTAACTCAGCCCATGTGCTCCAATAAAAGGTCTCATACTGCTATTTGGATCACTGCAGACCTACGTAATTCCTTACTGCACCTCAGGAAACTAGAGCGGAAATGGCGCCACTCCAGGCTCACCTATGATTGAGAAATATACATGAAGGCCTTGCAAGAACACCACATTACTATTATCCAGAGAAAGAAGGAATACCATACCAACATTCTTATGCACTTCCTCAACAGGCTCTGTGAGCTCTTTCAATTAATTCAGTTCCTCACAAAGGGCACGTCTCTGCAACAAACCAAGAGTTTACTCAACCCACAGGACCTTGCTTTCCACTTTCATAATAAAGCCAATGTGATCTCCCATAATATAGGAGATCCCTACACAGACATTCCTTATAGTGAAAGCACCAACATCCCTGCTCTAAACTCATTCCATCCATATTCCACTGAGCAGATCAAAGACAAAAGAGGACTCAACTCTACCACCTTGCCTACTGATTCATGCCCCTCTCACTGGATCAAGTCGGCCTGCTCTGAATTAAGTCCTCATATCTCAAGAATTATACACCTCTCCTTCACCAAAGGTGTGGTTCCAACACCACTGAAAACTGCAACTATCAGACCCCTCCTAAAGAATCCCAAATTAGACCCTCAGGACCCAAACTCCTATCGTCCCATATCTAGCCTTCCTCTCTTGGCTAAGATAATGGAGAAGATAGTCCAACAGCAGATACAAGACCACATTGATTCCCACACACCACTGGATCAGCAACAGCATGGTTTCCATCAGCAGCATGGTGTTGAAGCCTTGCTTGCCTCCCTTATAGACAACCTAATTAAAGACATGAATAAAACAAAACAAGGCTTCATTTTGATCTTCCTGGATATCGCATCAGCTTTCGACACAGTCTGTCACAGCCTCCTGCTTACTCAACTGCAGTTAAAGGGCATTCAGAACTTAACATTAAATTGCTGACTTTCATATCTAACAGACTGTCAACAACTGGTACTCAAATATCATCTAAGTACCAACAAACCCAAGGAGTACCGCAGGGATCTTCCCTATCCGCCTTTCTTTTCAATATATACATCCAACCAATTTGCACGATAATCCATTTCTACGGCATACTTTACCTCATCTATGTTGACGAAATGCTGCTCTACTCCCCTTTTTCCACAATCCCAACTACAATTTATTTATTTATTTTATTTACATTCTCTTATATACCGCGCTAGTCTGCATCAGTGCGGTTTACATTGAACAAACTGAAATTACATTGAACAGGGCATTATAACTTGGAGATAACTATTTTACAGGGAACATGGGCTATGGAGGGTTAAGTGGCTTGCCCAAGACCACAATGGAATCACTGACTACTTTAATGCCATCTCTGACTGGTTAGGATCTCACAACCTGAAAGTGAACTGTAAAAAGACTGAAGTTGTATTCATCACAAAGGATCTAACCTTCATACCAACCATCTGCCCTACAGGTTAAGGATGGCGAACTGAAGACTAAACAAGAGATTCAATACCTAGGTTGGACCAGTGCCTGAATATGGAATCACATATAAACAATATCACTAAGGCTGTTTATCTCAAAATACGTCCCCTCCATCAGCTACGGCCCTTACTGGAACCTGCCGACTTCCGTACTGTCTTCCAAGCTCTCATCATCCTTCACTTCGACTATGCTATCATCATCCTACATGGCCTACCTGTCTATGCACTCCATCCACTACAAATGGCCATGGACACTGCTGCACGAACCATTGATGGAGCTTCTAGATATGAGCATGTGACACCTCTCCTAAAGTAGCTACATTGGCTCCCTATAACTAGTTGCCTCAAGTACAAAGCCCTCCTAATAGCGTTTAAAATCCTTCACCACCTCTCTGCAACCTCCCTGGAAGATCTCTTACATTGGAGTTAGGAGGATAAACATGGCAAACACTCTTGCCATCCCCACCCTGGCTAGTAAAAGCTCCCAATCTGCCAGGCACAGAGCCTTGACTCTATTTGCCCCTCTGCTCTGGAACTCCCTCCCTGCTCCGATCCGTCTCATTGCTGACCTGTCTGCCTTCTGAAAGGCAATAAAGACACATTTCTTACAGCTATACTTTGACCATGTAACATAGCCCACTCTGGACTCACCTCCTTACCATTGCCCAAACTCGCCTAGACATCATAATCCACATTCAGCTTATAAATAGTTGCCCATGTTCTACATCAGTTATCACCTCTGTTGTAGTCTATAGACCTATGCTCACCTTTCTAAGAAAGGCTACCATTTATTGTTCGGCTTGTTAAGTTCTGTTCACTTGTTCAATGTAAACCTGTTCTATATAATGAGTTGTTCTGCTGTAAACTGCGCTGATTTAAAATAGTGCGGTAAATAAAACCAAATAAATAAAATAAAATAAATAAATAAAAGTGAAATGGACAATTAGAACCAGTGGAGAAAACATAAGAAGTTAGCATCAAAGCAATTAAAACAATTATATATTAATACTTGTATGCAATGATACAAACAAAACTAAGTGGAGGGTTAACAATAATCGAACCCATAAAACACTAAAGACATACAGAAAAAATTAAAAATCATAAAATGGGCCATGATAACAATACAGCAGGTCCATAAGCACCAGGAAAATCTGTTTAACAAATATTAGAGGGATAAGGAAATAAAAGACACACAGGTAATCAGAGGAATTGAAAAAAAATAGTGAAGGAACGAATAAAAGAGGCACATGTGTTAAAACAAAGGTTCATTGTAAAGCAGTTTGTACTGTATAATGGAAAGGATTATGGAAAGAGTGCATTTAAAATAAATTACAGCTGCGGTTGTACCACGGGGCACTGATCAAATCCTCTTGTTGAAATGTGCTGGTCGCCTTCCTCATGTGGACATTGCTGTTTTTCAGCCTGACCTGCTTTCAGGTCAGGTAGAAATGTCTGTGTGAGTACATGCTCCAACCTACTGAAGTGTGTGATGTCTTGAGTCCTTCCCAGTAAATATATACGGTCATGGGCTTTTGTTTGGATCCCTTACCTGCTTACGTTCAGCTTTTCTAGCTAATCTGAATGTGCTGGAATAATGAATGAGTGGCACTGTCAATATACCAGGGGTTTTCAATCCCGTCCTGGTATACCCCCTAGCCAGTCAGGTTTTCAAGATATCCACAATGAATATATGCACGAGACAGATTTGCATACAGATATCCTAAAATCTGACTGTCCGGGAGGTATACCAGTACAAAACCATGGAGCGAGGTGACTCTTATACTTCATTAAAATACACATATAATTCCGGTGTAGTAGCCTACACAGCCGTCTTTAGGCTAGGTCTTCATCGGGGGTTGAGACCTCAAATATAGACACACACAAAAACAAAAAATGAAAAGAACATACATAAAATACATTGGCCATAAGAAATGTAAAATCAAAGTGAAATGGGCAATTAAAACCATTGGAGAAAATATAAAAAGTTAACATCAAAGCAATTAAAACAATTATATATTAATATGCAGTGGTAAAAGCAAAACTAAATGGAGAGTTAACAAGTACTTGAGCCCATAAAACACAAGACATAAGAAAAAAAGCTAAAGATAATAAAACAGGCCATGCTAACATATAATGGGTCCATAAATACATCAGAAAGGCTGCATTATAAGCAGCCAGGAAGATCTCTTTAACAAATATTAGAAGGATAAGGAATAATAGAGACACAGGTAAACAGAGGAATTGAAAAGAAATAGTGAAGGAAGTAATAAGAGGCACATGTGATAAAACACAGGTTCATTGTAAATCAGTTTGTACTGTATAATGGAAAGGATTATGGAAAGAGTGCATTTAAAATAAATTACAGCTGCGGTTGTACCATGGGGCACTGATTAAATCCTGCCCGATACTCCTAGAGGAGCTAAAAAGGAAAAGTGAAACCACCAGGCTGTAAAACACAATAAAAATACATAAAACAGCACTGGAAGAATAAATCTACTAAACAGGTCCGGTATCAATCAATAATCATGATCACTGACTCTTGCATGGGATATCTAGGGGCCTTACCATAAGACAAAGGCCATCCTATACAGAGATAGACCACATAAACCAGTTCTATATTTCAAGCCCCCAAATCTGTTCAGGTGGTGCCAGGGTAAGAAGGCAATCAAGCCGGCAAGCATAAAAGATGAGCATGTAATATGATATAATTACCGGGGCCACGGAATACAGTGCAGTAAAGGAGTATACAGGCAACACTCAAATCCTCCTATTAGGAGCAGGTAAAATTTTGCCTACAGTATATCAGTCCGGTGACGAGTACAGGAGAAATAACTGAAGACAATCAAAAGAACCTTATACCCTATCGGGGGTAGTCATGGCACTTTAAAACGGAATAGTACAAAAATAATAGAGTTCTATTAAAACTCAAAATGCAAATAAAAATAAAAATGCAAGCAAAAAGTGCTGTGGAGAGAAGTAGATTGTGAAAATGAGGAAAAACATCATTAAAAAATTATAAACATAAGTTGAATGATAAAATCGTACATGAAAAAGAGGAAAAAATCCTACCAAACAAATGAAACTAATTAGATTGTAAAAGAAAAAGTGAAGAGGATATATCTATATATAAAATATATCTGGAACTGATAAAAAGGAAAAGTAAAGGAATAAAGACTAAAAGAGTAAAGGTAGTAAAAAAAATGTAAAAAATGGGAAGGGGGAAAGGGAGAGGAACAAAGAGAGAAATGAAGCTGGAGAAGGGAGTAAAGGGAGAAGAGGGGAAGGGGGGGGGGAGCGCTGAGGCCCCTGATTTATATCATATTATATACTCATCTTTTATGTTTGCTGGCTTGATTGCACTCTTCCCCTAGCATCACCTGAACAGATTCGTAGGCTTTCAATATGGAACTGGTTAAGGTGGTATATCTTTGTATAGATTGGCCTTTATGTCTTACGGTTAGGTCCCTATATGTCCCATGCAAGAGTTGGTGATCATGATTATTGGTTAGTACCAGAGCTGTTTAGTTTTAATGTATCTTTGATATGTTTTACAACACTGGTGGTTTCTCTTTTCCTTTTCAGCTGCTCTAGGAGTACTGGGCAGGATTTGATCAGTGCTCCGCTGTGCGACCGCATCCATAATTTATTTTTAGTGCACTCTTTCCATAATCCTTTCCATTATAAAATATAAACTGATTTACAATAAGCCTGTGTTTTATCATGTGCCTCTTCCTTTTCTTTTCAATTCCTCTGTTTACCTGTGTCTCTATTATTTCCTTATCCCTCTAATATTTGTTAAAGAGATCTTCTTGGCTGTTTATAAGCAGCCTTTCCGATGTATTTATGGACCTGTTATACTGTCAGCATGGCCCATTTTATTATTTTGTTCCTATGTCTTACATGTTTTATGGGATGAAGTATTTGTTAACTCTCCACTTAGTATTGCTTTTACTATTGCATGTTAATATATAATCGTTTTAATTGCTTTGATAACTTTTTATGTTTTCTCCAATGGTTCTAACTGTCCATGTCACTTTGATTTTACTTCTCTTGTGGCCAATGTCTTTTATGTCTATTCATTTTATTTTTTTGTTTTTATGAGTATCAACATTTGAGGTCTCAACCCCTGATGAAGGTCTAGCTGAAACACAACCACGTAGGGTACTACATTGGAATTCTATGTGTATTTTAATAAAGTCTCTCTCTTACTCTGGGTCACCTCGCTCCGGACCTTTGTGCTTTTGTGTTTTGCGAGTGTGATGACCTGTTTTGGACGGTACTATCACCAGCACATCTTGTTTTTATCTTGGAAGGACGTTCTAAGCTACAGTGATGATGTACTGCAGCAGATGTTTCCAAGAGAGTCCTTCTTTTCTAAGGCTGAGCGTGATGTAAAATGATAAGGACTGGGAGGATGTCGTGCACCTTGCCCAAAAGAATATACGAGAAGAGAAACATTCAGCAACATTCCTGGAGTACTAAGATGATACCCAGAGGCCTACGCATCGACAACAATCCAGATCTGTTTCATGACGACGAAATGTTTCTAAAACGTTGGAATGACATCCTGAATAAATGCTCATTGGACTTAATGATTTTACTTATTAATACCTCAAAGAAAAAAGTGGAAAGCATTCAAACTTAAGTGGATGAGAAATTCAATCTACTGAAAGAAAACGACACAGATATGAATTTTTGATTACTGATTATAATAGGAATGTGCAAGCATAAAGGAAAAAAATACAAGATATAAAATTTAATAAGTTCCCTACAGATGAGGAAGATTACAGAAGAGGCACAGTTTACCTTTGGAATAAGAAGAAAGGTTCTTTAAATGACATACCTAGACACAGAATTAGCTTTTCTAGTTAAAAAAGAGGTACATGTATACGATACGCTCAATAATAAAGATGAGTCACACACAGAACAGGCTAGAAAGAGGAGTAGGAGCCTATCGAGGACCACATAGATGCCTCAGCTCCCCTCTTTACTTCGGATGAGACGATTAACCATCAGGTTTTCCAAATGACAGACTATGGAAAGGAGGGGGCCAAGATCAGGAATGGACTTGGAATTTTGCAGAACAGACTACCAGAACAGGGACAGAGGGAGGGCAAAGGGAGAGGAGGGGTGGAGAGACCAGATGCAAAAAGGGGTATCCCTACTGACTCCGGAATAATTAATCTTTCTAACACCACCCTTTGTAAGGGAGAAATGGATGTTTTGGAAAAAGGCCTTTCCTTCGTACCATCACGCAAGTATGATGCCTTTGATACACAGGTGTACTTACGTTTTTTAGAAAGCTAAGGACTGTGGACTTTTTTTTCACAAGAAACAGATCCCCACATAGACCTCTCCATCATCTATAAGAAATCCACATGGGTCCCCCCCCCCCCCCACACCAAGCCAATCCAATTATAGAAATCTTTGAGAAGGTGGTGCTTAAAAGAATTGCCGATTTACAGGCTGATGCAGAAAACCAGCGTTAGATGCGTGCAATATTGGCTCCATATGCGTCTATGTAGAGCCCCGACAGTGGACAACTCTAACGCGCAGATGCAGAAAAGGATGAGTATGCAAATGAAAGACGTGTAAAACTGAGTGTGTGCAAATCAGACACGCGTAAAACACTGGTGCAAAAGAAAAAACAGGCGTAAAATCTTGGCATTAACCAGAAGAGTAACGCATGCGCAAACAGAGACGCAAGAAGTGGTCGCCTGAGCAGGCGCATGATTTCAGACGCTCACATGTCAGGGTGCATCTAGATGCCGTCACGGAGAGAGCACTTTTTGGCGTGCATCGCAGCACGTAAATATAGACGCAAGACTGCTGCAAAGGGAGGAAAAGACGTAAGAGTGCTGTGGTGTATGGGGCGGGTATGTAAAGGGAACTTGCAAGCAAATGTCCCTTTTTGCTTCGAATGTGTCCCATTGCATCGTCTTGTAGGTCGAGTTTGCCTCATTGCATGGTCTTGTAGAGATAGAGATGGAACGTGATTCAAGTTTAAGCAGTGAGGTGGAACAGACTGCCAGCCAGCAGCCAAAGCGCAGTCGCTCGGCACACTTTTCTGAGGAGGAAAAGGACGTGCTGTACCGCCATGTGTCTGCCAATTACTACTATTTATTTGTGGCAAAACTACGGCAGGGTAAAGGGCTAAATTGTGGGGGCAAATAGCTGTAGAGGTGAGCTCCCTGGGGGTGAAGGTGCACATTAGCACAAAGCAATTAAAACACCGGCAGCATGTACATCTTCCAATTTGCATTTGCGCTAAGTTGTTACACTTATGAGCTGACCTATACGCTCTATAGTTTTCACCTCCCAGAGATACACATGCGTTTGTATCAGCATTACTATGGTTATAGTCTCTGCCTGCAATTATGTCCCATGCAAGTCAGTGATCATGATTCATGATTGGTACCAGACCTGTTCAGTTGTTTTATTCTTCCAGTGCCGTTTTAATATATTTTTAATGTGTTTTACAGCCTGGTGGTTTCACTTTTCCTTTTAAGCTCCTCTAGGAGTATAGGGCAGAATTTGATTAGTGCCCTGTGGTGCGACCGCACCCGTAGTTTATTTTAAGTGCACTATTTCCAATAATCCTTTCCATTATACAGTACAAACTGATTTACAATGAACCTGTGTTTTATCACATGTGCCTCTTATTACTTCCTTCACTATTTCTTTTCACTTCCTCTGTTTACCTGTGTCTCTATTATTCCTTATCCTTCTAATATTTGTTAAAGAGATCTTCCTGGCTGCTTATAATGCAGCCCTTCCGATGTATTTATGGACCCATTATATTGTTAGCATGGCCTGTTTTATTATCTTTAACTTTTTTTCTTATGTCTCGTGTTTTATGGGCTCAAGTACTTGTTAACTCTCCATTTAGTTTTGCTTTTACCACTGCATATTAATATATAATTGTTTTAATTGCTTTGATGTTAACTTTTTATATTTTCTCCAATGGTTTTAATTGTCCATTTCACTTTGATTTTACATTTCTTATGGCCAATGTATTTTATGTATGTTCTTTTCATTTTTTGTTTTTGTGTGTGTCTATATTTGAGGTCTCAACCCCCGATGAAGACCTAGCCTAAAGACGGCTGTGTAGGCTACTACACCGGAATAATATGTGTATTTTAATGAAGTATAAGAGTCACCTCGCTCCATACTTTTGTACTGGTATACCCCCCGGACAGTCAGATTTTAGGATATCTGTATGCAAATCTGTCTCGTGCATATATACATTGTGGATATCTTGAAAACCTGACTGGCTAGGGGGTATACCAGGACGGGATTGAGAACCCCTGGTATATTGACAGTGCCGCTCATTCATTATTCCAGCACATTCAGATTAGCTAGAAAAGCTGAACGTAAGTAGGTAAGGGATCCAAACAAAAGCCCATGACAGTATATATCTATTGGGAAGGACTCAAGACATCACACACTTCAGTAGGTTGGAGCATGTACTCACTCAGACATTTCTACCTGACCTGAAAGCAGGTCAGGCTGAAAAAACAGCAATGTCCACATGAGGAAGGCGACCAGCACATTTCAACAAGAGGCTTAAGATGAGCCAGCTGAAAGCGTCATTTCCTTCCCTGTGGCAACATAGGAATCCTACGATACCTCGCTCAGTGGGCTTAGAATGTTGCCAGCAGTCAGCTACGTACAAGGACCGAAAGACGGTATTAAAATGCTGTGGAGAAACAGTGAACAAAACTAGATTCCAGCCTGTAGAAATGGTAACGTCTACGTTTAAATTCTATAATATCCACTTTGCTGGAAACACATGGAGAACAAATAGAACGGCACATATGGAATGGGCTTTCTTTTAAACATCTGTCTACAGAAATAAGATGCGACTCGCATCTTGTGCACAAATTAAGCTTATTTGTAGAGTTATGCACTGTGAAAGGAGGAGAAACCTCTGTGAAGATTAAACACCCAGGAAGCTGGCAGACTGTTGGATACCTTATACCCACGGGCCTTCAAGATCATGTCTAAAGAAAAAAACCTCTTAAGAAGTCTCCCTTTAAATATCTGACCTGCAAAGTCCATGGATACAAAAGTACCTGCAAACTCTGCACCTGTCACTTGTGACACGAGTTGGGTCCATGGGAAAGCGTAGTTATTCACCTGTAACAGGTGTTCTCCAGGGACAGCAGGAAGCCAATACTCATATATGGAACTCCCTAGCTCCAGGCTACCAAGAACCGGTAGAAAAAACACTGTCCAGCCGTGAGCAGCCACAAGCTAATCTGAGGACAGACTCAGAGGACCCAAGTCTTCAGGGAGAACCACTGCTCCAGCAGCCTGAACAAGAAGGGCCGGAGGGGAGGAGTTGCCTAAATCCCAAACCGATTACGGAGTACGGCCTGGCCGAAGGCACTGTCCCAGGCAGTAGTGGGATGCAAAAGTGTAAATGGAGGACCAGGTGGCGGTCCAGCAGATGTCAGCCATCAGCATCGAGTGCAGGCTCGCAACAGAAGTCGCCATCACCCGGACATTGTGCACCGTGACCAATGTTCCCTCTAATTTTCTGTAGGCTGTGTGCGCATAAAATATCAGCTGTGTGCAGCTTTTGAAGGAAGGTTAAATTTTTGTGCGCCACATAACGACACTCGGAGTTATATACTTTAGAATTTGACTACACGTCAGAATACAGTATGTACACCACATTGATTTTAATCAAATTAAATGAAAATAGATGATTACTAAATGAAGCGGGAAATTTCTAGTAATTACAATCATAACTTTTAAATTTTAAGACGTCTGTGTTGTTTTCTATCAGAATCAGAGCTGTAATTTTTGTGCGCTCTGTTGTAAAGTATGTGTGCTCGCTCGGCGAGGTGTGTGCGCGCGCACACGTGCACAGCTTAGAGGGAACCGTGACCGTGAACCAGTGCTCCAATGGGAGTTCAGCCCGGCTGTCTGATAGATATGGTTCACTTGGTGAAAGCCTGCCCCCGACGACTGGAGTCGTAGGAGACGAAGAGCTATGAGGCCTTGCGGTGGGGCCCTGGGCCCGCTGGAGGTAGAAGGACAGGGCCCATTTGTAGTCCAGAGTGTGGAGAACGGCCGACACTGGGTGGCCGTGGAAAGAAAGTAGGAAGTACGACCTCCTGGTTGAGGTGTAAGTTAGAGACCACCTTCAGGAGGAACTTTGGTTGAGTGCAGAGCATGACCCCGTTCTTAATAGAACCTAGTGTAGGATGGCTCAGCAACCAAAGCCAGAAGCTCAATGACTCTGCGAGCAGAGGTGAGTGCCACCAAAAAAGCAACCTTCCAGGATAGGTAACCCAAGGGACAGGTAGCCAAGGGCTCGAAGGGTGGCTGGTGAGCTGCGCCAGGACTACATTGACATCCCATTCCGCTGCAGGCAGTCGGATGGGAGGTCTGGAGAGCAGTAAGCCCCGCATGAACCAGGTGATGAGGGACTGTATTAAAAGAGGCTTGCCCTCAACAGAATGATGACTCGTGGAGAGCGCACTCAGGTGTACCCTGACAGAAGTGGACTTAAGTCCAGACTGCGAGAGGTGGAGCAAGTATTAAAGGACTGAGTGCATTGAGCAAGAGAATGGGTCCACCCGTTGCTCCATGCACCATACTGAGAACCGGCGCCACTTGAAGGCATAGGCCTGTCTTGTGGAATCTTTTCGAGAGACCAGCTGGATTTCTTCTACCTCCTTGGGGATGTGGAGGGGTGCTAAGACAACCCTTTCAGATGCCATGCCATGAGAAACAGGAAACCCAGGTTGGGATGGAGGATCGAGCCCTTCTCCTGGGTCAAGAGTCCCGGGGAACTCCTGAGAGGGATTGGGGTCTTCGTCGAGAGATGAAGCAGCAGAGGGAATCAAGGCTGCCTGGACCACCATGAGGCCACCAGGATCACCGATGCTATGTCTCACTGGACCTTGAAGAGTGTCCAAGCTATCAGTAGTGTAGGAGGTAAGGCATATAGCAGGCCCACTGACCACAAGACGAGGAAGGCATTCGCTGCTTCCCAGGGAGGGTGCGGCTGCAGGCTGCAGAAACGGGGCAGTTGAGTATTGTTCGGGCTGGTGAAGAGGTTCAGACTGGGGGTGCCTCACAGTTGAATGAGACTGTGCACCACCTCGGAGTCCAGGTGCCACTCATGTGGCTGGAGGATCCTGCTCAGCCTGTCTGCCAAGGCATTGTCCTGGCCCGGAAGGTAGACTGCTATAAGGAGCATTACCTAGCTGATCGCAAAGGAGCAGAGGGCTACTGCCTCCTGGCAGAGGTGGTAGGAGCCCGTGCCGCCCTGCTTGTTCACGTAGAACATTGTGACTTGATTGTCCATCTGGAAGAGCACTGACTGATGCTGCAGATGGTGCCTGAAAACCTTCAGCGCGAGGAAGACTGCTCTGAGTTCCAGCAGATTGATCTGCTGCTGACTATCCTCAAAGGACCAAGACCCCTGGTTGCATAATTCCCCACAATGGGCAAGTCCATCAGAGAAACACCCATTGTGAGAAGCCTCTGGGGGTTCGGGGGTTGGAAGGGCATGTCTATTTGCAGGTGCTGAGTATCCTGCCACCAGGTGAGTGACGCCGCCAGCTGGCAGGACACCGAGACTCTGTCCTGGAGTTGACACATGGCCTGGGCCCATTAGGAGCAGAGGTATCACTGAGCCGCCCGAATGTGGAGGCGTGCATTGGAAACCACATGGACTCTGGAGGCCATGTGACCCAGGAGGCAAAGCAGGGAGCGAGCTGACATGGTGCAGTGCCGTTGTTCCTCGACTGCTAGGGCCCTGAGGCAGTTCATCCTGTCCAGGAGGAGGAAAGCCCTGGCTTGGAGTGTATCCAAGCGAGCCCCAAGGAACTCAAGGACCTGCAATGGGGTGAGGTGGGATTTTGGGTGTAAGACCTGGATGGTGCGGCCGGCGGCCTGCAGGGCCTCTGTGGCCGTGTCCCCCTTTACCAGCCAGTCACTGAGATAAGGGAAGACAAAAGCCCAGTGGAGATGGAGATAGGTGGCCACCACAGTTAAGCATTTGGTGATGACCCTTGAAGCGGAGGCAAGGCCAAAGGGAAGTACGCTGTACTGGCAGTGGTGCCCCCGACCATGAATCTTAGGTACTGTCTGTGACTTGGGTAGATAAGGATGTGGGTATAAGCATCCTTTAGGTCCAAGGAGCATAGCCAATCTCCCTGCTGGAGGTAGGGCAGCAACGTTTTAAGTGAGAGCAATCTTGAATTTCTCCCGCACCAGGAACTTGTTCAGGTTTCTCAGGTCGATGAGCCTTAGACCTCTCATTCGGGGACCAGAAAGTACCTGGAGTAAAACCGTTTTCCTTTTGAGTGGTGTGGTACAGGTTCTATAGCCCTGTCCCTGAGAAGGCCTGTGAGTTCTAGTATTAGCAGGGCCTGGTGCAGGGGAGACCGAGAGGGCTCCCCGGGGAAGAAGGGTGGAGATGCCTGTTCCAGGTGGAGGAGTGCCCATGAGTCAGTGATGATGGAGGTCCACCTGTAGGCAAAATGAACCAGGCATCCCCCTGTTGGGAGCTGGCCCTCCAGTGGGAGAGGGGCTATGCTGGTGGCATCAAAACCCGACCCAGGATGGGATGGAGCCAGCGGTTAGGGCATTGTACCTTTGGATTTGCACAGGCTCTGGCCCACCTGCTGAAGGGTCTGGATGGCCAGGTATGGAGGGTAGCCCCGATAGTGCTGACCCTTCCTGAGAAAAGGGGGTTTCTTCCCTTGCGGCTTCTTTCTCAGAAGATTGGAGATCTTCTTGAAGAGCCGAGTTTGGGTAACATACATAGTCTCGATTTCAGCTGCCTTGTCCTCCATCGGTTTGCCAATGAGCTGCTCTCCGAGGCAAGGGACATCGAGGAGCTTCTCTTGCACCCATTAATCAAGATCCGATGATCAAAGCCAGGCCTAGCATCGAGCGCCGATGCCAGCAGTAGCCACCCTCACGCTGGATTCGAAGCCATCGTCAGTGGCTTGGGACAAACATTTACAGCACTCCTCGACCAACTTTGAAACAGTCTGAAAGCACTGGAGGTAGTCTCCATCGAGGCCAGCCATGAAGCCTCCGAGTTACTTAGCCAGGTCCCAGAGGAATATGCCAATGTAAAAGTTGATAAGTTTGGATATGGCATGCCAGCATCGAGCCGTGGAAGCATTTTCACCCGAGGGCACTGAGGGCATGGGGCTCTTTTGCTGATGCTGGCTGACTTGACCACCATGGAGGTGTACGGGAGATGTGTCTTTTGGAAGCCTGGGCCACGCTGGACTCGGTACATCGAATCCAGGTTCCGACTGACGAGTAGCACCGACGCCAGGGTCTCCCACATCCGGAGAAGGAGTTGGCTGAGAATGGAGGAGACAGGGACCATCGGTGGTGCCTTGTACTGGAGGATGTCAAGTTCCTCAGTACGGGGGACTGGGGGTCCTCCTCCAATTCCATCATGAGGGAAAGCGCCCGAATCATGTCTCTGCCGAACTCGAGGAAAGAGGTGTCCTCGGGTGGGGACCAGCACTTGGCAGCCGGTGGAGACAGATTTGAGGGGAAGTCTCGGTGAGACGTCAGACTCCTAATCTGAGTAGTCCAAGGAAACTTCGAAGCCTGAAGGCTGCAAGGGTGCCATCAGCTCCGGTCTTCGGTGTTTTGAGGCCAGGGCAAGGCCAGAGCCAGAGGCACTCGCCTGTGAAGACCTCACCCTCCGAGGATCAGGAGCAAGAACGAGACCCTCACCAAGGATCTGCCCGAGGCGTCTGGCTCGCGGCAATCGCTTCAGCAGCCTGGGGTGTCCTCGAGATCAAGGTCCCTGGGGTCTCGGCAGGGCCAGGGATTGGTGCCCGCTGGGAGGCGATGAACACAGAAACACTGCTCTCCAGGGACAGCATACGAGCTTCCCACTTGGGGGGTAGCTGCCATTGACACCGATGCCTGGGGACCGGCTTGGGTGTTGAAGAGGAGAGGGGGTCCTCGACGGGATGACTCTTGGGAGACCAAGGTACGTCGCCAGAGGCCTCAACATCAGTCCTGGGTACCTTTCGGGGACGTTCCTGCTCAGACTCCTCGGACGCTCGTCTAGGGCTGAGGGACCAGGCACAGGACTTCCCATGTTTGTCTGCCTTCCAGGACAAGGCCCTTGAGGTCTTTTTCTTATTATTATGCTCTCACACCGGGGAACCTTGTTTGGAGTGTCTGCGCTCCCGATCAGGAACAGCGGTTGTCTTACGCGTCTCCGAGGATCTGTGCGGGGCCTTCGAGCGCGAGGCTACTGGGGATACCAGGGTCAAGTCCACCTTGTGGAAGATGTCGTCTTGCTAATGCCGATGGCTCTGAATTGCCTTTGTGGACATTTTCTTACACAGGGAGCATTCCTCCAGGTCATGGTCAGCACCCAGACAGCAGAGGCAACAATCATGAATGTCATTGAGGGACGTGTTCTTAGAACACTGTTCACATTTTTTAAAACTGGTGGCCATTGGGGCAAAAAGGACCCCAGCAAGGTCGAAGACCTTTGACTTGGCTAGCAGTTAAAAAAGGCACCAGAATGGAAATAACCTAAGAAAATGAATTTCGAGACCCGATGCCACAGCAGCGGGTCTCAAAGGTGGGAAAGGAGCTGGTGCAAGCTGGAAAGGTACAAACATGTATGAGGTAAATCAACTTTTTTCTGGGGGGACAAGACTAATGTCTGTATGGCTCCGCGGGAAAAGGGAGACCGAGCAAGATGGCACCCTTGGGCAGGAAGGGGACCACGCATGCATGGTGGCATCTCCCAAAGGCTTTCTTTGAAAGCTGGAGGGATGCTTCTGCGAGGGCTCCATTGGTGCCGACGTCACCCATATGTGAGGACTGACTTTCTCCTTGTTCCTGGAGAAAAAGCATATGCAGAACTTTTAAAATCAACTTTTCCCATGGGATGTCCCTTTTGCCAGTTTGGTTTCACAGTACCTCTACCAGCACCTGCACAGAATCTTGGCAATTTTCAGAAGCCCGTTTCAAATAGTTGTACAAAACCATAAAACACTTTGAAGATAAAAAATACAACTTACACACATGCATTCAAATCCCTATGTTAAGTTCCAATCAGCCAGAGATACTCTGCAGCCCTTTTGAGGTGTTTTCACCCTGGGGCTGACTTAACTCGTCAGTCAGTGCACACAGCCATCTGCAGTATACAAAGGCACTTCCTGAAAGCTAAAAACATTTGGTTGGACAATCAGCATTCACAAAATGTGTGCACTATAAACAGCCAAGCACCTTACACCTGTCATCTGTATGGGAGGAAGATTCCAGGTGGGGGCGGGGGGGGGGGGGGAGCAGCACTAAGCACACACAGTTTTACTCCCCTAATCTAAATATGCCCAAAGCTTGGCTAAAGGTAGATTCACGGTGTATGCTACATGTATTTTTTAGCTAATAATGGTAATTGCCAGATGGTAAATTTACACTATTTTGGATTTTACCCACAACTGCTTTTTAACCTACTTTCTGAAGGAAAAGGTGGTGAGGGGATGGCATTTCCAGTGACTTGTGTTTGGTATCCTGCCCATACAAAACTGTCAGGACATGTCAAGCGTAAGGCTGGATTTAAGATGTTGATGCCCATCAGTACGGCTGGAAAGTGGTGTGCAAAGGAGGTTTCTTCCTCCGAGATTATAGAGCCTGGTCCTACTGCAAGGGGAAGCCGACTCCTGCTTAGTCCACGTGTTCTGTGCCTTCAAAACTGGACAGTCTAGGCATCTGCCTAAATCTAGGCTTGAGCAGGGCCATTTTATTTAAGATTCACCATGTGTGCAAGGCATGGACAAGCGTTTGTGTATTCCAGAAAGTAAACACCTTCAGTTCTGGGTCAGAGTTCTTGTATTTTACAACCTTCAGGCTGAAAAAACCCCAGCAATTTAAACCAGTACAGGATATTACTCATCTTGCAGTCAAGCCTTCCGGTAAATAAACCACACTCCCTGCTGAGATTACCTGGAGATTCCCTCCGGCCTTAGTCTCAGTACTATTCAACTACTCAAAACCTGTGACTATATCCCACAATATATATTCTACCAACTCCAAGAGATATACCTGTAAAACATAAATTTTTGTTGGAACTAATGCCTTGAAGACATAATGTCCTCTCGTACATAACGTTCCTTTTTTATTTGTTAAATTGTGTAGGGACGCAACCCTAAAAGAATTACCCAAATGATACTACACACCCACAGGGTATGCCCAATTTAGTATAGAAAATGGATCCATGTAAGGCTATCAGGCCTACCAAAAGCTTCTAATCCTGGGCTATTGCATCAAATCTCGCTGTGTTCGCTGGCAAAGCCAGCCATGTACATGATATAATTCAGTATACGATCCTCAGCTTTAAGTGAACATAAACTCAGTACTTAGCTGTCACATGGAGACTACGCTCCCAGGATCGAATTAGTGTAGCGAAATGGTCCAGGTCATAAAAGACAGAGCTTCATAGTCCCAATTTTATCTTCAAAGTGCAACATCTGTATACTTTTTAAGTTAACCCAACGTTGTGTTTCGGGCTTATGATCCTCCTAGCCCTTCTTCAAAACTCCATTGCAGAAATAGAAGACGAGGGACCTCCCCTCGTTTTCAAGCCTCCATCCGAAATCACATGACTAAATCGACAGCCAATAGGATAATCTGCTTTGGCATGAAACACCCCTTTAGTTTTCACTTAATCATTCATAAAATGCTTCACCAATCCAGAGAAGAATTTAGACTTTCAGGTGTTAACGAATTCAGGAGGAAAATCCAGTACTGCTCACGATAAAAGAGGCGGGCCTCATGATCACCGCCCCTAATTTTATCTGAAACAAAGTCCAGGATATGCCAATGTAAATCCTGGAAAGAGTGATGGTAATCTACGCAGTATTGAACTACAGGTGCGGATAGCACTTTGGTGGTAATCCTAGATCGATATTCTTTTAATCGTTTTTTCATGGTCCGAGTAGTTTTCTCAACATAAATTTTGTTACATGGACACACCAGCATATAGACTACAAAGGTGGTTAAGCATGTGGTATAAAATTTACTATAAAAAAAACTTGATGACTCTTTGGATACTCCCATTTGGACCCTTCCAATGTTAAAGCACAAAAATCACAGTTCTGGCATTTAAAATGGTCTTCATCTTGTGATAAAGAGGTGGTGTCTGTATTATGTACAACCCAATCGGTGATGTTTCTGCCTCTTTTAAAAGCCAATATTAAAGGCTTGTCGAAACATGGGTGAAACGAGAGCATTGCCCAATGTTTCTTAAGAATGGATGCAATTTCCTTAGAATGAGGCACATAAGGTAACACCCCTACAAACGAGGAAGGTTCTACCGGTTCTTCCAGAGGGGTGTGGACACCATTCTGCCACCAGTTCGAGTAATTATATCGTGCTCTACGATATGCTTTGTTGATAATGGATAATGGGTACCCTCTTTCATAAAGCCGAAATTTCAAATCTGAGGCTTGCCTTTGAAAATAATCCTCAAGCGTGGAACAAAGCCTACGTAATCTAATAAACTGACCAACTGGTAACCCCCGTCGTAACGGACCGGGATGGTAACTATGAAAATGCAAGAGAGTATTCCGTTGGACCGACTTGCGAAACAACGTAGATTTTATCAAGGAACGATCTTTGAACAATCACAAGTCCAAAAAATCAATGGATGTATAATCATATTTCGGGGTAAATTTTAGATCTTCCGATATGGAATTTATCCAATCAAAAAAGCCAACAATCGGGCCTCTGAGTCCAAAAAAAGATGTCATCAAGATATCTCGACCACATCCGAATGTCAGAAAACCATTCCGATGGATAAACATGTTGTGTTTCAAACTGGTGCATATAAAAAGTTGCTACCGATGGGGCCACTGTGGCCCCCATCGCTATCCCGTAGATTTGTTGATAATAAACGTCTCCAAATTTAAAAAACATTTTTGTCAGAACCAAAGACAGTAATTGTAAAAGGAAGTGTTTAGGTAAACGTTTTGGCAAGGACAATGGTATAGACGCTGCCATCTGGAGGGCAGCATCTTGATTAATATTTGTGTACAGTGTCTGTACATCCATCATCACAAAAAACCATGTCGACATGTCAGCCTGCTGTTGATGTAAAATTTAGTCTCAGTACTGGCATAACTCTTACTGGCATAAACCCACGAACTGTGAAATCTCTTTTTATCCAACAAGGCAAGAACAGATTATTGGCATTTCTGCGGGCATGCTGTCAGCTTCAGCAAAAGTCATGCTAACAAAATCCATATGTCCGCAGCAAAGTGTGTCTGATTTTCCCTGCCGTTGAGTCCAGAATGTGACTATAAGAGAGGGAGGCCACATCGACTGTTTATCAGAAATTTGTCCAATTACGGTTCCAGTGTATTTGCATCACTGGCAAGATGTTCTACTAGGGAAGTGTATTCATTGGCGTTTGGATGCCTACAAAATTTCTATACAAGCAAATCACTTGTGTGCATGCATACCTACAAATACATACATGTGCAATCTATGTGCACACTCAAAGGTTTTAGCAAATATCGGTGGTGTAAATTTAAGACAAATGTGCACATTGTCATGAGGATGAACCACGGAAGGTGCAAGTTTAGGAAAAAACCTTGTCTTTCATAGTGCTGGGGATGTGCAGAAGATGCAATTACCTCACAGCACAGCTAGAGGGGGCAGGAGTAATCCTGCAGAAGCTGAGTCAACGTGCCCAGCCACTGATTGTATGAGTGTTAACCAGCTGCACCTGAAGGCAAGCCCAGGACTTTCAAAGGTGAAATGCCTTTATAAAGGAAAGGCAGCCCAGAAGGAGGGCATCCGAAGTGCAGGAAGCATCCGAAGTGCAGGAGGCATCTGGAGTGCAAGGAGAAGGAGTGTGGAGAAGGAGAGAGTCCACACGGAGCAAGCCCAGAGGGACAGAATCCAGACAGAGACTATCCAGAGGGATAGAGTCCAGAGGGGCAGAGCACAGAGAGACGGAGTCCAGAGAGAGGCTGCCAGGAGAAGCAGTTTGGCTGGAAGGAGTGACACTCCCAGCCCAAGTAACGTAGCAGCATCAAGCAGCACAACAAGAGCAGCAACAGCTAAAAGAAGAGCACAGAAAACCAAGGAGCCATGCTTTAAGAGAAGCCTACATTCACCTGAGTTCACTGGACCAGGATTACAAGGTACAAGGAGGAGAGGTTCCTATAGCAAAGCTACCTTTACACAGAAGCACAGAGGTTGGGAATCCTCACCAGGTTTTCCTGGGCTTCAGGAAGGCAAAGCACTGCACAAGAAAACCTGTCTCCAGAGAGAAGTACGTCAGAGAGAGAACTCCAGGTGTAGCAGCTGCAGGAAGCCAAGGTATGGTGGCTCTTTACTTTTAAAAGAAAGCCTTGCTTCTAGAAACTCTGATAAAGCAGACGCTCAGTATATGAGAAGAGGGAACAAAGCAGAGCTTTTCAAAACAGTACCTAAGGGCTTAACAGAAGAGTCTTACTGGAAGCAAAGAAGCAGAGACAGACCCTCTAAACTTGAAGCTGTAAGGGAAAGCACTTATTCAGAGGGAGAAGCCAGTGACGCAGAGTCCATGGAAATAGAGTTTGAGAATACTATTCCCATTCCTCAGGATGAATCCATGGATTGTACTTTTTGTACTACTACTAGTCTTGAGTCCTTTGTAGAATTGTAAATATAAAAGAAACCCTGCAATCAAGTGTGAAGCTTATAACAGTTTGTTTGTCTGCTTGTTTAATTTACGTTGGAATGAAAGAATCCTCAGTTAAACCCTACATTCAATTGTGAAGCTTATAACAGTTGTTTGCCTGCTTATTTGGTGGAACCCTTTATAAAGAAGGACTATCTTTATTTTCTTATGTCTTAGTGAACCCTTGCAGTAAAGGGGAAATAAAGCCTTATTACCCTCCACTCTTGGCTTATATAATTTGTTCTCACAAGGAGCTAAAACTCCAAGGACCAAACTGCACTGGGCCTTAAAGAGCCATTGCTCCTTAAAAATAATAAAAATGCTCAGGATGCCCTTACAGCCACTGGGGGCACCTGACGACATAATGGCATAGTTGTTCGGATAAGGATACCGCCCTAAGACGTACAGGAAAAGAAGAAACCAGAAACTAAGCTGGGAAAACCCGGACCGGAAGTAGAAAACCCGGACCAGACGTGGAAAACCCCGGATTGGAAGTGGAAAACCCGGACCGGAAGAAGGAAATCCCGAGAAGAAGGCCCTGGTGTTGCTGGCAGCAGTTGCAGAGTGCTACACCGTAGAGCAGCAGCGTCCTTTTTCTGGAAGCTGGACTCAACACTTCTACCAGGTAAAAAGTAGAGGGGCAGACCTGTTTTGGATGCTGGTTTGAAATTTGAGAAAAAAAAAAAAAAGAAAAGGGGGGCTGATTGGTTTTTTTTTTTCTGTGTTTCCCTAGGAAATCTCATCAACATGGAGCAGAAAGAGATGTTCGCTTGGATGGCTATGCAGTTCGACAAGCAAAGAGAACTGGCTTGTCAAACACAGCAGCAAGCGATCTTGGCTCTGCAAGAGCAACAAAAACCTGTCTTGCAGATGATGGAGGCTTGGGCAGCCCATCAACAAAAGGTGCAGCAAGCAGCTTCCAGTCGTCTGGGACAGAGTTCTGGACTGGGCAACTGTCCGGTAGGACAATGGTCCTATGATTCTTTAGCCTTAGGGAAGTTAGCAGTTACAGATGACATCGATGACTTCCTGGACTCCTTTGAAAGGATAGCAGGTTCGGTAGGCTGGTCGAAAGAACAGTGGGCTATTAGACTGGCAGCTTCTCTCACAGGGGAGGCGCTGTCGGCCTATAGGGCAATGCCCACCGTCAGCAAATTATTATACCGAGGTAGCGAAGGCCATCAGGGATCGCTTGGGTCTGACTCCCCTCGTGTATAATTGCATGCTGTGGGCCACACACCTTAAAAGAGGTGAGACACCAAAAGCATTGGGACACAGGCTGAGAAGCTTAGCCGCAAAGTGGCTAAGGCCTGATGAGAAAACGGTGGAGACATTAATGGATGTGATAGTCCTAGTGCAATTCATGTCTGCAGCACCCAACAATGTGCAGAGCTTCCTTATCCTGCAGAACTGTCACACCACCGCAGAAGCCATTATCTTGACAGAGAGATATTTGGAGGCGGAATTGGCCACCCAACAAACTGAGTAAGTTTCAAAGATGGCAGTGGGTGCATTCAAGCAGTCATCAGGAAGTCTCTCACATTGTAAAGCTCGTGATGTGAAAAGTGTTAATGCTGTATTAAAGAGTCACGATAAAAGATGTTTTACCTGTTGGAAAACAGGTCACATAAGGAGTGAGTGCCAAGCACGTACTGCTCTCATAGGCGATAACAGAAAAACACTATGTAAAGGGTTTGTGTTGGACGTGACTGTACAAGGGGTTGCTGCCAAAGCTCTTCTTGACTCTGGCGCGGATCAAACTATGATTTCTCGCAAGCTATGGTCTGTGATTAAAGAGCGAGCTGAATCCGCACCAGATCAACCAGAGGGCAAAGTGAAGATAAAATGTGTTCATGGTGCTGCCACATTTTACCCTGTATATAACCTCATTGTGAGAGGTTTGGGAATAATGAGGAAAATATTGGTTGCTGTAGTACCCAGGTTACCTCAGGAGTTAGTCTTGGGCAGAGACTGGCCCCAGTTTAAAAGAGGCTTAGAAGAAGGCTTAACACCTTGAGAAGCTTTTATGTCCACAGGCACGCCCTCTAAAGGAAAGGTAGTTCCTAGTCCCCTCTTAGGGAAAGCTAAAGGACCCAAACTCAAAGTACAGGAGGAGCCTGTAAAGAAGTTCGCCTTAAAATTTTGTAAGACCTCCAGGCAAGCTCGAAGTCCCTGTCGAGCATTGGCCCAGGCCGCTGGGTATGACTTGTATAGCGCAGAAAGTCAAATTGTTCCCAGACGCGGCAGAGCCTTAATTAACACCGGTATTCAACTGGAGCTGCCACCAGGATGCTATGGTAGGATTGCGCCCCGCTCGGGCTTGGCCTCCAAGCATTTTATTGATGTAGGCGCTGGAGTGGTAGATCCAGACTACAGAGGCGTCATAAAGGTCCTGCTATTTAATTTCGCGGACGAAGATTTTGAGGTGAAAACAGGGGACCGCATCGCCCAGCTAATATGCGAGCGGGTTGGTTTCCTGATCCTGGAGGAAGTCGCTATGGTAACCCCCACGAGCCGGGGGATCGGAGGGTTTGGCTCCACCGGTCAAGGTGAGATGAAAGGTTTTGTAGCAGTAGCGGGAGAACAACCGGATGAAGATCTGGGCCCACTTTTGTCCGACTGCAAAACCAATCCTGAGCCATGCATCAGCGATGAACTCTCTACAGTACAGGGGCAGCAATTGTCCAGCATGTTGGGGGAGTTCAAGGATGTACTGACACCCCTACCAGTAGAAAACGAATTGGGAATACCGCAGATTTTGAAAAATGTAAGAAGCCGTCTAAGGCGGACCTCTTGTCTTGCCGAAGAGAAGCTGAAGGATAGTCAGCAGAAGCAGAAAAAGTATTATGACCGAGGTACCAGGCCCAGACAACTAACCGCTGGTGAGAAGGTAGTAGTTTTGGTATCCGGGACTACCCCGAAATTTGAAGCCCAATGGAGGGGACTCTATACGGTAGTCAAACCACTTGGTCCTGCCTCGTACTTAATACAAGATACAAAGGGACATGAACAGGTATACCACATAAATGCCCTTCGACATTGGCACGAAAGATTGGCCTTGTTTACGTCAGTTAGAAAAGGATCCCAGTACATGGCATTGCAGCCATACGAATACAAAGTAGAACAAAGAGCAGGAAAGCTGCATTATGATGCAGATGCAAGGTCAAGGAATACGTGCTGTAGTAAAGATAAAAACTCAGCCCGTAATATTTTAAGACGGGGGATGTGTCATGAGGCTGGAGCCACGGAAGGTGCAGGTTTAGGAAAAAACCCTGTCTTTCATAGTGCTGGGGATGTGCAGAAGATGCAATTACCTCACAGCACAGCTAGAGGGGGCAGGAGTAATCCTGCAGATGCTGAGTCAACATGCCCAGCCACTGATTGTATGAGTGTTAACCAGTTGCACCTGAAGGCAAGCCCAGGAATTTCAAAGTTGAAATGCCTTTATAAAGGAAAGGCAGCCCAGAAGGAGGGCATCCGAAGTGCAGGAAGCATCCGAAGTGCAGGAGGCATCCGGAGTGCAAGGAGAAGGAGTGTGGAGAAGGAGAGAGTCCACACGGAGCAAGCCCAGAGTGACAGAATCCAGACAGAGACTATCCAGAGGGATAGAGTTCAGAGGGGTAGAGCACAGAGAGATGGAGTCCAGAGAGAGGCTGCCAGGAGAAGCAGTTTGGCTGGAAGGAGTGACACTCCCAGCCCAAGTAACGTAGCAGCATCAAGCAGTACAACAAGAGCAGCAACAGCTGAAAGAAGAGCACAGAAAACCAAGGAGCCATGCTTTAAGAGAAGCCTACATTCACCTGAGTTCGCTGGACCAGGATTACAAGGTACAAGGATGAGAGGTTCCTATAGCCAAGCTACCTTTACACAGAAGCACAGAGGTTGGGGATCCTCACCAGGTTTTCCTGGGCTTCAGGAAGGCAAAGCACTATACAAGAAAACCTGTCTCCAGAGAGAAGTATGTCAGAGAGAGAACTCCAGGTGTAGCAGCTGCAGGAAGCCAAGGTATGGTGGCTCTTTACTTTTAAAAGAAAGCCTTGCTCCTAGAAACTCTGATAAAGCAGACGCTCAGTATATGAGAAGAGGGAACAAAGCAGAGCTTTTCAAAACAGTACCTAAGGGCTTAACAGAAGAGTCTTACTGGAAGCAAAGAAGCAGAGACAGACCCTCTAAACTTGTAGCCGTAAGGGAAAGCACTTATTCAGAGGGAGAAGCCAGTGACGCAGAGTCCATGGAAATAGAGTTTGAGAATACTATTCCCATTCCTCAGGATGAATCCATGGATTGTACTTTTTGTACTACTACTAGTCTTGAGTCCTTAGTAGAATTGTAAATATAAAAGAAACCCTGCAATCAAGTGTGAAGCTTATAACAGTTTGCCTGCTTGTTTAATTTACATTGGAATGAAAGAATCCTCAGTTAAACCCTACATTCAATTGTGAAGCTTATAACAGTTGTTTGTCTGCTTATTTGGTGGAACCCTTTATAAAGAAGGACTATCTTTATTTTCTTATGTCTTAGTGAACCCTTGCGGTAAAGGGGAAATAAAGTCTTATTACCCTCCACTCTTGGCTTATATAATTTGTTCTCACAAGGAGCTAAAACTCCAAGGACCAAACTGCACTGGGCCTTAAATTGCCATTGCTCCTTAAAAATAATAAAAATGCTCAGGATGCCCTTACAGCCAGTGGCCACTGGGGGCACCTGACGACAACATAAATACACATAAAAATCGGGAACCATTCAGAAAATACACAGACTAACCAAATTTGGGGGCGGGAGGGCAGGAGGCATGCAAATCTCTATGCTCTACAACCGAGGAATCCTCTCTTAGTAAGCTCACGCTTCCCGCAAATGTGCACATCTTTAGGGCTTTATCATCAAAGAAAAGCAGTCCCCACACTAAAATTCATGATAGAGGCTGGACAGAAAATAAAAATCTAACAATTTTTCTATTGCTATCATAGCTCATTTCTTACATCAATGAAAATTAAATTATTTACAAATTATATAATTAGACTGCTTCAAGTCTCCCTCAGACTGTGGACTCAAGCCTGGTTTGGAGACAGGAGAAGGAATGGAGTCAGGTAGGGATGAGGTTGAAAGGGAGTAATTGAAGGAAATATATCTTTATAGAAAAGGTGGTGGATGCTTGCAACAGCCTCCCAAAAGAGGTGGCATAGATGAGAACTGTATGTGAATTCAAGAAAGCATGGAACAAGCACAGAGGATCTCGGAGGGAGAGGAAGGATTGTAGAGGTGAGAAGCGATGTGGATGGCTAGACTGTGGGTTTTATCTACCATCGTGTTCTAAGTTTCACATTAGGGCTATTATTCTGCCTTAATGCATGGTATGTCATGTATTGTATTCCAGCTTTGAGGCTTTGGGAAAGTGGCATATACCTTTAAAACAAAATCACAAATTCTCTCTCTCTTTCTCCCTACAATCGGTCCTTCTCCACCTGGGAAGAAACAAGATGGGTTTTGATGCTGGACCACAGATTTCCACTTCTCCAGCCTTCTATGGCTCACTGCAATAAGTTTCCATTAACCCACAAGAGTCCAATTGTATTTCCATAATTCTTCGCCACATAAGGTTAAAGAGGACATGAGAATGACAAGGACACTGTGGCGGAATTGGAAGGAAATCTCATAAGCAAGGTTTTCTCTGTTATTTTACCACAAGAGGGCAGCAAATGCTGTCAACTTAATACAACCTAAATCACAGTGAACCGGAAGCTGGATTCGTATGTCAGGATTAAAAACATTTCCATGAACTTGATACAGTCATATTCAGTATACTCTCTAAGGGTAATTTTGTAATAGGATGCCTAGGTTTTGAGATGGAGAAGGCACCAATCTTTAGCCTATTTTATAGGGACAAATAGGCATCTATATACATAACCTCCCTTGAGATACTCCTGAAAGAGGTAGGAGCTAAATGCAAACTTCCATTCCTATGTGTCTTTATAAAAGACGGGCACAAATCCTGCAGAAACAGCACCAATACTGCAGACATGGACCTTTACATCTGCTCACGGCCAGTCATGTTAACGTGAGTATAAATTGTGACACCACCCACGCTCCATCCAAACTCCAACCTCAAATATATTTATTCTAGAAAGCGCACTCTTTTTTTTTTTTTTAAACTTTTATTTTCATTTTGCAACAAACAAAAGAAACAACACACCAAAAAAGACAAAACAAGTATACAATAAGGAAAAGTAAACCCATTACCCCCCACCCCGATGCTTCTTCTCTACCCGATTATATCAGCATGTGAGCGCTTCCAATTAACAGTGATTAAACATCAAACGATCAAAAGAGTATCTACAATACAGCATGATCATGGGACAGAGATATATACAAAGTTAGACAATCAGATGAGAGCATTTAGCAAAATGTACATAGTCATTGAGCATCTGCCATTGAGACCAATGAGAAGGAGTCTGAACGGAGGAAGCGAACAGACGAGGTATTTGGTCATATTTACTGTAAAGACAGGCATGATTCCACCATTCATTGGAGCTCAAATGGGAACTAATTTTCCAGTATTACTTAAGTAGGGAAATAGCTATGCCAAACATAAAGTTCGAAAGGAGATAAGCCATTTTTGGGAGAGAGGGGAGCCCCGCAACTGGGCGAAGTCCCACTATCCTCCAAGAAAGGGGCTCCTGAGAGTGCGAGATAGACTAAATACGACCCCAGACCCGACGCCAGTAATACTGTAGTGCGGGATATTCATGCATAACATGAGGCAATGAACCAATGGCCGCAGGACGTGTCCAGCAACCATTGCCCTGAGTAGTGTTCCATTAGTCTAATCTGTGAGAAGTGTAAAAACACCTGTGGGCTAGAAAGAAGAGGGTCTGAATGAGTGAGGCGGATCGGGAACCCGTGTCCCTCTACTCCAGATAAGGCTCTATTGCTCCGAGGTCAAAGTCACATGCAATTCTCTCTCCCATACTTTCTGCGCTATAGGGGTATCTCTAGTTATAGCATTACAGAAGGTTTAGTAAAATTGGATGCTACACCCGGTGAACTACCGAGAGATCGGAAAGTCTCCAATCAACCTTATGTAGAGAATGCCGATGGCGGGAGTACTCTAGTGCACCGAAAGCGATGCTGAAGTTGCACTGACCAAAGTCGGGAGTCTAAAGATTGCATAAGAGTATTAAAGGCACCTAAAGTGTCTAAAAGCATTGGTGGATAGTGGGAGTCTGATGGGAGAGTCATACCAGGGAGAAAGGTAAGAGGAATCGGTTTGCAAAGGCCCGCTTCTATATCTAGCCACACAGGTCTACTCGGTACTGGATCTTCCAACCAGTGAGCACCTTGTTTGAGAAGAAAAGACTGAGGGAACACTTGAGTAAAAGCGCCACCAAGTATTAATGGAGCATTGGCAGAGGCCGAGGCCAACTGCGCAATACTTGCATAGTAAGCAGGGTTGTCCACATTCGGGGCATAATGCAAATACACGTGAATTCACTATCTCCAACCTCAAGGTGTACACGGGCCCATCTACCCTCCTTGTCAGCGCTAATATCAGGTACAGTAGCGTGCTAAGACTTCTTAACCAGAGTGGCTATCCCGTACCATTTGAAAACGGTGGGAGAATAGGCAGCTACCATGTGAGGCTTAGCATTGAGTTTCAGTGTTTCAGCAGAGTTTAAATGCGTTTCCTGAAGAAACACCAAATCAACATGCGCATAGCTAAGATAGCTAAGGATTTGCTTTCCTTTGAGTGGACCATTAATGCCTTTGGCGGTAAATGATAAGAATTTACATAAGGCCATTCAAAAAAGTTAAAAATTCTGAGCATGATAGCACACATAATTTCACAATGTCCCTCAAACTGACTGTATCTGGCTGTACACATGACATAGGAAAATAAACTAATATAATACAATGAAGCGCCCCACATTAACAAAGAAAACCGCAGTACGGTAGAGGAGAAGCAAAACCCCAAAATTACTGGCGACCATGTGTCTGCGGGGAGAAACCCCCGAGAAGGCCGAAATTGTAAAAACACATAACCTGTAGGACTGTGCGTGCTCCGAATCCGACCGAGGCACACATCAAGAAGGGATAGGAGACCAAAAAACAAAAGTCATATAGAGAAAGAAAGAAAGTCCAGGCTATTTCTGTGCTTGGCTATGACCGCCGCATCGGGCCCTTCAAAATGGCGGATAGAGCCGACAAATAAGAGTCCAAGATTTGGGATTAGCGCATCTGCTCTGCTTCTTTGGAGTCTAAAAATGTTGATAGTAAATCAGGATCTTCGAACGTCCTGGTTTGGTTGTGGAGAGTCACTCGGAGCTTCGCTGGATACAACAGGCCAAAACGAGCCTGTAGCTGTTGAAGTCGAGGGCGAAAAGCAAGGAGTTTCTTCCGACGGTCAACGGTAGGCTTTGCCAAATCAGGAAAGAAGGAGACCTTACGACCTTCAAATTCCAAATGATGATTCGCTCGGGCAGCATGTAAAATTTGTTCCACTTGTTGATATCGTAGCAAGCTAAAGACAATAGGCCGGGGGGTCGTGCGGTTGAGCGCCATGTGGGCAGGAACACGGTGTGCTCGATCGATTTCCAGTTCTCTGTGAAAAGTGATCTTCAGCAAGGAGGGAAGAGTTTTGAGCAAGAATTCTCTTATATCTCCTGCTTCCACCCCCTCCGGCATTCCGAGGAGCCTCACATTGTTGCGACGGGCTCGATTATTGCTATCTTCTAACTCCTTTTGAAGATTCTGTATCTGGCGCTCAGCCTCGTCCAGTTTGCCCAAGCGCACCTCGTGCGAGTCGAGGACCCCCGCCATATTGTCCTGCCGTGATGAAAGACTTTCAAGTCGGTCCTGGAGCACTCCAAAGTCTTCTCGCATGGCTCGAAGCGCTTCTCCATTGGACTGCACCAATTCCTTCACGCCGCGTATTTCCTCCAAAATCTCCAGGTGCATCTCGGGGTTTTCACGAAATGGAACCATCTTCTGTGGGGAGGACACCTCTGTTTTGGAGCGTTTTCCGTGAGAAGAAGAAGGAGACCCGAAGTCCAAGCGTGCTGGTTTATGGGCCGCCATGCCCCCCGAGGTGCCCCGGTCAGCTCGGAGCGAAATAGTAAATTTGTATAGGTATTAAGTCAGGATTCTAAGTAGGCCTCTCGGGAGCTTCAACGCGAAGCGTCCTACCCGCTGGACATCAGGCTCCGCCCCCCTAGAAAGCGCACTCTTAATTTAGCTGCACAGTGCGAACATTTAGGCATGGCTTCATTTAATAAGTAGTGTTCAAGGATAAAAGTCACCCTAAAACTGCACTTAGTATAAGGACAGCATCTCTCCCCAGAGATCTGAACAGACTGCTTCTTGTGATGGTCGTGCACACTTAACACTTTTCGTGTTAAGCATGATTTTCCTTGGATACATAATCGGGTAATTGCGGAAATCTCTGATCCATTTTCGTTGGATGTTTAAGATCATTTTTACACAAAAAACAATCAGGTTCAGGGTCAGAGCTTAGAACATAACATAAGGTATGCCATAGTGGGTCAGACCAAGGGTCCATCAAGCTTAGTATCCTGTTCCCAGCAGTGGCCAATCCAGGTCACAAGTACCTGTCAGGTTACCAAAAGGTATAGATTCCATGCTGCTTGTCCAATGGATAAGCAGTGGATTTCCCCAGTCCTCCTCCTTAATGGTTTTTGGACTTCAGGAACTCGTCCAAACCTTTTTTAAATTAAACTACACCAACCGCTTTTACTACATCCTCCGGTAAAGAATTCCAGGATTTGACTACGCATTGAATGGAAAAATATTTCCTCCAATTAGTCTTTTACATGCAGAAACATACCAGCAAGAAAGGACCATTTGATTCATCCATTCTGCCTATCTGTAGCCATCTAGTTGCATGTCATAGGCTTACCTCATCTGTAGCCTTTAACACTCTCAGACACTAACGTTCTTTGGTGTCTATCCCATGCAAGACTGAATCCTGCCACAGTTTTGTCTCTCCACTGGAAGTTTATGGCAGTGTTAAAAAGTATTTTCTCACAGTCTACGGAAGTGTCCACATGCAACATGTGCTGCAAATATGTGACTGGGGGAGGGAGGTTTCAGAATTTGAAAAATGCATTCCCTTGCCTGCCCTCCAGCTTTGCATGTTATTATCACACTGAGCTGTACTCCTGTCCTGTTCAGGGCTTCTTCTTTCTGGGGTAGTTGTCACTCAATAGGCAAATAGAAACAGAAGTAAAGGGGAGCTTAAACAATTTTCAAAAGACTCTGTTCATGAGGAACTAGCTAAACTAAAAGTAGACAAAGCACTGGGACTGGATGGGATACATCCAAGAATATTAAGGAACTTGGGGACGGTTCTAGCAGCTTAACTGACTGACCTTTTCAATGCTTCTTTGGGGTCAGGAGTGGTCCCAGAAGACTGGAGAAAGGTACGTGTGGTCCCTTTACACAAAAGCGGAAGTAAGGATGAGGTTGAGTCTAACCTCTGTAGTGAGTAAATTATTGGAAATGCTGCTAAAACAGAGAATAGTGAGGCAACTTATAAACAAATTGAGCACCTTAGCGATGAACCCTAAAATGACTAAGTTAGAGATTGGTTGAGTGGGAGGCGACAAAGGGTACAGGTAAATGGAGCTCACTCTGATGAGAAGGAGATTACCAGTGGTGTACCACAGGAATTTGTCCTTAGTCAGATTCTTTATAACATCTTTGTTAGCGATATAGCGGAAGGGCTGTAAGGTAAGGTTTGCCTCTTGGCAGATGATACCAAAATCTGCAATAGAGTAGACACCCAGAGTAGATAACATGAGGAGGGATCTAGCTAAGCTTGAAGAATGGTCTAAAATTGGCAGCTGAGATTTAATGCTAAAAAAATGCAGGGTCATGCATTTGGGCTCCAAAAATCCAAGGGAGCAGTACAGCGTAGGGGTTGAAGTACTTCTGTCCACAAAAGGAGAGCGGGATCTCGGCGTGATGGTTTCTGATGATCTTAAAGTGGCTAAATAGGTAAAAAAAGGCGACGGTGAAAGACAGAAGGATGCTTGGGTGGATAGGGAGAGGAATGGCCAGCAGAAAAAAGGAGGTGAAAGTGCCTCTGTATAAGTCTCTTGTGCTATCACATTTGGAGTATTGGGTGCAATTCTGAAGACCGCACCTTCAAAAGGATATAAACAGGATAGAGTTAGTGCAGAGGGTGGCTACACTTCAAAGGAGCTCAGGGCTGTCACTTCCAAACAGAGGCTGCAGAAGCTGGTGCCCTCCCCCTGTTTATTCACATAGAACATCATGACCTGGTTGTCCGTCTGGACCAGCCCCGCTCAGCACTGAGCGGTCCCTGAAAACCTGGAAAGTGAGGCAAATTTCCTGGAGTGCCAGCAGGTTGATCTGCTGCCGGGAATCCTCAAGGGACCAGGACCCCTGAGTGCACCGTCCCTCGCAGTGGGCTCCCCAGCCCATCAGGGAGGTGTCCGTGGTCAAGACCACCTGATGAGCTGGGGCTTGGCAGGACATACTACGAAGCAGGTTCCGAAACTCCTGCCACCAAGCTAGAGACTCCGCCACACTAGGAAAGACAGAGATGGGGGTCTTGGAGGCAGCCGGCTGACTGCATCCACAGACACCACTGCGTCGCCCGCATGTTGAGACGGGCGTTTGGCACGACATGGATCATGGAGGCCATGTGGCCGAGAAGGCGAAGCATTGTCTGGGCTGGGACGGCGCCGCAGCCCCACACCTCGGATGCCAGGGACACGAGGTGGTCCGCCCTGTCTTGAGGAAGAAAAGCCATGGCCCGAAGGGTGTCAAAGCGAGCCCCACTGAACTCCAGGGACTGAAATGGAGTGAGGTGGGACTTTGGGTAATTGATTACGAACCCTAGTTGCTCCAGGAGGCCAATGGTGCGGTCCGTGGCCTGCCTGGTTTCGGAGGCCATGCCTCCTGTTATGAGTCAGTCATAAAGATATGGATAGATGAAGATGTCCTGCAGCCGCAGATGGGCCGCAACCACGGCCAGGCACTTTGCGAAGACCTGCGGAGTGGACATGAGGCTGAAGGGAAGCATCCTGTACTGGTAATGGTTTCCTTGAACCATGAAGCAAAGGTACTTTCTGTGCTTGGGGTGGACAAGGATGTGAGCGTAGGCATCCTTTAAGTCCAAGGAGCATAGCAAATCGCCCTGCTGGAGGTAGAGCATCTTGAATTTCTCCCACACCAGGAACCTGTTGAGGTTCCGCAGGTCAAGGATGGGCTGAAGGCCCCCTATCCGTTTCGGGACAAGGAAGTATTGGGAGTAAAATCCCTGTCCTCAGAGGTGCGGTGGGAATGGTTCTACCATGCCGTCCTCGAGGAGGCCTGTGAGCTCCTGACTCAGGAGGGCCTGGAGCACTGTTCCCTCTAAGCTGTGCGCGTGTGCGCGCACACACAGCTCGCCGAGCAAGCGCACATACTTTACAGCAGAGCGCACAAAAATTATGGTTCTGATTCTGATAGAAAACAACACAGACGTCTTAAAATTTAAAAGTTGTGATTGTAATTACTAGAAATTTTCCGCTTTGTTTAGTAATCGTCTATTTTCATTTAATTTGATTAAAATCAATGTGGTGTACATACTGTATTCTGACGTGTAGTCAAATTTTAAAGTATATAACTCTGAGTGTCGTTATGTGGCGCACAAAAATTTAACCTTCCTTCAAAAGCTGCACAGTTGATATTTTATGCGCACACAGCCTACAGAAAATTAGAGGGAACATTGGCCTGGAGCTGGGGAAGCCAACGTGGTTCCCTGGGAAAGTACGGAGTGGGGGCCTGGTCCAAGTGGAGACGATAGCCCTCCCAAACAACCTGGATAACCCAGGCATCGGTGGAGATGGACTCCCACCTGCGGGAGAAATGGACCAGATGCCCCCCGACTGACAGCCTCTCTCCCTCCCGGAGGGGGAGAGGCTATGCCGTGGCATCAAAACCCCAAGGCTGTCTGAGCCGGAGCCGGGGGTTGAGTCTTGGTGCCCTATGGCTTGCAAGGGCCGTGACCCATGGACTTGCCCTGGCCACCCTGAATGGGGGGGGTCGATGCCGGAGGGTAGGCCGGGTAGCCCCAGTATGGAAGCCCCTTCCACTGGAAGAAGGGCTTCTTGCTCTGCAGCTTCTTCCTGGGGAGAGGAAGTTTAACGGGAGAGGCGAGTGAGAGTCATGTACTTCCGTCTCAATCTTTATGGCCTTGTCCTCTGGGCTTACCAAATAGCTGCTTCCCGAGGTAGGGGACCATCCAGCAGTTTCTCCTGGACCCACTGTTCCAGTTCAGAGGACTGGAGCCAAGCCTGCCGACGGGGTCCAATGCCAGCCACCACCACCCAGGCAAAAGACTTGAAGCTGTCGTACGCTGCTCACGAGAGATACTTTGAGCATTCCCCGATGGACTTCGAGAGAGTTTGAAAATGCCAGAGATGGTGGACATCAAGGCCCGCCGCGAAGCCCCCGAGGTCTCCAGCAAGATCACGGAGGAACATCCCAATGTATAATTCGTAAACTTTGATGTGGCATGACAGCATGGAGCCCAGATAAGCCTTGCGCCCGAGGGCGTTGAGGGTACAAGACTCTCTGCCCAGGGGGACTGACGAATAAATCTTTGGGCTCTTCAGCTTCCACATGGCCGATTCGACCACCATCGGGCTTTCCGAAACCCCGACCTCAATAAACCTTATACATAGCATCCAGGTGCTTGCGCACAATCCGGAGAGAGGCTGGGGTCTCCCACATACAAAGCAGGAGGCGGTTCAGAATGGGAGGAACCAGCACCGAGAGAGCCTCCCTCGGAGGAGCTTCGTATTGCAGGATATCAAGCTCCTCGGAACGGGGGCTACTCCTCCAATTCAGTGGCGAGCACAAGGGTCCATGCCACGTCCCGGACGAACTCCAAGAAGGAGGTGTCCTCAGGAGGTGGACGCCACTTCTGGGTCGGCAGGGAAGGTCAAAGGGGAGGTCTCGGTGGGACAGAGTCTCCAGGGAGGTCTTCCATCAGACTCCCAGTCTGATTAGTCTGTGGAGCACTCAAGGTCGGGCGGCTCGAGACGGGTCAGTGACCCGCGCTGGGTCTCCGAGGACAGAACTTGCCCGGAGCCAGAGGTGCTTGCCCACAAAGATCTCACACCCAAGGAATGGGACAGAGATAGAGACCCTCGCCAAGGATCCTCACAAGGCTTCTGGCTCTCGAGGGTCACAAAGGCGGTCCGGAGAGTCCTTGAGGTCTAGGTCCCTGCGGTCTCGAGGTGCATGCCAGTAGGGCCAGGCATCAGCGCCTGCTGGGCAGTGAGGAATGCAGAAATGCTGCATTCCAAGGCCAGCATGCGGGCTTCCCATTTGAGAGTGAGGCTCTGCGACACAGGCGCTGAGGTGACTGGGACGGGTGTCGAGGAGAAGAGGGGGTCCTCGCCGGGACAACCCTCGGGAGACTGGGTGCCTTTGCAGGAGGCCTCCATATCGGTTCAAGGCACCTTACTGGGCCGCTCCCTCTCCAACTCCAGAGACTGCCGAGGGGGGCTGAGAGACTGGGTGTGTGACCTCTCACGCTTGTCTGTCGCCCCTGACAGAGTCCTTGCAGACTTCTTATTCTTCCGCTCGTGCTCAGGTGACCCTTGATCAAAGTGCCGACGGGCCCGGGGGGAGGGGGGGAGCCTTAGGAAACTCCGTAGCTAGTGGGGCTAAAGAGCGGGAGGCTACTGGGGATACCAGGACTGCCTTATGGAAGAGATCATCTAGCTTCTGCTTACGACTCTGGACATCTTCTTACAGAGGGAGCATAACTACGGGTCATGGTCAGCTCCCAGACATCAGAGACAAGTCATGGGTGTCCGTCAGCGACATGTTTTTGGAGCATCTATCGCATTTCTTAAAACCGGAGGCCATTGGGGCAAAAAGGACCCCGTGAGGTCAAAGAGCCTCGGCATGGCCAGTGGTTAAAAAAGGCACAAAGCACAGTAAAAACAAAATAAACACAAATAGGCAAAAAAGGAAAAAACCCTAGACCAGGGCCGAAGCAGAGGTACTCGGGAGGCAGGAAGAGGACCGGCGAGGCCGGTAGAGTGAAAACCAGTTGGAAACAGAGAAAACATTTTCCGGCGATGAGATGCACATCCGAAGGGCTCCATGGAAAAAGGGAGACTGAGTAAGATGGCACTTTTGGACGGGAAGGGGACCACCCATGCGTGGTGGCATTCCCAAAGGCTTTCTTTGAAAACTGGAGAAATGCTCTGTGTGGTCTCCATCAGTGCCAATGTCACCCATATTTGAGGACGGACTTCCTGCTTGTTTCTAGAGAAATTTCTTTACAGAAAAAGTGGTAGATCATGGAACAGTTTCACAGTGGAGATAGTAGAGACGAGAAGAGTATCTGAATTCAAGAGAAGCATGGGACAAACACAGAGGATCTCTAAAGGAGAAAAAAGGGACTATTGTAGTTGATATGGAAGGGCAGACTAGATAGAAACATGATGGCAGAAAAAAAACACATGGCCTATGTTTGTAAATCACTATAACGCTGTCACTGGGAAAGCATTGCACTACTACCTCTGCAATTACTAAATCTGTAAAACTGTCCATTTAACCAGTAACTGAGCAAGTACCAGCTGCGCCTCACAGAGGAATACAGCCTGACAGCCAGGTTTTACCCCAAGAGAGGATACTCTGCTCTCAATTATGCTTGTTTCAAAACAATTTTGCATAAATAGATCCTGTAATATAGATTGAAGTAAGTGACTTTCAAACAGAATATTTCATGGATCAGTTTTTCTCCTCCCTGGGTCGGCCAGAGAAACTGTATAGGCAGCAACCACATCCTTCAGAGGAAGGAGTCCAGCCATTAACAATGGTGACATCTAGTGGCTGGATTCAGGAGTCCAGGTCACAGCCCTCAATGGAGGATTGTAGCTGCAATGACTGAATTAAGTGATTTGGGAAAGGTTGTAAAACAGGAGAAAAAACTCCCAAGTTGGTTACAAAGGCTGGTTTCAAAAAAGCTGAAATCCCCATAAATGAGGAGTAAACTGCAGGGCCAGAAATAAATTTACGGTCTTTCTTGGATACTGGAGTCTTCAAGTTGGTAGTTCAGTCTCTAGTGCATAAGGTTTTAGATTACTGTAATGTTTTATATGTAGATTTGCCAAAGAAGCGCTTAGGTAAGCTTCAGGTTTCGCAAAAGGCACAGTTACTCATCTGTAACAGGTGTTCTCCGGGGCCAGCAGGACTCTATCCTCACATAAGGGTGACATCGGCACCGACAGAGCCCGCGCAGAAGCATCTCCCCAGCTTTCAGAGAAAGACTTTGGGAGATGCACCATGCACACGTGGTCCCCTTCCTGCCCATGGGTGCCATCTTGCCTCAGTCTAATGATATAGCTAAGATGTCAAAAATAAAAATACAGTAAAGAAGCAACTCCAAGGGAGGAGGGAGGGTTGTGAGGACTGATTCCTGCTGTTCCCAGAGAAAACCTGTTGCAGGTGAGTAACTAAGTTTACTCCGGGAACAAGCAGGAAGTCAGTCCTCACATATGGGACTACTGAGAACCTGTGAAAAATGCCATGGTGAGCTGCAAGGTTGAGGCTTGATCTGAAGCAGTTGAGTCCCAACTGAGAGACTCTCGCAAGACCCAACTGTCTGGCAGGGTACCAACACTCCAGCGGCATGAACACAGAAGGGTTGGAGGGCAGGAGCTGCCTATACCCCGAAGAGATTACGTATGGCCTGGTCGAAGGTGCTATCCTGATGGGACTCCCTCTCCAGGCAGCAGTAAGATGTATGGACTGAAGACCAGATGGCGGCCCAGCAGTTTTCCATCACAGGTACGGAACGCAGACTTGCCATGGAAGTAGCCATGGCCCCGACGCAGTGTTCCATGACCTGCTGGTCTAGTGAGAGCCCCACCTGCTCATAGGCGAGGGTAATGCAGTCTGCCACTCAAGTGGACAGAGCTTGCTTAGTCATTGGGAGCCACAGTTGACTGGGGTCACAGGACACAAAAAGCTGAGGTGCTTTGTGATGCCGAGTCCATTGCAGATAGAAGGACAGGGCCCTTTTACAATCCAAAGTATGAAGGAAGGTCTCTGTCTTGCCAGCGTGAGGCCTTGGAAAGAAGGTGGGAGAACCACTTCCTGACTGAGGTGGAAGGAAGACCCACCTTCGGCAGAAACTTGGGGGTATATGCAGAGCACCACCCTCTTCTTGTAGAACCTTGTATATGGAGGTTCTGCCATCAGAGCCTGGAGCTCGCTTACCCTGCGAGCTGATGTTAGTGCCACAAGAAAGACGAGCTTTCAGGAGAGGTAACGCAAGTAGCAGGTAGCCAGGGACTCAAACGGCGGCTTAGTGAGCTGAGAGAGCACCACAATGAGATCCCACTCTGCTGCTGGCGGGCAGATGGGGGTTTTCGGATAGCATGAACTGAGATACCATGGGCTGAGCCAAGCGGGGTTTGCCCTCAATAGAATGGGGGAGTTGCGATAGTGCTCATGTGCATGCTGACCAAGTTGTACTTTAGTCCCACTTGTGACAGGTGGAGTAGGTACTGGAGTACCACCTGTACCGAGCAGGAGAATAGGTTCACCTGCCTCTTGCCGCACTACACCAAGAATTGATGCCACTTGAAGGCATAAGTCCTTCTCGCAGAGGCCTTGCGGGAGGCTAGAAGAACCGCTTCCACATCCCATGGGAGGCTGAAAGGAGCTAGAACTGCCCTTTCAGCAGCCAAGCCGTGAGTGATAGGGACCCCAGGTTGGGGTGCAGGAGAGAGCCCTCCTCCTGTAAGAGGAGGCCTGGAGCACGGCCCAGGGGAGTTGGTGCCATCGCCCAACAGGTAGAGAAGCAGCAGGAACCAGGGTTGCCTGGACCACCGGGGGGGCTAATCAGTACCAGTGATATCCTGTCACGCTGGACTCTGAAAAGGGTCTTGACAACCAATAGTGTCAGCAGGAAGACATAAAGGAGGCCTTCCGTCCATGGTATGAGGAATGCGTCCGCAGCCACCCGTGGCAGATGCAGCTGGTGGGAGCAGAAGCAGGGCGTGTTGTCCAGGCTGGCAAACAGATCCACTAGGGGGATGTCCCAGAGTTAAAACAGCCAATATTTTGGGATCCAGGCACCACTCGTGTGGCTGAAGGACCCTACTCAGCTTGTCCGCCAGGGCATTTTCCTGGCCCAGGAGGCAGACTGCCCTCAGAATCATCCCACTGCATGATGGAAATGAGTGGAGGGCTACCGCCTCCTGGCAGAGGGGGGTTGACCCTGTGAAACCTTGTTTGTTCACGAAGAACACTGCAACTTGGTTGTCTGTCTGGACCAGCACCAACTGGTGCTGCAGCCAGTGGCGAAAGGCTCGGAGAGCCAGGTATATAGCCCGGAGCTCCAGAAGGTTGATCTGCAGCTGGGATTCTGTCTGGGACCAGCTGCCTTGTGTCTGGAGGTCTTCGCAGTAGGCTCCCCAACCCAGCAAGAAGTTGTCCATGGTGAGGACTCTCTGGGGGGGTTGGTGCCTGGAAGAGCATCCTGGACTGAAGGTGATGGGAAATCACCTATCTTGAACTTCTCCCTTACCAGAAATTTGTTCAGATCCCACAGATCCAAGATGAGTCTGAGGCCCCCTGTTCTCTTGGGGACAAGGAAATACCTGGAGTAGAAGCCGGTGCCCGAGAGTTGTCTGGGCACTGGTTCAACTACCTTGTTCTGGGAGAAATTGGACAGAGTTCTGCAGAAAAAAGGAGACAGAGATAAGATGGCACCCTTGAGCAGGAAGGGGACCATGCATGCGTGATGAATCTCCCAAAGGCTTTCTTTGAAAGCTGGGAAGATGCTTCCACATGGGCTCCGTCGGCACTGACATCACCCTTATGTGAGGAATGATTTCCTGCTTGTTCCCAGAGAATACCACAGCTCGTCTTCTTCTGGGAGCAAGAAGGCAGGACAATGCACAACTGTTATTGACACACCTGCACTAGCTCTTGATCCGAGTGCTGTATTTTTAAGTTGCTAGTTATTACCTTTTGGATATCGTATGACTTGCATCTAGAGTATATGAAGGGTTGGTATGTTCCTCCTCAATTTTTATGTTCTTTACAAGGGCGGCTGTTGATTGTTCTTGGTCTAGAAGAGGTATGGAAAGGGTGAGACTGCTGCTAGATCCGGCAAACATCAGCTGTTCCGGCATCCAGGAGGCCTGTAGTGGTGACATCAGGAGGCGGCCTATAAGAGCCCATGGCCCCCCCCCCCCACGGGACATGGTCACAGGCACATATCCGCAGGCTCGTGCTCCGAAGGGGCGTATCCATAGGAGCAGGGCCTTCCCCTTTGGAGCCCCTTCGAAGCATGAAGGAGCTCGTAGAAGCCTTGGGAGTTCTGAAGCAGTGCGGTGTACATGCAACCGAAGAGGAAATGGAGAGGAGGCATGTCGGGAAAGAAATAAATTAAAGTGACTGGACCTATGATCAACATTTGAATATAGTCTCTAAAGCATTGGAGATGGTGTCCCTGCGTCCCTTAGACTCACCCACTTTGGGTATGACCACGCCCAGTTGTACTGAGGTTCTTTCAAATCCCGATTTGAATGTTACCAGTTTTGGAGGGCCTAGTCCGGTTTTGCCCTCCTTGCCTCTCGCTGCTGGATCACGTATTTCTTCTCATGGGGGTGCTGGTCTTCCCCTTCCTACTGCTATTGTATTTCCTTCACAGGATTCTATTGAGACTGCCAAAGCATCAAAGGACATATCCCTTAAGGACACTCAGAATGATGTATCATGAATGGAAACCACATTAAATAGTGCCGTTAAACAGTTTTCCACTTTTTCTGTTGATACCGCAACAAAACTGTCTGAGCAGTACATGAGGCTATCAATTGTTGATTAATGTTGTGACGGACTGGACTCCCATTATTTGGCGCTCCAGTGTGCCGCAGTTACTTCCTGAAAAGATTCTGTTATTTCACAGGAAACTGGACCCTATTGAGAACTTTGCCAGAGTTAATAATCTTCGTATCTTAAATTTTCCTGTTACTGGGTATTTGTCGTATTTGCTGTTGTTTCATAAATATCTTAAAGAAGTGTTGCTTTTAAGCTCTACCCGAGTCCATATTGCTGTCAAATACATATTATTTCCCAAGGGCATCTGTGGCCCTGGAAATGAAGCTGAGATGGATCAGCTGGCTTCTGTAGACACTACTGACCTACATAGTAACATAGTATATGACAGCAGATAAAGACCAGCACGGTCCATCTAGTCTGCCCATTGCTTGAATCGCCTGTTGACAACATACCCAATCAGGTTACTCTGCTTGTGAAGTTTCCCTTGAGGCAGACAAGAATAAAATATCAAAGTTATTCTTTTCTAAGAAACATGTCCTTTTTTGCGGGCAGTGAATTAACATTTTTCCTGATGTTAGTCGAGTCACTCAGGTTCGACGGAAGTCCTTTTTGATGCTGAAGCCTAGGGTTTCGCCTTGGGAGCTTCCTTGTTTTTGAAATACCCCTGTAAATGTTTACTGACTAATCAGGGTGTTAAGTATGTTTTCTTTGATCCACTGCAATTGAAGGAGTTTTTGAGGGGGAAAGATTTCTGATATACTGTATATAATCAAACAGAAGAAACAGTAATAGCTATGTAAGAGAGATCTCTAAGAGTTTGTTCTTTTTTGGGGTTTTGCGTGCTCAACAGCTTTCTTCGTAATGTGGGCTTTATGTTTCTTTGTTTTTGGATTATAAAACAATGATAAAAGGAGAGGAGGGAAGTTGGCAGGTGGTCACATACATTTAGAATAGTGCATTAGAGATATGGAATGAGTTGCCAAAGGAATTGCGGGCGATAACTAGTATGATACATTTTAGGAAGGCTTTAAAGATGTTTTCATTTCCAGAGGTGTGATATGGTGAGGATAGATATTGAGGGGTAGGAATGGGAAGATGGGATTTACGAGTGGATTCTTTTAAAAATTTTATGTCACTACACTATTTAGATTTCTTTTTTCAGAAAAGTGGTGTAAACCTTTATAAATAAATAAATACTTCCATCTAACAAACTGTGTTGCACCCTGATGACTGGATAAACCAATCACACAAGCCGAGCTAGACAGCAGTGTTCTGACAGTCTCTGGTTGCACAGACAGTAGGAAGAACAAAGTTTGAATTTGTCTCCACACTCTCCCCCCACCCACCCCTCAATCAGGTACTTCTGGCCCTATTAGAAAATGCAGGAGCAATACAGGACTCAGATGAACTCTATGGCTGGAAGAGGGGGAGGAGCAATGGCCAATGAAGAAAGTCATTACTCTTAGAATACAATAAACTTAATTAAAACATTAAATTATCTCTTCCAAGAGTTCTCTCCAGTTGTGCCCAGACCGAACTGGCTGTGCTGACGTATACCAGTAACATATCAGGTTTCTAAGGAGCACCCCAGTGACGCTCTCCAACTTTTCCCTTCAGACTCACCAATGCTTTTCATGGTTCGTTTCCAAGGAAGGGAGATTATAGCTTCTTAATGCTAGTCCAGAAATGTATAATGTTAGCACTATAAAAGGAGCTCATCTTTTATCTTTTGGTGCTATTAATTAACCTCTATTTCTATGCCACCGACAGCACTCAAGTCTTCTGAAAGGTAGCAAGAAGAATGAAATGGTAGCCTGCTGGGCTGTATTATTAGCTAGGGCCATCTCCTGGTTTAAATTGTTTTATTATATATTGAGTCTACAGCTTTGCTGCTCTGAATGAGCCTGATCTTGGCTGATCCTGCCTAATAGTTGGATGAGTGACCACCCTGGAATACCCAGTACTGTTAGGGCTGACATGATCATTAAGTGAACTAGGCAGCTGCCTAGGGTTCCAATGGTCCAGGGGTGGCCCACTGCCATCCTTCTCCGGGTTCTGCAATGGCGGCGATGCCTTTATATAGCCCTACAGTGCTTACCTCAACCTCCAGCGCTGCAGGGCTGTTTACCCAATGCCAACTTTCTTTTGCACAGGGGCAGAAGTTGTTGATGGACCCCCGAGTGGAAACGCTCCCCAGCTCCTACTGGATGCTTTTGGGAGGCTCTACCATGCCTGCATGCCTCCTTCCTGCCTGCTGCCACAGCGCCATCTTAGATCAGTCTGATAACATAGCTGTAGCAGAAGACAACTTCTCAGGGAGGCAAGAGGGTTGAGGACATCTGCTACAGTGAATAACTACCTTCTCCCTAAGGAATCCAATGTCTGTGTCTCCCTCCCCAGGGGCATTGAGGAATGGCTCTTGGTGCTCTTGGATCTCTTAAGGGCAGATTAGATCACCAAGAAATGGTGAGGAAGCTGAGGCATCTCGAACCCGGGAACCTTCTGAACTCTATACACAAAGTCAAGCCTTCTACTGACTGGAGGCACAGAGAGGGGGCTTTCACACATTCTCATCAGCATTCCTACAGGATGTGCTGCACGGGCACCGTCACCACTTGCTTAGGGGTAGAGGAGTACTGCAAGATCTCCACTCTTCTGCCCTGGACTCATCCTCAGTCTCCAAAGAAAATGGTATGGCCTTCGCCATGTCCCTTATGAAATCTTGAAGGTCATGTCTTCAGGACTGGACTTACAACGCTCGTGAGGTGGAGAGGGGTCCGATAGAAGTTCAGAGACCTGCCCTCCAACAAATCACATTTGCCCCAATCATCCTGTAAACCCTCACCATACTACAACCCCATTAATTCATTAAGACTATAACCATAATATCCTTACAATCTGATCACAAACCTTCGCCTCTAGACATAAACTGGACCCATTAGGACAAATACTATAGAAAGGTTTTTACATTAGTTCTTGTATTTATTGTACCCTCCCCATGTTTATTTACAATCTTAATATGTTATGTTATCTCTATAGTTATTGTATGTTATTTGTAAACTGCTTTGACTTAACGATAAAGTGGTATTAAATAAAAATCTGTTAAATAAACAAACCCATAAGAAAAGAGATGAGCGATCTGGTAAATGATGTGGGGAACAGGAAGCTGGTGCTGGGTGGCATGGTGGACCTGGTGTGCAAACCTGAACTGAGAAGATTAGATGGGCCATTTGGGTCTTCATCTGTCATCACTCACTGTGGTGCTATGTAGGAACATTTTCAGCACGGCATTAAAATTTCCACAAACTCAGCTGGAAAAGCTGCCAGTGCTTTGTGCTTCCAGCTGGCAGGACAAAAGAAAAAAAAAAACTTTGCATCTCTTGTCACCCAGACCCTGGGAATAGGGCAATAGTTTCTCTTCTATTTTATTTTTTTGGATTAAAAGAGAAACAAATCCTAAATTCATTCAGGACTCTGCAATCGCTTTTGTAGCAGAGGCTGGGAGAACACACAGTCCATTTGGATCGAGGATTTTCTGTGATTTGCTAAAAACTACACCAAGATCAACTACATGAAAAGTAGGACAACCAAAGAAATTTAACAAGATTCTACGATATCTAGAGAATGCAGAGGAGGAGTGGGCATGTCAGTCTCAAACCAATATCAGCTCCTCACAAACTTTTATCCAAGCTCTCAACCCCATTTCTCCTATTGCTTTTTCTACCAATCTTGTCTAAATTTCAGTATCACACAGCAACTGAAATATCACACCTCTAACAAGTTCATCACCACCTCAACTTTAATCACAAAGAGAGGCAGATAAACAGAGGACTAGAAATTAGACTGCACCTCTTTGCTGCTAGGCTTTGAGGATAGATTAAAAATGTCAACTTCTCAGCTATATGAAAGGTCTCCCATTTGACCTAAAGTTAGGTTTTTTGCTTCTCAGATCAGCTGTGGATGTCATGCTCATTGCTCTGCAATGACACCTAGTGGCTAGAAGGTGACATTTTACTTACCAGTTAATGTCCTTTCCTTGAGTCCTGCTAGACCAGTCCAGACAAGTGGGTTGTGTTCCCCTACCAGAAGATTGGTGGAGACAAAGAACCAATGAAAAGCCCAGATTTCAAAGACATCACTCCTATGCTTCTATTCGCCTCTGCCACTAGAGGTTCCTTCAGCATTCATCACAAAATACATGGAAGAAACACGTCAAGTCTCACACAATCTCAATTGTGGGCAATAATGAATAATCAACAGTACAGAACTATGTACAGGAAAGCATAAACAGAAGGTTGTCCGTAGAAGATGAACCTGCAAAGCCAAGGATAAAAATCATAGCAGACCAAAGGGTACCACAGCAGCAGAAGAGAAAAAATACAGGTTCAGGAGCGGGTCTAGCAGGACTCAAGGAAAAGACATTAACTAGTAAGTAAAATGTCACCTTCCACATCGTCCTGCTAGACCAGTCCAGACAAGTAGGAAGTACCAAAGCTACAACTCTACTGGGTGAGAAGAAAACCCTTGAGCCAAAGGCCGTGTCCACCCACACATGGACATCTAAGCGATAATGCTTGACAAAAGTGGGAAGTAATGTCCACATTGCTGCCCAATAAATGTCTGAAGATGCTACCTAGCTCCGCCCTGCCCATTAGGACCCTTGTGTTAGGGTAAAATGGGCATGCAAAACCTTTGGAACCTCCCAGTTCTGCAACAGATACAACAAGGCAATGGGCTCCTTAATCCAGCATCCCAAAAAGTTGACTTACCCACTGCTTCACCCTTGCGTGGGCCAGCAAACAGCACAAAAAGATGGTCGGACTTACGAAAGGAATTCGTAACCGCTGGGTACCGGAGGAGCGCCCTACAGACATCCACCAGGCGAAGATCATTATCCTTCCCCCGACACTGCTCTTTCAAGAAGGAGGGCAGGCAGACCACCTGGTTCACGTAAAACATAGAAACATGGAAATATGATGACAGAAAAAGACCACATGGCCTATCTAGTCTGTCCTTCCATATCAACAACTACAACAGTCCCCTTTTTTCCGTTAGAGATCCTCTGTGTTTGTCCCATGCTTCTTTGAATTCAGTTACTTTCCTCATCTCTACCACCTCCACTGGGAGACTATTCCACGGATCCACCACTCTTTCCGTAAAGAAATATTTCCGCATATCACTCCTGAATCTATCCCCCTTCACCCTCATCCCATGTCCCCTCGTAGCAGAACCTGCTTTCAATTGAAAGAGGCTCTCCCCCTGTACATTTATGCCACGGAGGTATTTAAACATATCACCTCTATCCCGCCTTTCCTCTAAGGTGTACATATTAAGATCCTTAAGTCTGTATGCATATGCTTTATAATGAAGACCACTAACCATTTTAGTAGCCACCCTCTGTACTGACTCCATCCTTTTTATATCCTTTTGAAGGTGCGGTCTCCAGAACTGAGAGAGAAAGCACCTTAGGCAAGAAGGAAGGCAAAGGCCGAATGGAAATGGCCTCCTTTGAAAAGAATAGATAAGGATCTTGGCAAGACAGAGCCTGCAGCTCGGAAATTCACCTTGCAGAACAAATCGTGACCAAGACCACTGTCTTGAGCATCAAATCTTTTAAAGATCCTGAGCATGGACACAGATTCCAGGAAGGGATCACAGACCAGAAGGGAGGATGCAGACACTGAATCCTTTGGAGGAATGTGAGGAGTCTGGTTGCAAGGCCAGAGACTTGTCCGCCATTGGACCCCAGAAACAGGGCAGAACTGCCACCTGAACTTTCAGGGAGCTAAGGGAAAGGCCCTTCACTAGGTCATCCTGTAGAAAGGCCAACAGAGAGGATATCTTGGCCGCCTCAGGAGCCAAATGCCATACACCGAATCAATGCTCAAAGAGGCACCATATCCATACATATGCTAACTTAGTAGATCTCCTCCGGGCACCAAGCAGAGTAGAGACCACTGCTGGAAGGTAGCCCTTACGCACTAGCCGTCTCTTTTCAAGAGCCATGCCATAACAGAGAAGAGACGATTGGTCCTTGCCACAACAGACCCCGAGACAGAGGCAACCAAAGAGGAGGTGCCTGAAGGAGCCACATCAGGTCTCCGAACCACGCTCTCCTCAGCCAATCTGGCACCACCAGAGCTTGGGTGTCATTCTATATGCCAAATCACAAGGCCCACCAGCGGCCAAGGAGGAAACATGTACAGCAGTCACTGATTTGGCCAAAGCTGGGTAAGGGTGTCAATGCAGGTTGCCATCAGATCCATTTTGGGGTGACCCAGCAGCACAGAATCAATTGAAATGCCTCCTGACAACTCCCACTCTCCAGGATGCAGAGAGTGCTGGCTGAGGAAGTCCGCTTCCACACTGTTCACCCCGGCAATGTGCTGGGCCAACAAGGTGAGGAGGTTGTTCTCTGCCCAGGCAAACAGGAGAGCCATCTCCAGAGCTAACACTGTGTTCTTCATGTCGCCTTGCCAACTGACATAAGCCACCGCCATGGTGTTGTCTGAAAACTCCTTAACTGCCCAGTCCTCAACCAGGGGCTGGAAACGCAGAAGAGACATCCTGATGGCCCTCACCTCAAGGCTTTGGGCTGTACAGTCTTGGCAATGGGCTCTCTGCCATCAGCAGGATTCAGGAGAAATCAACCAGTGGTACGCCCTTCCTCAGATGACAGGACTGCCGCCACCATCGCAGGCTGTCCTTCACCATCAATGCAAGTGGGAGCCTGTGCTCGAACTCCTGAGAACTTGGGCACCACCGAGTCAGCAAAGACCACTAGAGCGGCTGCATGTGAGCAGGTGCCCACAGCACCATCTCTATGGTTATCACCATCAAGCCAAGGAGCTAAAGATAATCGCAGACTCTGGGAGCCTGCTGCGCACAGAAAGCATAGTTACTCACCTATAACAGGTGTTCTCCAGGAACAGCATGAATCAGTCCCCAGTTCTTTTGGGGACAAGGAAGTACCTGGAGTAGAAGCCTTTTCCCCATAAGTGTTCGGATACAGGCTCCACTGCCCTGTCCCTAAGCAGGCCTGCGAGCTCTGAGAGGAGGCAAGGTCTGGTGGAGGAAAAGCTGCACAGGCTCTCCTGGGAAGAACTACGGGGATATTTGGTGGAGGCGGAGGAGATACCCCTCCTCTACCACCTGCAGGATCCACTGGTCCGATGTAACCCCAGCCCACCTGTGGGCAAAGAGTGCCAAGCAGCCCCCTGTGGGCTGGGGAGTGTGTCCCGGGGCAAAGGAGGCCCTGCCCCTGGAGTCAAAAGCTCTCCCCGGGCTGGGTAGGAGCCAGGGCTTGGGAATTTTGTGTTTTGGGTTTTCTGGGCCCATGACCCTGGCCCTTAGGCTGAGAGTCCTGCTGATGTTGGCCCGAGAAGGGCTGGTAATGGCCATGATGGAAGGACCCCTCTCAGGAAAAGGGTCTTTTCCCCAATGTTTTTGTGTGGGGGAGGGCTGAGGTCTTCTTCAAGAGCCTCTGCCTGGTCACTACCTCAACCTCTATCTTGGTCACCTTGTTGGCCATGGTTTTGTTGATCAAATTTTCCCCGGTGTAGGGGACATCCAGCAGCTTCTCTTGGACCCACTGCTCGAGGTCCGAGGTCTGCAACCAGGCCTGGCGTCAATGCTGGTTGCTGCCACTTGAGCTGCTGACTCAACGTCGTCATAGGCAGCCCAGGACAGGAACTTAGAGCAGTCTCGGATACCAGCTGCTAGGGGTTGGAACCACTGGAGGGGTTCCCTGGTGAGGCTTGTGGAGAAGCCTGCCAGTTCTTGAATGAGGCCCTTGAGATACATGCCTATGTATAGCTCATAGGCTTGTATTCATCAGCTGGGCATGGAGCCCTGGTAGCACTTGTGTCCGAAGGCATCAAGGGCTCGAGCCTTTCTGCTCGGGGGAGGGGGGGACAGAGGAATAGCTCTTCTAGCTCTTGAGCTTCTGCATGGATGACTCCACAATCATGGAGTTGTGTGGGAGCTGAGGTTTGTGGAAGCTGCCAGGACCATTCTTGACATGGTAGATGACGTTGAGGCGTCGGCTGACCACCAGCACCGAGGCCGGGGTCGCCCAAAAAAGCAGCTGCTCGAGGATCAGTTGCACCAGCACCATGAGAGTCTCCTTTGGTGGGGACTCATATTGGAGGATTTCCAGTTCTTCGGTGCGATTCAGTCAGGACCAACAGGGCCCGGGTCATGTCCCGGATGAAGTCGTGGAAAGCCACATCCTCCGGAGGGGAATGGTGCCGAGGCACCAGGGGAGACAGTTCCGAGGGGACGTCTCGGTGCTGAGTGGTCTCCGCAGAGGCCTTAATGTCGATTTCCCACTCCGAGTCAGAGGGCATCGATGACTCTGAGGTTTGGGGGTCCCGAGCCTCGAGGAACAAGGGTCCCCCAGAGGATCTCGGGTCAAACTCCCGGAAGCTGCCAGGTGCCAGGGAGGACCGGATACTTGAGGATTGGGACCTCGATCGGTGCCAAGGACTCGCCCAAGGCCGGTGATGCTCAGGGTCTGGCTCGACGCCTGGGGATTCCCCCATAGTCAGGGGCCCGATTGTCAGGGCAGATGATGCAGACAAATCTGCCATCATTGCCTGCTGCAGGGCCAGGATAGCAGAGATATTCTGCTCCAGGGATGCCATTGTTGTTTTGAGGCCAGAAGGCTCTGTGGTTTTCAGCGTGGGCACAGATGACCTCGGGCCAGATGCCGGCACTCTCGCGAGTGCATTCTTGACGAGGACATGGCCTCAAGAAGCCTACTTAGAGACCTTAGGAGGGCGTTGCTTGGAGTCGCCTGAGTCCCGCCGCAGGACTTTACCAGGTTTCACCGGTGAAACCTCGACTGGCTTTGAGGATTTTTTTCTTTTACTTCTCAGGGTCCAAGGTCTTCTCGGAGGAGCCGCCACCACGGGACTCTGAGGACGCCTGAGCCTCACGGGAAGTGCTGGGCTTGGAGCTCATGTCAGGGAACCCAGAGCTGAGCTGGACCTCGAGAACATCATCTCCTGCAACTCCGACCATTTTTTATTGTTTTCAGTCATGGCCTGGCACAGGCCGCAGGTGGTGCTATTGTGGTTTGGGCCCAAGCAGCGTAGGCTGCAGTCATGGGTGTCGGTGACAAACATGGTCTGACTGTAGCGGTCACACTTTTTGAACCCACCGAGAGACATGGTGGGTTCAAAAATGACCCCCGGGCGAAAAAAAGGCATGAATGCTGGTCGAGAGAAACTTCGATCAAAAAACAAGGAGCCGAGAATGGCGTCAGGGTTGGCACCGGCTTGAGGCAGGAAGAGGAACAGTATGAAAACCTGGAAAAAACAACTTTTAAGGCCAGTTAGGAGAGATTTTTTTCTGGGGAAACATGACAAGTGTCCATTGGGCTCTGCAGAAAAAAGGAGACTGAGCAAGATGGCCCCCTTGGGCAGAAAGGGGACCACGCAAAGCTCGGGAAATGCTCCGTGTGGGCTCCGTCGGTGCTGTCACTCATATGTAAGGACTGACTTTTTGCTTGTTTATGGAGAACGGCATCAGGCAATCCAAGAATCTTTTGATTTTCTCCTCTAGCAGGAAAACTCTTCCCACTCAAGCACTGAAATGTGCTCCCAGAAACTCCAGGGACTGAGGATGCTATAGTTGGCTCTTTCCCTTATTGATCACCCAGCTGAGGCGTTCCAAAAGGACACCACTCGGGACACCATCCTAGACACTTCTGAAAGGGAACAGGCTCAGATAAGCCAGTCGTCCAGATAGGGATGGGCACAGACCTCTTCATGCTGCAGAATAACAGCTGTCACCACCATGACCTTGGAAACATCCCTGGGGCGATGGATAGCCCGAAAATGAGAGCCAAGCACGGCAAAATGCAGATACTTCTGCTGATCCACCTAGATCAGGATATGAAAATACGCCTTGGCGAGATCCAGAGAAGCCAAGAAGTTACCTCGGCACGTTGCTTGAATCACGGAGCGTAAGTTTTTCTGCGGAAGCTCAGAACGCGCAAGTGTTCGCTGACTCCCTTGAGATCCAGAATGGGCCAGAAGGAACAGTCCTTTTTTGGCACCCCTTATCTACTCAAACATCGCATAATGCCCCAAACAATACCACTTTGGTCAAATGTGCATACATAAATGCTAGGTCAATATAAAAGAAGATACCAATCATAGTGGAGTATGCAAAAGATTCTGATATTATATTTATAACAGAAACCTGGCTCAGCGAATTGGACAATGTACTATTAAATCAACTTAAACCTCCCATCTTCAAAATATTCCATACACCTAGAACAAGCAAAAGGGGTGATGGTGTATTAATACTAATGAAAGATTCCCTAATGCCACAACTGCATAGCTCCAGCACAACATCAGATATAGACCTTCTCCTAATTGATAGCAGGTACATGGCTTTCGGCCTAATTTATAAACCTCCAACTTCTGACCCAGATGGCCTAACTCACATCATTGATAAAATAATCAACTTATCAAAGAAAAGAGTAGCTCTCCTTGGTGATTTCAATCTCCCTTCTTTGCAGAACTTATGAGCCTCTTCCTTTATAGGTGCTATGAAACAACTAAACTATAAACAAATTATTACCAATGCCACACACAAAAAAGGGAGCATACTTTATCTTATTTTTATACCTCATGAGATCCAACTACAAAACACCCCACACCTAATAACCCAGTTCCATGGTCAGACCATCATCTCATAGAATTCACGCTGGATGTTACACAACTACATACCTCTCCTGATGAAAAGCACCATAAACAATACTCTAAATACAAACAACTAGAAATAGAAGTCCATAGATACAACCACAAGAGATCTAGATGACCTCATTAATAATTGGAATACTTCCATTACCAAACTTGCAATCAAGCCACTGAACTCACAGCAATCCTCAAAGAACCCATCTAAGCAATGATACTCACATGGGTTAAGACTAATTAAAAGAGAAGTAGGAAAACTTGAATGAGCCTGGTGTGCCAATAAAACCACAGAAAACAGGGACTAGTACCTGACCTTGCTCACAAAATATTGTCTTCATATTAATATAGCTAAAAAAGAATACCATACAACGCTCCTCATGAAATCAATCAATAAACCAACAGAAATATTCTCTATTGTAAAATCCCTCACGACACATCCAAATTCCATATCAGACACACCTAATATCGCCCCACAAACCTTAGAGCAAACTTCTATATGTCCAAATTAATCCCTGTCACAATCCCCACTAGCACGTGTACTACTATTGTTACACGGCCCGCGATACCTGGGATGAATTTCATCCTATATCCTTGGACTCCCTTAAAAGGACAATATCTAATATGAACACTACAACCTCAAAAGCTGATCCCTGTCCCAATAAATAGATCAAAACTGCATGCAATGATCTCTCACCTATCTTATTACCGATAGTGAACCTCTCCCTTACTCAAGGTTACATGCTTAGTGGTCTTAAAAAGCCATCACACACCTAATACTTAAAAACAAAACTCTTGACAAAAGTTGCCCATCCTCTTACAGACCCATTTCTAGTTTACCGTTCCTGGCTAAAATAACAGAAGAATAAAAATGTATATATGCAACTCCATGACCAAACTGATCTCATGCTCCGTTAGATGACAACCAATATGGGTTCAGACCTTACCACAGCACTGAATCTCTGATGTTAGTCCTCTACAACAAAATAATAAAAGTAACCTATAACAACCAAGCCTTCATATTACTTTTCCTTGACATTGCAGCTGCGTTCAACTCAGTCATCCATACTCTATTAATACAAAGACTAAATCAAATAGGCCTAAGCAACACACCTCTGAGATAGTTTACATCCTTCCTCTCCAGTAGAACACAACAGGTCTGCATAGATAACTATTCTCGAATACATATCCCCAAGCACAGGTCTACCACAATGCTCTGCATTGTCGGCGCTACTATTTCATATTTATATCCAACAAATTTGCCACATAATAAAACAATTCAAGATTGATTATGCCATCTACACAGATGACAATGTTGTACATGCCATTTAACATTAACATGCCCAACTTTGACCCTATTATCTCATGTTTCAAAGAAATTGCGCCTCAAAAGCTACGGGCTGAACATCAATTATAAAAAAACGATGTCCTGATTCTTACCAGAAACCAAAAATACAACCCTCCACAAAATATTTCCATTGACGATGTTGACCTTGAAGTTAACGAAGAAGTAAAATACTTAGGTATAACATTAGACAGACACCTATCATTTAAACCACATATTAAAAACATAGCTAGGACTATATTTAACAAAATCAAACTCTTACAACACTTAAAGTCCCTATTACAGCCCTCAGAATTCAGAACCATAATGTAAGCAATGATTATCCCACACTGACAATTGTAATAGTCTGCTCCATGGCCTACCGAAAATATCACTGTACCCGATTATAATGGCACAACATACGGCTGCAAGGATTATCCCACAATTCTCGCCGTATAGATCATATTACCCCAATTCTACATGATCTTCATTGGCTACCTTTACAATGCCATATAAAAGATAAGTTAATAACGATTACATTCAAAACCATCAGGAAGATAGCACCATCCTCCCTGTCCAATTAATTAAGCTTGCACCCAATGATCGCTTAAGAAAAGGTCAAACCAATAACACTCTCTCCACCCCAACTGACTTCAGAAAAACTAAGCAAAACACTAGCAACAGACCATTTGAGCACGTATCCCCAACGCTCTGGAACTCACTACCTGACAGACTCAGAATTATCACTGATTTATCCATTTCCCGTTCCCAGCTAAAGACTTTATTCACTGAACGCTGTGGTCAAAACAATACCTCACATGAAACGGACCCAACATAACAGTCTTCCAATCCCTACCCTCTAACCAGCCACAATCAGATCGTTAATCAACTCAACTTTAACTTTTGAATAAATTTTGTGCAAGTGCTAAACCCTCCCCAACGCCCTCCTTTTGAACCCATCCTCAAACCACAAGTAAACTTATGCCTGTATGTTTACCCATATATGGGGCAACAATTTCTTTAAACAGGCCGTTTCTGTCTATAAACAACCCTGGCACCTGTGGAAATGGCTTTAAAAATTACCCTCGCAGTGTGCAGGGGAAGGCCAGTCATAAAGAAAGCTAATATTCTTATAGAATCATAGAAAAATAGGGCTTGAGAGCACCATGTTGTCGCCCTCCAGATTTCAGGCAGGATCCATACCAACGCATCTGTCTAAGACGGGGACTTCACCAGCTCCTAGGCAGGTTACATCGGGCAGCATGTTATGCAATTTGGTGGCAGGTATGTGCGTAAGTTACATCAATTTTGACGGGAAATGGTGTATGTGTGTTGCCTTTGAAAATTACCCCTTCCGAAATGCCTGCACACACCATCACCCACCTTATTTTGCATGTATTTTATAAAGCACACACACATCCAAACCTTGCTTCAAGTCCTGCCCTCACAGCTGCTTCTTCGTAGGATTAACTTACACATATAAAAGGTGTCAATGCATAAGTTTAAGCACATAGTTTTTGAGCTTTTTTAGAAAAGGTCATTTCTGCATGCAAAACACTGTTTTACCCAGGGAGATGCTTTTTAAGATTGGCTCCTAAGTACAGAGCTGGCTCAGGGGTGGGTGTGTCAATGGCTCCCTGCAGAAAGAGGGGGCATGTTGATGGTATCCCTCCCCATTCTCTTGGAGAGAGGGAGCAGGTTAGGTTGATGGACTGTGGCACTATGCGGCGTTTCTGGTTTGCATATGCTCATGGTGGGTATGTTCAGGTCAATGCAGTGTTTCCGATTTGCATGAACTCAGGGCGGGTAAGATCGGCAGGAGGTCCTGCAGTGCTTCCGGTGGTGCCCTTTATGGTATGACACCCTTGGCATCCATTTGGCTTGTTCTTCTCTAAAACCAGCCTGACTTAGTTATGCTTACAATTAGACAGAACTTCCTAACATTTAACCCTGCTACGTGTTTACTCCACTGCCTTGTGCCATTCCTCCATTGGAGACTTGAGATCTGACCACCCTGCTCTTTATAAAACTGCCTTTTAAGTATTTAAATGACGCTTTGAACACCTTCTTCCCCTTACGGATTTTCTATCCCTCACACGACCTCTCCAACATACAGCAGAAAAAACTTGGCTCAATCCAACTTACTTTAAAGGTCACACAGAGCGTTAAAGTAGTGGGGGGGGGGGGAGGGGGGAGATGGCTACAGACAGACAGCAGAGCTGCAAAACCCCAAGTTACTTTGCCAGCAGAATGAGGAAACTGGCAGAAAAGTTAGAAATCTCCCTCTGGAGCAAGGCGAAAGGTCTAGATATTACCGCAGTGTATCGGAAGGGCAAGGAAGTCGCCGAATTCACAATTCATTGCCGTGACCCATCTGCCACATCTCACGATTTGTATTTGAACATTAGATCAAACCAAATACATCTTTCTGACAGGCTTTTAAGGCTCTTCAGAGGTGAGTTTTTTTAAGACACTCCTTTTGCACTTAAACCATATAAAATCACGGGGAAATACACACTTCATTAATCAGAACTGCCACTTGGTCTGAAATAATCATTAAAGTGCTGGACTTGGAGACTTTCGGCTAGGCAGGACTGCCACCAATAACCTTTGCAAAAATTTCCAAAATTCAAGTACATGGCATCCTCTTTTTCTGGAACCTGGGCTTTATTCATCCATTTTAAAAGCCTGAACTAAGGGGCTTGTTTACAAAGCCGCGGTAGTGGTTCGCGATCGCGATCGCAGCCGCGGCCCCATTGAAATCAATGGGGCCGCGGCTCCGATTACGATCGCAAACCGCTACCGCGGCTTTGTAAACAAGCCCCTAAGTCTTTCCATCCTCTTTGCTCTTCAAAGCGGAATTTGTTTTGTTGTTCCTAATAGTTACATGATGGAGGACTATAACGCGGTACACAGGTGCACAACATGCGCAGAGACAAGCTAGGTATCTCCTGTCGTGCTCTCTGTATCAAGGAGCCATCATTACTCACCATGCGCTGTAAATTGTATTAGCAGAAAGATAGGGAAGGAAACTGAACTGGAAAACCTTGGTTCCCGTTTGGGATCCAGTACAACTCAGACAAAAGCATTCTTCCATCTCTAAAAAGGTCAGGTACTGTTCGACAATGAATCAGCAAAGAAAAGAGGGGAAAGGAAACTCCATAAATGAGGAATGTGGAAGAACAAACAAAAAGGAGATTGACCACAGCCTTAACCAAACAAGTGTTCCTCAAATGGTTTTTATTAAAGAACCCGACTCATTCAAGTTTCAGCGAACGCACCTGCATCGGGGGTCTGTAAAAATACAAACACAAGTAAACCAAATAAATAAAATGTTATATCAAGTAATAAAATAGAAAACCATGTGGCGGCCAATTCCATAACATGCATGACTGGCCCGCGGGCACGTCCAAATTGAAAACGTGCATGAATGAAACCTGATTGCACAGCCATGGGGATAGACGCATCTGCGGGTGCAGAATCGTGGACACAGATGTACTCGGCACGTCCCACACATAGCACTATGGTGTACGAGAGATGGGTATATGCCACCAACGGCTGTGTACATCCTTGCACTCAACTGTATTCAGAAAAGATGTATGCATGTGATCCTAGCCATCTCCATGACATACCCGTGAATGGCCACGCCTCTCCTAAAATGTGAATCTCCTAAGCTGCTGTGCCCATGGACAGTGATGTTCTGAGGCAGAATAACGATGAAAGCTGAAGATACATATGTGGATGCCCATGAGACAACAGAAACGAATGTGTGTCATTGCCAGAACACTACAAAGCAAATCGCAGTGCACTGTCATGTAGTAGAAAAACAAGCAAAGGGTGATCTGTGTGGCATAAGATGCAGCACTACATACATGGCAGTAGACGACCTCCCTAGGTATGCATGTTGTGAACATGTCTGTACAAAGCTAAGTAAGGACAAGAACACAGCAGAACAAGGTCCCCTTAGCAAACTCTCCAAACCGTTCCCTTTCGCTAATAAGGGGCCTTTGGAATAACAGTACTCAGCAGTGCCAGCCCCGCACAGACATGCCCAGAGACTCCACATCTATAGAGATCAATGCTGGTGCCCCTGGGCATGTCTTACCGATTCTTGCACTGTTGCATGCCTTCCTTCTGAGGGCCCCTTATCAGTGACTGGGATATGCTTGGACAGGTAAGCTATTGCGGACCTGTTCTGCTCACTCCTGCCTGTTCTCACTGGCACCTGGTGACACTGCAGTCATCCCTACAGTCCAGGAACCTGCAGCCATTTCTGCCCCCCCACCCCGAAATATATGGATGAGCATTCTAGATCCCCCCCCCCGTGCAGTCCTCCAACCACACACACTCTCACCTGCAGTCCCACAGAAACAGACGTCTGCCAAAAGGATGCCCTGCACGTTATAACATAGAAGATGGATAAGAAACGTCCCACCCAGCAACATACCTGCTCACTACATCTCTATTTTATTTATTTAACTGCATTTATATCCCGCTTTTCACCGGGTCAAAGCGGTGTAACATGTAACATAGGGAGGGGTAATTTCTTTTAGGGTGGGGCCATCACCAGGGTCAACAATTAATGATTAGGGGTGAACATAGACATGTTTTACTTCTGTTGAAATCTACGTGTGGGGTCATGGTGGTGTTTCTGTTGAGAGATGTTCCCGGAATAGGATTGTCTTTAGCTGTTTCTTAAATGATGTGATGTCGTTGTTGTTCTTGATGTGGTTCGGTAGAGAGTTCCAGAGGGATGGAGCATAGAGTTCAAATGCTCTGTTGCAGGTCCGTTGTGTAGATTTGGTTCTTTTGTGGGGGACAACGATAGAGTTATTGGTGGAATGTCTGGTTGATCTGTTGTGGGATGGTCGAGGCAGTAAGGGGTGTAGTGAGGTGTTCCGTGCTTGGTGGATAGTTTTGTGGATGAGTAGGATGGCTTTGTACTTGATTCTTGCCTGCAGGGGCAGGAGGTGAAGGTCTCTCAGGATTGGGGTGATGTGCTCCCGTTTTTTTGCATTTTGAATAATCCTTGCTGTGGTGTTTAAAGCAGTACGGAGGGAGTTGGTGTGCGAGGCAGGAAGTCCATGGTAGATTATGTTGCAAAAATCCAGATGGGGGAGTGTCACAGCTTGCATCACTGTCCTAAAGTCGTGAGGTTCTAGGAGGGGCCGGAGTCGTTGGATAGTTTTAGCTTTGTGGAATATCATCCCGGCGGTTTTGTTGATTTGTTGTTTGAGGGTGAGAGCTTGATCAATGATGATGCCTAGATGTATAGATACATACATGATGATGCCTAAATGTATAGATACATACATGATAACTACTAAAGTGGACCTCAAGCAGATACAGAGCTGCAATAGGCCCAAACTGACCTTCTAGTATATCAGCCTCTAGGGCCAAACCTGGTATGCACATTGCACATCATAGGTCCACATATCTAACCAATCGCAACAGTGACCTGTGCACAAAATATATGCAACATAGCCACTGGCGTGATACATTCCCAGTATTGTGTTCCGATAAGAATCACATATGACCTTATCTGCATCAGGAGACTCTGAAAATTGAATAGAGGAAATTGTACAGATCCACTGTGGGGAGCGCAACACTCCAGCTGGCTGGGTGCTGCACCTGGCATCGATAGCAGGGATTGCATTTTTGCATGGAGTCCTAGGACTTCGTCACCAGTATCACGTGGACATTGCTAGATCAGCCCAGCTTTGCTCCTTTAGCACACGCAGCATAGCCGGAATGCGCACCAGTGCTTTTCCCCATGCATTTGTGGGGTGTTTATTCATGTTCTTTGCCTTACATCCTCCCTCTCCTCTGCTTTCTGTTCCGTAACACTGCATGCTGTGGTTTTTCAGACCGCAGTCACACCACTGCACAGCACAGGCTTCACATCCATTCACCAATACGGGCTGCATTTTGGTGCAGGGTGGAAATATTTCTAAGTCCTACCCTTAGTCCACATTTCTGCAGGTATAACGTGGACGTGTGCAGGGAATACTGCGGACGTACACAGGTCTCTCCTGAATATGCTTTATACGTCTCTGTGGCTGGCCACGCCCCCATTCTGCCCCCTCTCACCCACATTCAGAGATCCCCGTTTAAGTGCTGTGTATATACAGGGCCATGAAGGTTTAGAATACAGCTCTAGACATTTTCACAAGAAAAATGTCTATCCCGAACGTCTAGGTGGCCCATTCGCGTTTCATAATACATACACAAGATCATACCACACACAAAAATATATTGTGCTTAGAAAAAAATGTGAATCATTACACATATATAGAGAAATAAAAAACCATTGTAAAATGAAGGTGCACAGTATGATCAACCTGATTGCTCTTATTAATTCTATTAAACCAAAGAACCATATTTAACAGTAGTTGGCAACAGAGCAATAAACCTAAACATGTACAAGAAAAATATGCATCAGAAATATGTTCTCATCATACATATTTCATTTATGATATGAAAAGTAAAAAAATTAAAAAGGTTTACCATCAACTCAGTCTGAGAACAGGTTTGGTTAAGGGTGTGGTTGGTCTCCGTTCTGGTTTTGTTAGTTCTCCCACATTACTCAATAGTAACAACGGTTCACTGGCACCACACATACTAACGGAGAAAGCAGTGGCAGCGAGGTGTTGTACCGCAAGCTAGGCTGTAACTCAGCTTTGTGCAATGGGCATTACCAAAGACAAACCTGACTTGGGGCCCTGCCTACCTCACTTCCAGCATCCAGTCTATAAGGAAGGATTAAGCACGCTGAATACCATCAAAATGTCCTGCAACTTCTCTTACGGAGAACTTTTAGCCATTAGATAAACCAAGGTTACCAGATGGCTTCGACTCCAATACCCCGTTTTCAGTGGGGGACTAACCAGCGTGGGACTCCTCTCTCCCCTCCCATGCATATGCTGCAAGTGAACAATCCTGTAGCGGCACATGGACCGCATGGACAGTCTCATATGTGTCATGAGACTGGCCTTGCAGAGCACTGGAAGCCAATGTACTGTTCCTGTTACTGGCCCGTGTGCTGTAGGATCACAAGGAGGGGGATGGTACTGGCGGGCCATAGCAGAGAGCATGGGCTGCACCAGAACTAAGAGGGGTGGGGGACACCAATCAGAAAGAGGGATTACGAAGAGGAGATGTGGAGAAAAACTGCTAGGGCTGATGGGGGGGAGGGGAATGATTGAGAGCACCTTTAGGAATTGGGAAAAGGATTGGAATGGGGGGGGGAGGCAGGAAGGGGGAGGACCACTGGGAACTGAGAGAGAGAGAACCTTCCATACAGGTCAAGATGGAAGACAGTAGGCTAGAGATAAATGACCTGAACTAGTAGTAGGGCTGGACCAAGGGTTTGTGTCACCCCAGGCAGAAACTCCGGCCGTATCACACCCACACCCACCTTGCGAAGTCGCTCCTGCCCCACCGCTGCCAATTCCATCTTGGGGGGGGGGGGGGAACAGGTGGCCACAGTGGAAGTATTTAAAAAGTGGTGGATTTATGCTATCGCTTAGTTGCCTGCAGCAGGCCATTTGCTTCGGCACACATGGCCTGTCACTTCTGACCCCCTCCAACAGAAAGTTGCATCGGAGGGGAATCAGAAGCAGCAGGTCATGTGTGTGGAAGTACATGGCATGCTGCAGACAGCAAAGCAGCAGCACAAAGCTGCCCACCCAGGTTAACTGCCCTAGGCAGCCGCCTAGCTTGCCTAGTGGACAGGCCAGTCCCGACTAGTAGAAGGAAACGGGGATGAGGTGGAAGGCAAAACAGCGAGGGACAGGACTTGAGATTGTTGTGGGGGGGGGGGAGGGAGAGGTGGAAGACATAGAGGAGACTCTGGCTTATAGAGGGGCTGAAGGGGAGAGAAGCAAAGAATTCAGACAGAGGACGAATAAGGAAGGAAATGAGAGCAGACAGACAGACAGACAAAGAAGAGCAAAAATCCAATGTGTGCCTTTGAGTCAATGCTGACTCCTGGTGACCCAGCCGCTCCTGGCGTTTGTCTTTTTCACCGTGTGACCAGAAGTGGATTGCTAGGCCTTTCTTCTAAGGCAATGGAGGGTTAAGTGACTTGCCCAAGGGCACAATGAATCGAACCCAAAAGCACAAAGAGAAAAAGAAAGAGAAAGCATTAAAATATCTGCTCAGAAGGAAAGAAAGAGAAAAGAAAAAGACAGGACACCAAAGCAAGAGAAAGAGACGATTAAAACAAAAGAAGAAAGAGGAGAAAAGTGAAGCTGCCCCAGAAAATCAAGCCAGAGACGTCAAAGGCTGGTAAACTATTTTGTTTTTAGAAAAAGAATACCTACTAAAGAAACAATATGAAGAATCAAACTGTCACAGTGTCTACTGCTCTTCTGTGCAGGACACATCTTCCAGAGGATTTAAACTGGACCACTAAGACTTTCTGGCTAAACAAAAACCCAACCTGTATATATTGATACTTGGTGGTTAAAGCTTTTCCTAAGGAAAACTTCCCCAAATCTCTTAGAAGAGAGGGGGCAAATCAGGACACCGGCTTCCTCTGTCCACCCTGTGCACGGGGAGCCAATATTGCTCCTCGGGGGTGGATGCAACTGCCAACTACCCCAGTCCCAAAACTCTGCTTCCAGGAAAGAGTGTCCCAGATTTGCTCTCTAAAAATGTGCTAGTGTTATAATAAACTGATCACCACCCTTTATTGCTAAATAGTGAACTGGTCAAAATGACTCTTGTTTAAAGAAGCCCCCTCAAACAAGGCGGTCTTTATTCTACTGACAGAGTCTGTATGCTTGAGAAGAGGTGCGCCGAAAACCCCAGCAGGGCTCATTCTGAACCTGCATGAGGAATAACAGACTGAGTTCGAGCTTGTTAGACAGTAAGAAACTTCAGAGGCTGGTGAGGGAATATGCAACCCTCCCACCAGAGCAGACACCTTCCAGCAGCCAACCCACTAGAAGACACCAAGCTGAAACATTTCAAGTTTGAGTGCGCAACTCACAAAGGACGACTTTATTCTTGGGACGCCCAAGTTGGCTTAACATAACTTATTTAACACAGAAGGAAATAAACAGTCAGCCGCTGGCAGTGAATAAATCACAGCACTGGTTGGAAAAGTGTAATTGATGTACAGCCAACAGAAATTATGTTCAAGGGCTGGCCCAATAGTTTCGCTGCGCACTGCTAGAGGGGTCCCTGTTTGATCCCCAAACTTGGTCTTCCCCTCCCTGGGATGCTGCAGAAATAGCTTTCACAGACCCTGGAAATGGAGGGGGGGGGGAGGGGCAGGGTGAATGCTTAAGGGTGAAATCTGGCTGCCAGATTCAAGACATATGATTGCACGGTTCCAGAAGTAGCCTGTCTCATGACGCCCTGCTAAGGACTGTCACTGCAATGACCAGACCAGGGGCCCCATTTACTGAAGATTTGGAAGTTACTGAATGTCCACTGTCAAAATTAAAGCAGGGCTGTGCAGTTACTGCATATTAACTGCAGGGGGCATCCCCAGCGGTTTCCTATTAAGTCAATGCAGAGGAAATCTTCTTACTACACACTGTGACGCACTAGCCACATCCATCCAGGCGGCATCATCTGTGCTACATGATCTGTCAGGTTAACAGTCAATGCCTGCTAACTACCTCAGTATTAATGGTAAGATGCAGCCTGCTCCTTCCCGGACATCCCACATTAACTGTTCGTGTGCTGCCCGCCTAACTGCCACTGTTGGTAAGTAGGTCTTAGGTGTATCAAGAGAGAAAATAGGAGAAAAATCCCCAGATGGTTATGAGCTGAGGCTCGCAGCACCAAACCCCAGCGCCAGCTGTAAGAATAACAGAACAGATGGAAAGTTCCAAGTGAAAAAATAAATAAAAGAAAAAAATAAAAGTTCAAAGAACAACTTACAGGCCATATCGTTTAACTGGATTAAGTCAAAACATTTGTGACTGACTTTAAAAGTTCTACTTGACATAGCAGCCAACTTTCAAAACAGGAGGTGGTAAAATCGACACAAAATGACCCTCCCTGGACACAGTCAAGGAGTTTGCGCAATATGGAGAATCTTCAAGCATTTGCTGCACTCGGAGACCTGGCAGCACAACGAGCCGATAAAGGGATTATTACCCTCGCTTGTGGCTACTTTTCATGGGTATCGCAACTTTTTAAAATCTTTCTTTCTATGTATTCCGAATGGCAAATGCCCATAAAATAATTCAGTATATTCATCTCACGCCAACAGCTCAAATTCAAACCATTGAAAAGATTGAAGAAAAAATTCTCGAACAGTTTACAGTTGGCAGAAGACCCTAAACAATCAAGTCTCGTAGTTGAGCATTTCAGTCTATGGCTCAGTTTGTTATGTTCCATATCAAAGATTCTGTGACTTTTTGAGGCCTGCTAAAAAAAAAAAAAAATCTGTGGATACTTCAGCAGGCTTTGAGCTAATACTGAAGTGTGGTCTGGACTAGCTGATAAAGTCATTGCACCCTTGTTTATTTTTCACATTCTGCAGTCTAAAAAATACAATTCAGAACGTGCTAAAGTAGTAGTTTGTTTCACTGATCTACACAACTGACACTAATTATAGAAATATTCAAAAAGTAATTAAGAATAAGAAGCCAAAAGGTCTTCACACCCTTTGTCACAGTAAACCCCAAATTATTGCCATGTTCAAAAGTTTCCTTAACCTGCTGCATAATTAAGTTAAACAGAGCCCATTTGTGTCCAATCATCATAGCTGAGCTAATGGAGAATCAGGATGCCTCTATGGTATGGCGTGAATCTGAAGCAAAGGTCTAAACAAGCTGAACACAGAGGTGCCGAAAGCACTTGGGGATAAAATTATTCTAAGGCACAGAATGGGGAAGGATGTAAAAAAATTTCCTTCTGTTCCATTATTCTTCCAGCTCAGTTGCCACCAGGGCTCGGATTTGATGCCATGAGCCTTAGTGCACAATCACCTGGTGATTTTTCCCCTATTTTCTCTCTCAGTCTCACCCTCCATATATCTAAGGCCTAGTTACTAAGCTGTTTTAGCGATATGAATATACTTTGGGGTACTGTCAAATCCATTGCTGTAAAGCAGAAACAGTTTTGCCCCAGTAAGACACTGATTCGATCAGGTTGTCTCGCCAAAGTCAGTAGCTGTGGGTTAAGGAAACTGCTGAGCAAAGTCCCTATGAGGCCTAAGATTACTTTAAGAGAATTACAAGAGGTCTCTGATCGAGACTGAAGAAAACACAGACTATTCAATAATTTCAAGATCACACCACCTAAACAGACTATAGGGCAGAGGTTCTCAACCCAGTCCTTGGGACACACCTAGCCAATAACGTTTTCAGGATAACTACAACAAATATACATGAGAGAGATTTGCATACAATAGAGGTAGCGCATGCAAATCTCTCCCATGAATATTCATTGTAGATACCCTGAAACCCTGACTGGCTAGGTATGTCTCAAGGACTGGGTCGAGAACCCCTGCTATAGGGGAAGGTGGCAAGAAGGAAGCCATCACTGGAGAAAAACCTTATGATGAGACACAAAGTATTTGCAAAGAAATACTTAGGGGACCTGTAGGAGAAGGTTTTGTGGTCCGATGAGATTAATGTAGAAGTTTTTGGTCTCAATGCTAAGGGATACGGGTGGCGTAAAACAAAACGCAGAACATTATCCCACTAAGCCCATCCTTACAATAGAACACGGTAGCAGCAATATATTGTGAGGATGGGAAGACTGGAGGGACAGATATGGATGGCGCAAAGTACAGGCAGATCCTGGAGGAAAACCTGTTTCAGTCTCCCAGAGCTCAAGAACTATTAGCCAAGACCTACGGGTGGTGGAAAAGAGGAACAGTGAAAGCAAATTAATAGGTCCCAATAGCCCCACTAACTCAAAGAACCAACAGAACATTGTTTTTTCCTGCAGAGAATGTGGGACACCTATATATGCAAAGCAAAGTTTAATATTTAGAAGTATGATGCTCAATCATGCAGTTTTTAACAGGATTCATGTTGGGGGTGGGTGGTGATGCTGGGAGAAGATGACTGTTGAGTTTAATTATCAAAATCCAGGGGGGGGGGAGGTGCATCTAATGGCTGAAGGCTCGCCAAGGGCACCCAATATCCTTGCATTGGCCTTGAGGGTAAGACTCAACTTTTAGCAGGACTGCGATACTAAGCACAAAGCAAAAGCCAACAGTGGGGCAGCTCAGCAAGGAGAAAGCGAATGTCTTCACGTGGCCTAGTCAGACCAAATCCAACAAAAAGACTTGAAGGCTGCAGCCTGAGGATGGTGCCCAGCCAACTTGAAAGAGCCCAAGCTATTTTGCCAATAGGCAAAATCTATACCATCCTGCTGTATCAAATTGTAAACAGTTCTCCTAACTAGTTCGGAGAAGCGTGAAGGATTTAAACAATGAAGACCTTTTGGTTTCTTAATTAACCTTTTCGTATATTTCTGTAATTGCTCTTTCCTGCTGAATATGTAGAGTAGGTCATGGAGACAATAAATTGCTGTAAGTGCATTCAGGACAGCATTTAGTTTTTAGCCAGCAGAATGTGAAAAATGCAGAGAGGTGTTAAGACTTTTACAAGGCGCTCTCCTTTTACTGTCCTGGCTTTTAGAATTCTTGGGCTCAGTTCTGCTATTACTTGATGTTTTTGAGTTGGAAAGATTTATATAATGTAATACGCTTTATTTTGGTTTCTACTTCTCATTGTAGTTTTACCCTTTTATATTTGTTCTTAACAACGTTGTCGATTTGCTTTTAGACTGTTATGCTAATTTCATGCAATAATGTTTACTTTATTGTCAACCACCTTGAGCATTGCCAGGAGGGTCATATACTGAAAAAAGGCAAACACACATAACTGAGTCACACCAACCAGTGTAAGACGCAGCATTTTTTAAATTGAAATTTTAGATAACCCATGAGACACTTACAAATGAGCAATATGATTCATCTCTGTCATGTTTTCAGTTCTGCTTTCCCTCTCATTCTTGACATATTAGTGTTTAAATTTTTCATTTATCCTCACCCACCACAAATCTAAAGTAAAAATCGAGGCAAAGCACTGTGCTGATCCTTGTCGAAGGCCTACATCACGATGACACATTTTCTACAGAAAGGAGACAATCCATCCACCGGAGGACAGGCTGGGTCACACATGATTAGCTGGAGAACGACGCAGGCACATCTGGGGGGTGGAATGAGGGACAAAACGCAGCAGCTGCCTTCTTAATGTTAGCTTTTTAATCTGGCCAATAGAATTAAAAAAACATCTCCCTGCATCGGCCAGGGTTCGGATATGTGCTTAATGATCAAGCACAGAGTCTTCTGGAATTAGAATTCATGGAATGGAGGTATTTCTGGATGTTTTATTAGAGTGGCATTTAAGAAAAAAAATACATATATATATTCATTACCTCTCTATTCAATCATTTAGATGTGTTTTGTCAGAGTTCCAGCTAAGTGAGTATGAAAAGCAATTAGGCCTAAAATGTTTTAGTATCTAATGAGGTGGTACCATATATTACTAGGGCACACGTGACATGGGACGCTCACTTCTGTAGGTCATATCAAAATCCTTAGCATTTGACACCACTTTTTGCTTCCTTCCGAGTTAGGCAATTGCACAGACGTCAATAAGAAACCAGCATTAAATCAGCTCTCGCTAAATAGACAAGTTGTCCTTGATAAACAAGACTTCATACTCTTGAAGAAAGGAGGGGCACGCTTGGTCCGTTGTAGTCCCAGAAAGTTAAGCCAGCATCACTGAGAACTCAATAGCCTTAATGTCAAGCAAGGGTGGAGGACAGGAGCCCTGGTAGCTCAAAAAGGGCATCAGACGTCTATGAGATAATTCATCCGACTACAATGGACCTGTCTCAACAAACCACCAATTTAAACGTGAGGAAAGGGAGGCTAGGACCAGGATTTGCAGCTCTGTACACCAACCTCTATGCAACGCTGCTGTCCCCAGTGTCAAACAATTAGCATGGAATGTAATTACCAGTGGTATTAAATTTCTCTATCAGCCTGAGAGAGAACTACAGACAAAAGGCGTCTCTGTACCTGGTCTTCCTCCTCTCTCTGCTGGCATTCTTCTGCTTTCTTCTGAAGTTCTTCTTGGATCACACGAGCATATGCCAGATCCCTCTCTTCACTTGTGAAAGAAACAGAGAGAAAAAGTGGCCTTTTATTATCTATAGTGTAAACTCGGCTCAACGTGCAAAAGCCTGAAGACCTCCACCCTCTACGCAACTCCAAGTCAAATATATCAAGCATTGACCAGCTCAGTTAAAGCAGACTCAAATACATAAATAAAGAGTCACATATAAAAAGAGTCACTACCACCCAGATAAAAGTAACAAAATTAATAAAGAGAGGGACTAAAGAAAACCCAAAAAGAAATTCAAAATTTCAAAAACTTCAAAATGTTTTGCTTAAAGACGTCAGAAACAGTTTTTCAGTGCCATTGATTCTATACCACCAATCTGGTTGATCTCAAAAATAGGTTTCGGCCTTTCCTGGATGTTGGGTAAATGCTTTATTCACCTATCAGCCAAGGATATGAGATTCTGTCTTTAGAGAAAACATGAAAGTACAACAGAGGTGGTGCACTCATGGCCAGAAAACAAGGGAAGATGGCCGCTGCCGCCGTGGTGCCCTTGCCAAGCCACTAGTGGCAACTCTCCATCAGCCTTTGGATAGCAAGAGCAATCTTAGCCAGGCTGGACATGCCATGTGGAGAGTGGAAGGGTTAACTGACTGCCAGGGGGTAGGGGGCATGAACGTAGATCAAGATCATCAAAGCGTATAGGCAAAGCCAGTGGAAGAAATGTAAAAGTGAGACAACGGCAAGAATTAACGTCTGAAGAAGCCAACCTCAGGCAAGATAGCAAGCGTGCGCCGTGCTCATCTTTCCACTTGCTAATCGCTACTATTGGTGGCTCTCATTCTTTTGAATGAAGAAAGGAAAATTTCACAATTATGAATTTTTCCTGTTAAAGACAAAAATGAAGCACATTGAAGATGGGAGAGGAATGCTACCCTTTGGATGATGAAAGAGATGGAAATCCCTCGGTACAATTTTGGGAGCTGGACAGTGAGGGCCCGATTCTGTTTCAGACATAGATCCCCTCTGTGAGTCCGGTCTGAACCGGACGCACAGAGAGGATCACGATTCTGATCCCGTAGGGCATGTCTAGCCCCGCGGGATCAGAATCGCAAACAGTCCTGCACGTGCAGGCCGGGACTGCGATTCTGTCCAGCCTGCATGAGCAGGACTGCACCCGGCTAACTCAGTCAAGGCTCTTCAATGGAGCCGCGGCGCCATGGCATCATCCACTTTGGTCATTGGAAGAGTGGAACAGAAAACATTTTACATAAAGATATTCCTTCTGGACAATTTTGTGGTAAGGGATGTGAGGTGGGGGAGGGGGGTCTGATGTGATGCAGTGTCTTAGGGCATGCATACCAATCCACAGTGAACCCCCCTTTTGTCTGTGACATCGTACGACTATAACATCGTTTGAAAAGCTAAGATCTAGTTATCTAAGACCCCTTGACAAAAATAAAACTATTGAATTCATTGGTGAGAGACCAGTAGGAAAAAAATGAAATTGACCTTGAAGCAAAAGCCCCTTGACCTACATCTGTCTTTGTTTCTGTAGACTCCGAAGCTTGCTCTGACGGTCTTCCTCATTCTGCAGCTTCCTGGCTATTCGAATGTCCTTCTGGACAAGTTTGTTCTTCTGAATATTTGAAGAGTAGTGCTGCTCAACTGCAAAGACAGAGGGAAGAGGGATGCAGTCAAACAAATCCAAACAGCTGCTGCAGGACGTCAAACATTCACACTGATTTACTGCACAACAGAGCATCTGACTTTTCTTGCAAAAATGTGAAGGCAAGCGCGAGTCCCTGAACGACCCTATGTTGGCAATTCACAACCTTGTTGTCAAAAGAAACAGTTCTGAAAATTTATGACAGCAATGATTTCTAAAAAATGAAAAAATAAAAAAGTCATAACTACCAAAATACAACAGTATAAGCTAGCATTATATTTCTGTTGTTGCCAGCTTCATCGCCCCCGTAGTGAAATACTATGCTAAACTTTGCGCTCACAGTAATCCTCTGCATACACTACATGTCAAAGCTTTCAGGAGGTAACCTTTTAGCCGTCATCGCCCTTCCTTCTGCCTAGTTTTATATTAGCTAAAAGCTGTGATGGTTAAAAAAATAAATAAATAAAGCCCTCACACACACTCACTATAAAGCCTCTTGGGACCTGCGACTATAGACGCCCTGCTAATTGCTTTGTGTCTGCCTTAGAATTTGAGTCACTCAGGCCCCATTTAATTAAAAACTAAAATAAAATATCCCGTGATGGGGAAGATGAAGCGGGTTTATGCACTGGGGAGAGTAAGCTGCTAAATTTCAAATCAGGTTTCCATAGCATAGTTCATAGTAAGAAGGGCAGGCAGATTTGCCTGCTGTTGACTGGAAAGTGCTAATTAGTCACTGGCTTCTGTCCAAGGATTAAGCCACAGACCTGTTCTATGTTTGTCCTCTAGCAGTTATGACAAGTGCTAGCAAATGGTTTTGTTTTTTTCGTATGTGCGTGCAGCAGAAACAGCTGGTGGACAAAGGACAAAAAGGGCTAGGCATTAAAACAGGGAGGTCTGGGTCTGAAGTCAGTCATCCCATTAAGTAAGAATTCTGTCTCAAAAACAGGCTGGGAGTCAAACTGGTTTGCCATGTATAGGTCACGTCACAGATAGCCTGCTACAGTGAATCCTATATACTATGCCCAGCAAGAATTCAGCACGTCTTAGCAGAGGCTACTTACGAACGAGCATCCATTGACTGATGCCAACAAACCAAAAAAATACAAAATGAAATTTTTTGTAAACTCTTAACACTGAAATATTTTCGCTACAGTTCTCATCACCCTCATCCACTGTCAGGGAAGACAAATTACAACGAAGATGGCTGGTCGGCAACAGGGACATTGATCTTTCTGCTGTGTAATCAAGACAAATATCGTGCTCAAAGTCCTGCAAAACTGAAAAATGATTCATTTAAAAGAAAAAAAAAAGATGGATAGTCATTTTCTTGGGATGAGGAACTATGGCTTCAATAAATGCAACGCTCTTAATACAGAAGCGAGATTATACAAGTACCACATACGCATCAGTTTGCTTTATATCATAGTGTTGCACCTAAGGAATATATTTTTATTATCAAGACAGATAAAACAATGCTATTGTCTTTAGATTGTCTTCTAATCTGCATATCACTTTCTTATATTCAATTTTACAGGACTATCAGTGACACAGTAGTGAAGCAGGGTAAATCTCACATCCAAGCTCCAGTGACCTCCAGATTGATGATGGGAAAGTTGAGCAATTTGCTAAAGGAGCTGAAATCTGAATGAAAAAGTCTTCAGGGCTCATGGCACTGGGCATTAGGATATACCACTTTTGTGATTTACCCATGCTTGTCTATATGTAGCACGCTAGGACTTCGCACCAAGACTTTCTTTGCATTAAAAGAAATACAAATTATTTGCTACGGTTATCACTAGGCAGTGACCTGACAGCCAGGTTCTGATTTCCTCCTTCCTCCCTCTAGAAGCTAAATAAGGCAGACAGCTTCCACCATAACTAGACCTCTGAGGCAATCTGCAGATGCTTGATTCTACCTTCCAAACCTTTAAGGTCTATTCTGCATTTGGAGACCATCAAAGAGGCTTTGGAATAGGCGACTGCCTAGGGAGATGGCCTCCATGGGTAGTACAGCACACAAGACTTGCCACCCCCTGTAGTGAGCTGCATTGTGCTGCCGCCACAGATTCCGGTGGCAGGGTTGGCTTGGCGGCAGTGGCAGGCCATGTGTGAAGAAGCTGCCCCTGCTACCAGAATCAGCAGCACGGGGAGGGGGAAGGGGGCGGAGCAGTATGGCTCAGCACGCCGGGAGGGGGCATGTCAGGACTTCTGCCTAGGGCAGCAGAAACCCTTGAGCCAGCCCTGCTTGAAATAGCTGTCCCCTCAGGTGAAAAAATAGTTTTGTACTGGTCTGCTCCCGACAAGATATAAGATCCCTTAGAATTCACCTCGATACAAGAGAAAAGAAAACATGGATCAGCTTTTTTTTTTTTATAAGTTTTATTAAAAAATAAGGAAACATTACAAATTATAAACAAACCTTATCAAGAGGTTGGGAACAACCCTACCTCCATAATACATTTCTAAGAAACAATATTTTATAGTCCACATTCAGGAGAAGTCCAAAACCAAAGATAAAGAATAAAACCCACACTGACCAAATCTGGTAACCCCAGTGCGAAACAAGGGTGTAAAGGTTAAAGAAACAAAAATAAACTCAAGAAAACAAATAACTCAACCTTTACCCTTTAAAAATTCCAAAAGCTGCGCAACTTCAAGAAAAACATAACGAGTTCCTTGATATATAATATGGCACCTGCAGGGGAATTTCAAGTAAAACAATGCGCCCAGGGCCAGAATGCGTGGGCGAATCTCCAGAAAGGCTCTTCGCCTCCGCTGAGTGGCCCTCGAGACGTCAGGAAAAATTTGTATGGCAGAGCCACAAAACGTCTCAAACTTTTTCTTGAAGTATGCGCGAAATATTCTCTGTCTGTCCAAATCAGAAGCCACCGTGACTAACAGCGTGGCTCTCGTGGGAATTTCATCGTGAGAGGATTCCAAAAATGCTGAAATATTTAAAGAAGCCGAACCCTTAGATTCTCCCTCAACTCGTCCTTCCTGAGGCTCAGCCTGAAGGGCCATGTCTCTGGAAGGAAGGTAATAAATATTAGACAGGGAAATGGCTTCTGCATCAGAAATCATCAATACTTCTTTCAAATATTTATGAAACAACATAAGAGGTGCCAAATAATGCGTTTTAGGAAAGTTCAACAGTCTGAGATTCTTGGAACGCAAAGAGTTCTCAAGAACTTCATGCTGAAAGCGTAAAGAGGTAACATCCTGAACTAAAGAAGTAACAACTGCCTGCTGAGGGGAGAAGCGAGTCTCAAAAGAGTCAACGCTTTTCTCTACAGCAGACAGTCGGGACTCCTGATCTGAAAACTTTACAACAGTTTCTTTCGAAACAATAGAAATCATTTGGAGAGACGAATCCAGAGCCGATTCCATTCTAGATAACATAGTCCAGACATCTTTCAAGGAAACTTCATCTGGGATTACACGAGGTTCACCAGAGCCAGCAAATGAGACCACAGATGGCAACGGAGGAGGTAATGAATCAGCGACAGAGTCCATCCGTAGAAAGGAAGAGGAAAGGGTAGGCGGCTCTATTTTATCAAGACTAAGTTCAGTGGAAACAACTAGAGAAGAAGCCTTGTCTCGATTTACCAGGGAGGAGTTCACCGCGACCGGGGAAGAAACAGAAGACCCAGTACTTACGGTCAACTTTTCATCAAGGGAGGCATCCAATACAGTGTTCTGTGACGATGGCTTACCAACGGAAACATGTGCATCCATGGGCCCGACAATTTTTACCGCCTTTGGTTGAGCCGCCGGCAGCAAGCGTTTCTTCCCCCATTCACGGTAACTTCCAAGCACCGAATCTGCACCGAAGGGGCGCCAAAGGGGCAGGACCTGCCCCTTTGGTCACGCCCCTTCGGGCATGCACCACGGGCACGCGCCCGCTACGCGTCCCGCGTCGGAGGCAAGATGTTATAGCCCCAAGAAGACCAGCTGCCCCAATCAGAGGAGTGGAAGCAGGAGACCAGGCCAATCAGGTAGGTGTCAGCAAAAGCCAGGAAACAATGAACTGCTCAGCGTCCCGCGTCGGAGGCAAGATGTTATAGCCCCAAGAAGACCAGCTGCCCCAATCAGAGGAGTGGAAGCGGGAGACCAGGCCAATCAGGTAGGTGTCAGCAAAAGCCAGGAAACAATGAACTGCTCCTGGATCAGCTTTTAAGTTTCCCTTCAGTACTGAAGTTTTCAGGCCTTCTCTTTCTCTCTCAAGTCAAAGGAAGGCCTTTCGCTATAAGCCTTTCGGCCAGAAGACTGTGCAAGTCTACACAAGGAGATTTCAGACACTTCTTCCACAGCCCATTAAGGAATCCATGAAAAGCCAGCGATCTTCCAAATTCGATGTAGTTAAATAACTTAAACCAGCATTAGAGTGAATTTTACTTACCCCTGTTCAATAGTCCATTAGAGTCACTTAAATTTATTTGCTCTAAAAGACAGCCGAGTCGAGATCATTCCCTGCCTGTGAAAAGCCTTTCTCTGCTGCCATACCTGCTACAAAATGGGACAAAGCTAAATTCGTCCTGTGTGGAAACTGCCCAGTCTTATGCTCTCTGAAAACAGGGGAATGTAGCCAGGGACAAATTTGGAGCAATTTTTACACTCAAGCAGAACAACAAGAAATTTTCTTTAAAGTCTTTTTGATGCAAAATTAATTCATGTCAATATCTGTGGGCGTGTTACTCTCCCCTACAGGACTTTAACATCACCTGCCGAGCTGAAGACTGCTGGGGACTTCCACCTCAGCTTCTCGCAACATAAGACCATCCAAAAATATGAGGGAAATATCTTAAAAAAAAAAAAAAATTGGGAATCACTTATTCGGAGCATGCTAGATTGATTGACTCTTTAATCAGCCAACCTGATGCAACCTGGTTCTCTCCACTTGCATCCTAATTGTCCAATGGATGAAACAGAAGCACCAATTTCTCAGGGCAGCGCCTCCCAAACGTCTATCCAATATGACCCCACTTAAAAATTCACATGACAGACCCTTAGGCCCTCCCCTCTCTAAGTCACTTCCTTCTCCCCCAACTTATTGAAAGCATGGAGGCAACGGTAGCAGCACCCAGCACAGGGTCCTGTGTAATAATGTGCACTCACAGACCCCAGTACTCTACACAGAATTTCCATGTAATAGGAGGTAGTGGCAAGACCTGTTAACATTCACCGACTCACAGGCCCCAATGTGACCGATTCCATCCACTGATGATATAACCCACAGTTTGCAAACCACTGCCTTAGGGAGTTTATACAGACTCTGTCCATATTTTTTCAGAAGTACATGATGTTGGCATCTTCAGAGATGCTGCGTTTGGTCTGGGGGTTTTACAGCAGCAGTCTTGAATAATCAGCTTGCTATATGTGCCCCCTCCAAGCACACCTATTCCTGTATTAGCATGCACTAATGAAACCTAACCAAGAAAATGTACTTCTCACTATCGACCCATCTCGCTCCTCCCCTTTGTTTCTAAACTACTTGAACATGCGGTTCACCACCGTTGCCTCGACTTTCTCTCCTCTCAAGCCCTTCTGGATCCTCTACAACCTGGCTTTCATCCTTTACATTCTACCAAAACAGCTCTAGCCAAAGTTTCCAGTGACCTGTTTCTGGCAAAGTCCAAGGGCCTTTTACTTGACCCTCATCCTTCTTGACCTTTCTGCTGCTTTTGACACTGTTGACCACAACATTCTCCTTGATACCTTTGTCCTCGCTTGATTTTAAGGGCCGTGTGCTATCCTGGTTCTCTTATCTCTCCCATTGCTCTTTTCAGGGTTTGTTCTGGTGGATCCTCCTCTACGGCTATCCGCTCTCAGTTGGTGTACCCCAAGGATCAGTTTTAGGTCCACTCCTTTTCTCTCTCTATACGCAGTCCCTTGGTGCACTCACCTCTTCCCATGGCTTTATCTAAATCTACCTCTCTACACTTGAAATCTCTCTGGCAATCCAGGCCCGGAACTCTGCCTGCCTTTCTGACATTGCTGCTTGGATGTCTCACAACCACTTGAAATTGAACATTTATTTATTTATTTATTTAATAGTATTTCTATTCCGCTTTATCATATAATCAAAGCGGTTTAACAACAAAACATACAATAGAAGTGAATGTGTAAACAAGCAGTGAATGTAGATTCATAGTTTGATATAGTAAAGTGTAGTGCTTTGGAGAAAACTGATCTATATACATTGTGTACTATTATACAAAATGAGCTATATTACAGACTTCTATATGATTGGTCATTCCTATTAAATGAACATGGCCAAAATTGAGATTATTTTTCCTTCTAAAACCTCCTCTCCCCCTTCCTCCGTCACTGTGGATAACTCTCTACTCCTCCATGTTTTCTCAGCTCGCAACCTTATTTATTTAGCAGGTTTTATATACTGCTTTATCATTTCAATCAAAGCGGTTTACATTATAACTTGGTAATGTACATTAAACAGGGATATTGATAACTTGGATTTTTCTGAGGCAATGGAGGGTTAAGTGACTTGCCCAAAAGCCACAAGGAGCGCTAGTGGGAATCAAACTCTGGTCTCTGGGTTTCCAAGCCAGTGCTCTAACCATTAGGCTACTCCAACCTTGAGGACATCTTGGACTCCCTCTCTCTTCTTCTCCACATACATCCAACTGAGAGCTAAAACCTGCCTTTTCTTTCTCTACATCACCAACAAAATTCACCAATTCCTTTCAGAACACACTACTAAGAGATTTATCCACTCTTTAGTCACCTCCCGTCTAGACTATTGAAACCTGCTCCTTGTTGGTCTCCCTCCGAGTCATCTCTCTCCCCTTCAATCTGTTCAATACTCTGCTGCACAGCTAATCTTCCACCATCCTCGTCATGCTCATATTACTCCTCTTCTCAAGTCACTTCATTGGCTTCCTATCAATTTCCGCATCCAGTTCAAACTTCTCCTGCTGACCTATAAGTGCATTCACTCTGCAGCTCCTCACTACCTTTCCTCTCTTATCTCTCCCTACACCCCTCCTTGGGAACTCCGCTCTTCTGGCAAATGGCTTCTATTGCCAACTACAGACTTTTTCCTTTCACCTTGCTGCTCCTTATGCCTGGAACAAACTACCTGATTCTGTACATCAGATGCTTTCTCTGACTCTTTTCAAATTCAGGCTGAAAACTCGAGACCTCTTCGCTACCACTTTCGAATCTCGACTTATCTGATGTCTTTTTGTTTCCTTACCATTCCCCCTAGCTGTATCCCATGTCTACAGCTACTGTGTTGTCTGTCTCTATTAGATTGTAAGCTCCGATGAGCAGGGACCGTCTTTTACACGTGTCTGTGCAGCATTGTGTATGCTTTGTAGCGCTATACAAATGTTCAGCAGTAGTAATAGTTCTTGTTTTTAAATTAGTTGCCTGTAATTCATTTTCCATGTCTATGTCCTACTAAAACAGGCCTTTGGTACACAGCCTAAAGTTAATTATACGATACATTACCTATAGCAATAAAGTTAATGTCTAGAGACAAGGAAGAACAAACATTGGAAGACAAAAGACCAACTTTTTTTTTACATACAAATTCCACTTGAGTTTAATTGGTCAGGTTCTGGCTACCCTGTAATGGGAAGAAAACATTTATCATCCTAAACTGGATTACGTAAATTAAGCCAGTGCAGGGAGCTTGCAACTCCAGGGGTACTTTGTACAGAGTAGCTGCAGCCCTGCAAGACGGTTTTTAAAAGGGAATCTCCCTGTTACGTTGTGTCTTTAAAAGTCCACCTACCACCAGTGACACAGAGATCTCGTCATATATGTCGCAGCTGCAAAGCATCTGGGGAAAAGAGCATGCTAGAAGCTCAAAATGAAATCGCAGCATTTCAGCCAGCCCACCCAGGCCTGCAGAAGGGGCGGGACTAGGGTTGCCAACTGGCTCCAGATGCGCCCGACAGGTTCGTTCCAGTCCTGGGTTTACCTTATTGCATGCAGGGATATGTAGTTCTGATTTCTCCATTGCACACCATAAGCAAAGGAAAACTAGAAGTCACTGCATGCAATGGGGTAAACCCAGGACTGGATAAAGCCTGTCGGGCGCATCTGGAGCCAGTTGGCAACCCTAGGCAGGACAGTTCTGAAAAGGGGGAGTCACCACAGATAAATACCTGTTTGCTCGCAGAAATCTATCTGAAAATTGCCCCCCACAAACCCATTTTTTGATACAAGGGACAAGTTACTAGATTGGATTCCACACGGGCTCAGTTCTTACTTTCTTGTTTCTGAAGGCAATGTGCCAGGGCTCCATCTTCAAGGACAGCAAAATCTCGGCAAACTGAAAAACAAACAGGAGAGACAAGTCATGAATTAAGATGACTAATACAAAATAGTGAGCACATAAAGAGGAAAATTAGCTGCAAGGCAGGGGGAGATCACAACCTGACAAACTGTTGCAGGAAATAGAGACCAGTGAATAGAAAGATTTGATCAGGAATTTTTTGCCCATCACCATAATTTTGTCTAGAAAGTTCTCTCTATGCTCTATTTTGCTCAGGTGGGAAAGGGACTTTCTTTTATGTCTTTTTCTAGTGCATCTATGGAACAATTTTTAAAGTGATTTTGCAAAGTAACTAGCTAGTTACCCAGATAGATGCCAAGGTGCAAACTATCTCCACTACAGTGGCATAGTATATAGTTACCCTAGTTAGGTCAAAGTTAAGTCCCCTGTTCTTTGTAAATACAGTGCAGTCTCTACCGCACTGTATAAGTTACTGTTTTATGTAAACTGCACTGATTCTAAAGAGCACGGTATAGAAGAGTCATTAAATAAATAAAATACAAGGATGCTTTCAAATCATGCCAACTTTCAGACGGGTTTTAAAAAGATACGGTCAGGGGAGGAAGCAATGCTCATAGAAGTATAATTTCAAATCCATGGGGCACGCTTACTAAACCGCACTAACCGTTAGCACATGGTCCCCACGGTAAAAATTCCATAGTAACCAGTTAGCACATGACTGGTCGGGTTAGACACTTGGCAGACGGCGGTTAGTGAGGGTGTTACGGGCACACACTAACCATAAACACTGCCATTATTATGCACGCATTTAACGCCACTTCAAGGGATGGCGGGACATGCACCTGTAAGCCAGTTATTATGGTGCAGCGCAGTACCAACACGCGAACAGCATGGGGACAGACACACATGCCCCCAAATGTTAGCATGGGCCTTCTGTGCTAGTTCTGCAGCTCAAACATGCCCTTTAGTAAACACGCTCCTATATAGGATTTTTTGCCCCATTCTGTCATCTACAAAAATGTCGGCACACTGAAAAGTTTTACAAAATTGCCCCTATAATGTTCAGGAAAAGTATCCACATCATATCAATAGCCCTAGAAATTGGGCTCTTCCAGTTACCCAGAGATTAGCTATAGGACAGAAAACTGAAGCACAAACTTTCCATTAGCTTGCCAGCATCCCTGAATCCTGCCATGGAACCAACTCTAGATAATTCAATCTCTGTGACTGTTCCAATGACACTGCCAACAATAATACCAATTAACACAAAGCTATGATGGCAGTTTCTAAATGCTGCCAACACTTAACAGGGCATTAGCGAGGTCACCATAGTGTGGTTGGCACTCCAGATAGGAATCAGCCTTAATTCTCCGCTAGGCTTTCTGATTTACCACTAGCACTTCCACTGTTCCAGAGTGTCTCCTGGTATTCATAAGGTGTAATATATACGTGCAGCACATCCAAGTGCACGTGAGAATTATTTTCTAATCATGCCTGCGGTGACCAATAAAACCTTGACAATCTATCTTTTCACCGCATTTTCTTGGTGTCCAACTGCATTTGTTGGTACTTGAGGACAGAATAGTCACTTGGTACCCACACTTCCATGAGAGAAAGCTATACAGTAAAAACTGCATCTCTTTCATCAAGCTTTGTACTGCTGGGAAAGGGAATGACCCACGTTGGATCCTGATCCACTTAGTCTCCTGTTCACCTCCTTCCCCTAGATATATCCTTGTCCCTGGTTGCTGTGTTGTCTGTCTTGATTAGACTGTAAGCTCTTATGAGCAGAGACTCTCGTTTACATGTCTCTGTACAGCGCTGCGTAAGCCTTGGAGTGCTATACAAATGCTAAGTAGCAGTGACCACATCTGCCAGGGTCATGTCCCCAGTGGTTTTCTGGTACAGAGAGGCTATGGTGTTTGCATAGTTTCCAGTAGATTAGCCATGCTACTTTATTGTGCCTTTCCGCATGTAGGCTAAATGACATCAAAAGCTCACAGCCCACGCCGACACGCGTGACCGTTTCCACTTCAATGCTGCAGAATCTGCACTGGCCTGTTTTACCAGTTTTCTCTGTGTTGGCTGTGAGCTATCTTGCCACCAAGTACACTGTCCTGTGCTGAATTTATCCATTTCTCATCTTTCGGTATAAAATACCCTCTCCTTGGCCTTCCTGGTCAAATTTTGATCTGCATGGGGGCTCTGAAGCAATTCTGTGCGCCCCATTTCATTTGTACTTTAGCCAAATGACTTGCCTTGTCTGCTGATCTGTTGTTACGTTAGTCCGCTGAGTGATGGAGAAATAAAAAGGTCAACAAGCGAGACCTTTTCATTTAACTTAATGAAGGCAGTACAGCTCTTCAGAGTCAGTCGAAATGGATTACATTGGTTGAATTAAAAATTAATCACTTACATCTTGATTCCTGACCTTTAATTCTACAAGAACATAAGATATGCCATACTGGGTCAGACCAAGGTCCATCAAGCTCAGTATCCTGTTTCCAACAGTGGCCAATCTAGGTCATACGTACCTAGCAGTTTCCCCAAAAGACACAGGTTCCACAATGCTTGATATCCTGGGTCCCTTCTTAATAATAGTTTATGGACCTTTCCTCCAGGAACTTGTCCAAACCTTTTTTAAACCCAGCTATACTAACAGCCTTTACTACATCCTCCGGTAACAAATTCCAGAGTTTGATTACACGTTGAGTGAAAAAATATTTTCTTTTATTAGTCTTAAATAGTTTACCCTGTAGCTTCATTGCATGTCCCCTAGTCTTTCTATATTCTGATAACGTAAACAATCGATCTACATTTACCCGTTCCACTCCGTTCATTAATTTATAGACTTCTATCATATCTCCCCTCAGCCGTCTCTTTTCCAGGTTAAAGAACCCTAACCTTTTTAGCCTTTCTTCATAGGAGTATCCTTCCATCCCCTTTACCATTTTGGTGGCTCTTCTCTGAACCTTTTCTAATAACGCTACATCCTTTTTAAGATACGGCGACCAGAATTGCACACAATATTCAACTGCGATCTCACCATGGAACGATATAGAGGCATTATAATATCTTTTGTTTTATTTTCCATTCCTTTCCTTAAGATACCTAGCATTCTATTTGCTCTCTTGGCTGCTGCTGCACACTGGGCTGAAGGTTTTAACATGTTATTTATTTATTTATTTATTTTAATTCTCTTATATACCATGCTATTCTGCATCAGTGTGGTTTACATTGAACAAACTGAAATTACATTGAACAGGGCATTATAACTTGGAGATAACTATTTTACAGGGAACATGGGCTATGGAGGGTTAAGTGGCTTGCCCAAGACCACAAGGAGCACCTGTGGGACTAGAAACCCTAGTCCTTCCGGCCCAAGGTTGCTGTCCTCTAGTGGGATTTGAACCCCCGACCTTCCGGCCTGAAGTACCTTGCCCCAACCACTAGGCCACTCCTCCACTCCACAATGACACCAAAACCTTTTTCCTGGGTGGTGGTTCCTAATGTGGAACCCTGCATCGTGTAATCATAGTTTGGGTTGTTCTTCCCTAGGTGCATAACTTTGCACTTGTCCACATTAAATTTCATCTGCCATTTTGATGCCCAGTCTTCCAATTTATCAAGATCCTCTTGCAATTTTCCACAATCCTCTTGGGTTTTAACAACTTTAAATAGTTGTGTCATCTGCAAATTTGATAACCTCACTCGTTATTCCCTTTTCTAGGTCATTTATGAATATGTCAAAAAGCAGCGGACCCAGCACAGATCCCTGGGGTACACCACTATTCACCTTTCTCCATTGGGAAAATTGGCCATTTAGCCCTACCATCTGCTTTCTACCTTTTAACCAGTTCCTGATCCACAATAGTACACTGCCTCCTATCCCATGACTCTTTAGTTTTGCCAAAAGTCTCTGATGAGGGACCTTGTCAAAGGCTTTCTGAAAGTCCAGATACACTATATCAACTGACTCACCTTTGTCCACCTGTTTATTCACACCTTCAAAAAAACATAACAGATTAGTAAGACAAGATCTTCCTTGTCTAAAGCCATGTTGGCTGTCTCCCATTAGGCCATGACTATCTACATGCTGAGTAATTTTGTTCTTTATGATGGTTTCTACCATTTTTCCAGGTACTGACATCAGGCTCACCGGTCTGTAGTTTCCCATATCACCCCTGGAACCCTTTTTAAAAACTGGTGTTACATTGGTGATCCTCCAGTCTTCAGGTATTACAGATGATTTTAATGAAAATTCACAGATTACTAATAGCAGGTCTGCAATCTCATATTTCAGTTCTTTCAACACCCTTGGATGTATACCATCTGGCCCTGGTGATTTGCTACTTTTCAGTTTATCTAATAGTTGTAATACATCTTCCCAATGTATCGATATTTCCTTCAATTCTTCCGCACCTTTAAATACCACTTTAGTCATCGGTAACATCCCTACATCTTCCTCAGTAAAGACCGAAGCAAAGAATTCATTCAGTCTCTCCGCTATCGCCTTGTCGCCTCTTAGTGCCCCTTTAACCCCTCTATCATCTAATGGACCAACTGACTCTCTAACAGGTTTTTTTGCTATGAATGTACTTGAAAAAGTCTTTATTTCGCATTTTTGTTTCCACAGCAAGCTTCTTCTCAAATTCTCCCTTTGCCTGCCTTATCAATGCCTTGCATTTGACTTGCCAGTGCTTGTGCTGTTTCCAGGTTTCATTGTTTGGCTCTTTTTTCCATTTCCTGAAAGATGCTTTTTTGGCAACAGCAGCCTCTCTGACCTCACCTTTAAACCATGCTGGCAGTTTTTTGGACTTCCTTCCACTTTTCTTAAAGCATGGAATACAGCTGGTCTGGGCTTCCAAGATAGTATTTTTCAACAACACCCAAGCTTGATGCAACTCTTTAACCTTTGCAACTGCTCCTTTTAGTTTTTTCTTAACTATTTTCCTCATTTTATCATAGTCTCCCTTTCAAAAGTAAAAAGGTAGTACTGTGAATTTCCTTACTATCCCTCCTCCACTAATTAAATCAAACGCGATCATGCTATGATCATTATTGCCAAGTGGCCCCAACACCCTTATCTCTTGCACTAGATCTGGTGTTCCACTAAGGACTAGGTCTAATATGGCTTCCCCTCTGGTAGGTTCATGAACCAGCTGCTCCAAGAAGCAGTCATTTATTTCATCTAGGAACTTTATCTCCCTAGCATGTCCTGCAGTGACACTGACCCAGTCGATACCGGGGTAATTGAAATCACCCATATTATTCCTGTGCTGTAACTTTTGTTAGCTTCCTTGATTTCTTTGAGCATTTCATCATCCATTTGTTCATTCTGGCCAGGCGGTCGATAGTACATCCCCACTGCCATCGCCTTCCCCTTTTTACATGGAATTTCAATCCATAGAGATTCTACAGCAAATTTTGTTTCCTGCAAAACTTTAATCCTTTCTGACTCAATGCCCTCTCTAACATAGAGCCAACCCCTCCACCAATTTGACGAGCTCTATCATTACGATATAGTTTGTACCCAGGTATCACAGTGTCCCACTGGTTGTCCTCCTTCCACCATGTCTCTGATATTCCAATCATATCTAACCTCTCATTTAGTGCTATATATTCTAACTCTCCCATCTTATTTTTTAGACTTCTAGCATTTGCATACAAGCATTTTAGAGACTATTTTATTCATATTAATCTGGCTATTGGTAGACATGGGTAATTTGGGATCTTTAAGCTCTGTCTGCTCCATACTCGAGGGCATTTGGGCTACTTTACTCTTATTTGGAACCTCTCTGCTTTTGGTAGTATCCTTCAAGGATACATTCTTCCGAACCATCCGCTCTTGGGCGACTGTCGGCTTTCCCCTATTATCTAGTTTAAAAGCTGCTCTATCTCCTTTTTAAAGGTTAATGCCAGCAGCCTGGTTCCATCCCGGTTAAGGTGAAGCCCATCCCTTCGGAAGAGCCCCTCCTTTCACCAGAATGTTCCCCAGTTCGTAACAATTCCAAAATCCTCATCTCTGCACCATTGCCTCATCCACGCATTGAGACTCCGGAGCTCTGCCTGCCTTTTGGGTCCTGCACGTGGAACAGGAAGCATTTCGGAGAACGCTACCCTGGAAGTTCTGGATTTCAACTTCCTATCTAAAAGCCTAAATTTAGCCTCCAGAACCTCCCTACCACATTTTCATATGTCACTGGTACCAACATGTACCAAGAGAGCAGACTCCTCCCCAGCATTATCTAAAACCTTATCTAGGTGGCGTGTGAGGTCCGCTACCTTCGCACCAGGCAGGCATGTTACCAGGCGATCCTCACATCCACCAGCCACCCAGCTATCTACATGCCTAATAATCAAATCACCAACTATAATGGCTGTCCTAACCCTTCCCTCATGGGCACATGGCCCTGGAGAAACTTCCTCAGTGCGAGAGGGTTTTACATTACCTTGAGGACAGGTCCTAGTTACAGGATCACTTCCTGCCACACCAGGGTGATGCTCTCCTGTTATGTGACCTCTCTCCTCCATGGCAACAGGGATGCTGCCAGACTGGAGGTGGGACTTCAGGACTATATCCCTGTAGGTCTCATCTATGTACCTCTCTGTCTTTGTTATGTTTTCCCAAGTCTGCTACTCTAGCCTCTAGAGAATGGACTCGTTCCCTGAGAGCAAACAGCTCCTTGCACCTAGTGCACACGTAAGAACTCTCACCAACTGGGAGAAAATCAAACATGTGACACTCAATGCAAAAGACTGGAAAGCCCCCATCTCGCTGCTGGACTGCTGTCTGCATCTTAGTTTTAAGCTTGTGTTTAGATCTTTAAGCTCTTTACTTTCTAAGAAACACCAAAGGGGTCATTTGATAAGCAACTGCCTAGATTTAGGGGGCAAGAATGTATCCACATTGTAGCATTTTAGGAACTTATGCACCTAAAAACCTTTGTTACGCTGGGCACTATTTCATAAAAGTGTGGCTGTGTGTACGGGTAGAGTTTGGGTGCAGCATAGGATGAGAGCACAAATACATGCATAAATTATAAAACATTATAATTTATGTTCACTCTGTAAATATCTAGGCATGGGCATTTTCACTGGCTCTAGGGCTGGCTACATGTCTGTGCTTTAATGTAAGGTGAGTTTTTGGACACTTATGCTAGTATTTTATAGAGAAATGTAGGTGTTTTCTTTTCTTTATAAAATAGGCACTTTTTGGTTGCCTTCCAAGTGGCTTTCAAGTGTCAGAAATATTCTACCACCACCAAATCTGAACCTGCAACTGGATGGAGGCTCTGAAAACATGTCGGCGTTTCACAGAAAAGTACAGCTCTCTACCAGGTGCTAGGCACAGAAACAACAAATAGTCATTATTCAAACGAATATGCTGTTTATCCAGAAAACTACTCATAGGGTTTATAACACACAGAAACATCATAAAATCACTACTCTACAAAGCAGACGACAGCAACAATCCCACCCCAAACCTCCATCCTGCAGACATCCACATGAATACGTGAACAAAAATGTTTTATTGCCATACAGGGAGATTTTCACTGTAATGAGGAAATATCTTTCTATTCATGCACAAAAAGAAATATACTTAGTACAAAATTGATTTTCATATATATGTTTATTATTACAAAAAGATTATTATGTAAGTTGAACAGTATACATTTATGGTGTGACACAATGGCGACTTTACACTTTCAAACAAAGCAAGGAGTGCCGCTCTTGCAACTGACCACAGGATGCACAATGAGCAAGAGTCGAAAGACGTTAGGATGAATTCAGATTTTTTTTTTATTTTTTTATCTATTTAGCCAATAATTAATTTATAATTTTTATGAGGTTACAGTTTTTATGAGGTAATACATTTTTAGCATTCAGTTGTACTTCGTGCATGACAGCACGTTTGATAGCGGCTCCAGCTTTACTAACAATGCACGGTTTTATGCGGTTTCAGTTTTCAGCTTCCAGTTTTACTTCACGCAAGACAGTACGTTTGACAGCGTTTTCTGCTCTCCCGAGGTAACCTCATTGTTGCATCATGCGGTTGATGTTCAGTGTAATGGTTTCATTGCTGAACTATAGTATTAATACTAAGATTAGCTGTCTGTCTCATAATGTTCTTTTTTGTTTTCAATAATCAAACTAAAGACACACTCTCAGTCAGATCTTTGTTCTGTTCACGCGGCTAATAAATATACATTTAGAATATGATTGTAACTACACCCAAATGGCTAAAGCAAACAGTCTGATGACACTTGTATAAAATTATTTTAATTACATAAAGGTTCTTATTGACATAAGATGAGCTCCCACTCCAGCTAGCAATCTTTAATGTAATTACGTTGCTAGAGCAAACAATCTCAATCAATCTTTACGATAATGCTATGAATTACTCTATACAGTCCTCACATCAGTATATGAATAAGTTGTCCCTATACCAACTATATCTACCATGTAATGCTGTTACCTTACTAAATAAATCATAGGATTACATTCTCTTAGTAAGGAGCCTGTTCAGAGTAGCACAGGTTCTTCACGGTAACTAGTACGGTTTTAGGAAGATGTTTTGTCATTTTTAATTCATAACAACACATAATAGTTTTGGGATCAGAACTGTCATGATGTTTACCTTTTTTTAAGTAGAAGCTCAACCTTTGTCCATGCTTTAGCTCAGTTGATGAAATTATCTCTACTATTATTCCTCCAATTATAATCACTTGATTATTGGTTCTATGTAGTGACACAGTTCTTATGGATAACAGGAGTTAATAGTCTTTATTTATCCATTTACAATACAAAGTGGCAAAAGTTGAGGAATAATGTTAGCACTAAAGTGGCATGTAAAGTACACTGGCAGGATAGCTTCAGTATGTACAATATGATATAATGGAACCTCTCCATGACAACCAAGTCCTTTGTAAGCATTTATAACATAGTCTAGAAATATCATTAAGTCTAAGGTTCACATCCTTTAGAAATGTAGTTCACTAACAAGTATTGGGTTCAATCTAATTACAATCACAAAGATTTTGACCAATATCCTGCATCACTTCTCCTTTTGTCTGCATTGATTATAACATCAGAGTAGTTTTAAAGTATATTTATTATTTGTAGATAATAATGTATTTTGCAGTAATTTTCAATAAGTATACATGCTTTTTAATTTGTTTGTTTCATCATTATAAGATGGTTCACTTCCTGTGAATGCATGATTGCTGTTATGCGATACTAGAGCTTCAGAAACAGTATGCTATCATCACTTTCCCATGATACATTAAGAAATTTACAATTGGGCTAATGTGAGTACATAATCGTGTATAATGGTTTTTAAAACTGTCTCTTGTGGTTGTCTGTCTCTATATATCCTAATACACATTATTTAAAAATTCTCTGTTATATAATTTTATATGTTTATACATATCAGTTACTAATATTTCCTTACAATTTTTTTTTGTGTCCTGTGTTTACATTTGATCTCGGAGCAAAAAGTTTGCATTTTAAGGCTTTTATTGATTTTTTTATCTTTTAATGATTTTGAGTGTTAATAGGGCTTATTGTTACTATTTATGTCATTTATGATTATTGTTATGAGCTTTTATGTTTATGTTTTAGTTGTTACCCCCTGAGGAAGGCAGTTTATGCCGAAACGCGTTGGGGACTACTTCAATAAAAGAAATCTGAATTCATCCTAACGACTTTACACTTTCCTCCATTTGCAGACTCAGACATGTTGTTGTGGGGGATTACTGCTACTACTACCACTGAGCATTTGTATAGCGCTACAAGACGCAAGCAGCGCTGCACAGACATGTAAGAGACAGTCCCTGCTCATCAGAGCTTATAATCTAGTCAAGACAGACAACAGAGTAGCTGTAATCACGGGATATATCTAGGAGGAATGATAAGGAAACACAAAGATCAGGTGAGTCAAGATCCAAAAGCAGCAGCGAAGAGGTGAGCTTTCAGCCTGGTTTTGAAAAGGGTCAGAGAAGGCGCCTGACGTACAGACGCAGGTATCTGTTCTAGGCATAAAGAGCAGCAAGGTGAAAGGAGCAAAGTCTGGAGTTGGCAATAGAAGAGAAGGGCACAGATAGAAGTGTTTTGCCAGAAGAGCGGAGTTCTCGAGGAGGGGTGTAGGGAGAGATAAGAGAGGAAAGGTAGTGAGGAGTTGCAGAATGAATGCACTTCTAAGTCAGCAGGAGAAGCTTGAACTGGATGCAGAAACGGATAGGGAGCTAATGAAGTGACTTAAGAAGATGGGTAATATGAGCATGATGAGGCTGGCGGAAGATTAGCCGCGCAGCAGAGTGTTGAACAGATTGAAGGAGAGATGATTCAGAGGGAGACCAGCAAGGAGTAGGTTACAATAGTCAAGACCGGGGGGGGGGGGGGGAGGGTGACTAAAGAGTGGATAAGCATCTTAGTAGTGTGTTCAGAGAGGAATCGGCAGATTTTGATAATGTTATAGAGAAAGAAATGGCAGGTCTTAGCTATCAGAAGGATGTGTGTGGAGAAGGAGAGAGGGGAGTCAAAGACGACCCTAAGGTTGCGAGCCGAGAAAATATGGAGGAGTAGAGAGTTATCTACAGAGACTGATAAAGGAGGAAGGGGAGAGGTAGATCTGTGAGTCATCAGCATAAAGATGGCACTGAAAGCCATGGGAAGAGATGAGTGCACTAAGGGACTGGGTATAGAGTGAGAAAAGGAGTGGACCCAAGACTGATCCTTGGGAAACACCAACTGAGAATGGGATAGCAGCAGAGGAGGATCCACCAGAGCAAACACTGAAAGAGCAATGGGAAGATAAAAGGAGAACCAGGATATTACAGAGCCCTTAAAAACAAGAGAGAACAAGGTATAAAGGAGAAGGTTGTGGTCAACAGTGTCAAAAGCAGCAAAAAGGTCAAGAAAGTTGAGGACGGAGTAAAGGACCTTGGATTTTGCCAGAAACAGGTCGCTGGAAACTTTGGCAAGAGCCATTTCAGTAGAATGCAAAGTACGAAAGCCAAATTGTAAAGGATCCAAGAAGTCTTGACAGGAGAGAAAGTCAAAGCAATGGCGGTGAACCGCATGTTCAAGTAGTTTAGAAATGAAGGGGAGGAGGTAGATGGGTCGATAGTTAGAAGGACAGGTAGGGTCTAGTGAAGGTTTCTTGAGGAGAGGAGTGACCACAGCATGCTTGAAGGCAACAAGCAGGGAAAGATGCAGTGGAGAGCGATATGTTGAGAATATGAGAGATGGAGGGGACTACAGTGGAGGAGATGGAGCTTAGGAGACAGGTGGGAATAGGATCAGAGGAGCAGGTAGAGTGCTTGGATGAAGAAAGAAGGTGAGTGATTTCCTCTTCAGAGATCACAGAAAAGGAAGAAAGGGTAGCAGAGGTAGAGGGGGAAAGCTGGGAGTGAAGAGGGGTGGAGGAGAAGTAGCTGCCTTTGTGGGGAGTTGGAGGGTGATTTTGTGGATTTTGTCATGAAATAGTCAGCCAGGGTTTGGGCAGAAAGGGAGGGAGGGGTCGGAAGCAGAGGCACCTTGAGGAGAGAGTTGAGAGTAGTAAACTCTTGAAATAGCCATGATAAAATGGTATCTCAATACGGTAAATGGGGATATGTGAGTTATAGGGTGTGGTAATGACTGATTATTTTTTGGATTGGGGGGGGGCGGTGTCTGCATGTGTGCGTGTATGTCTGTATCAGTGCTATGGAAAAATTGTACAAACCTGATCACTTTCCTTCCTTGAATCGTGCTAGACCAGTCCAGACATATACGTTATGCTCCCTTGCCAGCAGGTGGAGGCAGACTTGAGCAACTTTTAGTGATGTCACCACTCTTCATATCTGCTGGTACAGCAGTGAAAGAAGCCAATATGACACTTCCCAAGCAATCAGCAAGACTGAAAAACTCAAACGCATAACCTTATTAGCTAACAATTCAACTTGCAACAGATATCTTAAGGTAGTATTTGACTCTTCTTATAATTGACTCTGCGTCAGGCACCCATACTGACAAGCCAATCAAAAGGCAGTAGGGTTTCACAACCCATACCAAGTGTCTTTCAGGGTGAGTCCTGGACTGTTCTAGTAGGATTCAAAGGAAGAAACCTTTATCAGGTATGTAACACTTCTCCTTTCTTATCATTCTACTAGACCAGTCCGAATATGTGGGATGTATCCAGGATGCAGGGTGGGAGGAAGATGACACTCTGGACAGAACTGTCCTGCTGAAGGCACCATCTGCACTGACCCCAAGCAACCTGTGGTGCATCATAAAGGTGTTCAGCAAGGACCAGTTGGCTATCTTACAGGTGTCCCCTGGAAACCAAGGTGGACCACACAGGAGGAAGCCTGCCCCCTAACGGAGTGAGATCTGACTCCCTCTGGCACATGCTCACCGGGTGGAATGTACCTTGACCCAATAGTCTCCTTAATCCAGTGGGCAATAGAGGACTTAGCCACTACCAGTCCTTTCCTTGGACTGCAAAAGGAGGACATAAAGCCAATCCAACCAGCAGAAGGAATCAATTTCCAGGAATCTCATCAACACCCTCTGCATGCCCACCAGCCACAGCAAGGGACCATTTTGAACATAGTCTTCCAAGGAGGAAGGCAGAATGACAAGTCTGGTTAAGCTGAAAGGATGGCAAGGACAGAAGCCATCGAGAAAACCAAGAAAGGCTCCCTGCAAGCCAAGGCCTGTATAGTTACATAGTAACATGGAGACGCATTTTAGAAGATCCATCCAAGTGCAATCTGGGACGTCTAAGCCAGAACTTCTGAAAAAAAAAATGCAGGCACGTCCAGGTTTAGATGTGATTTCACAAACCTGGATGTGTCCGATATGGACAAAACCCAGACGTCTAGGATAGCCTAATGGTTAGCATAGTTGGCTAGAAACAGGGCAGCCAGGTTTTAAGTCCCACTGCTGCTGTCAATGGCATTGTGCAGAGGATGAGCAAGTGCATTCTTCTCTACACCCTCCGGATGTTTTTTTTAGCTAAAATGAGCACTTTTCAGATGCTTGTTCGTCACTGTTCATGCCTTGGAGTAGATCTAAGGTTAGACATGATGCCGGACGTCCATGATATTTCTGTGGTCAGGCAGGAACTTCCCAGTTCCTTAGCATGCCCTAACCATGCCTCCAGGTTCCTGGGAACGCTCCGGCCATGTCTCCTCTATGCCCCCATTCAGACTCCGACATCCCCAGAGCCATCTTCTAAAATAGATCTGGAGACCTCTCTGTACTTTGGGTATCTTTATGCCAGTTTTTGGATGTCCAAAGCATGAATAAGGCTTCTAAAATTATCTCCATAGTAACTAAAGGCACCATAGTTACATAGTAAGTAATGCTTGGATACTTGCCTGGAAGATGCTATAGCCACCAGAAGAAACACCTCAAGGGTCAATTCCTTCAAGCAAAACACACCCAACAATGAGATTCTAGGACTAGAATTGAATTTTAACAACATGAGGCAAGAAGAGAAGTTTCAGTGGCCTCTCCTTTTTAAAACGTTTTTAATTTGTTTTTCTACAGATAAACAGAGACACGATGTTTCAAGTTTCTACCGCAGGTTTCACGCCATCTTGGATTTCTAGATTTATAACAGGGTTTGGTCTTGCATTTGATCATTTGAAGTTTAAGAGTAGCCTAATGGTTACAACATTGGTCCAAGGCCCAGGGAATCCCAGTTTGAAATCCCACTGCCACTCCTTGCGATTCTGGGCAAGTCACTTAACCCTCCATTACCTCAGGTAGAAACTTAGATTGTAAGCCCTCTAAGGGATTAAAAAAAAATCTACTGTACCTGAATGTAACTCACTTTAAGTTACTCCTGAAAAAACCCCTATACAACAATTATACTTTAAAGCATTTCTGGGGATAGAGGGCTGGTCTACCACACATTTATGCTAAAAACTATCCTTCTGTCCCCTCACCTCCACTCTACATGCCCGTAGCTTTCGTGCATTACTGACACAACCAGCATTCAACGACAGAAGACGGTAAAACAAACACATTTGCCACCAATTACAACAAAATACATTTGGTTTATTTTCAGATGCGCTCGGTGAAGAGTTCCGAAACACCATAAAAGTTATTGTCCATATCACTGCAGCCTTTATAGCAAATTAGCCATAAAATTAAGTCATGCTATTAAGAGGGAAAGAAACTAGCGTGCTCTCTTCCTGAAACAACATTTAAGAAAATGTTCATGGATGGACGACAGGGAAGTCATAGTTGGCTTGTAAGTGTGTGGGTTACACGTGCTTTTACTCCATCTAGGCACATGCTCAGTTAACCATTTACGCACTGATCGCAGGGAATAAATGGCAAATAAAATGTAAAACTATTTGGCCTTCCAATGCATGTCCTATGCAGTTGGAAAGATACAGTATTAGTTTATGGTGTCCAATACATTAAAAAAAAAATTAAAAACCCTCTAGATTTCCAGGAGAAAATAGAACTGAAACCATGGACACAATTTGCTTCCCAGTGAATCTCGCTGAAAGATCCACCGTGTGCATCCACTTAGTTTACAAAGTATAGGCCAGATAGTCAGCAACGATGCCTAGTGCTGCCAAAGCGACCAGCTGCTGCCGCTGAACCTTAGACCCTGGTATTCAATGCTAGGGCCATATCTGGGTCCCAACATTGAATATCCAGGTCGCCCAGATTCCCGGGAGGCTAACCACGCAGGGGTAATATTCAGCCCCCTGCCCGGTTAGCTTCAGCAGTGAAAGTCAGGCCGGCCTTTACTGTGCCTGACTTTCAGCGCATGTCGATAACCGGACAGCGGCTCAATATTGCCACGGCCCAGTTATCGCTGGGCGCTGTCCCCAGAACCCTGCGATCCTAACCAGTTAGCATTAGCAGCACCTGCGCATATTCAGCGATACTTACCGCGTTAGCGGCATGAATATCCTGGACAAGGGCATTAACAGGGTTAGCAGGTCTGCGAACCATGTTAATCCCTTTGAATACCCCCCCCTCCCCTTATATTTACAAAATGCACAAGCCACGACAGGAACGAAGCAACTGTGTGTAAAAACAAATAAACACAGGACAGCGGCATCAGTGGCCAGACAGCCCAGGTATTCAGTGGCGGAAATCAGATATCTTCTGCCACTGAATATCTAGTTTAAATGAATGTGGTGGCAGCTAGGCATTTTATTATGCCTCGCCGCTGCTGAACATGCCCCCCTGCCCCATCCTGCTAAAATACTATCCAATTGATTATTCAGGCAAATCTTTGGCAATTCCTGCTGCTTCAGGCAATATGATCTTTTTTCAACATTAGTTTTACTGAATTGTGTTTTATCTTTTTATTATGGATCGTCAGTATGCTTGATTTATGATTGTGTACCACTTTATAGCTATGCACCAAGCAGTTTATCAAATGAATAAATGGAATGGAATCGACATCGGGGATCAGTACTGTTCAACACAGCAACCCAAATTACCTTGCATGGACTGGTTTTCTGCACCTTTTGGCCTAAAGTTTTCAATCTGTCTTTAGATTTGGCATTTTAGAGTACTCGTGCAGAAAAGAAAAAAAAATAAGTAAGAACGATGATAAATGACAGCACAGTGGATCACCGGTTTAGCAGTTATACTAATGACGGTCCCTCCATACAATAACAGCAGCTGAAATGACTAGGTTAATGGACTTCACATGCTGCGGAGAATGTGGTCCAAAGGATAAGGCAGTACAACAGCTCTCTCTCTTGATCCAGTAGAGCAGCATGACTTAGAAAGACTCCCATATACTCCAGAGCCAGTATGGTTAAGCATAGCCAAGCAAGGATTCACAAGACATCCGTCATAGGAGGGACGAGAGAATATCAGTGACTGCGGCAATGCAAGATCCTACACTTGGAGAGCAACAGCAGCACACCTAGAGCCTGCCAGTCTTAAATTAAGCAATGTGTTATTCTTCCGAACTTGTTAAAATGGGAAACAAGACAAAAATGCTAAAGCAATTGGTCAGGATACACACTTACCTTAACATCTGCACACGTTTTGCACAACTTTCAAAGGTCTGTGTCAGGTAAATTGCAATTTATCGGGTCATCTGACCCTCTAAAAACTGCAGTCATTCCATCTGAATAAAGTATGCGCCAGGTTTCATAGTAACATAGTAAATGACGACAGATAAAGATCAGTGTGGTCCATCTAGTCTGCCCAGAAATTTGGCAGGAGTAGGTGCACCCCTTCCCATGTCTTTGCTTAGTGGCGCACCCACCAGGAGCAGGTGCACCCCTCCCCATATCTTTGTTTCTTTGTTTAGAGGTGAACCCACCGCTCCTCCCCACATCGCTCCATGAAAGACACCCCTATTTGTTGAGAAATTAGATGGTTCAGTTTATTTTGATTTTATCCTGTTGCTGTAAAGGGATCCACTATGTCTGTCCCATGCCACTTTGAATTCCGTCACTGTGCTTCCCCCACCACTTCCATTGGGAGGGCATTCCAAGCATCCACCATCCTTTCAGTGAAAAGTATTTCCTGACATTGCCTTTCAGTTTACCCCCTTGCAGCTTCATGTTATGCCCTCTAGTTTTACAGATTCCCCGTCTCTGGAAGAGGTTTGTTTGTTCATTTTTTCTCTTTAAGTATTCAAAGGTCTGAATCATATCTCCCCTGTCCCTCCTCTCCTCCAAAGTTTAGGTCTTCAAGTCTCTCCTCATAAGGCTTCTGACGCAGGCTCCAAATCATTTTGGTCGCCTTCCTCTGAACAGCTTCCATTCTTTTTACATCCATTGCAAGATACGGTCTCCAAAACTGAACAAAGTATTCCAAGTGAGGCCTCACCAGAGATTTACACAGTGGCACTAGTACCCCTTCCTTTCTGCTGGTAATTCCTGTTCGAATGCAGCCCAACATCCTCCTGGCTTTTGCCACCGCCTTGTCGCACTGTTTTGCCACCTTGAGATCTACAGAAATAATCACACCGAGGTCTTTCTCCTACTCCATGCACACCAACCTCTCGCCCCCTATCGCGTACATTTCCTTTGGATTTCTGCTACCCAAGTGCATGACACTGCACTTATTCGCATTAAATCTCAATTGCCAAGCATCAGACCATTCCTCCAGCTTTTGCAGATCCCTCTTCATGTTAAGCACTCCCTCTGGGGAGTCCACTCTGTTGCAAATTTTTGTGTCATCTGCAAAAAGACAGACTTTTCCATTCAGTCCTTCAGCAATATCACTCACAAATACATTGAACAGTGCCAGGCCCAGGACCGAACCCTGAGGCACCCGACTAATCACCTTCCTTTCATCCGAGTGAGCTCCATTTACCATCACCTTCTGTCGTCTGTCAGTCAATTAATTTCTGATCCAGTTTACCACCTTGGGACCCATCCCCAAACTACTGAGTTTATTGATAAGCCTCCTATGAGGAACAGTATCAAAGGCTTTGCTGAAATCCAGGTAGATGACATCCATCGTGTGTCCTTGATCCAGTTCTCTGGTCACCCAGTCAAAGAACTCAATCAGATTTGTCTGGCAAGATCTTCCCTCGGTAAAACCATGTTGCTTCGGATCCTGTAACCCTCTGGTTTTGAGAAAGTTCACTATTTGCTCTTTCAGGAGCGTCTCCATTACTTTTCCCGCCACTGAGGTAAGGCTCACGGGTCTGTAGTTTGACACTTCTTCCCTGTCACCACTTTTGTGTAGAGGTACCACATCAGCCATTCTCCAGTCCTGAGGAACCTCTCCTGTTTCCAAGGATCTGTTGAAAACATCCTTTAACGGCCCTACAAGAACCTCTCTGAGCTCTTTCAGTATTCTGGGATGTATCCCATCCAGTCCCATGGCCTTGTCCCCTTTCAGTTTTGCAAGTTGTTCTAACACCTCATCCTCTCCGAATGGTGTGGTATCTACCTCATTCCCGTTTTTATATTTGGGAGTCACAGGTGGTCCTTCTCCAGGATTTTCTTTAGTAAAAACAGATCAGAAGTATTTGTTTAGTAATTTCGCTTTATCAATGTCATTTTCCACGAGTCCGTTCCCAGCACTTCTGAGTCCTGCAATTCCACCTCTGATCTTCTTCCTTTTCCTGAATATACCTGAAGAAAGTTTTGCCGCCGCACTTAATATCTTTAGCTATCTTTTCCTCTGCCTTTGATTTTGCTATCCTTATTTCTCTTTTTGACTCTTTGAGTTTGATCCTGTATTCATTTCTGTGTTCTTCTATTTGCAAGCTTTTGAATTTTGTGAAAGCTGTGTTTTTTGCCCTTATTTGAGCAGCCACTTCTTTGGAAAACCAAATAGGTTTCCTTCTCCTCTTGTTTTTATTTACTTTCCTTACATATTTATCTGTTGCCCCTTTTATTTCCACCTTTAGTTTAGCCCATTGCAATTCCACTTCCCTTATCCCCTTCCACCCTGTCAGCTCCTCCTTTAGGTACTCAGCCATTTTACTGAAGTCAGTGTTTTTGAAGTTTAGGACTTTGAGCTTGCTATGATTGGACTGCACCTTGGCTTTTATCTCAAACCACACCGTGTGATGATCACTGTTGCTCACAGGGGCACTCACGCAGACATTTGACATGCTATCACTTGGTGAGCACCAAATCCAGCGTTGAGCTTTCCCTGTGTGGTTCCATCACCATTTGTCTAAGTGATGCATCTTGGAGAGCATCTACAATTTTTTTGCTTTTTTCCAGATTTGCAGAAGGAGTAATCCAATCCACATCGGGTAGATTAAAGTCACCCAGTATGATTGCTTCCCCCTTTGTGGCTGTCTTGGCAATATCTATAATCAATTTGTTATCTCTATCTTCAATTTGAGTTGGAGGTCTGTAGACTACAGCAGTATGGATGACAATGCCATCTCCTCTTTCCAACACAATCCAGAGAGCTTCTTCTTTTCCCCATGCACCCCTGCATTTCAGTAGCTTTAATATTGCTTTTGACATACAAGACTACTCCTCCTCCTTTTCCATTTTCTCTGTTTCTTCTGAATAGATTATAGCCAGGTATGGCTATATCCTAATCATGCGATTCATTAAACCATGTTTCTGTAATGGCCACAATGTCCAAGTCCTTTTCCACCATTAGGGCTTCCAGGTCTGGAAGTTTGTTGGCTAAGCTACGAGCATTTGTGCTCATTGCTTTCCAGCATTTAACTGGCTTGTGTATATTTTGCATTGATTTTACTCTACCCAGTTCTTCCTAGCTGCTTTTGATGTGTTTAAAAATGTGGCTGTTTTTGTTATTCTGTTTTTGCAGGGGGTGACTCCAGAACTTGACCTTCCCCGTCTATCGCCCCCTTCTTCTAGTTTAAATGCAAATCGACATACTGCCTGACAATTTCACGTAGGATTATTTTCCCTGCGACAGAGAGGTGTAGTCCATCAGCACAGTATAGTTTCTTGTTGGTCCATGTGTTTTCCCAGTCGCCAATCCTTCTCATTTGCACCAGGTCTGGCGGCATGTATTAAAGCTGTTAATGCGATTTAGCCTTTTTGCCCCCTTACCTAGAACAGGTAGAACTTCTGAGAATGCTACAGTGTTAACAATGGGCTTGAGTTTTTCTCCCAGAGATTGGAAGTCCTTTTGGACTATTTCTAGCCAGGTCATTTGTACCCAAGTGGATGACATCATCAGGTTTGGAGTGTTTGCTTTCCACGCTAAGTACATCAATAATTTGCTTTGTATTCCTGCCGGCTGAGGAGCCTGAGAGGCATTTGACTATCTTCTCTCCTTTGAACTGTGTTCCCAGGTTGGTGTCTGTGATGATGGAATCTCCAAGTAGTAGTAGTTTTCTGTTTGGTGAGTTTTTCTTCATATTTGGTGCTATAGCAGGAGATTGGCATTGACTGACTCCTCTAAGGGCCATTCAGTTTCTTTGGATTGGGCATCCTCATTAACCAAGGCAGAGAATGCATTATGCAGGGATAGCTCGGTGTATAGGATGCCTCTGTGTCACAGATCGTAATCTACCCGAACCCACCGTGATCCACTTGTTCCTGGTGTGTTTGACTGTTTGTGGGAGCAGTGGTGGACTTTGTTTAGTCTGTATCCTAGAAGAGGTGCGCTTCATTGCAGCCAGTTCTTCCCTCAGTAGAGACAATTCTTTATGCATGGCAGCTAGGTCTTCTCTTAGTAGAGTCAATTCGTTATGCATGGCAGATGACCTTCGGCACATAGGACATGCTCTTAGGCTCCAAATGATTCTTCTTGGAATGAAAGTACCGCAGGTATTGCACTGAATACAAGACATGCTGGTTAAGAGAATGTGGGCGGATCCTAAGCTTTTGGCCACTATATAGGCAATGCAGCCCCAGGGGTGGGTGGGAACCCAAGTGTCCCTTCTCCAGTAGGCTTATATCTGAGTTGAGGGCACACTCAGAAAACTGTTAAGGCTACACAAGGAAATCAAGCAGTTTGACTATCCCCAAACGTAATGTAGGACCAGCAATTAGCAATTTTCCCAATACCTAAGGTTTAACCCACAGTTAATATTCTATATTTGCAATAAAAACCCCAGCAGAGATAGAAAGGAGAAAGCGTAGTCTTAACTGTGTCTTGGGCAGCTCCGGCCTGCATGTTTACCAAATGGAGGAGATGCTTTCCCCTCAGAATATTTCGGATGGGGTTGGAAAACAAGCTGCAGATGCTGGATTTTGAAAACCCACCCTTTTCTGCTCGTGGATGGCCTTCCAGAACGTTCGTCACTGTCAACATTTTGGCGACCCTCTTGGAAATGTTTGTACCAGTCAAACTCAAGCATGAGTCATGCATTCATCGTGATACTCTTGCTGTAACTTGTCATAAGTCTCTTTGCACACATCTCCAAGTTTCTGGCAGAATTTAATGCAAATATGATGTTCAATTTTTTTTCACTCATCACAAATCTGATGAACTGCTTTTACACGATGCCAAACATCATGTGATAAAAAAAAATGTACAGGTGTGCCGCAGCCACACTACACTGCACTTGTAGAGCACATAACCAGGCCACTGCATGATGAATGGCATTGTGGTGTGACTTGTTATATAGCTGCACAACAAGTCTCGATACTTTTTGATCACATCTCATATTTGCATACAATGGGGCAGTGAATGCAAATATCTCATGAATATTCATTGAGGACATCATGATTACCAGACTGGACTATGGTCCTCCCACCTCCCACAGTCCGGTATGGACACCTCTGACCTAAGCATAAGAGCCCATGTTAGATCTTTTAAGCCAAGCATCCTCACTCCAATAGCTATCAACCCAGTAGCGATAATGCTAGTAAACACACATGGAGGTAATTCTATGAACGCTCCCTGTGTGAAAAGGGTTCTTATAAGATTACCCTGTAGGACTCTTATAAAAGAGGTTTCTTCCTTGTTGTAAGCTGCGCAAAATCACCATTTAGTATGGGATCGTTGCAGTATATAAAATTGTGTTAGTTTAGATTAGATACCCCGTAGGGTACGCATGTGAAAGGACATAACCCCTGTATACAAGAGTTCTGGGGCAGAGTCTGGGTGCCGGATAGGTGGAGATGCAAATGACCTGCGTAATTATGTAACCTGTGTCCATTTATCTTTGCTCCAGAGCATAGGTGTGTTCTAGTGGGATTTGTGCTAGTATTTGATAAAGACATAAGCATCAGACTAGTAGATTTATTTCTCTTAGTGTAAGCTATTTTGCCTTTTGTAAAATAGGCTACAAACAGGCACCTACTTGCCCTCTCAACCCGCGCTGTCTGTTATAAAATTATTCCCATTATGCATGTGCAGAAAAACCTATCCTGAATGCAATGGAAAGCCTCTATGTAACCTTGACTACACTACCTTATTCACCCAAGGGAGCCCAAATCAGTGTACATCATTCATCCTAAAATATAGTACATCAGTATGAAAGTAAAGGATACAAAATCTCTGTTAGTAACCTAACCCAACCCCCACTCTCACCAGGGAGCGCAACAGGCCACGGCACACAGCTAAAAAGAGTAATACTCCCTCATAGTTAAACTCAACACACAATAATAGGGCCAATATAATACCTTGAAGTAAAAACATGACAGACAGTAATGCACCATCGCTAGTAGTTCAGCTTATGCCAAATGTCACATACACTATGACATTCATTAGTACTTTAGTGAAGTATTTAAACCAGCACTTTAATCTAACCAACGCCAGACATGACTCGATTGAAACATTCCCCTTGTAGGAATATGGAGCTAAAAAGTAGTTCCAGGGTCTCTTCAGAACTGGGACGTTTAATAATGCTTTATTTTACTGACTCTTAGAACAGTAGGATATATTAAAAAATTCCCAAAAAACATTGCAATGCTTATTTATCTGCACCACGCCAGGACTATTTCAACATAACTAATTTCAAGCTTGTCTCCCTGCCAGGTAGTCATAAACACTCCGACTGGAGCATCACGCCCTTTCTACTTCATAATGCACAAAGTGTTAGCTGAAATCACCACCAGAGCATCCGAGTTCTAGAAACCACAGCTCCACAGTCCAGGTCTGCCAAACTGACAGCAACCTTTTTGCCGACATGCTCAACGTCCTTTCCATTTGGACACGGGTTAGAGGTCTAGCTGGCATCTCATCGCTGCACTGTGCTGCTGTACAAACACAGATGCATCTGAATACATCTCGATTTGTCTCTTTGTGAGTTCTTAAAACCTCATGCGGTTGCACCCTTTTTAAGAATGCAGCCTGCAAGCACCAACCATTCTAGGTGGGTTTGGTGCAACAGTTTCGCAACACTTGACATGGAGGAACTTGCCGAATTTATCCTAAGATAATTCTGTAAGCAGAATATTAAAAAACAAAACAATTAAAATGCCCCAGAATAGTTCAGGCTTCTACTTAACACTGAAAGAGACATTCCTATTTTAATTGCCACCTGGCACCATGAGGTATGTAAATACCTAGTAACATAGTATATGAAGGTAGATAAAGACCAGTAGGGTCCATCCAGTCTGCCCAGTAAGGTGGCTAGAGTGGTTGTAACCATCGCTCTGTGCAGGTCACCCCTCCTATATTTATATCGAAGCATAAAAGATATTTAAGTTTGCTAAATGGTGATGGTGCTGGAATGACTAAGCAGAAAGACCCCGATACTGGCTTAGAAAAAATGGTGAAAAAGAAATACAACCAGCAGAAAGGGATTATTTTTTTAAAAAGATGCCAAAATGAGTATTCTTTTCAGTCCCCAAAAAGAGAGTAAAAATATGAGAATATGGTCAAGAAGGAAAGGAGGCTTGCAAACCCACCAGAGAGCAGATACGCTTAAGAACAGAGTTATGTCCGTCACGTTAATAGGCCGAAGGCAGCGACTGTGGTTTATTGAAGACCTGCTTTAACTTTAAACAGTTCTCAATAAGAAAAAGGCCAAAATCTCAGAGACAAAGAAACTTCTTCTTATAGCCCCTTGTTATGCATGTCACACGGCTCCATTGTTCGAAACATACATTTTTGTCCAGGAATCAGTGGCAGAATTCAAACTGAGGGCTCCCCAAGCAAAACAAACATCGGAAAGGATCCCCAAAGCAGGGGGAATCCGCCTCAGATGATATGTGAAAGGCTATAAATCTGCCCCTTTTTCTCTGGGCCCCGTTGCATCGCAGGGGCGGCTTGGGTGGAATTTACAGTTGTGGTTAACGCTATTGGCACCTTTGCAGTTCAACCCCCTAATGTACAATGTCTCCTAAAACAAAAAAAATGGCCAGTGAAATGGCTTTGGACTATATATATGGACATATATTTGATACATAAACGAATCAAATAAAACAAGACCAATTAAAAAAGAAAATATAAAAACTGGGACATTGCCAGGACATGATTATTCACAAAAATTTGAAAGGACAAAATTCTACCTGAATAACTAAACTGTATCTAGACTATAATTTTTTGTTGGATCGTTTGCCTTGAGAGATTACTCTCTCCTATAGCAAACCCTCAATTTTTCTCTTTTATAGAAGGAAAACTCCCTCTGCAACACACCAAGGGATGACACAAGCCTACCCCAGATGTACTTATCTGAAGCAGCACCAAAGAGTCTATACATCCAACACTGTCTTAAATTTTTGCTTGATGGCATGGCTGTGAACATGACTCATACTCAGAGAACCAGCCGGTTACAGCAATTTGTCATAGCATTCATAGCGCTGGAGTATCAAAGAACTCTATTAGACTTATCCAGTTTTCTTTCACTACACAACGCTGTGTTTCAGGCCACCGAAACTCCCGGCCCTTCCTCATGTGTGCTGCCTAAACCGTTGATACTGTGTCCTAATTTTATTGGTCCAAGCCTTTTATTGGGCCATGCTTTGAAAGTCATGAAAAGATGTTACTCAGGTATTGGCTATTCAGTGAACCACGTGCTATTCCATTCAAATTATACTCCACCAATCCAATGCCAGATTTAAACCTGCTGGGGAAATGGATCCCAGCCAGTATATCCATCCTTGTTCAAGATATTACAGACGAGAAAGTCGACCACCACCTCTGTCATTTTCAGGCACAAAATCCAAAATCCGCCATCGTAAATCAGTAAAAGTGTGATTATATTCCTGCCAGTGAGTAACCATCAGAGCTGAAAGTATATTTGAATTTATCCTAGATCAATACTCCTGAAGACGTTTCCTCATGGAACGAGATGTTCAACCAACATACTTCTTTGGACATGGACATACTAAAACATATACTACAAACGTCGACATACAGGTGGTATGATATCGACTGAAAAATTTCTTGTTTGTAACTGGATCTGTCCAAGTTGTTCCTTCTATGGTGGTTGTACAGAAATCACACAAAGCACATTTAAAATGACCTCGTTCAATATTGACCTTATCACATTTAGTAGAATGTATAATAAAATCTGCTATATTTTGACCACATTGATAAGCAATCATTAAGGGTCTCTGAAAGCATGAATGTAATGATAAAACATGACAATGATTTTTCAGAATACCCATGATCGCTGACGAATTTGGCATATATGGTAACTTCCCTACATAACTCAGTGAGTCACAAGAGCCAGTCTCTATATCCACGCCACTATGCTGCCACCATTTAGCATATATTCACCATTTTGTGAATATATAGGTGTGATTAAGATAGTCTTTTTGATTATTGGTAGGTCATGATTATTGGCACCTTTATAAATAATTCAAACCAGTTTGAACAGAAGAACCACATTCCCATTGCAGTAAAATTATACACATCTGTGATCGATTGTAAGCACCCACATGACTGAAACCAACCAACGAATGATGGCATTAATGTTTAAAATGGCCACATTCTCTCCCTGTTCTACTTTCACAATGGTGAAGACAAGAGAGCTGCCTGAGACCATCAGAAAAGCCATTATCACCAATAGAAAACTTCAAAGGGGTACCAGGCCATCTCCAAAGACATTTTCTGCTCATGGAACTGTCAAGAACCTCCAAGGACGTGGTGGGAAGAGGAAAATTAATCCAAGAAGTCTTCGAAGGTTAGTGCGAACTGTTGGAAAAACACTACATACAATATCCAAAGAGCTTAAAGCTGACCTGGAACAATCTGGAGTGGTGGTTTCAACCTGCAGCATATTCTGTGCACTAAACAAAGATGGCTTCATGGGTGAAGGACAAAGAGGACCCCACTGCTCAAAGACAGACATAAAAAGGCACACCTGATCTTTGCCCAAATCCACCTTGAGAAATCATAATCCTTCTTGGAAAATATTCTGTGGACAGATGAAACCAAACTTGAGCTCCTTGGCAATGCAGACCAGCGAAACACATACAGGCGAAGAAATAAAGCTTACAAAGAAAAAAAAACACGTGTCGTACAGTTAAATATGGTGAAGTTTCCATAATGTTGTGGGGCTGTTTTGCTGCCTCATAAACTGAAGATCTAGAACGTATTAAAGGAATAATGAAGTCAGAGTACTGCCAAGGTATTTTGGAGCGAAATGTGCTACCTAGTGTCAGAAAACTAGCTCTGGGTCAAAGATCATGTGTCCTCCAGCAGGACAATGACCCAAAACATACGTCCAAAAGTAGAAAAGAATGGTTAAATAGTAAAAAAAATGGACCATTTTAAACTGACCAGCATGGGTCCTGATCTCAATCCAATTGAGAACCTTTGGAAAGAGCTGAAATCTGCCATTGGTAAAAGGAATCCCGGAAACATTCATGAACTGGAACAAATCACAGTGGGAGAGTGGGAGAAACTACCAGCAGACAGATGTACGAAACGTATAGATGGCTACAAGAACCATTTGGAGGCTGTCATCACTGCCAAGGGTTATGCAACCAAATATCAGTGAAGGATGCCATTAATCCTGTCCAGGTCATATTTTGTGGGGTTTTTTTCTCAGAAATTACTACGTCTAAGTTGCACAGACATCTTTTTGTTGTTGTATACCTTTGAATATTAAAACATTATGGATGATGTACAGTTAGAATATTTCCAATTATTTCTCAAGATATTATACACAACACAACATTATTGGCGCCCTTGCATTTTAGGTATCACAACTGTACATAGCCCAGGATCACACTGCCCACATGCAAGTCACATGCCCACTTCTTGCCCCTCCCCTGAAAGTAAGGCAGAGGCGTCTTAACAGTAGGTGGGTGTGGCTTTATTCTAGAGTCAGGTTAACTACAGCTTGGGTTTTTCATTTGCAGGGTACTGTGATGAAGCACACAGACAAAAAAAACCTCAAGGGAAGCAAACATATTACAATGCCAAAGACCAGGGAATCTCAACCCAATCCTCGGGATACACCTAGCCAGCCAGGTTTTCCGGATAACCCCAATGAATATTCTTGAGAGAGATCGGCATGCACTGCCTCTATTATATGCAAATTTCTCTCATGCATATGCATTATGGTTATCCTGAACATCTGACTGGCTAGGTGTGTCCCAAGGACCAGATTGAGAATCCCTGTCATCGACAAAGACTCCAAAGTTATGATCACTCTTGTCTGTTTTCCAGGTGCAGAATATAAAGGGATATTACAAGGCTGTTTTCAGAGCAGGATTTTTTTTCCCCATCTCAACATACTTTTATAAGGAGGAAGTATTTAAGGCGCCTATGTTAAAGCCTATTTTATAGCAACCAGTAGGTGCCTACTTGTCTTTATGAGATACTAGCCGAAGTGGCATAAATCATGCTTTAAGTAAATACCTGTGCCTAGATTTTTAAAGAGTGCATACAAACTATATTATTTTATCACTTGCTTGAGTACGCCATTCACGGTCCACTCAACCTCCACTCCACCCCCCCCCAAAAGAAAACACGTGAATAAATGATTAAAATAACTTTCAGTATTTCATTAAGAAATGTTTTAGGATCAAAGTGTGCCAAAGCAATATCAAATTTCCAACAAATTCCTTCTTTAATATTTGCCTCTTTTGGGGCAAAAGATCCCAGGTCACTTTACTCCCCCACAGGTTTTCATGTGCATGATTTTTTTTCTCTGCAAGTTTGGTTTTCCTTCCTGAAATTCCAGAACACTAAAGCCTTTAGCAAAGATGCACCATCTGAAAAAGCTTCAGGCTTCCGTTGACCCTGGAGAAAACCATTTTCCCTGCAGTATATGACCTGGCAGGCAGGGAGACTCAAGGCGGCAACCCTCGGACTTAAATGCATTCTTTGCTCCATTTGAGGGAATCACCTATATCTCCCTATTCCTCTTCTTGCCAATCTGCTTTCTCTTCTAGGGGTCCACTCCTTCGAAAAAATCCTCCCTTATAATTCTGTCTCGGACCACCTTACCAGACGTTTGAGGATGGTCTGAAAACTCACCCTTTTGAACTAACTTTGATGGTTTCAGAGAGGTCTGAGCCCGGAGATAAGCAGCTGCCAGAATTAGAATAATACCTTCCTCCTCTTTACTATTTTAACATTCGGGTTCTCTTCCTTTTTAACCACTTTTATTGTAAACCACTTTGCTTTTATTTTGAAAAGTGGTATATTAAGCATTAATAAACCATTTGGTCCTTCATAGACTAATTAGATTTTGCATACAGAGTCACACCAATGGGCAGGGTATTCATTCAAAGGCAGCTGCAATAGCCAGGGTAAGGTCTGCAGATCACCTTATAAAGCTTAGTTATTAGATTCAGAGACGATATGTCTAGCTCAACTTCTTCACCAACATTTCGTTTGGGCCAGCTCCCGCAGTTTCTAAGGTCGACGTCAAGCTTTTTTTGGATGCCTTGGGAGGCCTATGTTTTAGTATCTTACTGCAAAGACATTGCATCGCTAAGCTAGAATCGTCCCCCATTATTAGTTATATTAGTTGTGGGGAAAGGGAGAGGCTTGCCAATAAAAAAAAATGTTTTTCCATTCCGATAACATAGTGATAGCAGTTGCCGTTAAAAAACATATTCAAAATAGAAAAAGTCAGACCATGCCAATCCCAAAAATCTATCAAACTTTACATTTCTTCTTTTTTGCTGGTGCGTTCGTCATGAAAAGAGGTAACCAGTTTCTCAAGACAAACCTTCCTTTTTATTCTCTTTAAAGAGTCCAATGCTCTGATAAGTATGCAAAAACGCTACAACAGTGCATACATAAGCAATTATTAATGAACTTATCTTAGTGACGTAAACTTCATAATCAATAAGCAATCATAGGATTCCATAATTGAATGTTGATACCCTGGTCCAATAATGTCAAAATACATATATATTGATCTACCTCAAGCAGGTAATGAGAATCCCTCATCCAAAATGCATCTCCAAGAAGCGTTGCAAACAAAGAATCCCCTCAGTCAAGATCGAGACACAGTTCTGTGTTCTGAGCTTCAATTTTGTAAGCTCTTCCTCAAGCGGTGCTTCCTTTGAAAGGGTTCCTTAAACAAGTGCCATTTTGTTCCTAATAACTTAGATGGGTGGTATCCTTCCCCTGGGGATTTTTTATTGTGATGAACAAATGATGTCACTGGTAGACTAACAGTACTAACAGCCCATATGTCAAAGCAGACCCCACCAGTCAATCTCCAGTTTCTCCATTGGGCTTGAATCTGACTTCAAACGATGGATCCAAGATTGTTTCTGATACTGTGCACATGCAATCCTGTCACCACCTCTTGGATTTTGTCCCAAACATATAGCAAAATGTGCCAACTCTGCAAGATTAGTGAGGAGGGCAGTGCTGCAGACACTTCAATTAGTCCAACAGTGAGAACAAAGCATGTTCCTGTAATTAAAAATGAAGTGACTGATGGCTTGCCACTGGTCAGCAGCTGAAAACCATGAAAGAGTGGGAACAACAAGTCTATGGGCCCCTAGTGTACAGAAAATGAAATATTTGTAGAAAACTGCTCAGGTAGAATGTACGCAGGGGGTGTACAGGAGGAGAATGGTTATAGCTTGGGTCCTATAAAGGAAAGACAATTCAGGAGCGTCCATGCAAATTCCCTAAATATGCATGTGAAATTGGGACAATGGTTAGTGCAGCAAGGGAGAAATGGCCGGTATCACCTTTTTCCACAAGTTTGAGGTTAAGTACATCCAACAGCATCCTTCTTAATGGAAGTAAATAACACTTTTGTAAGCCTTGGCTAGACAGGAAAGGCAAATAAAGCATGACAATAGGCATAGGCCAGTTGTGCACAGTCACTAATTAGGATATGACAAGGGGAGGTATGTTGCTCAGCCTATGTGTGTGTGTGTGAGTCAATGCTGACTCTTGACAATCCAGCAATTCCTGGGTTTTCTTGGCAGTGTGACTGGAAGTACATTGCTAGGCCTTTCTTCCAAGATGGTTAAGTGACTTGACCAAGGCCACAAGGAAGGCTAGTGGGAATCGAACCCTGGTCTCTTGGTTTCCAAGCCAGTGCTGTAACCATTAGGCTACTCCTCCACCTGCTCAGTCTCTGAACAGTTTTATTTAGGGCAGCTTTTTCTCTTGCCTTCTTTGTGACCATATAGCATGGGGAGACAAGTGAATTTTTAACACAGTGAGCCATGTCAAACCCTTCCAAATCTTAGTTCACATCTGTACGGATGAAACGTTTAGGGTTTGAGGAATTTGATCTAGCAACCTTTGTCACTCATTCCTTTCACATCACAGCAGCAACATTCATGGCCCAGGAAAGTATCTCTGGGTATAAGCTTAAGTTTAGGAAGCTACAAAGAATATGCACGGGACACAAATTTCTAGTTTGTTTGGACTTTTCTCCAATTTTCAGACTTTTTTCGGTTTGTTTCACATATTCATTTTAATAATTCTTAATGCTCACAATAACTTTTTAAACACATGCTTATCAACTTAAACATGCATTAAAATTAATTTAGTATGCAATATATTTAAGGCAGGAGTTAGGTAGGTTTGGAGTTACAGAAGGCCACACAAGATCAAAAGCCCAGGACAGAAGATTACAGACGAGATGGTTTACAGCGAGCATTGAAAAAAAGAACTGGCAACACAGACATATGTCGATTCTATAAGAAAGACACAGAAAAGAGTGACTCACTTCACAAGTAGCTATGAAGTTCTGAAGGCGGAAAATTTCTATATGAAACGGCACAACAAAGCAGCACACCTCATCTACTGGAAACTCTGTAAACATTACAACATCACCTTGCCTGATGTCCCATCAGCCCCCGCGGGCTTAAACAGAGCAGCGAGGGAAAAACTCTTCCCTCGCGCTCTGAAAGCCGGCGCGTGTGACTGGAGGGAGGCAGCTGAGAGAGGTGATACCGGGGAGGGCAGGCTCTGCTGGGCAGGGGGTGCCCCGCGGCACACTCGATTCTGCCGCGGCGGCCCCGGCTCCGGCAGAGGCAGCGACAGCTTGTTTTGTAAAAAAAAATTCGCTGGGCTGGGGGGGTTAGGACTGGTGATGGGCGGGGGGGGTTAGGAGTGGTAATGGCTGTGGGCTGTTGGGGGGGTTAGAACTGGTGATGGGCTGGGGGGGGTAAGAGTGTTAATGGCTGTGGGCTGTTGGGGGGGTTAGGAGTGGTGATGGGCTGGGGGGGTTAGGAGTGGTAATGGCTGTGGGCTGCTGGGGGGGTTAGGACTGGTGATGGGCTGGGGGGGGTTAGGAGTGGTAATGGCTGTGGGCTGGTGGGGGGGTTACGACTGGTCATGGGCTGGGAGGAGGGGTTAGGAGTGGTAATGGCTGTGGGCTGTTGGGGGGGTTAGGACTGGTAATGGGCTATGGGGGGGTTAGGAGTGGTGATGGGCTATGGGGGGGGCTATGGGCTATGGGGGAGCTAAGTCTATATGGGCTGATGGGATTAGGACTGGAAGTGGGTTGATGGGGGCTTAGGACTGGTAATGGGCTATGGGGGGGCTTAAACTAAAAATTGGGTGATGGGGATTAGGACTGGAAATGGGCTGGTGGGATTAGGACTGGGAGTGGGCTATGGGGGGCTAGGACTGGTAATGGGTTGGGGGGGTTGCTAGGACTGGAAATGGGCTGGGGGATTAAGACTGGAGGTGGGCTGATGGAGTTAGGACTGGTAATGGGCTGTGGGCTGTTGGGGGGGGCTTAGGACTGGTAATGGGCTATGGGGGGCTAGGACAGGAAATGGGCTGATGGGAAGGGGTTAGGACTTGAGGTGGGCTGATGGGGTTAGGACTGGTAATGGACTGTGGGCTGATGTGGGGGTTAGGACTGGCAATGGGCTATGGGGGGGTTAAGACTGGTAATGGGCTGTTGGCTGATGGGGGCTGTCTGGTAATGGGCTATGGGGGGTTAGGACTGATAATGGACTATGGGGGGGGCTAGGACAGGAAATGGGCTGATGGGGAGGGGTTAGGACTTCAGGTGGGCTGATGGGGTTAGGACTGGTAATGGACTGTGGGCTGATGGGGGGGGTTAGGACTGGCAATGGGCTATGGGGGGCTGACTGGAAATGGGTTGATGGGGGTTAGGACTGGAAGTGGGCTGATGGGGGGTTAGGACTGGTAATGGGTTATAGGGGGGGGCCTTAAACTGAAAATGGGGTGATGGGGTGTTAGGACTGGAAGTGGGTTGATGTGGGGGCTAGGACTGGTATTGGGTTGATGGGGGGGCTAGGACTGGAAATGGGCTAATGGGGGGCTAGGACTGGAAATGGGCTGATGCAGGGACTAGAAGGGAATGGATGCTGGGTGAGGCTGGAACTAGAAGGGAGCTGGTGTTGGGGGAGGATTAGAATGGGATGGGGCTGGGAGAGTAAAATGGAGAGGGGAAAAATATTTTGTGTGGGAGGGATAAAAAATCTACAATATGCCGGGTATTGGGAGAGTAAGTGGGGATTGAGGATGGAGGGGTAAATTTTGAGTAGATGAAATAGGAATGAGGAAAGAGCAAAAGGAGAAAGATTAATATGTTAAAGCAGATGTAGAGAGAGAATGGGAAAAAAAAACCAAGAAGACAGAAGAAAGGACAAATGGACAGCAGATGGAGAGTTAGCAGAAGACACGAAGAAACCAGAAGAAAGTGGCTGGAACAATTGCAACTGAAAAAAAATGCACAAAAGGTAGAAAAATATCTCTTTATTTTGAATTTATTAACTGGAATATGTCAGCTCTGGGAAATGTGCATCATTAATTTTTGCGCTTTGTTTAGTACAAGAGGAAATTAATTTATAGTTTTATTTCTACAGTGTTGTTGTATATTCCAAGTTTGGCTTTTGGGGTTCCCAGTTTAATTATTGTCTTCCTGTTTCTAAATTGTGATTCCTTGTTTGGTGATGGTCTATGTTGTGCATGTGTAACTGAGCTGAGGTATTCTGTTTATATAATTCCTATTTGACATTGCCACTTGTTCTTTCCCCAGTAGGTCATGTATTGTTGTTCTCTGAAATGTATTGGTTTAATATTTGCAGTGTTGCCTTTTGATAGTTAGGGTATGGTGCTTTGTGAGTCCTGGTAGTGCTGTTAGGATATGGCGGGTTTGCTATGGGTTCTAAATGGGCAGTGTTTGTAGTAGTTCCTAATGTGCCTGGCGGTTGGTACTGGATTATAGTAATGTAGAAACCTTTTAGTCTTTCTTTATCCATATACTCATTAAGAGGCATGTTTACTAAAAGTTAGTGTATGGCAGAGCTACTCAATTCCAGTCCTGGTGGTCCACAATCCTGCAGGTTTCAGGATATCCCTAATAAATATGCATGAGATATATATGCATTGGAGATATCCTGCCAACCTGACTGGTTTGTGGCCCTCCAGGGCTGGATTTGGAGACCCCTGCCTTACATCTCTGTCATTTACGATTGTGAGTGGGCAAGGTGCAGATGTCCAAGACATCAAAAAAGTTAGATAGCATTTGTCACATTCCTCCTTGCTTCTCACCACCACCAAAATATTATCTATTAGACAACTTTTTGGTGGTGGTGAGAATCGAGGAGGAATGTGACACATTCTATCTACCCTTTTGATGTCTAGGATATCTGTACCTTGTTCACTCACAATCTTAAATGACAGAGATGTAAAGCAGGGGTCTCCAAATCCAGCCCTGGAGGGCCACAAACCAGTCAGGTTGGCAGGATACCTCCAATGCATATATATCTCATGCATATTTATTAGGGATATCCCGAAAACCTGCAGGATTGTGGACCACCAGGACTGGAATTGAGTAGCTCTGGTGTATGGTAACATTATGCAAATATTTATGCAAATGAGACACCTTATGCAAATGAGGCCCCGCACCGAGTCTCCGCACATGGCCCCGCACCCCCCTTGGGCCGCCCCTGGGCCCACCGGAGGGCTTTAGAGGGAGATGGGGAAGCCCGCGCGAGGCCCCGGCTCCCTCTGTACAGCCGCCAGCGTGAAGAGCCTTTTCCTTCACGCTGGCGGCTGTTTCTGTGAAGCCGCGAATGCTGGGAAAGGTTAAAGGTTGCCCTTTAACCTTTCCCAGCATTCCCGGCTTCACAGAAACAGCCGCCAGCATGAAGGAAAAGGCTCTTCACGCTGGCGGCTGTACAGAGGGAGCCGGGGCCTCGCGCGGGCTTCCCCGGCTCCCTCTGAAGCCCCTCAGACAGCCGCGATGCTGTCCGGGGGGCCAGGACTGCACGGGGGCGGCCCAGGACTGCACGGGGGCGGCCCAGGACTGCACGGGGGGGGCCCAGGACTGCACGGGGGCGGGCCCAGGACTGCACGGAGGCACGGGGGGGGGACACGGGGGGGGGACACGGGGGGGCCCAGGACTGCACGGGGACATGGGGGGGGGACACGGGGGGCCCAGGACTGCACGGGGACATGGGGGGGGCCCACAATTTTTCTTGGCGTAGGGCCTCACTCTAGCTAAATCCGGCCCTGGCTAGGAAGAGTGTCAGTGAGGCCTCAGGGAGAAAAATAGGGTTTGTAGAAGCAAGGGTTAAGATTTTGTACATTAGGGAGCAAGGAAAAAAACAGGACCACTTCCTTCTGACTGATCAGGTTATCCTCATACACTTAGGAGGTAGAAGCCTAGCAGACCTGAAAAGGATTTTGCATTGATTTTGAGGATTGACATTGTGTATATAAAAGGTACTACTCCCCGGATCATAAATCACAAGGTCAAATATCATGGTGATGGTGGCGGCTGACATCAAAACCAGGAGAAAAGGGTTAACTAGTAGCTGTGGCAGAAGTTCAATTGAAGGACCTCCGAGCAAAATATCGATAAGGGCCTCCAAAGCTGAAGCCTCCAGAAGAAATGGGAAAGACAAGGAGGCCCAATCCTTTTCCTGGCTGAGGAGAATAGCAAGTGTGTGCATGTTTGCATGGCTGTATATGTTTTGTATGTTGATTTATGGGATGTGAGTGGTGTGTTTACAGTAGTTGTTGGTGAAGAGCTTAGCCTTGTTGTGGGTATACCTATGTAAGCTTGTGCTATATTGATGGTTTGTGAACTGTGGCTGTTATGGGGGGGTTGTATTACCTGGTAAAGAACGTGGTCCTTCAGTGTCAGTTGTTGCAGTTTAGCGATGGTATAGTGGCGGTATTTACTTGGCTGGGCGTATATGTTAAAGGTTGTGTGCTGTTCCTTGCATTAAGGAGGTTCTTAGTCAGGCTAGCAGTTAGCGGTCCATTGGTGATGCTGCAGAATGAGTGGGGTTTATGCTTGTGGTCGGAGTAGTGGTGCATTCTGTGATGGTGTCCAGATGGTGTCCGTTATTGAGATCTATTCTTTTCTGGTCCACGCCTAAGGGCCCTCTGGCGAGACCTCAGGTGCAGGCGCACCCCCGGTGCTGCTGGTTTGAATGCAGGAGAGGCTGCTGTGGATTGGGTGGCTGCAGGAGTGAGGAGGAGCTCACTCCCTCGCTCCCTGACAATTGGGCTGCTCTTGTATATAGGGACCACATGTGCCTTTCTCCCGTCCTCTGGGACCACTCCCAACTCTAAAGCATTGAAAAGATCAGACCGTGGCGCCACTAGAATTTCCCCAAGTTCCTTTAGTACTATCAGATGTATTTCATCCAGCCTCAACGTTTTGTCTACTTTTAGTTTAGCTAGTTCCTTGTGAACAGTGTCTTCTGAAAAATGTTCAAGATCCCCTTCACTTCTATTCCTATTTGTGGGTGTTTTCTGAAGTCCTGTTCCTGGTCTTTAATCTGTGAAAACAGAACAAAAATATTTGTTAAGTAATTCCACTTTATCCTCATCAGTTTCTACATAGTCCTCCCCTTTGTCCTCGTGTCTGACGATACTACTTTTGCCCTAACTCCTCTCACTAACGTAGCTTAAAAATGTCTTGTCCCCCCACTTTACAGCATTGGTTACTTTTTCTTTTATTTCTATCTTTGCTTTCCTGACTACTTTCCTAGCTTCTTTTTCTCTTTCTGTGAAGGCCACCCTCCTTCTTCACCTTTTCAGATACTTCTTTTGAGAACCATAGTGGCCTCTTTTTTCCTTTTATATTTATTTACTTTCCTAACAAAAAGGATTGTTGCCCTTAAAATTATTTATTTATTTAACATTTCTTATATACCGCCTTTCATGATATCAGGGCAGTTTACATTGAACAAACTGAAATTACATTGAACAGGGCATTATAACTTGGAGATAACTATTTTACAGGGAACATATCCCCTCTGAGTTTTGGCCATTGCTTTTCTACATCCGTCAGCTGTTCCCATCCCGCTAACAACTCCTTAAGGTATTATCCTTTCTTTGCAAAAGTTAGTTTTCCTAAAGTCTAGGACCCTCACTTATGAATGGACTTTATCAGCTCTAGTCCTAATACTGAACCACACCATCTGGTGATCACTGGATACGAGATGCTCTCCCACTATCACATTAAAAACATTTTCCCCATTGGTAAGCACCAGATCCACTATAGCCCCTTCATGGGTGGGTTTGGTTACAGGTGCCAGAATAGTTCTCCCTGTAAAGAATCCAGGATCTCCTTACTTCTGGGTAACACCGCAGCAGGAATGTGTCAATCAACATCTGGCATATTGATATCCCTTATCAATAGCACTTCTTTCCTGGCAATATTGTATATGTCTTCTATGAAATCTCTGTGCACATCTTCTGCCTGTGAAGGAGATCTGAATATCACACCAATGCAAATGGATTTCCCATTTCCTCTTTCTAGTTTAACCCACAGTGCTTACTCATGCCCTTGTAAGCCCTGCAATTCTGTAGCTTTAATAATATATATTTTTTTTACATATAGTACTACTCCTCCTCCCCTTCTTCCTATTCTGCCCTTCCTGGATAAAGTATAGCCTGGTGTAGTTACATCCCAGTCATGGCTGTCCATGAACCATGTCTCCATAACCACGACTAAATCCAAGTAGGTCTCTTCCATTAAAGCCTCAACATCTAGGATCTTACTTCCCATACTACGGGCATTTATGCATACTGCTTTCCAGATGTTTCCCCTTTAACTATTTCTACAGATGTATTTATTGTACTTACCTGAAGGCTTTTACTTGCCTGAGGGCTTTCTTCACCCATCCCCAACGAATCTTGTTTAAAGTCCTCTTTAGTAGATTAGCCAGTCTGCTGCGGAAGACACTTTGACCCTTCTTCTATAGGTGGATGCTCTGCAGCCCTTGGAAAATTATCCTATAGTCCAGGAAACCAAAACACTCTCGATGACACCATCCATGCACCACACATTCATCTCCAGGATGCGAGCTTATTTGCCTTGGCCTCTACCTTCAACAGGGAGGATTGAAGAGAACACCACCTGGATACTTATCTGCTTCACTCTCTCTCTCCCAGAGCCATAAAGTCACTCTTGATATGCTTGGAGAGATATCTAGCATTATAATTTGTACCAACATGGATGAGCAATATTGGATAATAATCAGTAAGCTTGATGAGTCTCGGCAAACTCTAACATCTCAGATTTTGGCACCTGGCAGACTGAACATCCATGAACAACAAATCTGGTTGGCAGATGGATACTTCAGTAACCCTCAGAAGAGGGTCACCAACCAACACTACCTTTCCTTGTGGTCATCGATTCTACAACTTTGGGATGCTTGAGCTCCGGTTCTTCCCTTTCCTGAGTTGTTTTCACCTCCTCCACTTCCAGGGCTGCATACTAGTAATTTAATTTGAGAGCTGGAGGCATTTGATTGTTGATTCTGCAGGCTCTGATGACTTGTGTCCAAACTCTCTTCATTCTGTGGTATCCCATCTTCACCTCTATCAGAGAGCTTGGATGCCTCAAGAAGCATCTCATCAATGTACTTCTTGATGTCTCAGATGCTTCTCAGTCTCATCACCTCTTCTCTGAGCTCCTCCACTTGTTTTACAAGAGCTTCAGTTTGCAACCATCTTATACATGGAACCAGTCCTTCAACTGGGATTGGGCTGTCTGTCTGGACAGAAGCAGAAGCTGTAATGGGGCGAGCAGCTTTGGCAATATGATTTTTCCCAGCCGTCCCTCCAAGTGTTGGAGCTCTGGTACTTGTTGAAGTAAATGGGAGAGACCTACTGAAGTCCATAACTTTTCCTCAGCTGTCCTTTAACAGAAAAAGCAGCTTAGCTTTTATGTGTCTGAGGTATATATATTAGGTAATTTTCCAAAGGGAACACATTAATCAAAGCTCCTTCAAGAACAGCAAATTGTTTACTTTTTGTAGATATCTAAATGTGGAACTATTTGCTTCCTAGATTTTCCCTACCAACCAATAAAATCCGTTATCTTCATCAACAAGTTAATTGGGGAGTTGCCCTATGTAGCAAGAATGCTCACATGTGGTGGACTGGCATGGGGAGGGAGGGATCTAATACTTGAAGAGGGCAGTGACTTCAAAGAGCTTCCCTACCTCTTTGAACTTGGATAGCTCGAGGAGAAAAAAATGCTGGCAACAAAAAACAGCTTTGCCTAAGAAAGCAAAAAAAGTCCTTTTTTTCAATACAGCTACAAACCACTAGGCTATGTAGCAGAAAAGGTTCTCTCTTAAAATGAAAAAGCCTCCTTTAAGAGCTCTCAGGCAGAGAGTTTGTATTCAAGAGACATAGTATTACCAAATTGTGTTGTCTTAATGTTGTTAAATTCCCTCATGTTAAATGTTGTAAAACACCCACATATTAAATGTTACCCAATTGTGATGTGATGTAACCACTTTGATTGTAGGATAAGGTGGTATACAAGTATGTCTAAAAAAAAATTACCATCTAAGATCTTCAATAAATAATCAAGGGGTCTGGGACGGCCATTCCAAAATCTTTATCTTTCCTTCCTTCCTCTAAGAATAGCCAAGTACCTGAAAGAGGAGTTGGTAGGTGGGAGGGGATAAGGGAAGTGGAATTGCAATGGGCTAAACTAGAGGCGGCAATAAAAGGTGCAACAGATACATACGTAAGGAAAGTAAATAAAAACAAGAGGAAAAGGGAAACCTATTTGGTTTTCCAAAGAGGTGGCTGCACAAATAAAGGCAAAAAACACAGCTTTCACAAAATTCAGAAGCTTGCAAACAGAGGAACACAGAAAAGAATACAAGATCAAACTAAAAGAGACAAAAAGAGAAATAAGGAGAGCAAAATCAAAGGCAGAAAAAAAGATGGCTAAAGATGTGAAGTGTGGCGACAAAACATTTTTCAGGTATATTCGGGAGAGGAGGAAAGTCAGAGGTGGAACTGCAGGACCCAAAAGTGCTGGGAACGGATTCGTGGAAAGTGACATTGAAAAAGCAAAAATGCTAAACAAATACTTCTGCTCTGTTTTTACTAGAGAAAATCCTGGAGAAGGACCATCTGTGATTGACAAATATACAAATGGGAATGGAGTAGATACCACACCATTCACAAAAGATGATGTGTTAGAACAGCTTGCAAAACTGAAAGGGGACAAGACTATGGGACACATCCCAGGATGCTGAAAGAGCTCAGTGAGGTTCTTGCAGGGCTGTTTAAGGATGTTTTTAATATATCCTTGGAGACAGGAGAAGTTCCACAGGACTGGAGATGTGCTGATGTGGTACCTCTTCACAAAAGTGGTAGTTGGGAAGAAGTGACAAACTACAGACCAGTAAGCCTTACCTTGGTGGTGGGAAAAGTAATGGAGGTGCTCCTGAAAGAGTGAATAGTGGACTTCCTCGAAACCAACAGGTTGCATGATTTGAGGCAACATGGTTTTACCAAAGGACGATCTTGCCAAACAATCTAATTGAGTTCTTTGACTGGGTGACTAGAGAACTGGATCAAGGGCATGTGATGGATGTGATCTACCTGGATTTCAGCAAAGCCTTTGATACTGTTCCTCATAGGAAGCTTATCAATAAACTCAACAGTTTGTGTATGGGTCCGAAGATGGTGAATTGGATCAGAAATTGATTGACAGACGACAGAAGGTGATGGTAAACGGAACTCACTCGGATGAAAGGAAGGTGATTAGCGGTGTGCCCCATGGTTCAGTCCTGGGACCGGTGCTGTTCAACATATTCATGAGTGATATTGCTGAAGGGCTGAATGGAAAAGTCTGTCTTTTTGCAGATGACTCAAAAATTTGCAACAGAGTGGACTTCCCTGAGGGAGTGGATAACATGAGGAAAGATCTACAAATGCTGGAAGAATGTTCTAATGCTTGGCAGGTAAGATTTAATGTGAAGAAGTACAGTGTCATGCACTTGGGAAGTAGAAATCCAAGGAGGTGCAATAGGGGGTGAGAGATTGGTGTACACGGACAAGGAGAAAGACCTTAGAGTGATTGTTTCTGATGATCTCAAGATGGCGAAACAGTGTGACAGGGCAGTGGCAAAAGCCAGAAGGATGCTGGGCTGCATACAGAGAGGAATTACCAGCAGAAAGGAAGAGGTACTAGTACTACTGTACAAGTCGCTGGTGAGGCCTCATTTGGAATATTGGGTTGAGTTTTGGAGACCGTATCTCGCAAAGGAAATAAAAAAGCTGGAAGCCGTTCAGAGGAAGGCGACCAAAATGATTTGGAACCTGCATCAGAAGAAGAATCGAAGACCTAAATATGTACATTCTGGAGGAGAGGAGGGACAGGGGAGATATGAGTCAGACCTTAAAATACGTAAAGAGTATTAATGGACAAACAAACCTCTTCCAAAGACAGGGAAGCTGTAAAACTAAAGGGCACAACATGAAGCTGCAAGGGGGTAAACTGAAAGACAACGTCAGGAAATACTTTTTCACTGAAAGAGTGGTGGATGCTTGGAATGCCCTCCCAATGGAAGTGGTGGGGGCAAACACAGTGACAGAATTCAAAATGGCATGGGACAGACACAGTGGATCCCTTTATAGCAACAGGATAAAATCAAAATAAACTTAACTATCTCTTATAATTGAACAAATAGGGGTGACCTACACGGAGCGGTGGGTACACCTCTAAATAAAGGCATCGGGAGGGGTGACCTGCACAGAGCGGCAAGTGCACCTACTTTTGCTCCCTTTCTGAGCAGACTAGATGGAGCATGCTGGTCTTTGTCTGCCATCATATACTATGTTACTATGATTAACTCTGATGGGTGCGTTGAATCATCATCTTGTTAAAATGTCTCTGACAGTGGGACATTAGTTTCTAGAATATGTTGAAATTTAGTTGAATCCATGCTTCCTTCCATTTGCTGACACACAACTCTAAAGCATAATAAATCCAGCCCTCTGCTTAATAGTTCACAAGGTTTTCTTTAGTCCATACGTTTTGACCTTTTTTTTTCTCTAATCTTGTGTGGTTGTGACTAAACAGTTCAATTTTCATCAGTCCAAAGCACTTTGTTCCAAAAACCATCAGAACAAGTATTATTCTACATTCCTTAGACAATGACTGGTGAAAAAGTCAAAGAAAGGGTTTTCTTTTAACAACTGCAGATCAATGTGTCAGGAAAGCTGTATTGTGGACCTGTGGAAAACCACTCCAGTGTCAGTTAAGTGTTCCAGCAGGTCTTCTACAATGATCTGTGTTGCAGATCTGACTAGTTTTCTGGCACTTCTAACAGAAATTCGTCTTGTCTTTCATATCTTGCCGGGAATTCAATGATCCCATTTAACTTCCATTCCTTAGCATCATTTCTGACAGTTGAAACTGCTAGCTGGAAGTGTTTTTGACAGCCTTCCCCTACTTTATAAGAGTGAACTACCTTCATTTTAAAAAGCTCAGACAGCTGCCTAGAGAAGGCTATAGTTGTTGAAAGTAGACAGAGCAACAACCTCCAGCTGAGAGGCTAGAAGGGTCAGAGAATTCGTTCAACCAGGGAATTGTCTGCTCCTAACTCATTTAAAATTAACCAGTAACTAAATGTCTGGGCCCTATAAACTTTTCAAGTAAAGTAGAAATGAATCAACTGGAAAGGTGCCCAACATTTGCACCTCTCATATTCACTTTATTATTTTCAATCTGTTAAAATCACCACAGAGTAATTTGCAGAAACATGTCATCTTTAACTTGTGCCATGCATAGGTTGTGTTAGCTTCTATTCAGTGAAAAATATCGTTTGACCAGAGATGCCTCAACCTCTAGGAGGCAGTGTACTATTGTGTACTGGGAACTGCTTAAAAGACAGAAAGTAGAGAGAAGGACTAAATAGCTAATTTTCTCAATGGAGTACCCCAGGGATCTGTGCTGTGCCTGCTGCTTTTTAACATATTCATAAATGACTTGGAAATGGGAATAATGAGTGAGATGATCATATTTGCAGATGACAACAACAAAATTGTTCAAAGTTGTTAAATTACAAGAGGATTGTGAAGAATTGCAAGAGGACATTGAGAAATTGAGAGACTGGGCGTCCAAACAGTAGATGAAGTTTAATGTGGCAAAGTTATGCACTTAAGGAAGAACAACCCGACTTAAGCTACTTAATGCAAGGTTCCAAATTAGGAATCACCATCCAGGAAAACAATCTAGGCATCATCATGAAACATTGAAACCCTCTGTTCAGTGTGCAGCAGTGGCCAGGAAAGCAAATAGAATGCTACAAAGCATAAGAAAAGGAATGGAGAATAAAACCAAAGATATTATAATGCCTCTGAATCACTCCTTAGTGCAACGACACGTCTGTCTAATGGGTGCAATTCTGGTCAACATATCTAAAAATATATAGTAGAACAAGAAAAGGTACAGAGAAGAGTCACCAAAATGATAAACGAGATGGAAGGATACCCCTACGAGGAAAAGCTTAAAAGGTTAGGGCTTGTCAGCTTGGAAAATAGACTGCTAAGAGGAGATATCACAGCGATCTATAAAATGATGAGTGGAGTAGAATGGGTAAACGTAGATCAGTTGTTTACGCCTTCAAAAATTAGAAAGACTAGGGAACATGCAATAAAGCTACCATGTAGCACATTTAAGACTAATCGGAGAAACTATTTTTCACTCAACACATAATCAAACCCTAGAATTTGTTGCCGGAGAACGTAATAAAAGCTGCTAGTGCAGCTAGGTTTAAAGAGGTTTGGACAAGTTCCTGGAAGAAAAGTCCATAAAGCATTATTAAAATGCACTGAGAAAATCCACGGTTTACCCCTGAGATAAGCAGCCTGGCATCTGTCTAGCTTTTGAGATCCTACCAGATATTTGTGACTTGGATCAGGGGCAGCCCAAGGGGCATGCGGGGCCATGTGTGGAGACTCGGTGCGGGGCCTCATTTGCATAAGTGGCCTCATTTACATAAAGATTTGCATAATGTTACCATACACTAACCTTTAGTAAACATGCCTCTTAATGAGTGTATGGATAAAGAAAGACAAAGATTTCTACATTACTATAATCCAGTGCCAACCGCCAGGCATATTAGGAACTACTACAAACACTGCCCATTTAGAACCCATAGCAAACCCGCCGTATCATAACAGCACTACCAGGACTCACAAAGCACCATACTCTACCTATCAAAAGGCAACACTGCAATTATTAAACCAATACATTTCAGAGAACAACAATACATGACCTACTGGGGAAAGAGAACAAGTGGTAATGTCAAATAGGAATTACATAAACAGAACACCTCAGCTCAGTTACACATGCAGAACATAGACCAACACCAAACAAGGAATCACAATTTAGAAACAGGAAGACAATAATTAAACTGGGAGCCCCAAAAGCCAAACTTGGAATGTACAACAACACTGTAGAAATAAAACTATAAATTAATTTCCTCTTGTACTAAACAAAGTGCAGACGTTAATGATGCACATTTCCCAGAGCTGACATGTTCCAGTTAATAAATTCAAAATAAAGAGATATCTTTGTACCTTCGGTGCATTTTTTTCCAGTTGCAATTGCTCCAGCCACTTTCTTCTGGTTTCTTCGTGTCTTCTGCTAACTCTCCATCATCTGCTGTCCATTTGTCCTTTCTTCTCTTCTTCTAATTTTTTTCCATTCTCTCTCTACATCTGCTTTAACATACTAACCTTTCTCCTTTTGCTCTTTCCTCATTCCTATTTCATCCACTCAAATTTTACCCCTCCATCCTCAATCCCCACTTACTCTCCCAATACCTGGCCAATTGTAGATTTTTCTTTCCTCCCACACAAAATATTTTTCCTCTCTCCATTTCACTCTCCCAGCCCCATACCATTCTAATCCTCCCCCAACATCAGCTCCCTTCTATTTCCAGCCCCATCCAGCATCCGCTCCCTTCTAGTCCCCGCATCAGCCCATTTCCAGTCCTAGACCCCATCTGCCCATTTACAGTCCTATCCTAGCCCCACCATCAGCCCATTTCCAGTCCTAGCTCCCCCATCCATTTCCAGTCCTATCCGAGTCTCTCCATCAGCTCATTTCCAATCCCAGCCCCCCATCAACCCATTTCTAGTCCTTTCCTAGCCCCACCATCATCCCATGTCAAATCCTAGCTCCCCTCCACTCAGCCCATTTCCAATCCAAGCCCCCCATGAGCCTACTTCCAGTTCTAGCCCCTCCATGAGTCCATTTCCATCCAAGCCCCCACCACAGCCCATTTCCAATCTTAGCTCCCTCCCCTCATAGCCCAATTCCATTCCATGCCCCCTCCCCATCAGCTATTTGCAGTTCAAGCCTCCCCTTCCACTCAGCCCATTTCCAGTCCTAGCAACCCCCCAACCCATTACCAGTCCTAGCCCCCCCAAAGCCCATTACCAGTCCTAAGCCCCCCATCAACCCACTTCCAGTCCTAACACCCCATCACCCCATTTTCAGTTTAAGCCCCCCCCCCGCAATAGCCCATTACCAGTCCTAACCCCCATCAGCCCACTTCCAGTCCTAACCTCATCAGCCCATTTCCAGTCTTGGGCCCCCCCATAGCCCGAGTCCTAACCCCCCCCCCATCACCCTATTTCCAGACTTAGTCCCCACATAGCCCATTGCCAGTCCTAACCCCCCATCAGCCTACAGCCCATTACCAGTCCTAACTCCATCAGCCCACCTCAAGTCCTAATCCTCGCCCCCCCCCCCCCATCAGCCCCTTTCCAGTCCTAACCCCCTCCCCCCCAACAGCCCAGGGAAAATTTTTTTAAAAAGCTGGCCGCTGCCACCATGGCAGAATCGAGTGTCTCGCGGAGCCCCTCCCTGCCTGGCAGAGGCCTCCCTCCCCGCCTCAGTCCCTCTCCGCGCCGTTTTCAGAGCTGAGAAGGGAGAATTTCTCCCTCGCGGCTCTGTTAAGACCGCCGGGCCTGATGGGAAAGTTCCCATCAGCTCCCGCGAGCTTAACAGAGCCGCGAAAGGGAAACACTCCCTTTGCGGCTCTGAAAGCTGATGCGGGGAGGGACTGAGGCGGGGAGGGAGGGCTCTGCCGGGCAGGGGGGCCCGTGAGACATTTGATTCTGCTGCGGTGGCAGCGGCCAGCTTTTTTATTTTTTATTTTAAAATTTACTTTTAAAGCAGAATATTCTTTGTGTGGGGCCCCCTGAAACGCAGGGCCCTGTGCAAAAAACATTCTTGCTCAATGGACGGGCCGGCCCTGACAATCCAGCCCCTGTTGGAAACAACATTCTGGGCTTGATGGACCTTTGGTCTGACCCAGTATGTCATATCTTATGTTCTAACCGTGTGAGCAAACACTGAGCAGGTCAATCTTAGCGCAAGGAAGAATGCTCCCAGGTCTGTTGGCAGCCTGTTTGTACAATAAAATGCAGGCATGAAACAGCTGGGTCAGACTAGCAAGCTGAGCTCGACTTTACTGCAATCACAAACATAGCATAGCTGAGTCAGTCTGGCCGGCTAGGCATTCCTCACCTTGGCTGCGTCTATCCAGCTGACATCAGCCAGACCAACTGCAAACGCAGATACATTGGTCATCAGATATGACGGATTACTGCTATGTATAAGCTGAAGCTTGGATAGTTAGGATACATATTGCTACATATGTGTAATGTCTTTGCATTGTAAATAAAGCTGCAGCCAATTTTGCATTCCATTAGGACCACATTAAGTCTTAATTCTATGAGGGCAGAAAGCTAATGTGCGCCCCTTCCTCAAACCCCCCTACCAAGTTTATGATGCACATATTAAGGGGTAAATTTGTAACAGGGCACCTATGAAAAAAAATCCAAAAGGCCCAATAATAAAAGATAGGGTACTACATAACAATGCACATTACATTAAAAAAAATATAGCACTTTAGAAAATTATTGAAAAGGACCTCAAACAGAGCTATACATCTTCCAGCATACAAAGCCAAAAGAAATTCAAGGCTGCCAAGTCAGGTTTGCTCTCTTTTTCATCATTCCAAGCTCACATTATCCAGCTGAAAAATTGTTTAATGACTATATTTTAAGATCCAATGGAGTTTATATATAGTCCAAATATACTTCCGAAAATGCAACAATTACTAAATCCTTTTACAGCTACTAAGAATATCCATATCCAACACAATATTGTGTTTCGAACTTATCTGCATCGGGGATCTACAGCAAAAAGGTTCACTTTATAGATCCATCTTCTTAACAGAGCAATCAGGCTCGCAGGAGACCACACAGTTACAAACGCCTCTGGGTAATGCGAGCTTGGAACGGGCCAATGATGAAAAAGTGAACAAACCTGGCTTGGCAGCCTTGAGCTTCTTTTGGCTCTGTATGCTGGAAGCTGTATGGCGCAATTTATTTGAGGTCCATTTAACTAATTTTCTAAAGGGATATCAGGGTTTCTGAGGTAATGAGTATTTCATAAAGGCAACATAGGCACCCAAAAGTAGACCCATGAGCTTACAAATGCTTATGCACACATTTTTACTACATCTAGTCTAAATAGGATGCAAATTTGTGTGTGCACTCTACACGTGTACTTGGGTACATATATGAAATATCCGTTTTTGATGCGCCCAAAACCAGGCCTCCAGGAACGCCCTGCATCCAAGTTGCATAAAAATAGACACATTCTTTCCCTTCTGCCTACTTACATAAGAGCATAAGATATGCCATACTGGGTCAGACCAAGGTCCATCAAGCCCAGTATCCTGTTTTCTACAATGGCCAAACCAGGTCACAAGTACCTGTCAGGTTCCAAAAAGGTACACAGATTTCCTACCCCGGGGTAAGCAGTGGATTTTCCTGGTCCTCTTTATTTATTTATTTTATTTATTTAAAATACATTTATATACCGTGTTTTCCCAGGTATCAAATATGGTTTACAAGGAACATCAAAATGAATTGTACAAGCAAGAGCCCAATTCAATTACATTATAACTGTTGGAACTATTTACATTGAAACTGTAGGTCAGTGGTTCTCAACCTTTTTTGTACTGTAACCCCTTTTACCATTAGTCAACTTGTGGTGACCCCCAATGATAAAATCAAATGCGTCTCTCTTCCTTTACTGCTAATGCATTGTCGCTGTAATCATTTGTTGAATTATTAACATATTATAGGCCTTTGCAATATGTTTTTATTTATAAAATTTACTTATTTAAACCACAATAATTAATCAAAATAACAAGTAAAAATATTTGATTTCAAAATTATGATGATTTTGTAGTCAAATCACTAATATGAAATAAAATTATTTTTTCTACCTTTGTTGTCTGACCAATTTATTCTCTGATCATGCTGGTCCCGATCTGAGGCTTCTGCTTTCCTGTCTTCTCTTAGCTCTCTTTCTGTGGTCTATGGTCCATCTGCCATTTCTTATCTCTTCTTTCGTTTTCTTCACTTCTTTCCATCAGCCTATTTCCAGTCCCAGTAACCCTCCCCAGTATCAGCCCCTTTCCAGTCCTCACTCTCAGTACCTTCCAGTGTCAACTTGCATTCCCATGACTGCCACTGGTGTCCATTCCCTTCCAGTCCCCCTCCTTCCCCACTGACCAGTCCCTTCTAGTACAAATACCATGGCAGCCCCTCTCAGATCCACTCCCTTCCAGTTCCATTCTCCCATCCCCTCATATCAGTCCATTTGTAGCCTTAGCCCCCAGTTTTCTACCAGGGCCAGCAGCTCTATCCTCCCCTCCCTACAATCAGCCCATTCCCAGTCGAAATCAGCTTGCTTCCAGTGCTAGTCCCCCCTCAACCCCAACATAGTTTCCTAAGTTTGCTATAAACTTGAATGTAAATAGTTCCCCAAGTTCTCCTCCATGTTAACTCCCCGTTTTATGTAAACGACGGCCAATGTATCTGGTCAAGTGTTCTATTGTTTTGATGTAAACCGCGCTGATGACAAATAGCGCGGTATATAAGAAATGTTAAATAAAATAAAAATAAATAAATTACCAGTGCTAGCTTCCCCTAATCAGCCCAATACCAGTCCTACCCCCCCATCAGCTCATTACCAGTCCTAGCCTCCCCTAATCAGCTCATTTCCAGTGCTAGTCCCTCCTCAACCCCATTACCCCCAGTGGAAGAGTGGCCTAGTGGTTGGGGCAAGGTACTTCAGGCCGGAAGGTCAGGGGTTCAAATCCCACTAGAGGACAGGAACCTTGGGCTGGAAGGACTGGGGTTTCTAGTCTCACAGGCGCTCCTTGTGGTCTTGGTCAAGCCACTTAACCCTCCATAGCCCTTGTTCCCTGTAAAATAGTTATCTCCAAGTTATAATGCCCTGTTCAATGTAATTTCAGTTTGTTCAATGTAAACCGCACTGATGCAGAATAGCGCGGTATATAAAAGAATGTAAATAAATAAATAAAATTACCAGTGCTAGCCTCCCCTAATCAGCTCATTTCCAGTGCTAGTCCCTCCTCAACCCCATTACCAGTGCTAGGCTCCCCTAATCAGCCCATTACCAGTGCTCCCCCCCATCAGCCCATTACCAGTCCTAGCCTCCTCTAATCAGCCCATTTCCAGTCCTAACCTCCCCGATCAGCTCATTTCCAATGCTAGCCCCCCATCAGCACATTACCAGTCCTACCCCACTATCAGCACATTACCAGTCCCAACCCCCCCCCCCTTGATCAGTCTATTCCCAGTCCTAGCCTTCCCTAATCAACCCATTACCAGTACTAGCCCCCCATCTGCCCAATCGGGGCAGTGGGAGCCTGAAAACAGCGGCAGCCCCGGCTCCATAAAAGCAGCGTCCCTGCGTTCAGGGAGCTGCTGCCGGGCACTCCACCTACCCCAAAGCTCCTGCCCAATCGGGGCAGTGGGAGCCTGAAAACAGCTGCAGCCCCGGCTCCATAAAAGCAGCGTCCCTGCGTTCAGGGAGCTGCTGCCGGGCACTCCACCTACCCCGAAGCTCCTGCCCAATCGGGGCAGTGGGAGCCTGAAAACAGCGGCAGCCCCGGCTCCATAAAAGCAGCGTCCCTGTAGGGCGGGCCCGCGCCTGAGGGCCTCGCCAGAGGGCCCTTTGGCGTGGCCCTTAGGCGCGGCACGAAGGCGCACAAAGGAATTACAAAGGGAGAACCACAGCAACCAGTACACCAGAAGAAAAGCAACAGAATAACAGAAGAAAAGCAACAGCAAAACAGACAAGAAACGAAGACTTAAGAAAAACAGGCATCCCCTAACAGAACATCACAAAAAAAAAACATGCACGCAACATACTTCCTCCCACTCTACCTACTCGTAACACAACTCCTCCCACCAACCACACACCTCCACTATCCACAAGCAAACACAACATGGCACCCACCAACTGCATTGCCATATTTAGAACCACAGCACACACATAAAGAGACACTCAGAACTTCCCAGACAAAACGACCAACCAGACACAAATCACACTCCCACACCTGTACAAAGGAAGCACATGTAACAGCAACCTCCTCAACAAAGACAACAACGATTGAGCTCATAAACGCCAGATCCGTCTGCAACAAGATACACACTCTTGTAGACCACATAGAAGACCGACAGCCCGACATAATATGCATCACAGAGATATGGCTCAATCCTACTGACAATGTACTACTCAACCAACTAGTACCGGACAACTACTCAGCGTACAACTGCCCACGCACCCACAAGCGTGGAGGAGAAGTCCTGATAATAGCAAAGACAAAACTAAAGTTCAAAACACAGAACTTCACCGATACACAGCAATATAACACAATCAGCATCAAGAACAAACACATTGCAATCTGCCTTACCTACAGAGCACCCAGAGCTCCACCCGACGAACTAGCCTTCACACTCGAAGAAGCCTGTGCTATAACAACAAATAACAAACCAGCGCTACTGATTGGAGACTTCAACCTCAAGTCCACCAATGCCAAAGACGCAAAAGCCTTCCTTCAAGCAATGACCTCACTTCAATTCACACAGATAATCAATGCACCAACGCACAGACATGGATCATCCCCAGACCTCATCTTCGCATCCATTTACCTAACATCAAGAGACCTAATTTCTTCACCCACCATTACCCCAGTGCCATGGTCTGACCATTACTTAATCGAGATAAAGCTGTGATCACAAGAGGACCAGACAAACGAAAGAGCAAACATCTCACACACACAAAGACGATTCAAGAATTTCGACAGGGACGAATTCATACAGGACACAATACAACACTTGAACATTACTACAGACGACCTGGAGGAACAAGTTTCCAGCTGGAACAGCATTTTAGCTAACGCCGCCAAACCATCTGGTGGCGGGCCCGAGAAACACCACCACAACAGGAGACAAAACAAACCATGGTACTCAGCAAAAATACGACAGGAAAAGAGGGAGCTCAGGAAGATTGAACGGAGATGGAGAAAAAACAAAACAACAGCCGACCAGCATCTTTACCTAACAAGGCAAAAACAATACAATGAACACATCAACCAATCAAAGAGGGAATTCCACACAAACATGATAAATACTTCCATCAACAAACCCAGAGAGCTTTTCGAAATAGTAAAAATCCTCACAAAAGAGCAAACAACAGAAGGGGAAGTACAAGTAGATCCACAGGAATTCGCCGACCACATCAAAGACAAATTTCACTCCACAGAGCGAACACCACCCAGTGGGACCACCAGGACAGACGTACACACCAAAACCTGGGGCACATTCTACTCACCCTCAACAGAGCAGATATCCCACATCATCTCTACAATCAACACAAGCACTGCTCCTACAGACCCGTGCCCAGTGTCATGGGTCAAAGCCACCAAATCAAGCTTCATCCACACCATACATAAAATGGTACACAACTCACTCACTCAAGGACTCATGCCAAAGCAACTAAAGCTTGCCTCAGTAAGACCAATCACAAAGAAAACAACTCTCGACAAAAAAGATCCAGCAGCATACCGACCAATCTCCAGCATACCCTTCCTGGCAAAACTCATCGAAAAAACAGTTCAACTACAACTTCAGGAACACATCGACAAACATGAAACACTTGACGACAACCAACACGGCTTTCGTCCCAACCATGGAGTCGAAACGCTACAGATCTACCTCTTCGACAGCATCCTAACAATAATTGACAACACCAGGAATGGAATCATAATGATCGACATCGACATCTCCTCAGCCTTCGACACAGTGGACCACAACACGCTCTTGGAAAGACTAAAGAACACTGGTATACACGGCATCACATTGAAATGGTTCCACTCATACCTAACCGAAAGACAGCTACAGGTCAAGGTGGGACACAACACCTGCCGACCCATAAATGTCCGTCAAGGAGTACCTCAAGGATCCGCACTCTCAGCACTCCTATTTAACATCTACATCCAACCAATATGCAACATCATGAAAGAGAACAACATTCAATACACAATATATGCAGACGACATCATGATACACCCCGATATCAATCGACAACCCGGACTTCTCTAAGATAACAGACTGCCTTAACCAAATGACGAGTTGGTGTCAAAACAACAACCTCGCAATAAACTACAGCAAGACCGAAGCTTTAATGATCACTCGGAACCAAAGCTTTATACACCCACCAAATATAAAGATACAAAGCACTACTATACCAATAAGATCAGAAGTGAGATACCTCGGAGTTACTCTGGACAATAAACTCAATCTCAAGCCACACATAGACAAAACAATCCAAAAAGCCTACTACAAGATGCGAATCATCAGGAGACTGAAACCACTCCTCGCCCCCGAACACTTCCGTACCGTCTGTCAAGCACTGATAACCCCACTTCTGGACTTCTGCAATCCGATATACCTTGGACTACCGAAACAAGCCCTCAAACCACTCCAACTGGCACAAAACACTGCAGCACGAATAATATCCGGAACTGCAAGACAGGAGCACATCACACCTATCTTAAAGGACTTACACTGGCTCCCAATCGGTGCACGCATCAGATACAAAACTATCATAAACCTATTTAAGATAAATCAGCACACATCAGCCAACTGCCTGCACACCCTCATACAACCAGACACCAGCACACGTCCTAGAAGAAAACAAACACACAACCGAGTCAGCACCCCAAGTGAATACAAACACACACGCAAGGACACAACAGACAGAGCACTCTCCATGGCTGCTCCAACAATATGGAACAAACTACCGGACGATTTGAGGACAACTACAGACCTCAAAGACTTTAGAAAACAGCTGAAAATCATGCTGTTCATAGAACACTATGGACACATCACATAACCTCAGAGAATGTATAACAGCACATGATACCGCCTAACACTGTATGTATAGAAAATGTTTTTTAGCCCCACTGTATATAGCTCACTTTGTACATAGCTCAAACTAATCCCGCACACAATACAACACACACTCAACTAAATTTCACCCTCACTGCATGTATAACACACTCACTTTACCCGATTGTTTGCTGTGATACCACCTTGATTAATAAGATAAGGCGGTTTAGAAATACTGTTAAATAAATAAAATAAATAAATTATAATCCTAACCCGCACTGTCTCTCCCCTCTGTCCAGCATTTATCCCCCGTCTGTCCAGTATGTCCCCCTGTCTCTTCCCTTTGTCCATGTCAGCCCCCCTCCCTCCCTCCATCCATCAATGTCAGCCCTCCCCTCCCTCCCTCCATCAGCCCCCCTCTCTCCATGTCAGCCCCCCTGTCCATGTCAGCCCCCCCGTCCATGTCAGCCCCCTCCATCCATCCCTCTATGTCAGTCCCCCCTCCCTCCCTCCATCCATCCATCAATGTCAGCCTCCCTCCCTCCCTCCATGTCAGCCCCCCTCTGTCCATGTCAGCCCCCACTCCCTCCCTCCCTCCATGTCAGCCCCCTCTCTCCATGTCAGCCCCCTCCCTCCATCCATCCCCCTCCCTCCATCCATCCCTCCATGTCAGCCCCCCTCCCTCCCTCCATGTCAGCCCCTAATCTGTCCATGTCATCCCCCCCTCCCTCCCTCCATCCATCCATGTCAGCCCCCTCCCTCCATCCATCCATGTCAGCCCCCCGCCCTCCATCTATCCCTCCATGTTAGCCCACTCCCTCCCTCCCTCATGTCAGCCCCATTGCAGGTTCCCAGCCCCCTCCGCCCCTTGCCCTGTCTGCCTGCTACTGCCCTGTTCTTCTGCAGCCGCGGCTCCCTGTCTCTTAGGGAACCGCGGATGTGCCTGCGAAACCGTTGCGGAGCCTTCCCATCTCTCGACGGGCTCCACGCAGCATTGTCCCGCCTCCAAAGGAAGTGATAAACAACTTCTTTTGGAGGTGGGACAATGCTGCACAGAGCCCGTCGAGAGGCAGGAAGGCTCCGCAATGGTTTTACAGGCATAGCTGTAGTTCCCTATGAGGCAGGGAGCCGCGGCTGCAATAGAAGGGAAGCGGTGAGTTTGCCGCTGCCGAGAAGCAGACTTGGCAGCGGCAGCAAATTGTGCGCTTTTTTTTTTTTTTTTTAAACGGTGGAGTGAGGCGACCCCACTAAATCCTGTGGCGACCCCCATGGGGGTCGAGACCCACAGGTTGAGAACCACTGCTGTAGGGTTTACAAACATATACTTAGTTTGTTTATATCAACTATTTACAATAGATTAGGATACTAATCTTAATTACCTTAAACCGTTGGATCGATTTACATTAAGTTGTAATGAGGTTTCTCAATAGATTGTAAGGCATATACATGAGCGATACTGTGCCGTCAGGTGGATGAGGGGATTAGCTGTTCAGGAAGACTGTTGTCATTTTGGGATGTGGTGTTTGCTGATCTTTTGTGATGGAGTGATTGAGGACTAAAGTGGAGCATAAACAGATATGTTTTTAGGTCTTTGCGGAACATTTTGATGTCATTGACCTCTCTGAGTTCAGCAGGTAGCTCATTCCAGAGTGTCAGTGCAGAGTGCGAGTATGCTTTACTGTTCGTCGTTTTCTTGCATTTTCTAAAGTCCTTTGGGGCTGTAAGTTTGTTATTATTATTTCTTCTTTGTGTTCTGGTGGGTTTTTCAATATTGATAAGTGTATTTAGGAATGAAGGTGCTAAGTTGTTGATAATTTCAAACGTTATAACGAGGATTTAATATTTTATGCAGCTTTGGATAGGTAGCCAGTGTAGTTCGTAGAGGGTAGGCGTGATGTGTTCAATGGCACTGATGTTTTTAATAGTTCTAGCTGCTACATTTTGCACTAATTGTAGCCTTCTAATTGGGTGTTTCGAGATTCCTTGGAGAATTGCATTGGCGAAGTCAAAGTGAGGCGTAATAAGCGCTTGTATTACTGATATGAAGTCCTGTAATAATAGTTTATGGACTTTTCCTCCAGGAACTTGTCCAACCTCTCTTAAACCCAGCTATAACTAACAGCTTTTACTACATCTTCCGATAACGAATTCCAGAGTTTGACGACACGTTCAGTGAAAAAATATTTTCTTCTATTAACTTTAAATGTGCTACATTGTAGCTTTATTGCGTGTCCTCTAGTCTTTCTACTTTTTGAATGAGTAAACAACAGATCTATGTTTAACTGTTCCACTCCACTTATTATTTTATAGACCTCTATCATATCTCCCCTCAGTCATCTCTTTTCCAAGTTGAAGAGTCCTAACCTTTTAAGCCTTTCCTCGTAGGGCTATCCTTCCATCCCCTTTACCATTTTGGTTGCTCTTCTCTGTACCTTTTCCAATTCTGCTATATCATTTTTAAGATACGGTGACCAGAACTACACACAAAATTCAAAGTACGTTCACACCATGGACTGATACAAAGGCATTATAATATCCTTGGTTTTATTGTCTATTCCTTTCCTTATGATTCCTAGCTTTTGATTTGCTTTCTTGACTGCCGCTGCACATTGAGCAGAGGGTTTCAATGTATTATCCACAATGACACCTAAATCCTTTTCTGGGGTAACTGAAATCACCCATCATTATCATGTTATAACTTTTGTTAGCCTCCCTGATTTCTTTTAGCATTTCATCGTCCATCTGTTCATTCTGGCCATGCAGACGGCAGTACACCCCCACTGCCTTTACCTTCCCCTTTTTACATGGCATTTCTATCCCTAGATTCTACAAAATATTTTGCTTCCTTCAAAACCTTTATCCTGTTTGACTCAATTCCCTCTGTAACAAAGTGCAACTCCTTCACCAATTTGATCTACCCTATCATTGTGATACAGTTCGTACCCAGGTATCACGGTACCCAGAAAATGATGGCAAGAGACCATACAGCCTTTCCAGTCTCCCCATCCAGGGCCGTACCGAGCCACAATCATGCCCTGTGTGACTTGCACATCGGGTGCGCGCCCCTCCTTCTCCCCATACCTCCATCCAGTCGTGGCCTGCTCTTGCCCTTCTGCTGCTGCCATCCTATGTTTTCTCCACAGCAGTGTGGGCAGCAGGGCAAGAGCGGGCAGCAGCTGGACTAAGGTACTGGAGGGGCGTGCCTAACGTGTAAGTCGCTGGCAGCAGCAGGGCAGACCTAATTCTAAGCAGATCTGATCCCTCCCTGCTCGGATGTCGCATCAAAGGAGGGAGTGACCAGACTTGCAGAAAGACCCACACAAAGGCTTAGGGAGCACATTTCGGCTACCTGCTGTTGCCGGCAGCAGGGCAACAACAGCCAGATGAAATGCACCCCTTTTTTTTTTTTTGAAACTTTTATTTTCATTTTACAACAAGCAAACGAAACAACAAACCAAAGGAGACAAATACAAATATACACATAAGGAAAGCAACCCCAATTACCCCCCACCCCTAAGCTTCTTCTCTGGAACTGAGGAGTATCATCAAAGAGGCGTATACATATAGCAGTGATTGTACATCCAAACAAACAAAAGAGTATCAGCAATATAGACTGATCATGTGAAATAGATTTAAACAGTCAGATGGGAGCAGTTAGCATTTCAGCAATTTAAACATAATCGTGGAGTATCCTCCATTCAGACAAATGATAGAGGGTCTGAACGGAGAAGCCAACAGATGAGGTATTTGTTCATGTTTACTGTATAGACTGACAGGATGCCACCATTCATTGAAAATAAGAGGGGACCTATTTTTCCCCCAGTATTTTCCAGTAATATTGTAGTACCGGGCATTCAAACATAATATAAGTTAGTATGTGAATGGCCGTGTGACATATCCAAAATCTGTTGCTCTGGGTAGCGGTCATTTGACTAACCTATCAGGAGTATAGAAACTTCGGTGGATTAAAAGAAAAAAAAGTGTCTGAGTAAGTGAGGGAGAGCGAGAGATCCATGTCAACCTGCTCCAGGCGAGGCTCCCATGCTCCGGGGTCAAAGCTACATGCAACTCCCGCTCCCAGAATTTCTGTGCTGTCTGAGCGCATTGGTGGATAATGGGAGTGAGGGGAGAAGCAGCCTCCATATATCTTCTAGCGCAAAAGCTGTTATCAAAGCAGTAAAAGAATCAAGACTCTTGGGTGGACCACTCGTTCTGGGCGGCAGCCAAGCTGTCAAGGGCTCAAGTACTTGGTTGAAATCGCCGCCGAGCATTAATGGAGGGCTGGTAAATGCCTGTGCTAACTGCATAATACTTGCATAATAAACAGGATTAACCACATTCGGAGCATAAATACCAATACACGTAAATTACAGTCTCAACCTGAAGGTGTGCACGGGCCCAGCTACCCTCCTCATCAAAGCTAACATCCATTACAGTAGCTTGCAGAGACTTCTTAACCAAAATGGCTACCCCACACCGCTTGGAAACAGCGGAAGAGAAGGCAGTCGCCATATTAGGCGTGGTATTAAGTTTCAATGCCGCAGCGGAATGTAAATGCATTTCCTGAAGAAACATTAAATTAACATGCTCATGATTAAGATAGCTAAGGATTTTCTTTCTTTTGATTGAACTATTAAGGCCTTTTACGTTTTATGAGAAGATATGACACAAGGCCATCAAGAAAGATTATAAATTCTGAGAAAGAACACAATAATGCACACAGTTTCCCAATGTCCCTCATCTTAACTATGTATGACTGTGCACATAACATAATAATCAATGAGTTAATGAAAATCATGGAAACGCCCCATATAAAAAATAAGCACCGAGGTGCACTAGAGAAGAAGCAAAACCCCAGAAATTACTGGCGACCTAATGTCTGCGGGGAGAAACTCCAGAGAGGGCCCAAACTAAAACATATACCGTGTAAAACTATGCATGTTTCGAATCCCACCGAGGTGCACATCATGGAGGGATAGAAGGCCAAGTAAATGATAGATAGAAAGAAAAGTCCAGGCAGTCTCTATTCCAGGCTGGGATCACCGCGTCGGGCCGTTCAAGATGGCGGGCAAATCCGGCGAATTACAGACCAAAATTGTTGAATCAGCGTTGTGGGATTAGCGCATCTGATCTGCGTTATTTGGAGTCCAAAAACATTGCTAGTAGATCGGGATCTGCGAATGTTATGGCTGGGTTATGGAGAGTCACTCTGAGCTTCACTGGATATATTAGGCCAAAGTGAGCCTGTAGTTATTGAAGTCCAGGGCGAAAAGCAAGGAGTCTCCTCCGTCGGTCAACTGTGGACTTTGCCACGTCAGGGGAAAAGAAACTTTATGACTTTCAAATTCAAGATGATAGTTCGCCCGGGCAGCAGTGCGAATTTGCTCTACTTACTGGTATCGTAATAATCGAAAAATGAGAGCCCGAGGGGTCGTCCGATTGAGCGCCATATTAGCAGGAACACGATGCGCTCGGTCAGTCTCCAGATCTCTGTTAATAATAATCTTTAGCAAGGGGGGGAGAGTTTTGACCAAGAATTCTCGCATGTCTCCTGCTCTCACATCCTCCGGTACTCCAATGAGCCCCATATGGTTGCAACCAGCTCGATCATTGCTATCCTCCAGCTCATTTTGAAAATTCTGTATCATACGCTCAGCCTTGCCCAATTTCACCAAGCGCACCGCGTGCGAGTCAAGGACCTCCGCCATGTTGTCCTGTCGTAGTGGGAGACTTTCAAGCCGGTTCTGAAGTGTGCCAAAGTCTTCACGCATGGTTCGGAGCGCCGCTCCGTTGGATTGTACCAGCTCCTTCACACCGCGTATCTCCTCCAAGATCTCCTGTGGCGTTGCGGGGTTTTCCCAAAGTGGGGCCATCTTTGATGGGGAAGAACTCTGTTTTGGAGCGTTTTCCGTGTGAAGAAGAGGGAGACCCGAGGTCCTGTCGCACTAGTTTGTGGCCCGCCGTTCCCCCCGAGGCACCCCGGTAAGTTCAGAGCAAAAAAATGAAATTTATACAGGTATTAATTCAGGATTCTGAGTAGGCCTCTCGGGAGCTTCAACGCAAAGCGTCTATCCCGCTGGACATCAGGCTCCGCCCCCCGAAATGCACCCCTTAAGTCTTTGCGCACTGTGCGGCTGCACTGCTCGCACAGAGCTAGGTATGGTACCGTCCCCATCTACTCCAGCTACTATGTTCCACAATCCCTTCCTCTCACTTAGAAACCCTGTGCTTGTCCCGTGCTTTCTTGAATTCAGATAAAGTCCTTGCCTCCATCATCTCCGCAGGGAGGCCTTCCGTGCATCCACCACACTATCTGTAAAGAAATACTTCTACAGCTAACTTCCGAGTCTATTCCCTTTCACCATCATCCAATGCCTCCTCATTCCAGAGCTTCTGTTCAAATGGAAGGTGTCAACTTCCTATGCATTTACGCCACAGAGATATTTAGTATCTTTATCATATCTCCCTTCTCCTGCCTTTCTTCCAAAGTATACATATTGAGATCTTTAAGTCTGTCCCCATATGCTTTATGATGAAGACCACTGATCATCTCAGCAGCCATCCTCCTGGCTGACTCCATCCTGTTTATATCTTTTTGAAGAAGTGGATACTCCAAATGTGGTCTCACAAGAAACCTATACAGAGACATTTTTACCTCCTTTTTTCTGCTGGCCATTTCTTTCCCTACGTACCCAAGCATCCTTCTACCCGTTGGGACACCTTAAGATCATCAGATACGAGTACCCATAGGTCCTGCTCTCTTGTGCACAAAAGTACTTTACCCCCTATAAATGTACCACTCCCTGAGGGTTTTCGCAGCCGAAGTGGATAATCTTGCATTTTTTTTAAGCACACCAAAATTCAAAATCTTTCAAATTTAATTGAAAACACAATAAAAAGAGCAACAGTGAGGTCTCCTAGAACAACCAGCATGGAGAGCAGATGTGCCTAAGTGATCTCCTCTGGCTCGTGCTCCTCTAATATTGAAGAGACCAGAAATTTGGTATTTTTCTGCTCCTCGCTGCTTCTTTTCAACTGGAATACAGAATGCCAACGTTAGTAAAACTAAAAACTGCAAAATCCATTAAAGACCTTTAAGCGGCAAAGGCAAAGATGGCAGGAGCCGCTAAAAAGACTGTACAGGCTTGACATCGCCTGCCTCCTCCATGGTGAGTGGGATGAGGAGATCGGTGACCCCAGCGAGGCGGATCTCCTTATAATTATCAGGGAAATCCGTGATTTAAAGAAGGAGATCGTAGACAAGGTATTAGGGAAGACTGAGGAGAAGTTTACGGTTGGTCTCAGATTGGAGGAATCCGGAGGACACATCAGCAGCACAGAAGATACTCAGGCTCAACTGTGGCAGAAGGTCGCTCGGCTTCAGCAGCAAGTGGGCTGGTTGCAATCTAAAACGGAGGAGCACGAGAACTGTGTTGGTTGAACATGCGCATGTTCAAGATCACTGAGGGAGAGGAGGGCCAAGACTCAATAGCTTTCATTCCCTGTTTCAGACTTGTTTCCCTGGGTGCCCTTCCTCTATGGCCTCTGAAATCGAACGGGCCCATCAGGAGCCAAGAGCGCACCCGGAGGCTACTGCTAGGCCACAGGCCTTCAATATCTCAAGCCCATAAGCACATAATCAAAGAAGCTCAGAAGACGGGCCGTGTAACATTTAAAAAGTTGGAGGGTGCTACATCAGAGAGCGAAGAAATCTCACATGTACTACCGATATCAATTATACCGCTTTGGGGATAGGCCTGGGAAACTCTTGGCACGCTGCCTTCAGGGCAGCTGGGGGGCTCGGTTGATCGACGCGCTTCGGGATGAGCAGGGTTGCTTGCAGAAGGCTAATACAGCCATAGCTCGTTCATTTCGCTCCTTTTTTCAGCAGTTATATGCATGGCGGGAGGGGTCCCTTACTGAAATGCAGAACTATCTACGGGGCATACATTTGCCCACAGTGATGGCTGACCAACGGGCATATTTGGACGCCCCGGTCACGGTGGAGGAAGTTGGTGGAGTCATTCAGAGAGCTGCTTGCTGTAAAACGCCCGGCCCTGATGGGTTTGGGGCAGAGTTTTATAAACTGTTGGGGGATCTTGTGCCCCCTACGCTAGTGGCGATGTATCATCGTAGAGTGGCACAGGGGACTTTTGAATGGGGCACTAATCATGCGTACATCACTTTAATACCTAAACCAGGTAAGGATCCCACTCAAGCGTCGTCCTATAGGCCCATCTCTCTGTTGAATTTTGACTTGAAAGTACTGGCTAAGGTTTTGGCGAATAGATTGGCCTCTGTTTTACGGGACTTGGTGCATAAATCACAAGTTGGCTTTGTTAAGGGGAGATATGCCGTGCGGAACCTGCGGAAAATCTTGGCTTCTCTTGAGTGGGTGCGTGAAAAGAATTTGTCATCGTTGTTAGTTAGTTTTGACGCGGAGAAAGCATTTGACCAGGTGCACTGGGATTATTTGAAGTGCCTTTTGCCGTACTATGGACTGGGGGGCTCCTTTTGTAAGATGGTGGACTTGCTCTATGCGGACCCTACAGCTGGAATTCTCTGTAATGGGGTGATATCGGATAACTTTAGACTGGAAAGAGGCACGCGCCAGGGATGCCCACTTTCCCCCTTGCTCTTTGTGTTGACTTTAGATCCGCTCATACGGAGGAGTCCTCGGGTATTTGTGGCATACGTATTGGGTTACATGAGTTCAAAGTGGCGGCCTTTGCCGATGACATGCTGGTTCACCTTACGAGGCCCCAACAATCTCTGCCCCGGTTGCTGGAGGAGTTTTCCCTCTATGGCAGATTCGCAGGCTTATGTCTTAACTTGGACAAGTCGGAGGCTTTGGATGTGGGTGGGAGGTTGAAAGAGAGCTGGCAGGGGAGTTTCCCGCTTCGCTGGGCCGCAGAGTCCTTTGTTTACCTAGGTATTCTGCTGACCAGGACGCCTTCTCTGCTTTATAAAGTTAATTTTGAGCGAGTTCTTTTCAGGCTCCGAGCGCAATTACTGGCTTGGGCACCCCTTCCGTTGTCCCTATTGGGTAGAGTAGCTGCTTTGGGGATGGTAGTTCTCCCTAGAGTGCTTTATTGGATGCAAACATTACTGGTGTGGTTATTGAGATGTGACTTGTGGTGTCTGGAGCGGGAAATCCGCGGGTTTCTTTGGAAGGGAGCCAGAGCATACATACCGTTGGTTAGGATGAGAGGGGGGTGGCACTCGGGAGGTGTTGGGGTTCCGGATCTTTGGAAGTATGCGTTGGCCTGTCAGGCCCGCCACCTCGCCGACTGGCTGGGGGATACCGAGGTTTATACACCCCGAGCCTTTGAGGAGGCCTTTGTGGCCCTGCACACTCTGGATGCGGTGTTGCATTTAAAACGCATAGCTCTGCCGGTTCGCCTGACAGGTAGTGTCTTGATACAGGTGACACGGCGTACGTGGCAACAGATCAATAAATATTGGGGACGCAACCCTGAGGTTTCCAGTTGGCTGCCTCTACGGGGCAATGCTTCTTTCACCCCGGGCTCCGACTCAGTTTCTTTTCAGCGTTGGGAACAGTCGGGGATACAGCGCATTGGACATGTGGTGGATCAGGATGGGAGATGTAAGGATTTGGGGGTGCTTTGTGGGGAGTATGGCTTGGACCCTGGGAAGTCGGTTTTCGCATACGCGCAACTGTCTCACTATGTTAGATCGCTGTCGGGGCGCGAACTGCATGTGGAGCACTCGGCAAGGATTCTCGAATTTTTTGCCCTAGGAGCGGAGTCAACCCCGACTATAGCTATGTTAAAGAAGTGGTTGGACTTACTCAATCCGCCTCCTGACTATTCGGCGGTGGAGCATTCCTGGGCAAGAGAATTGGGTCAGGAGATACCCCCAGGCTCTGTTCAGGACACGTTGGGTCGGATTGCGCAATTGGTCGAGGGGGCCCGGTGGCGTGAGATTCAGTTTAAATGCATTATTCGAGCCCACTTTTCTCCGCGGTGAGCGCTGAGAAGTTGTATCGCAACTTATGGGGGGTGTC